>CM057449.1:710827500-711452500 GCA_016271365.2 Neoceratodus forsteri | reverse complement strand
GCGTCAGGCCGGGAGGTCAGATAGGTGGATGAACAACATATACCATTCCTAGAACTCCCTGCCATAGGTGAGTAACCTATATTCTACGTGACATGGATATGTTGTTCAATCCACACTTACTGGCAGACTCTAGCAGTTCTCCGGGAGGAGGGAGGCAAGACGCACACCCCTACTTGGAAAATAAGGACTGGAGAACCGAGGTCCCAAAACCAGCATCCCAGCGTGACTCAAGGTCATGTGGTAGTGGGTAATGAAGGTGGTGCTGACTTCAGGTAGCAGCCCTGCAGATTTCCGGATTTGGACGCCCTGGAAGCAGCGGCATGGCGGGTAGAATGAGCTCATATCCCTTTGGAGGCGCCATGCCAGCCAACCTGTAGCGAGATCTATGCAGGAGGTGACCCACCTGCCTATCATCCGCTTGGCTGCAGGTCTGCCAGGTGCGGCTTCAGCGTGGGTGACAAACAGCTGGCGAACCTCTCCCCGAATTTCAGCCGTCGCTCCTTGTAATAAGCGAGCGCCCTTCTAGGGTCCAGAGTATGGAGCCTATATTCGGCCTCCGAGGTGTGATTGGGGTAGAACACCGGCAGAGTCAACACCTGGTTAAGGTGAAACTCCGACACCACCTTCGGAAGGAATTTCGGGTGGGGGTCAGGACAACCTTCCCTGTGGAAGACCAGAAAGGAGACTGGTGGAAAGCACCTGGAGCTCTCTCATCCTCTGGCTTACGTGATAGCCACCAAGAAGGCAGTTCTCCACAACAGGTGAGAGATATCACACCTGTGCATAGGTTCAATGGCTTGCCCATGAGCTTAGCCAGTACTAGCAGTAGATCCCACGGAGGTGGAGGTTCTCGCACCGGATGGGATATGTGATCAAGGCCTTGAAAAAAGCGCCCGAACACCTTCTCCTGCACCAGCGACTGCTTCCCGACCCGCGCCCGGTAAGCAGATATGGCTGCCAGCACCTTAGATAAGGCCTGATCAAGCCCTAGCTGAGAAAGAGACACAGGTAGTCCAGAATGCTGGCTAAGGAACAGGAGGAAGGGTCCAACCCTTCATCCTGACACTAAATGGAGAATCTTTTCCATTTGAAGGCATAGCATTTTCTGGTCAACTCCTTACAGGATGCCTCAACAACATTGAGGACCTCATCGGAAAGACCCAAGGCCTGTAACTCTAGCCACTCAGAAACCAGGCCATCAGGTGCAGGGATTGAAGGTCCGGGTAGAGAACCTTCCCCTGGTTGACTGAGATCAGGTCCGGTCGGGCTGAAAGCCGCCTCAGGAGTCTGGAGCTGAGGCTGAGGAGATCTGGATACCAGAACTGGCGGGGCCAGTCTGGGGCTACCAGAATCACCTGTGCCTTGTCCCTCCTCACCTTGAGAAGCACCTTGTGTATCAAGGGAAATGGGGAAAGGCGAGAAGAGGCCCGGGTTCATGGCCTCGAGAAGGCATCCCCCTGCAGTGAACCCTGCTAAGGAGGGCGGGCATGAAACAGCCTCAGCTTCGCATTCTCCCTGGAGGAAAACAGGTCCACCTGAGGTGTGCCCCAGTGGGAGAACAGATCGTGTACTACCTCCGGCAGGAGAGACCACTGGTGAGATGCAGCACCTATCTGGCTTAGGGCATTGGCCAGTGTTGGAGGCTCCTGCCACGTGGATGGCTAGGAGATCTGCCTCCAGTCTGCTCATGAGAGACCAAGTGCGGAGAGCTTCCTTGCACAGAGGCAAGGAGTACGTCCCGCCCTGGCAGTTTAGGTAGTACATGGTCGTGGTATTGTCAGTCTGGACCTGGACCACTTGACCTCATACAAACAGAGCAAAGGCGGTGAGGGCTAGTCGGACTGCTTGAAGCTCCAGCAAGTTGATGTGGCATCAAGACTTCTGAGGGGACCAGAGGCCATGCGCTCTGAGCTCCCACAGATGGGCACCCCAACCCATCAGAGAGGCGTCGGTCATTAGAGTGACTGTTGGCTCTGGGCGGACAAATGGGATACCCTCCTGCAGATGAGCTGAAACGATCCACCACTGGAGAGTGTTCCCCATCTCCTGGGTCACTATCATTGGCTGGTCCAGAGGACCGGAGTGCTGTGACCATTGGCGGGCCAGCCCCCATTGTAGGGGACGCATGTGCCAGCAGGCCCAACGGACCACGCTGCTGCAGGCTGCCATGAGGCCAGGAAGCGCGGGAAGTCCCGGGCAGGGCGCAATTGCCCAACCAGAAATGACTGGGCAAAGGAGGAAAGAACCTCGGCCCTGTCCGCCAGGAGCCGTGTTTGCTCTAAGAGAGTCGGCTCGCCCCGATGAATTGGAATCATCTTGCGTAGCATGAGTTCCGATTTGGACTCGCTGATGAGGAGGCCAATCTGAGAGCACACCTGGAGGGCCAGATCCCTGGCCCACTCCACCTCCAGTCTAGAGGGGGCTGCAATCAGCCAGTTGTCTAGGTAAGGGTACATCCAGACCCTTCAGCACTGCAGGAATGATGTCACCACTGCCATGCACTTGGTGAAGACCCTGGGAGCTGAAGAGAGGCCGAAGGGCATGTCCCGGAACTCGTAAAGGGACTCCTCTGCCCTGAAGCAGTGGAATCGCTGGTGGGACGGATGGATTGGGATGTGAAAGAACATGTCCTGGAGGTCCAGAGAACAGAACCACAAGCCTCGTTTTAAGGATGGAATGATCTGAGCCAGAGTGACCATCCTGAAGGTTCATGACCTTAGGAACTTGTTCAGGTCGTGTAGGTCTAGAATGGGGCGCCAGCCCCCCCATCCATTTTAGGACTAGGAAATATCTGGTTACAAACCCTGGGTCTGGTGGAGGATCCACCATCTCCCTGATCACCTCCTTCTGGAGAAGCTGGGCAATGTTGGCTCAACGAGCCAACAGAGAGGCTGCGGACCCTGTAGCCCCCCATGGGGTGACGGCTTGATAGGGTGGGGCCTGTTCGAATTCCAGAGGCAGACCCTTTCCTACCACTTCCAGCACCCAGCGGTCCATGGTGATATCGGACCAGGTGGAAAGGAAGTGACGGAGCCGTCTCCACAGGGGAACCTGAAGGAGGAGTGACGAGATTGGGTCCGGCTCCTCAACCCGCTACTGGGCAGGCTTGAGGAAGGACCGCGAGGGACCTCCTGGACCTTTCCCTCCTGGCTTCCTGCTGGAGGAAGCTGCAGGCTTGGCTTTGGGGTGCCAAGTGCGAGCCTGCTGGCCCTGATGCTGGTGTTGTTGAACCGGACATGCCGCAGGGGCTGAAGGCCGAAAGGGCTTACGCTGCTGCTGGCGGCCTTTTTCCTTCTGGGCAGACATGACCGAGTCCAAGCTGGCGTTGGACTTCTCGATCCTCTGCAGATGACCCTTCACCCCGGGACCGAACAAGTCGGTTCCCAGGAAGGGAACGTCTGCCAGCTTGTGCTGGGTATCCGCTGTGAAAGTGGAGATCCGCAGCCAACCTCTGCGGCGCACTGCCACTGCGGCCGCTACTGACCGGGCACAAGAGTCTCCAATGTCTAAGGCAGTTTGGAGCTGTTGCTTAGCCGCCACCCTTCCCTGATCTCACACCTGCTTGACCGCTGTCTGGAGGTCAGCTGGGAGATGGGGAATCACCTCATCCAGGGAGCCCAAAAGGACGTGTGAAAAGTGTACCATCAGAACAGCCGAACTGGCCTGATGAAGGCCTAAGAAGGACGCAGCATAGACTTTCCGCCCGGAGTAGTCCAGTTTCTTGGACTCCTTATTGGGTGGCTTGTCCACATCCCGAGTGTTTCCAGAGCGCCAGAAAACACTGTCGGTCACAAGCCCCTCCGCGGAAGGGTGCTCCGAGAATCCGGAGAGTGAACCAGTGGGAACGGCATACTTTCAGGCCATCCTGGCCGAAGGTGCTAGACAAGAGGCTGGCCGCTGCCATAGCTCCACAGCTGGGCCAACAATGGCTTCGGCCACTGGAAAGGCCTCCGTGGGGGAATCCTCTCGATCCAGTATCTCCGTGAGGGGATACTTGGCCCGCTTTGAAACGGGTTTGAGTTTCATCCCAGTAGACTCCGAGATGAGCCGAAGCATTCCCAGGAACGAGGATGGGCTCTCGTCCACCAACTGACCCCCAGTGGACTCCAGGTCGAGGGGCCTGGAGAACAGCAAGGAATCATCGACAGACTCCGAGGAGTCTGCAAACAGCTGCTGAGGGTCTGAGTCACCCTCCACCTGCCGAGGTCGATAGGGAGTGAGGGTGACCGACAACCGATGGGGCAAATCCTGACCCGACCAAGAATCCTTGGTCGGGGCCCCGGTTTTAGGTTGTGGAGGTGGGGGTTCCACCACAATGGGTGGCGCAGCCGGTTCGCTGAACAACCGGTGCCGGCTTCGGCTCCTCGATAACAACGAGGGGTTGTTTCGGCCGCTCTCGTGACAGCCACTTAATGGCCAGGGAAGGCGACAGAGTAGGCGTGTTCCCGGTCAAAAGGAGCTGCTGCCACATGAGTTCCTCGTAGCGCCGATGCAAAAGACGAGGATGAGTGGCGCCGCTGCTTTACTCGGTGCCGAGACTGAGACCACCGATGTCGGTGGGATCGGCTGGACCGAGAAGAGGTCCAAGACCGAGACCTTCGGTGTTTCCGAGGGTGGGTCTGAGAGGGAGTGGGGGAAACCTGCTCCTCCCTCAGTTCGGGGACCTTAACCGGGGACTCCGGCACAGGAGGTACAGGCAAGTCCTCGGTTTCCACTGGGGGAACCAGTGAAGAACGGTTGTCGGCTTCTCCAGTCGACAGCCCATCCGACGGGTCGAGAAAAATCTTGACTGCGTCAACGGGTGTCTCGGCCGGCTGACCTGACCGGGACACCATGAAGCCAGCAGCCTTAGCCGCAACCTCGACCGAAGTCGAGTGTCGACTATCCAGGGAAGGGGACATCTCCCGCTCCCACGAACGTCGACGGTGGGACTTACCCTTGGAGTCCTTCTTCTTGGACCAAGAGGAATGTCCCAAAGGACCCTCTCCCTTGGTGAAGAGGGATTGACAAAGCTCCTTGAACGAAGCCGTGTAGGAGGAGCCCAAGAGAGCGGGATAAATGCCACAACCGAAGAAGATGTTGATGCGGCCTGGGCCGCCTTCTCCTCGAGGGCGATCATTTGTTTGTGCTGTTCAGCCGAGCCCGCCACCGCGGACACTGCTCAACGGGCCTCCTTCGACTTTACCGGAGGATAACGTTTCTGGGGGCACTCAAGTTGCAATCTGGCAGCGCGATCCTCAAGAACCAAGGCCGAGAAGGACTTGCACAAGTCGCAGGCCTGCAAATCGTGCTCAAGCCCAAGGCAGTAAATGCACGTGGAATGTGGATCAGTCCGGGACATCTTCTGCCCACAGGGGCACCGCTGAAATCCGGGAGTCAACTTGTCCATCACAGCGGCGAAGGAAGAAAAAGGCCGAAGTCTTGTAAATTTTAAGATAAGTTTCGGGTTAACCAAAGAGTTAAGATCCAGGCCTAAAACTCAAAGCGCAAAGGAGGGAACCTGAGCTTCCAAGCGTTAAGGAAGATCTGGCGTCATGGGGCGGAGCCAAGAGTTTTATCACCCGGGTGGGTGGGAGGAGCCAGCTTGAAGACCTTCCGGCAAGATTTAAAGCGGCAAGTAACCTGCCAGTAAGTGTGGATTGAACAACATATCCATGTCCATAGAAATCATTTTCTGTCTTAAATGCTTAGAGCCTGACTCGACTGCACTTCCTCTGGAACTGCTTACTGTACTTGTAATGTTTTCTGTGACTACGTTTTTTTATTTTTTTTTTGTTACTTATATTTTATTGCTTTACAGAAAAACAATACATATAATCTTCTCATGTGAGAATTCAAATATATTCCATTACAGTACATTAAATGTTGCCAGGAAAAGTAATCTACACATTCTGGTTTTCGGATTTAGGGGTATTTCCTTCACTTTAAGTTTTCAACCTGAAGAAAAATCCATGATAAACTGCACCCTACAAAACTTCTGGGTGACCTAATCCAAGAAAGAAATTACTAAACATTTTTCTACAACATTTTACATTGTTATGGTCCCCTTTTCAAACATTTTCCCCATGAGCTATTTAATGTCCAGCAAGATTCAGCTCTTTCCCAGCAGACGAAGAAAGTTCATACCATGAGATTTACTTAAAGGATTTAATCCTCCTATTAGAGCCAGTGAACTGAACTAAACAGCACTGCGCAATAGTGGCGCTCGAATTCTCCACATGGGCCAAAACACGACATCAAAGCCCCTATCATCTTCACTTTAACCTGCCCAAAACAAGGCAAAAATTTGAAGGGCTCAGAGGAAATATAGAAGAACAAAATAAGGTAAAACCTGATGTTGATCATCTAATTTTTATACAAAAAAACACTGCCAACTTTTAAGTCCCAACTTGATCGGGTTTCTTCATCTTCTGATTCCGATCTCTCCCGACTGTCAGCGCACAGGAATTCCTTTGCAATGGCTTCTGCCTTCTTCCCTGCTTCTTCTGGGTCGGTATACTGATAAGTGTGCCCACTATAATGCATCCTAAGTCTGGCTGGCATCAATAGTGAGTAATTCCCAGACTACGAAGTTTCGTTCTCACCCCATCAAACTTCTTACACCTTGTTCTGGTCGCGTAAGATAAACCTGGAAAGAGGTGAACAGTAGTGCCTTGGAAATTTAGCTTATCTGTTTCTTGAGCAGCTTGCAACATCCAATCCCGAATAGCCAGACTAGAGGTGACCAAAAGAGCAGTCCGAGGTACGTCTCCTCGATTTGCTGCTGTACGGGGGGAGATTCGGTATGCTCGAATAAAGCTCTCTTCTTTGAGCTCTAAACCTATTCTTAGGGACCCAGTAGCCAGTTCTGGAGGAAATACAGGAGGTTATCCTCCTCACAATGTTCCGGAAGACCTACAATACGGACATTTGGAGCCCTTTGAGAGTTTCAATGGCTTCCAGGTGGTATCGTAGTTGTGAGTTCTCTTTAATAATTGTATTCATCGTTGCCATCGCTCTGGTTGCAGTAGATTCTGCCTGGGATGCAGTTTTCATGGCCTCTGCTATTTTGCTGTCTTGCTCCACAAACCGAGTCAAGATAGATTCTACTTTGCTGTCGATCGCTTGCATCGACATTTGCAGGGCTGTCCAGGGTGGCTCACTCCCTGACGCAAGTTGTACTGCTGCTTCATGCTGCTCATGCTCAGTAGGCCTTGTTTTAGAGCTGGTCGTGGGTCCCTTATTTATACGACCCATCCCTCTGACAACTTATATCTCCGAGTGCGGCACAACCCGTAGATTACTGTGCAAGTAGTAAAAATTTTGTTTAGTCCATTCAAAATACCAGTTTTAATACTTTATATGTCTGCTGGTTGAGGAGCCGATCTCATGACAGTGCCTGGTCGGTAGGTGTCTCCAGAGCCTTCAAGACTACGCTTCTGATGTGGAACCTTTGTAAGGAGAGCACTTCTGCTCAAAGGTAACCCCTGAAGTAATTAGTCAATAAAACAACCAGTTGTTAGCCATGTGCTCATGGGCTACAGTTCCACAGCAAAGCTTGTACATTTCATGGACTGATTATTTTTTATATATCCTGGTAGCTCACTGTATGATGGCTCATTTCTAAGGGATAGAATTTCCACCCTTACAAAATGAACAAAATAGCAGTTTTAAAAGCAATGGCACCCATCCAGTACTGTGGCAGCAATGATGGCACAGTACAACACAGATACATGCAACAACTCAAATAACTGCAACCCAAATATACAGAGACAGTCAAGTGCAAATCATAACTAGCACGGAAATTCCATGCACACACTGATCAGTAAGTGACCTCCTGCCTGGTCAAAGCTGATCATAATTTATCAGTAGTGTCTGTGAAGCATACAACACTGGGTAGAGAATTCCAGTGGTTGTATGGCAGCAAATGTAAGACAAGAATACTTCTTAGTATTAAAAAAAGCAACAGGGGTGTACAGAGGAGTAGCAGTAGTAGACCTGAGAGTCTGTTGTCAGTGACATACAAAGTGATTTGGGCTGGCACATAATCCGTCAATATAGATGATTGCATATGGGCAACCATACACAGTAAGCCTGTGTATGAATCAAGAAGCATCCATGGCAACCAGGAACTTTGAGAGCAAAGATGGAGAGGTCTCCAGGTTGCTATGGCTACCCTGAGATTTAGATTCAGGCTTGTCTGTGTGTGGTTGCCCATACACAATCTTTTATAGTGTATGGGAACTACGGACAATGCTCTCATTTATTTTAAAGAAAAATGTAAAACTGTTATCTTGGCTTATTGCACTCTCTCTTTTCACCCTACATTGCCGGTATTACTGTGGTTCGTGGCTTTCTCACATGGACACTTTTTGCACATTACCATCATGCCTCTGACGGTGCAGTCTGGACTAGAGGCTGGTGATAGGCTCTTACCACACTCTCAACATTGAAACCTTAAAAAACAGCAGGGTTGACAATCACCGATGCTTTTTAGTTTGTATCAGCATTGGTGATTGGAGCTGCAGCTTCCGTGAGGTTGTCATGTGTGGTAGTTCGAAGTTGTGCAGTAGCAGTGATGTACCTAATGCAGCACAACATTTTGATGTCATTACTGTAGCACAACGCTGTTCCAGGCATGGATTCCATGCTGAACAGTGTTCCACCATACCCTATAATTCTGTAGGTCTGACAAAATACAGATAGTTCCCTTCATGTGTCTAGTCTTAGTTTAAGGACAGCGTAAGTTCCAGTCAACTGGATAAATTTACATGCAAATGACTGCACTGATTCAGTTCTCTGATGTACTGTACTTCTGGTGTGGATTTCAGATATAGAAACAGAAACAAAGAAGATGATGGCAGATAAGGACTGCTTGGCCCACCCAGTCTGCTTATTTCCCTACCTACTGCAACACTGCAGAGCCTAGCTGATCTCTGGCTTACGGCAAATATAGGAGTTATATTGTAAAACTGAGCAAACAAGAGAACAGCTGAGCCTAGACAACAGGGCAGGTGGCGTATTTATGAATAACCTGTTTATCATGTCAGTTCTGCTGTGGGGTTTCTTACAGTACTCACTGATAATTAGGGAGACCAGGTAAGGGGTCCAGTTAGTGTAACAAAGAACATAATTGCTAGCAGTGAAGCCCATACTTAAAGAGGGTCTCCATCTCACCAGCAAGAATATCCTGCTTTGTACCAGATGAACTCAGTTCCACAGCATCCCCCCAAAAAAATGACAATGTATGGTTAGCAACTGTTCTGTATAAAAATCAACCTGCTCAAAATCCTTATAGCATATGGTTAGCCATTGCTTTCTATAAACATAAGCCTGCTCAAAAGCCATACTGTGCACGTTTTAAACTGTTGTGTGCATTCCGAAGTGTTATACAATGGGCATCCAAAAGAAAAATACTCACCTGTAGTAATCTTGTTTTTTCCAAAGGGATCCGCTAATATTATTACTCTTGCAGTGCTCCCTTAAGCCAGCACTGCCCCAGAGAGAACAGAATGCCATGCTAATCCTGGAATGTTTAGCTTGTCATCTATTTTCAAACTACCCAGTGTCAACTGCCTACATTCAACCTCAGATTTTTTAGAAGTTTGCAATGAGGCCATAGCAACATGTGAATCACTATTTAAATAATTATAGAACAATTATGCCCAACTGGGCAAATAACAACATTAACCAAAGGACTAGTATAAACAAATGTCCCCTTTTTTTCTGAAGTCAGCTATTCCGTTAGAAAAAAACTCCAAGTTAAGACATTACTAGTAAGTGCCAGCAGGTGGCATGCCACTCTATACATCTTATCAGCTGTGGAGAGGATTTTTCTTGTTACTGATTCTGAAAGGGGAGGCAAGGGCAGGGAGTAATAATATTAATGGATCCCTTTGGAAGAAACAAGATTACTGCAGGTATTTTTTTCTTCTAACCCCAGGAATCCACTAATATTATTACTCTTGCAGACTATGCAGCAGTACCTCCAGGAGGTGGGCCAGAATCTATTTAGGAAAAAGACTCTGCAAGACTGCTGTACCAAATCTGGCATAACTCCTGGACTGGGTGTCCAGGTTATAATAATTAGTGAAGGCGTGGACTGACCTCCAGGTAGTTGCTTTACATATTTCCATTAGAGGTACCTCTCGGGCAGCTGCAATAGTGGCAGCTGTGCCCCTTGTAGAGTTGGCCCTAAGACCAGAAGGAGGAACCTTGCCTGCCTTTGAGTAGCAAAACTGAATACATTGGACTATCCATCGAGAGATAGTTCTCTTTGAAGCAGGAATATCTTTACCTACTTCCCCACAGGTGAGGAACAGTTGTTGTCTGACCTGCCTATGATCTTTGGTATGAATCATGTAATAACTCAGTGCTCTTTTTACATCCAAGCTGTGCAATCTATGCTCACCTGAGCTAGAGTGTTCAGTAAAGAAAACTGGCAATGTTACACACTGGTTCAAATGAAAGTCAGAAACCACCTTGGGGAGGAACTTCCTATTAGTTATCAACACTACCTTGTCCCTGTGGAAAGGAACATAGTCTTTTTCCACACAGAGGGCCTGTAGCTCGCTTATCCTTCTAGCAGAAGTGATTGCTACCAGAAAAACTACATTCCAGGTAGGAAATGTAAGCTCTGCAGATGCCATTGGCTCAAAGGCGGAAGTATAAGCTGGGCAATGCAAATATTAAGGTCCCATGCTGGCACTGGTTCCCTGTGAGGGGGAAACAAATGAGAGAGCCCTTTAAAGAATCTTTTGAATATAGGGTTTGATGGCATGGAGGTATCCTTTCTAGCTGAAAGGTATGCTGAAACTGCAGCCAGGTGCACCTTCAGAGTTGAGTGGTGCTACCCCAGGCAGTGCAGGTGAGACAAATAATCAAGAAGGGTTGGGATTCCGGCCTGGGCTGGGACTATACCCTTGTCACTGCACCAAATGGAAAAAAATGGAAGATCTTCCATTTTGAGGCATAGGTTTTCTTGGTGGAAGGCTTCCTGTAACCCTTAAGGACTTCTAAAACTGCTTCAGAAAATTGGCAATCTGCATATTCTAAGTCCTCAAGAGCCAGGCCTTGAGCTTAAGAGACCTGAGATTGGGGTACACTCCCCTCCCCTGAAAGGAAGTCAGTAGATTACACCTCTGAGAGAGGTGAATCGGTTTGCTCACAGACAATGAGAGCAGCAGGGAGTACCAAGGCTGTCTTGCCCAATCCGGGGCTACCAGAATCATCGAAGCTGGTTGTGACCTGAGCTTGATGAGCATCCTGAGTATCACAGGAAAAGGAGGAAAGGCACAGAGGTACCTGCCTGTCCAATCCAGAATCAGGGCATCCATTGGAACTGTCCCCTTCACTGGGGCCATGCAGCAATAAAGAGGTAAGTGGTGATTTTGGTGGGAAGCAAAAAGGTCTATTTCTGGGGTCCCCCACCTCCTGAATAGAGCATTCACCACTTGCGTGTTCAGTGCTCATTCATGATGGGCCTGGTTTATCCTGCTCAAGGCATCTGCCAAGGTGTTGTCTTTGCCTGGCAGATGAATTGACTGTAGAGAGGCATTTAGAGAGTAAGCAAGGCTCCATATCTTCACTGCCTCTATACACAAAGTAGTGGACCTTGTCCCTCCTTGTTTGTTGATGTAATACATTGTTGTGGTACTGTCTGCTCTGACTTGTACCACCTTTCCCTGTATGAGATGAGAGAAACCCTGAAGGGCCAGATAAACAGCTCTTAATTCCAGCAGGTTTATGTGCAGGAGTGAGTCTGCACTCTCCCAAGTATCGTGGATGATGTAATCCCCTAAGTGTGCACCACAACCAAGCAAGGAAGCATCGGTTGTGAGAACCAGTAAGGGAGACTCCTGCAGAAATGGACCCCCTTCCTTTAAATTTTCTGGTTCCCTCCACCATTGGAGGGCCTGTAGTAACGTTTGTGTGACTGGTATTGGCTTTGAGAGGGGGTCCCGGCTTTGGCACCAGTGTGCTCTGAGGTGGAACCGAATAGCTCTCATCTGACACCTGGCACCTATGACTGTGCTTGTTGCTGCATCCATGTGCCCTAACAGTTGAATAAACTGTTTTGCTGGCTTTGGGCCTGCCCAGGGCAAATGAGCCTGCCAGAAGCCGAATGCTTTCTGCTCTCTCCTGAGGGAGAAAAGCTCTTCCTACTACTGTATTCAATTTTGCACCTATGAACTGCAGAACCTGCACAGGGGTCAAAACTGACTTTTTGGTACTGAGAAGGAATCCCAGGGAGAGCAGCATGTCCTGGGTTACTTGAAGGTGGTCTGACACCTGTTGGTGGGATTTCCCTATGATTAGTCAATCATCCAGATAAGGAAAAATTGTGACACCCAGTCTTCTGAGGTGTGCCACTACTACTGCTATGCACTTGGTAAAGACCCTTGGTGCAGAGGTAAGGCCGAAGGGAAGTGTTGAGAACTGGTAGTGACCTGACGGGAGTCTGAATCTGAGATACTTTCTGTGCAACTCCCTTATGGGAATATAGAAATATTCGTCCTTTAGATCCAAGGAGGCTAGCCAGTCCCCTTTTTGCAGAGTTGGCAAAATCATGGCCATTGTGACCATTTTAAACCTGGGCTTTTCCAGGTACCTGTTTAGTAGTCTGATGTCTAGTATAGGCCGCCACTCTCCATTCTTTTTTGTTGTTAGGAAATATCTGGAATAGAACCCTTGCCCTCTTTGGTTGTGGGGGACAGGCTCCACTGCTTTTGCCAGCAGTAGGGCCTGTACCTCCTCCAGTATTTTTCTTTCTGAGAAGGGAGCTGGTGCAAAATGTTTTAACCTTGCAGGAGGAAAGGACTTGAAGCAAAGGGAGAGACCCTGACTCACTATTTCCAGGACCCACTTGTCTATAGTTATTTTTTAACCATTCCTGGAAATAGTGGTTGAGTCTTCCCCCTACAGAATGTGGAGAGGCAGCCTGAAGGGAAAAGTCAGGGGTTCTGTTTTGCTTGCTGCTGAGGCTGAGCAGATTGGGATCCTCTCTGAGAACCCATTCTACCTCTAGCTCTGTAAAATCCAGTCTGATGTGGTTGTTACTGCTGCTGGGAAACAGCCTGTACCTGAATGAAAGACCTCCTAAAAGAGGACCTGCCCCTGCCTCCCCTAGAATAAGATGAAGTTGAAGTAGACGGCCTGTCTCTGGTCGAGTTGCTCCTAAAAGTAGCTTTATATTGATCTATTTTTTTCATATGTGCCTCAGTCTGGGCACCAAAAAGAGAGTGACCTTCAACAGGAAAGTCCACTGCCTTAGTTTGGGTGTCCTGGGTGAGGTTGGTAGCCCTCAGCCAGGCAAATCTTCTTAGAGCAATGATACCAGCCATTCACCTTGCAGCTGTATCACTGGTGTCAGCTGCCATCTGAAATTGGTATTTGGAAGCCTCCAAGCGTAATTTTGCTGTGTCTAACAGCTCTGACACTGTTAAAGAGAGGTTAGCCTCAGCACTGTCTGCTACTGACTGCCAGAGAGTTTTGATAATGGGCTGCATAGGCCTGGTAGCTGGCTTGACGAATTGGAAGGGATGCCAAAAGGGACCCCTTTTTTTTGCCATGCTGTCCACCTTTCTCAAATCCTTCTCAAAGGGGTGAGAGGAGAAGGGAGTTTTGGCTTTCTCACAGGCAGCCTGTTGTACAATACCCTGGTGGTCTGGGTGACTAAAAAGAAACTCAGCACCAGAACTTTCTAACTGATACCTCTTGTCATGCTTTTTGTCTGTGGGTGTAACTATACTGGGAGCCTTTAGGATTTCTAAAACATCCTTCTTAAAGAATCTGTAGATAGGCAGAAGGAGTTTTTTTTGTTTTTTTTTTGAGGGTGTCAGCCCCAAAAGCTCCATGTATTGTGCCTCCTCTTCATGCTGGATCTCTTCAGCTGTTTGCAGATCCAGGCTCTCCATCATTTTCTTAACAAAAGAAAAATGGGAAGAGAAATCCTCTGAGGGTCTAGGAGGGGAGTCAAAATCCTGTTCTGACACCTGACACCTCAGGTTCAATTCCCTCTTCATCTTGGTCATCCTCCTCATATGCCACTGTAGCAGTAGGCAAAATGCCACTGTAGCAGTAGGTAAAAGAGTGGTAACAACAGTTGCTTTTTCAGCAGTAGTAGTCACAGGCTGCTGAGGGGGTAATAAACCCTGCAGCACCTGGAGTAAGGTGAAAGCCTGTGTCCGATCAGTTGGAGAAGGAGCATTAATAGGCACCTGAGGGACCCCTTGAGGCATTTCAGCCTGGATGTCAGTGTGTTTGGTTTTCTTTAATTTTTATGGCAGGCACTGGGGAGTCAGCTGGCTGATTGCCTCTCTTGCCAGAGCCCTCACCCGTATCGGGGTGGATTTAGAAGCTCTGGAAGGAATTGCCACAGTCTTAGAGGGGGTGGACTGGTTAGAGCCCATGGTGGACCCCTCCTCTAGTTTTCTTTTAAGCCTCTCCCTACGTTTTGCCACTGTCTTAACAGGGAAAGACTTCCAAATATCACAGTCTTCACTGAAGTGCTGTTGCCCAAGGCACATCAAGCAAAGACATGCTTGTCTGCCTTGGCAAACACCTCTGCACACTTCAAGCAATTCTTGAACCCAGGGGGTCCTGTTTTCTTTTTAGGCTTTGTCTGACATTATAGAAAACAGGAACCAGTAACCGACCAAAAAATAGACTAAATTTAAATATTTGTGGTCAGTTTCAAAAGAATAACGGTCGGTTCAGGAACCGATAAAGTGAAAAAACTATCGGTTCCAATGGATCCGGAACCAAGAAGCCACTGTGGAAAACCGATAATCCTCGGTTCAAAAGTGGTTAAAATTAAATAAAATTAAAAAGTAAAGTAACCGGAACCCTCTAAAAAGGTTCCAATTAAATAAAAAAAGAAGGTAGTTTGCCACTCGGTTCAAAGGAACCGCGAGAAACCGATAAGTTTAAATTTAAAACTAATGAGGTATAAAACATTAAAGAACAATGACACTAGGTAGTTATGAAAAATAAAACAAAAATACTTCATTTATTTTGCTCTTTGCACTACAGGAATCTGTCTTGATTGAGAGAGATCTCCAGGGCATCTGAACTTTGCAGCAGAGAGAAGAAATCTGAGGTAGAATGTAGGCAGTTGACACTGGGCAGTTTGAAAATAAATGCACAAGCTAATCACTCCATGATTAGCATAGCATTCTATTCTCTCTGGGGTAGTGATGGCTTAAGGGTGCACTGCAAGAGTAATAATATTAGTGGATTCCTGGGGTTAAAATAAGGAAGTCTCATTGGTTAAAATATATCATGTGATTGTGCATGAAATCTGTATATAAAATGAGCAAGGAAATCCCTGTGCCCTGACTGGCTGATACTTGATTCTAGCCATTGCCTTAAGAGACAACTACCAATGGCTAAAAACAAGTCCCTGCAAACTGGGGCAACTCACAGAACTCATAAGCCACTTGCTTCCTAAACTCCAACACAAACATGGCTGCAACCTTTACTCATACATAGCAACCTTCAACTAGGCCCTAAAAATGAAAGCCTATTAAAGTAAGTAAACAAGTTAATATTATTTTCACTCAAGAGCCCCTCCTTACACACATACACCAATTTAGAAAATCAAGTATTATTCAGAGTTTCCATTGCTGGTGTTTCCTTGATGACCATGAAAACTTCCCCTCCTGTCCCCACCAGTTTGCCAGAAAACTCCCTGCTCCTTACCTGGCAACAGATAATTGAGGTTCTGGCTCCACTTGAGGCCTGTGTGTGTTTCTATGCATGTATGCCAGTGGAACTCTGAAGAATTCTGAATTCATGTATTCCATGTTACCATTCAATGTGTGTGTGTGTGTGTTGGGGGTTGGGGGCATTCCACTACTGGAATAATGCAGAGCTTTGAATTCTTCTAAGTAAGCAATAAGACACGATGGGGTGTGCATGGAACATATTTTACCACATGCCCAGGGGCATAGTAAGGCACGAGGCCGGGTGCCTTTAGCCCCTAGAAATGTGGTAAAATTTGTTCCATCCACACCCCCAAAGTGTCTTATTGAGCTTATAAAATGGCTTTTTTTTTTTACTTTTTACAGTTGGGAAAAGCATGTTTATATGTAGAAACAATAGATTTACTTGTGTGCATTTATGATAAAATAGTTCTTCCGCCCACTGCAAATAATGTCATTGCATTATTGCCTTTCTTCTTGTTTTTTTTTTTCCCTCTGGTTTTCCCCATATTCAAGATATGGAATGTTTATCATGGAATGTATGGATTCAAAATTCTTCTCAGTTCCACTGGTAGAATGCTCCTCTCCTAACATACCGTACACACAATCAACAAAGGCCTCTTCTGGAGCCAGAGACTCAATTATCTCATTGTCAAGGCAAGCAGAAGAAATTTCCCTGATGAGCAGATAAGGATAGAAGAAAAAATTACTCACCTTAGTAATGTTGTTTCTTCTAATGGAGTCTTGCTATATTATGACATATGCAGTTTGTCCCAGCCTTAGAACTGCTCCGGGGGTGAAAGAGTTAACTTCCATGCCAGGCATGGAATCTTGAGCGCGAGCTCGGTTGAAAAAACTCTGTCTGTTGATCTTCAAACTGAAACTGTCAGATCTTTACGAGCAAAACTCACTAAGGTTCTGTGTGGAAGCTGTAAACCTACACTAGCCAACTGGCTACTAAAATATTAACACATTTTTCTGGTCCCAAAACCAAGACTCAAGTCAGGGGATCCAAAAAATAAAATAAAATAAAATACAACACCCAAACACCCCAAAAAGAGGGGTGAAAACACAAGGTGGGCATCATTAAGTGCCAACACTGCACTGCCCACCCACATCCCAAGAGCAAAGGTTCTGAGAGGGGCAGGCAGGGGGTGAGGTCATAATATAGCAAGACTCCATTAGAAGAAACAACATTACTAAGGTATTTTTTTCTTCAAACAACATGAAGTCTTGCTATATTATGACATATGCAGACTACACAGCAGTACCTCCATGGAGGAGGGACAGAACCTTAGGAAATAGGCTCTGAAGCACAGCTGTACCAAACCGAGCATCACTCCTAGCCTGGATGTCCAGGGAGTAATGCTTGGTGAAAGTGTGTACTGTTTTCCAGGTAGCTGCTTGACATATCTCCAAGATAGGGATGTCCCTAGCCACAGCTAGGGACACAGCTGTACCTCTGGTAGAGTGAGCCCTCAGGCCTGAAGGGGGAACCTTACCCAGTTTTTGACAGCAAAACTGGATACAAGAGACAATCCACCTGGCAATGGATCTTTTAGTGGCAGGTTTCCCTTTACCAACCTCACCATAAGTGAGGAACAGTTGGAGGGAGTCAAACCTGTGACCCTTGGTACGCTCTATGTAGTAACTAAGGGCTCTCTTTACATCTAAACTGTGCAGCCGCCTCTCGCCAGAGGAGGAATGGTCAGTGAAGTACACTGGAGGAGAAATAGATTGATTAAGGTGGAAATCTGAAACCACCTTAGGCAAGAACTTCCTGTTAGTCCTGAGGACTACCTTATCTCTGTGAAAGGAGATAAAATCAGGCTCCACTGACAAAGCTTGTAATTCACTTATGCGCCTGGCAGAAGTGATAGCTACTAGAAACACAGTTTTCCAAGTCAAGTACTTAAGCTCTGCTGAAGACAAAGGCTCAGAGGGGGGTTGCATTAGCTGAGCAATGCAAACATTAAGATCCCAGGCAGGAGCAGGGTTCCTGAATGGAGGGTTGGTGTGAAGCAATCCCTTGAAAAACGTGGAGAATACAGGGTGAGCAGAAAGAGAAGAGGGCTTTCCTGCTGAAATAAAAGCAGAGACAGCTGCCAAATGCACTTTCAGGATAGCTGGCCTCAGCCCCAAAGTATTTAGATGGACCGTATAGTCCAGGACTGTGGGCAAATCAGCAGATTCTGGGGAAATATGCTTTTCAGAGCACCATATGGAAAACCTTTTCCATTTAGAATTATAAGTAGCCCTGGTGGAAGGCTTCCTAGAAGCTTTCAAGATATCGAGTACACCTTGAGAAAGGTGTAGCTCAGCAAACTCTAACTCCTCAAGAGCCAGGCCTTGAGGTTGAAGGATTTGAGATTCGGATACCAAACTCTCCCCTGAGCACAGGTTAACAGATTGTGATTCCTGGGGAGACACAGGGGAAGGTGGATTGCTAAGAACAGAAGGAGTGGATACCAGGGCTGTCTGGCCCAATCTGGAGCAATCAGAATCATCTTGCAAGGTTGAGATCTGATTTTGACTAGCACCTTGAACAAGATAGGAAAGGGGGGAAAGGCATAAAGGAACTTCCCTTCCCAATCGAGAAGGAAGGCATCCAGAGGGACTGAGCCCAACACTGGGGGCCTGCAACAAAAAAGCGGAAGTTGGTGATTGTCTGGGGCTGCAAAAAGATCTATCTGAGGGGTGCCCCACCTGGCAAATACTAACCCCAGTACTAGGGGATCCAGTGACCATTCGTGATGGCCCTGGGAAATCCTGCTGAGAGCATCTGCCAGGACATTGTCCTTGCCTGGGAGGTGAACTGCCATGAGGGAGGTGTTCAGGGAATAAGCCAGAGACCACAACTTCATTGCCTCGGTGCACAAGGCCGAAGACCGAGTGCCCCCTTGCTTGTTGATGTGCCACATTGTAGTGGTGTTGTCTGTTCTGACCTGTACCACTTTGTTCTGAACAGATGCAGAAAAAACCTGAAGTGCTAGAAAACAGCTCTGAGTTCCAACAAGATTGATGTGCAGCAGAGATTCCTGAGGGACCACAATCCCTGGGTGGTGAGGTCGCCCATGTGAGCTCCCCATCCCAAGAGGGACGCATCTGTAGTAAGGGTCAAGGAGTGAGATTGAGGGATGAAAGGAACCCCCTGTCTCAGATTGATCTGATCCTGCCACCACTGCAGGGCCTGGGTCAGGGTTCGAGTTACTGGGATCAATTTGGTTAGAGGATCTCTCCTTTGAGACCAGAAGGCTCTCAAATGGAACTGGATGTCCCTCATCTGAAATCTTGCTCCTTGCACTACAGCTGTGGAAGCAGCCATGTGGCCAAGGAGCTGTAGAAAGTGCCTTGCTGGTCAAGAGACCTGCAGAGTGAAGGAGGAGGAGGCCAGAGCCACCAGGGTCATTACTCTTTCTAGAGGAAGGAAAGCTCTGGCCTGCTTTGTGTCCAGTTCTGCGCCTATGAAGGTGAGTAGCTGAACAGGCTCTAGAACTGACTTTGGAAGATTGAGAATAAAACCTAGAGATGTAAGCAGCTGCTGGGTAACCTGAAGATGTGATTTGACTTGGTCTGGGGACTGACCCACTATGAGCCAGTCGTCCAGGTAAGGAAAGATGGCAATCTTTTGCCTTCTTAAGTGAGCAACTGCTACTGCCAGGCATTTGGTGAATACCCTTGGGGCAGAGGTGAGGCCGAAGGGCATTGCTCTGAACTGGTAATGGCCTGAGGGCAGTTCGAATCTGAGGTACTTTCGGTGGGAGCTTCGATGAGAACATGGAAGAGCATCCTTGAGGTCCAGGGACGCTAGCCAGTCCCCTGGCCTTAGGGAGGGTAAAATAATTCCCAGAGTCACCATTTTGAATTTTGGTTTTAAAAGGTGCTTGTTTAGGTGTCTTAGATCCAGGATGGGCCGCCATTCTCCTGTCTTTTTTGGGGTAAGGAAGTACCTGGAGTACAGTCCTTTGCCCTGGTGTAGGAGAGGAACCCTTTCTACAGCTCTGAGAGCCAGGAGGGTTGAGACTTCTGTTTCCAAAGCAAGAGCCTCTGATGGATTTGCAGGTGGAAAGGATCTGGTTCTCATCTTTGGAAATTTTTTGAAGCTGAGAACCAGTCCCTGGCTTACTACTTCCAGGACCCACTTGTCTGATGTTAAAGACTCCCAGTCCTGGACGAAGTAAGCCAGCCTGCCCCCTACAGGTAATGGAGAATCGGCCCTGGGCATCCCATCAAGGTGCCTGTTTGGCAGGGGCTTTAGGCTGAGGGGTGGGAGCAGGCCTGCTCGTACCCCGCCTGCCTCTCCCTCTGAAGAACCCCCTCTGGGCATAAGCTGAAGAGGAGGCCTGGGCTTGGTAAAAAGGCCTGTGAAAAGGCCTGCCCCTGCCCCTGGAAAGCTGCCTCTGAGGAGTGACTTGCCTCTCCTTGGCCTGTGCACTCCTATAAGTGGTCCTATACTCATCCATTTTCTTCATGTAATTCTCTGTCTGCTCCCCAAACAGAGAATTACCCACAACAGGAAAATCCATGGCCTTAGCCTGGGTATCCTGTGACAGGCTAGTACACCTGAGCCAAGCCATTCTCTGAAAAAGCCACAGATGTAGCCATGACTCTTGAAGATACATCATTAGAGTCTACTGCAGCATGGAATTGCACCTTGGATGCCGCAATACCATCAGCAGCCACCTGTTCCAGCTCCTTGGCAAGCTGGCCAGGGACCTGTTTCGCTAAAACCATAACAGTATCCCATCTGGATTTCTGGTATCTTGCAACATAGGCCATATAATTTGCCTGTCTGAGTCCCAAGGATGCTGCCATGTATTGTTTCTTTGCCATGGCATCAATCCTCCTGGAGTCCTTGTCAGTGGGGTGTGAAGCCAAGGGAATATTTGCCTTATCACAGGCTGCAGCCTGCACTACCCCAACATGGCTGCATTGTTGTGAAAAGAACTCCGTATCAGAGCCTGACAATGTGTACCTCCTGTTCATCTTTTTATCCACAGGAGGTAAAGAATTAGGAGCTTTTAAAATCTTTATTGTCTGTTTCCTAAAAGATTTATGCAAAGGAATAGACAATCTCCTGGACTCTGGGATATCCATCATTTCCACATAGTCAGGCTCCTCCTGTTCATCCACAGCTTCTTCCAAAGGGAGCTGGAGGGTTTCAGCAACTTTTTTATAAAACAGAAAATGAGAAGGGGACTCAGAAAGCCTAGGGGGAGACACTCCTGAAGGTCTGTCTGGGGAGATGTCCGGTTCAATGGGCACATCCAGACTTTCAAAATCACATTCACTCTCTCTTCATAATCCTCCTCCCCTCCTCCGGTTCATAAAATTCTTCTATATCATATTCTTGAACCGGTGGAACTGACTGAACCGACAGTTTACCTGATGGTGCCAGTTCAGACGGAACCGGGGGAAGCAACTGGACAATTTGGATCGCTTTGGCTATCTCTGCAGCGGTTGGAGAAGGAAATTTTGGCTCCACACCTGCTGATTTTCTAGTCCTCTTTGCTGGAACTGGCTCCTCCGAGTCAGCTCTTCATTTGCCCGAGGAAGTATCGCCCTGGTCAGAGGGCACTCCCTCCGGTTCGGTTGGCACCGAACCGGGCTGGCCATCCGGGTCAGCGGACTTTTTGGCCTCTCGTTCCCTGAGCCTACCAACTCTCTTATCCAGGGTAGCTGCAGGGAAATTCTTGCAAATCTGGCAGTCTGCATTGAGGTGGTCAAACCCCAGACAATAAACACATGTGGTGTGTGGTCAGCCTTGGCAAAGGCTTCCCCACAGACACTACAGTGATTGAAACCCAGTGGGCCGGTTTTCTTTTGGGTTTCTCAGACATAATGCCAGCCTAGCCAAAACTTGCCCTTTTCCGGCAATCGCTAAGAAAGACACCCCTTATCGGTCTCCTAACTTGTCATAGGTGTGGAGAAACCGTAATGAAATCCGTTTTTTTTAGAACCGATAAGAACCGGGAACCGCACTCTAAATGTAATTTAACAAGTTTTAACATCAACCTGATCGGTTCAAACTGAACCGATAACAATGTTTGCAAGTTCCACACAGAGAAATGTAAAACCTATCTATTACTTATGATACCACAGACAGAGCTTGAACCGACCAGTTGTGGTTAAAATATACAAATGCGGTTTAGAAAACCGAGAAATAACACTTTTTTTAACTGACAAATGAACCGAGCAGTAGGAGGAATCTCCGGAGCGACTGTTCAGTGAGGCAGAGTAAAGAATCTGACAGTTTCAGTTTGAAGATCAACAGACAAGAGTTTTTTCAACCGAGCTCGCGCTCAAGATTCCATGCCTGGCATGGAAGTTAACTCTTTCACCTCCGGAGCAGTTCTAAGGCTGGGACAAACTGCATATGTCATAATATAGCAAGACTTCATGTTGTTTGAAGGATGATTTTTCACTGTCAGCAAAGAAACAGTTGTAATAAAACTATAAACAATACTTAATGTTTCTGATTTGTTTATGTATATAAGGAGAGTGTGATGATCAGGGAAACAACATTTAATAATTTGTTTTATTTTTCATTTAAGGTCATTTTATTTTTAGGGCCCAGTTGAAGGTTTTTTACAGTGTAAAGGTAGCAGCCATGTTCATGATGGAAGATCAGTTCTGGTTGTAGAGGGGAACTGATGGAAGATAGTTCTGGTTGTAGGACTGATTTGCTTATTGTGTGATGTGGTTTAGGACCAGGATGACTATGCATAGAACAGATTTCATGCACGATCACGTGATATGTTTTGATCAATGAGATTTCTTTATTTTGGATGCTCATTTTATAATCCATGGTAAACAATCACACAGTGTACTGAATATGAAGAAAGACAGATGACTGACAGGTGAAAAACATCTGTGGAGGAACTATTTTACATTATTTAGCAACGTGCCTTACTACGCTCCTGACCATGGGGTAAACCGAGTACAACCAATGCCCTGTCATGCCTTATTGCTCAATTCATGCACAGTCATCCTGGTCCTAAACCACATCACACAATGAGCAAATCAGTCCTCCAACAACCAGAACTACCTTCCATTAGTTCCTCTATAACCAGGGGTGTAAGCAGGAATTTTAAACTTGTACTCGAGAGTTGACTGAACTGTTGCCCCCCTGTAACACGAACCAAAAGATGTGCTGCTCCGCTACACAAACATTGGCCCACCCTCTTTTCAATCAACAATATTTATTTATTTATTTAGTTTTTGTTAACTGGGTAGGTGCACTAGCCATAAAATGACTATTTTCAGGCACAACCCCGGAGAGTACAACAAAAGGAGAACAGTTGAACAACAGTAACATGGGTACAATAATACAAATAGAGGAACAGTACAGCAGTGCTACAAAAATACAATGGGTAGAAACAACAAAAAATAATGGCAAGCATTATACAGATAATGGCAGTAAGATATATAATAAGTGCAAGTAAGCCAATAATCCTAACAGATTTACAACATATTATTTTATCTAACAAATGTACTACCAATCAGACAAAAGTTGGCTGGCTTTTAGTTAGTGTTTAGGGTACATTGTGATAAGCCTCTGTACCAGACCAAGGCAGCCAACCTTTCAGGACTCCACTCACAACAGCACTCATACATGTGTAACTCCCCTGCAAATGGGGGTTCTTGAAAAGTCTTCCTCGAGCTTGCCTAAATTCTCACTGCTGGGCTGGTGTCCTGCATTTTAGCAGTTTAAATGTGACTGCCAGAGAGTGCCTGTATAGCCTCTGTGTACTGTCTCTTTAAGAGCTACCTGCGGTCATAAGTAATCTGAGAGGGAGCTCTGTAGAAAGATGTAACTATTTGCTGAAAATCATTTAGAGTGATAATGATAATGTAGTTTGTCTAACCTGCCTTCTTTGTAGCGAGGACTGTTTTGTTTATCTCCACTATCTTGGTCCTTGACTGCAAATTGGATCAATCAGTACCGGTGGGACCTAAAATGGAGCCGGAATACAGGAGCTGTTTGGAGTCAAAATCTGTAGGAATTGTAGTTTTGGGCTTTTTGAGCATTTTTGCACCTGAAGGGGGAGCCTTTTGTTGTGACTGACAGGAGGATCAGCCAACTGAACCTTTTGGATCTTGGGGAATTTCCCAGGCTGCTGCAACTAGTTTCAGTTTTGAGCTGAGAAGTGAAGAAGCAACAGCTCAAATGATTCTGAGCAGCAGTTCTGTGTAGTTTTGCATGGGAGAACTGTGAAAGGGCTGAGTTTTGGCCTGCCTGTCTGCCTGCTGTCCCTGAGAGGGAAAACAGAGTTTATTCGGACTGAATCCGAGTTGTGAGGACTATTTAAGCCACTGGACTATGACCAGGCTTTAACCTGAAGAAGACCAAAGAATTGCTGAATGCGATCAGCC
This sequence comes from Neoceratodus forsteri, assembly GCA_016271365.2. Classification (NCBI taxonomy): domain Eukaryota; kingdom Metazoa; phylum Chordata; order Ceratodontiformes; family Ceratodontidae; genus Neoceratodus; species Neoceratodus forsteri. The sequence goes on along the minus strand of CM057449.1, from coordinate 711,428,441 downwards.
TGTCAGGATTTCCAACTGTTTTTGAATTCCCGGTTTGTGCAGAGACTTTGAGATCATGACCGGAGAGCGGTTTGCCTGGTACAGTAGAATTTCCTTACATGTAAATGTGTTGTGTATTGAAAGTGGGTCGTGATTTGGTTCCCCACTGTGTGAACTGTGTTCTGCTTGCTGGTACAGTAGAATCCTTCACATGTAAATGTGCTATGTATTGAACGTGGGTCGTGATTTGGTTCCCCACTGTGTGAACTGTGTTCTGCTTTTTGGAAGCTTTATCCAGCCTAATCAGACTGAATCCACGTTCATCTCCATTCGGCCTGGGCCATGCCATGCTGGCCGTGCCAGACTACCCCACTGCACAGAGAAAGTCACAGACGATAGACCTGCCTGGGGATGAGCCCCCTGCTCCACGCTTGAACAGGAATGACGCCTCGGCGAATTGTGTGGGCCCTGCTTCTCCTGATACTCCATATTAACCACCTGCTGTCTCGCTTTTCGGCCAGCCTGTGTCCAGTCTTGGGTATCGTGAGTAATCATCACGGTAGCTCCCTACAACAACAGCCTAATCTAAAAGTGTGTCATCTGATTGTCTTGTTGTTTTCTTTTCACGAACTAAGCCCTCCGGATACGGATTACAAATAGTGTGTGTTGTGCATGTTGTTTTCTTCCATCACAGGGCCCCAACCAGCTGCAACGTTTCTGGCTAGCCCACCATTCTCTGTCTGAGTACCCAGAGTGTGTGACTGTTTATGGACCCTGAAGTGCATGCATAACTGTTTGATTGATAGAACCTTTAAGCAAATTAACCTGATTATGCCACTCCCTTGTTCAAGCCCCTTAAATAAATCAGATCTAACTCTTTTTTGCATTTATCCTGACTGTGGTTCCAGTTTGTGCAAGAGTACTGTACTGCTGTTATTTGCTGTGTATAACCTTGTTTTACAGGGGGTCCCCAGGGCCAGGACAGAGGAAAGCCCTGGTGGTAAATGCAAACAGTGTGGGTACTTGTGTGGTGTATCAGGGGTATTGTGAAAGTGATTACTGTGTATTGTTCTGGCCACTAGTAAGGAAAGAGGGGGGTTACAGTGTCCCGGAGGGCTGTGCCCAGGTTAGCTTGACCACTACCAACCCTGACCTCTGGGTGGAGGCACTCGTTTCAGAACTCAGGCCCCTTAACCTGCTACTAGGCAAGCAGGCAGGGGTAGTAGCCCTTGGGCTAGCACCATCTAGGGGTTACACATGCATAATTGACTGGGTCACTCATGCAATCATGGCTTTTAAAGATAACCTTCCCTGATGGTCCAAAAAGTTACAGCTTGTAGTCATTATATGCAGTACTAGACCTGAAAAGGTGTATGCATTTGTTATTTCTGGCCAAGGTTTACTCTGCCTTCCATAATTTGGATTTGTTTTTGAGCCCTGCTGCACTTGCCTTTGCTGTTCAGCTTGCTGGGCTGCTAACTCCTGATGCCATCACTATAGGACAGAGAAGTGACTCACACTGTTCAATACCATGCAGTTGCAACAATGTTGCAAGGGAAACCTAATGGTACTCAGTGTACATACTGTGTTCCCCTTTCCCCAAGACACCCTGTTAGCAATGCATTATGCCAAATTGTAACATGGCATTATGGAGAGCCGTCCCAGGGCGCCACGCGATAGGCGGGACGGCATCACGTGGTGCAGGAGCAACACGGCATTGTGAGACGATCATGCCCTGTTGCTGTTGTGGAAGCGCTCGATCGAGTATCCAACACGGCATTATCTCCTCATAATGCCGTGGTTGCTGTTATGCGGCTCACGAGCGCCCACACGCATTATCTTCATAATGCCGTGGTCTCCTACTCAGCTGACTGCCTCCACTAGGGACCCAGGCATGACAGTAATCGAGGCAGAAACGGAGACAGACTAGAAGAGCTACTGAAGAGGTAAGTTAACTGTGATGTTACTGGCGCCGTGTTATCGTGAAGAGATATTATTTCCAGCGTTTGGTTTCACTGGTGGTCGCCCGCTGAAGAAACCCCGGACTTCACCTCGTGCAACAATGCTCTAGGCCGGCACAATACTAATCCATCGTAGAGCCTCTGTCAGTGATTAATGCTTGGCACAAATGCCTGTCTTGCTTTTTTGTTTAGTGAAATTGACTCTTGGCCCTACAATGATGCTGTGCAGTCACAACCTCCTGGCCCCACAGCAACACCAGGCTTGCTACAGAAGCTCTGGTACACCCTGCAGTTTTTAGCAGCTCAGAATGCAAAAACTAACTACAGCAGACATTAATGAAATACAATTCCAGACTCAATGCAAGATGGGGTAATTAATGCATGAAAGTCAAAGTGACTGGGGAAGATCATCTTTAAGTTCAGCGCCCACACATCTTCCAAAGATCATTCACAGACTCACAGTACAGCATCCAACGAGTGGAAAAAAAAAACTGTTCTTCATGTTTCTCAGGCTTTGTTGCCCTGTCCGGAGGCTCATGTTACCCCTGGAGTTTCCAGATTTTACTGTACTCAGAAAAGTACAGTGAGTATGCCTGTCGACACCCATGCCTACAACCAGAATTGATCTTCCATCACAAACATGGCTGCTACCTTTATTCTCCATTCCAGGGATCTCGCACCTTTTTGTTTCCCTGTCCTCCCTGCTCTGCTGGGTAATCAGCCTTCTCCTATCATGTTCCCTCCCTCTGGAACCTGCTCTCCTCCTCTCTTTGTCTCTCTACCTCCCCTGTCTTCTTTAGGCACCAACTAAAACATCTTCCTGCTCTCGTCATACTCCTTCCTGATCCTTCCCTGCTGGAGTCCCTACCATACTTGCTGAGGGGCCTCCTTCCGGGTTCTACCTCAGCCTGTATCCTGCTCCTTCCTCATCTTCATCTCCACTGCCATTCATTTCACCTGTTTTGGTCTTTTCATTTTTACATCAAAGCCATTTACTGTACCTTTGTTTAGCTCAGTTTATTTTTTATGTGCACTTCTACTGTGTTAGATTGTACTCAGTTTATATTTTGTTCCAATTATTATTTATTTATTTGAAAGATCAGAATTACAACCCTTTGAGTCAGAGACTCCTTTACAAAGACGCCACATCTTGGAAAAGAAAAAAAAAAACATAAGGCAGACAAAAGTCAAGGACTAACTGGTTACAGAAATGGCAACGGGCAGACTACCCAGAGTCAGTATAACAATATTGTAGGAACAAAATGTATGAAATAATTACAGCATACACTATTAACACAGTGTCAGAAGTGGTAACAGAAAAGCGACGGACAGGTTACCCAGAGTCAGCGTTACAATTTGGTGGGGACAATATATATAAAAATAGTTATAGCACAGTAAATAAGAAGTTGAAGCAGAACATGAATTCATCAGTGTCTAGATTAGGAGAAAAGGAGGGGGCAGGAGGTGAAGGTGGGCAATGACTGCAGAAAGAAAGGGGGGGGCAATCTCCCAGCAGAGATGTTGAATTAAGGGCAGTCACAACTACTGGCAAATATTATTATCTCCTTGATCCTAGACTTGAAAAGGCCAACCCTCAGTTGAGATGATGTTTCTAGGGGGAGTTCATTTATCCAGAGGGGTGCCCTATAGTAGAAGGCGTGTTGACCTAGGGATGTCCTACACCGGGGAACTGAAAAAAGGGGTTTTAGAAGAGAGAAGGGTGGCCCTAGTGGGAGGGCAGTTTGGAGGAGGTTATAAAGACCAGGCGGGGAAAGCCAGAGTAGAACCTTTCTGGTGAGTAGGCAGGTGTGTTAACGGAGTCTCCCCTCAAATTTCAGCCAGTTAGAGATCTGGTAGAGGTCACAAGAATGTATCATTCTGTCACACCCAGTCACAAGGTGGCAGCCTTTATTTAGGGTGACCTTGACCCTGCGAAGGGCAGTGTTGCTGGCGGAGCCATAGAGGACAATACCGCAATCTACCAGAGAGAGTACTGAGGAAGTGATAGCCAAACGGAGTGCTTCGGTGGGGCAGGCACCACTTGTGCCTATATAGATGGCCAATTCTGGAGTTAATTGTCGAGCATAAAGTGTAGATGTGGTTATTATAAGTGAGCATGGAGTCAAGGATGATGCCCAGATACTTAAAAGAGGTGACTTGATCTAGGTCAGAGTTGTGGGCATTAAGGATAGTCAGGGGGTTGCTGCATGCTTGTTCTGGCGGCTGCTAAAAACCATGACCTTCATTTTTTTGTAGTTTATTACCAGCTTATGTGCTGAGAACCAGGCCTCTAATTCGGTAAAGCTTTTTTGGCGTTTGAGCTGGAGAAGGGTGGGGTCTGGGTGGCTGCAAAAGAGAACGGTGTCGTCTGCATACAGCAGAATTTTGCCAGAGCAGGGGTTGGGAAGTGAGTTTAGGAAGAGACTAAATAGTACTGGACCTAATATTGAACCTTGCGGGACCCCAGAATGTACAGGGAGACAGGACGAGAGGGAGGCCCCAATTCTAACCCTCTGGGAATGGTCACTAAGATAATTTGTGAAGCAGTGTCAGGAGCAAAGCCCATAGAGTTAAGCATATTAATTAGGAGGGAATGGCTGACGGTATCGAAAGCCTTGGTGAGATATATGTAAACAGATCCAACCAAATGACTGTGATCGAGGGCTTGGTGAATAAAGCTGGAGTATTCAAGCAAGGCAGCTGTGGTACTATGACCTTTCCTGAATCCATGTTGTTCGGGGCAGAGGAGATTATATTTAGCCAAGTGGCTGATGAGCTGGTCCGAGACAATTTTTTCTAGTGCCTTGGACCGGGGGGGGGGGAATAGAGATGGGGCGATAATTTGACTGGGTGGTACTATCCCCACCCTTATGGATGGGGGTGATGACCGTAAGCTTCCAGAGGGAGGGGAACTGACCCAGAGGGAGAGGTTTAAGATTTTTGTGAGGGGGACTAGCACAGTGTTTGAGGTGAGGAGGAAGAGCTTTAGGTCCAAGGAGTCACCACTATGTCTGGATTTTCCCAGGAACTTGGTGAGGTAAGATCTTGCTTCCTTTGTAGGAACTGTCTTGAGGTGGAACGAGGGAGGCAGTTGAGGAGCAGGGTTGACAGGAGGAGGTTTTATTAAGGGGGTCGAAGAAATTAGGGGGGATAACACTACTATGATCCGAGAAGGATGCATTAAGGGGGTTGGCAATGGTAGTTGGGTCCTGGGTGACATTCCCATTTATGTAAAGTTGGAGGGGGGGGCACTGATTTGCTGTTCAGTTCTTTGATGCTGTTCCAGAACTTGCGTCTGGATCCCCAGGTAGAGGACAGTGTTTCCTGGAAATAGGCCGCCTTCGCCTTCCGGACTTCCCAGGTACAATTATTATGAGCTGCTCTGTATAGTTGTCTATCAGAGGGTTTACCAGAGTCAAGGGCCTTATGTCAAAGGTTTAATACTGTGTATGTTGCACATGGAAACCAGCCTTGGCTCAGTGTGCCTCTCCCCATTACCAATTTTCAAATAAAATAAATGAATAATATGCTGTCATCTAATCCCCTTGACAGAAACACAGCCTTGTTGTGTATGGTTGCTGATACATTATTCTATTTGTTGTGCACATTCCAAACTGATTTCAATGTGTTGTTTTGCATTTTTTCGAATGGTTATTCTGCACAGTTAAAAGTTCCTAAAATTGTAAATTCTTCATTCAGTCCATACTCAGTTGCTTACTAATCTCCTGGTGCCCAAAACTGTGCGTTTTAACTTGTACAAGTCTGTAAATTTAATTTCCATTGTTGAGCAGTTCGGCACTGGGTAACAATCCTGCCATATTAAATGCTTCTGTTTCAATCAGCATTACTGAAGCAGAAGCACTTAACGTCACAGAACTGTTCCACAGCACCAAACCTTTCTATGACAGAAATTAAACTGACAAACGTCTTTAAGTTAAAAGGCACAACTCTGGGCACCATATGGGTAGCAAGCATCTGGTTGCAGAATTTGTTTTTCTTTAATTCTTTGGTAACCGGGTAAGGCCCACTAGGCACAAGTGCCTATTTTCAGGGGTGACCTGGGAGCACTGGGGAGGTTAAATGACTTGCTCAGAGTCACACAGTATGCAAGTGGAGGTTGTGGGAATCAAACCCTGGTCTGCTGGATGTACCAAGTTCATTCGCAGCTCATTACTGTAACTTTAAGGCTATACCGCCAGCCCTTTTTTCATAAAGAAATGTCAAGTTCTTTACTTGGGAGGTAGAGGGAGGGACGTTTCTGTGACGCCTGTGTAAAAATCCAATATACAACATAATATTACTATTATATTACTTTCCCTTCACATCCTCAATAATAAAGGTAAGAAGGTAGAACAGATGGAAATGTTTAAATATCTCAGAGTGGTACTGGATGATACTTTATTCCTTGCTCCCCATGTTGATAACCTGGGGCCAGATATTCAAAACGCTGCCCGGTGGGCAAAGTGACTGTGCTTTGTTTGCCCGGGGTACAGACCTGTGCACAATATTCAACGGGGGCTTTTGCATCCACTAATAGGGTTAGTGCACACAAAAAACATAATGTATGCAGTGGGCAAAAGGGAGGGGCAGGGACAGGAATACCAGCGCAGTGCGATATTCAAAGTATTTGCACTGGTGAAAGGGGTAGCGCAGGCCACTTTGCGCAGTGCAAATACCACTGATTGAAAATCCGACTTACTCTGGGCAATCCAAGCAGCCCCTAGAGCCACTACAGCCAACAAAGAAGTTGGCGTTTGGGGAAACACACTCGCCACCTTGGCACCTAGTGGCACCCCCATCCACCGATAGCCATCCCCAGTAAAATAAAACATGGTCCTGGTGTCCAGTGGACACCCCCCCAACCTTCAACTTCTGTCCCTGGTGAACTCAACAGCATTCCCTGGTGCCCAGTGGTCCCCCCGCCCTCAGATCGCTAATCCTGTATGAAATTGTTAAATTCCTGGTTCCTAGTGGTCCTCCCCCCACCCTGCAATCACCAGCCCCTGTAAACAGATGATCCTTCCCTGGTGTCTAGTGGTCCTCCCTGCCCAGCGTTCACCAGTCCTATAAATGGATGATCCTTCCCTGGTATCTAGTGGTCCCCCCTACCCTGATTGCCAGCCTCTGTAAATGGATGATCCTTCTGTGGTGCCTAGTGGTCTCCCCCGCCCTTCAATCATTGGCCCCTGTAAATGGAAGATCCTTCTCTGGTGCCTAGTGATCCCCCGACCCACTGATCACTAGTCCTGGTATCATACAAGAACTATATACAAACAGAAAAAAATGGACACTCACCACCTCGAAATATGAGGACACCACTTGTAATCCAGAAAATAGCAGTGTTTATTTACATGACATAAAAACAAAAAAGCACATAAAAATCCCGACAGCAGGCACTTTATGTGTTTTTTTTTTTTTAATGTCATGTAAATAAACGCTACTATTTTTTATATTACAAGTGGTATCCTTCTTATATTTCGAGGTGGTGAGTGCTCTTTTTTTCTATTCGTATAGTGCCTTCAGAAAGTATTCACCTCCCCTTGGATCTTGTCACATTTTGTTGTGTTACTACCAGAATTTTTAATGCATTGAAATCATTTTTCCCCCTTGATTCACACAGCATACTCAACAATTTAAAGGGGCAAAAATATTTTTATTGTGCAACAAAAATTTATGAAACATTAAAAACTGAAATATCTTGTTTACTTAAGTATTCACCCCCACCCCCACCCGAGTCAATACTTTGTAGAAGCACCTTTGACAGCAATTACAGCTTTGAGTCTTCTTGGGTATGTCTGTATCAGCTTTGCACATCTGGATTTGGGGATTTTCCCCCATTCTTCCTTGCAGATTTGCTCAAGCTCTGTAAAGTTGGATGGGGAGCATCGGTGAACCACAATCTTTAAGTCTTTCCACAGATTCTCAATGGGATTCAAGTCTGGGCTTTGGCTGGTCCACTCAAGGACATTAACCTTCTTGTTCTGAAGCCACTCCAGTGTTGCTTTGGCTGTATGCTTGGGGTCGTTGTCCTGTTGGAACGTAAATCTTCGCCCCAGTCCAAGGTCTATTGCAGACTGATGCAGGTTCTCCTCTAAGGATGTGCCTGTATTTGGCTCCATTTATTGTTCCCTCTATCCTGACAAGTTTCCCAGTCCCTGCCGCTGAAAAGCATCCCCATAACATGATGCTGCCACCACCATGCTTCATGGTAGGGATGGTGTTACACAGGTGATGAGCTGTGTTCGGTTTGCGCCAGGCATAGCGCTTTGCATTCAGGCCAAAGACTTCAAATTTTGCTTCATCAGACCACAGAATCTTTTGCCACATGGTCTCAGAGTCTGCCACGTGCCTTCTTGCAAACTCCAGGCATGCTATTATGTGGCCTTTTCTCAGGAGTGGCTTCTGTCTAGCCACTCTCCCATAGAGGCTTCATCTGTGAAGTGCTGCAGAGATTGTTGTCCTCTGGACAGGTTCTCCCATCTCAGCCATGGAACTCTGTAGTTCTGTCAGGGTGGTCATTGGGTTCTTGGTCACTTCCCTGACCAAGGTTCTTCTTACCCGGTTGCTCAGTTTGGGAGGAAGGCCTGCTCTAGGAAGAGTCTGGGTGGTTCCGTAATCTTTCCATTTCCTAATGATGGACTTGACTGTGCTCCTGGGAACTTTCAGCACCCTAGAAATGTTTTTATACCCCTCCCCAGATCTATGCCTCCTCACAATTATATCACGGAGTTCTACGGACAGCTCCTTGGTCTTCATGGTAGAGTTTCTGCGCTGCATGCACTGTCAACAGTGGGACCTTATATAGACAGGTGTATTTCCTCTGAAATCATGTCAACCATTTGAACTGACCACAGGTGGACTCCATTCAAGTTTTAGAGTGATCTCACAAGGAAATTGGATGCACCTGAGCTCAATTTGGAGTGTCATAGCAAAGGGGGTGAATACTTATCAAATCAAGACATTTCAGGTTTTTATTTTAAATTACATGTACAAAAAATTCCAGAAGTTTCATTTCACTTTGACATTATTGAGTAATTTGTGTAGACGCGTGACAAAAAAATCCCATATAAATGTATTTCAATTTGAGTTTGCAACATCACAAAATGTGACAAAATCCAAGGAGGGGGTGAATACTTTCTGAAGGCACTATATAATGCTTTTATTACACCGAGAGCACCTCTGTCCCAGTGCACACTCTTTTTTTTGATTTGTGTATCATACAAGAACTCCCTGGCTTCTAGCGGCAATCCCCATCAACCGATTCTGGCCCCATATGCTATCAAAGCGTCCCTGGCATCTAGCGGCCCCGCTCGGACTGTGGGCACCAGCCAACGACCCCATCAACCCCCCAACCCCCACCACCACACCTGCCTCACCAGTGACACAGGATCCCATACTGTGACTGGCACAACCCTCCTCGGCTGGCCGCCATGTGGACAGACAGGGAACGCAAGTCCTATGTACTGTACAGGGCATGCATCCACTGTACCATACTGTACAGGGGGTGCACATCCTCTGTACTGTACAGGAAGTGCCCGGCCTGTGCACTGTATTAATTTATGATTTAATGGGTATGGTGATCAGAAGGTGGGGGGATCAGTAGGCACCAGAGACTCTCTACAGTTCACGGAACTCGGCAATTGGGGTGGGGGCGGAGCCAGTCACAGGGGCGCAAACCTGCAGCCGCCTCCCATGCAAATGTGCCGATAATGGGCATGCAAATTGCCCCATACCACCTTGTATGCCCAAAGGGCTCATTTGCATGGGGTTGTCTGAATATTGTGCTATAAGCTACCGGTGCTATCGGGTCTGCAGGCACTGTTCCCTGCATTGGTAGGATCCTTGTCAGGGCAACGCTACTTGGCTTAACGCTGTGCTGGCATGCCCCTATATTAAGTTGGATAGCGTCCGTGCGTTATTCAACTGAATATAGCATCTCCCAGGGTCATGGGCAATGGGCAAGTGCAGTGCAAAACTTTACACTCTACTTTGCCCATTTCTGAATATCAGGCCCTGGTGTCATCTGTAAACAGAAGGGTGGATGCCCTTTTCAGAAACTGAAGCAATCTTACAGCTGACATCAGGTGACTGGTAGTGTCCAGCTCCATCCTGCCCCCAGTTCACTATGGCCTGCCCATATATGAAGCAGCCTGTGACTCGGTGCTAGGCAAGGTTAAGGTGGCCTGCAATAAAGCCTGTCACTTTGTGTTAGGGAGTGACAAGCACTCCATAACTATACTCTTATATGCAAAAATGACCTGGCTACTTTAACTAGTAGAATTAAGCTACAAATATGTATACCATCCAAAAAAGCACTGCTAGGCTTAACATCTCCTACTCTAAAAAATATTTCACCCCATTGTAAATCAATACAATGCAGGAGTATGGCCAGAAAATGAAATACCCTTGAACTACCTCTCTGCAGAACTCAGCTGGGTAAATGCTCTTTGAAATGAACTGCATGAATCCATTCTGAACCTCCCCACGACTGACCAATTCAAAAAATCCCTGCAGGCTGCATTAGTAACTCAGTGCAGCTGCACCAGTTAGTGAGCTAGTTCAATCACTCTGCATTTATACCTATTGTCTCTATATGCAGCCTGGTACTTTGAACTGAATGATTTTCAATATTATGTATGTTTACAGACTGCCTGTCAAACATTTCTTTTGAATCTGCTGTGATTGTTTGGTCCTTGTTTTGAATGTAATGATGTAATCTGATGTGGAACCTTTGTAAAAGAGCACTTGTGCTCAAAAGTATTGTCTGAATCGTCCAATAAATAAATAAAATATGAACAACCACACATGACTAGGTGAGATTCCATCCCAGGGTTGAGATGACAATGTACACCTCTCGAGCTTTGCTCTCAAGATTCATATACAGTACTGTCATTTCAACCCCTCAGTGGAAACAAAACCATGTTGTGTATGGTTGCCTATACGTTATTTTAGATTCTTTGTCCCTTACAAATTGTTTACAGATGAGTATTTTTCAGGAACTGAGGTTATAATTTCCTGCTTGTGACATCACAGTCTGTTGCTATGGTGTCGCAAGCAGGCACTGTGACTTCAACTCCAGAATAAGGCTTTTCTGTTCATGAACTGTAAAGAGGAAAGCTGCTGTATTCATGTCAATACTCTTAGTAATAAGGACTGAAATGATTAAAATTCAAGTTTTTCCAAATGTAGTGCAGTTGAGTTCTGCGGATGCCAACAGTGATTTTATTTTTTTTGTTTGTTTTGCTGGTGACTGGACTCCCAATGTAAGCACCAAAATAAAAAGAAAATAACAATCCATGGATCAGCAGCTGGCCTCTCAAAAGGAGTAGACCCCTTCATACCTCAGATGTAGTAAATAACATGAAAACTTACCTTCTGCTTTTGCTGTGAAGTCCCACAGCATATGATTGCTTCCTTCACTTCCTGAGGTGCTAGCTCCATCAAGCATCTGAGAACGTGAGAACTGTTCTGTTCTACTTATAGTCTGTGAAGAACTTCCACTGGAGCACAATCCATTGCTACAGCCTTCCCTTCGGCCTCCTCCAGAGCCATAATCTGACGGAGAGGTATCAGGGCTCTTATCAAAGCAGTGAACAAAAGGCATTGGTGGAAGACTATGAGAACGAATTTCCCCATCGTTATCATCAAATAGAGAATGCCCTTTCTGACGTTCTGGGATTGGGGAGAACTCAAGAGATGAATCGCCACTGGTTTTCAATGGAGGAGAATTTCCATTTTTCTTTCTAGTTTTGGCAAGTTCAGCAAATGAAGTCACACGTTTTGGGGGTGACCTCTGAGAAGCTGATTGACCCTCACTCAGTTTAACCGGGCAACTCATCATGCGCTCCAGTGAGCCCAGTCTGGGTTGTGGACTCCTATCTAAATTACGATCATAACTCCTAGACCTCTGTCTTCCAGCACTGATAATAGGAGGAGAAATGTTAACGTAAACTTGTCCTTCAATTAAATTATGAGCACTGCCTGATTTAGGATTCTGCTTGGTACACTCATTATCTTTCTTCTCCTGTTCATCTTCAGGTCTCCTGAATAAATAATACTCTGTAGGTTGACCAGGGCTACTTTTGGGATGATCCTCAGAGCAACTTGTTATAGAGGAGCCTGCGGGGCTAGTAGATGACTGGGAAGACAAGTCGCATGTCACTAGCTTATAATAGTTTTGAGTGGCTGTGACTAACCTTGCCTGGCTTTGGAAACAAGCTGTGTGGTCTGAATTTTCTGATGAACAAGCTATAGCTTCACAATGTAGGTGGTACGAGTTGCAGTTGGCATCTACAGTTGGTGAAGACTGATGAAGACATTCACAAGCCTTCCCAGCACTTTCTGAACTATGAGATTCACAAGATGGTTTTTGCTCAGTGGGAGATGAATGAAGATCAAGATAGAAAGCTCCCGTATCTGCATGGCTGCAGAAGGAAGAATCACAGGATAGGTTTGCCGAATTCAAGTTGGACTTTGAATGTCCATTCATTTTGTTGTAGAGAGCACTGAAGTTCACCAATACTCCATCTGAGCTGTTGCAGGAGGAGTCACTGATGTATCCCATCTGTTGATCCATCATGTCAGACTGATCAAAATGGCTGTAGCACCTGCCTTGATGCATCTCCAAGCTTGAACAGCTGCATGTCCTGCTGTGCAAGGCATCTTGGTTCCTTAGAGATTCATCTGGACTCTGATTCCATTCCTGGTCACCACACTCTATAGAAAATGTGGATGTACTATCCAGGCGGCTGCTGCCAGCATCCAGGTCCATGCAATCAACAGACTCAAACCTTGAGCGGCCATCGCTGCTGCATTTTGCTTCCTGACCATCCACAACACCTGACCTGCTGGCCAAAGTCCATTGTTTCACTCTATTGTGGACATCATGCAGATGAAATGGCTGCAAAGCAAGGTCATGCAAGTGAAAGGAAGGCTTGCTCATATTTGTGTTGTTGTGAAGATGGAAAGAGTTTTGACAGGTGTCATCACTGAAAGGATCTTGCTCCTGACTATCATTCACAAGAAAAGGATTGTATCTTTTATTATTGGCAGGACCCTTGGTGTCTCTTGGTTTGTTTTCTGTATCCTCTAAAGCTATTACAGATACAGCAGAGGGTTGTATCAAGCTGCTGTAAACCAACGTATCTTTCTCCAAAACATCCCTCTCTGGAAGCGAGGTGGTCCTTTTGATGCCTAGGTCAGGCTGACAAAAGGGATTGGCCCTCTTGCCCACACTGCAGCACTGCCTGTCTGGAACTTGGCAGTGCACCAGAGGGATGTGGTGTACAATTAGTGTTTCCCCTGTAAGTTTAGGTGGACTGTCCATGACTGGTAAATTGTTTTAGGTCATCAGCCAAGCTGGATACTGCCGATGGAATGTTCTTGACCCATACCAGTAAACGGTGATATACATTTCATGGGCTTCTTTAGACACCTGGAAAAAGAGACACAAACAAAATGTCAGTTTTTGAAAGCATTTCATAGAGAGAAGTATACAAATCACAGGCTGAAACTAAAGAGTTTCCATACAAACTACACACACGATGTTATCTTTCATAGTTTCTGAGAAACCCTATTTAAAATGTTACCTAACCCAAGTATGTTTAAAAAAGTGTAAAAAAAATATATATAAGATACACATCATGTTTTCATTGTATTGCAAGTGTCCATGTTGCTCAGCTGGTTACATTTGCACTGATGAGACACACTGCGATGGGTTCAACTACCATGTTAATGTACTGGGCCCAGTGTTCCTGATAAGATAAATCAGTGGGCTATTTTACTCACCATTTTAGAAATACTCATTTTCCAGGTTTTAGGTGCTTTTACTCACCAACCCACAGTCTTACTTATCTAATTTCAAAAATGGTTAGTCAATTACTCTTGCCTGGCAAAGCTATTTGGAACACTGCCTGAGCTCATACCCAAAGCTGACACTTTGGTGTGTACTACTAGAGGGCACTGCACTGCTGAAGATGATATTCTTCAGAAAAGATGTTAAGCCAAGGTTACCATGTCCATCTGTGGTGGTTGTCCACATGGAGGTGGAAGATCCGATGATACTTCTTGAAAAGATTAAGAGACACAAATCTGGTGCCCTGGCTAAGAGTCTCCCCTCAGTAAATTAGTTCCAAAAATCAATTGTTAATAGGGTTGTATGTTTTATTTTTTTAAATACATTTTTATTCAGGAAATTTTATAAAACAGGAGGAAACCAGTATACAGTACAGCAGGCATTACAATACACTGGCACCTTCAGTAAGTAGCGAGATAAGTCAAAATATGCTGGAGATGTGGAGCCCCTTAGTTTCCAAAATTCCTCAGGAATAGCGTTGTGTATTTGATATCATTCATCGCTACCACCATATATGTACACTCACAATCAGTCTCTGCACTACCAGCTACTGAATCATTGGTATGTAAATCAGTTTAAGATACAATGGGCTAGATATAGATAAAGAATAGCGTGACCAATAGGCTGTTAGCAGCCTCTGCTATATTCAGACACACACTTAAAGCAGCAAGAAATTTGTTAGTGAGGTAGCACTACCACATGCCATGCTCCTATGCAAATGAATAAGTGCTCAGTAGTATGTTCTATGGGTTTTGGAGGTGCCAACAGGTGGCTTTTGTGGAGTTGTTTAATACTTCCAAAGCCAGGGATGTCATAGTACCAAATTTTGATGGTATACCCATGGCACATAATACCATGGTTATTGGGAATACCACAACGTAACGGAAGTAGTCATTTTTGTACAAAACGTGACTCCTCTAACTCCTGTGTCAGAGAGAGTTGCTGCAGAAGGGACAGCTGTTCCTAGAAACAGAAAAATCTGTGCACACCTCAAAGGTGCTTCCCTTACATGAAAACACTGTAGGCAAAAATAAAAAAGGGTGCACGTACCACCACGGAAACTAAAGGTGCATTCAGCTAATACCATAAACTGTAGTTAAAAAAATTCAAACACTGGTTTGAAATCCATTTCAGTTTTTCTAGAAACAGCAGCCAAATTTAGTTAATAGGCTTGAAAACCATGGTATGCCATTAACTAAGATTATCACAGCATCAGAAATTGGCCAGGGTATCAATACCACGGTTTCTGATACCGTAAAACCTTGATACCATGACATCCCTATCCAAAACCCTACCTTTACAAATGCACACCACATCTGTGGTGCTGTGTATGGAATAAAAAAAAAAAACACACACACTCACACACACGAGGGCCCTACTCCCACCCTGATCCCTGTTGTAATGCTGCAGTTCTAAATGTCATTCCCTGATAGTCTCTAATGGACCCCCTAGATCACATGATCACCATCGTAATGTTGTAAATGTCATTCCCTTATAGTCTAGTGGACCCCAACCTCACACGATCACTGTCGTAATGTTGTCAATGTCATTCTCTGGTAGTCTAGTGGACCCCTGACTTCACAGGATCACCACTGTAAGACTGTATTTGTAACATAGAAACTGACAGCAGACAAGGACAGTTTGGCCCACCTAGTCTTCCCATTTTCCCTACCTACTGTAAAACCGCAGACCCTACTATAAAACTGCAGACCCTACTTGATCTCTGGCTTTATCCCTCCTTTCCTAACCACAAAGGTTCCCTTATGCCTATCCCATGCATTTTTGAATTCTGTTACCATTTTTGGCCCCACCACTTCCAATGAGAGGATCTTCTATGTATCCACCACCCTCTCAGTGAAGTACTTTCTCACATCTACACTGAGTCTACCCACCTCCAGCTTCATAGCATGACCCCATGTTCTTGAACATCTTTTTCTCTGAAAAATGGTTCCCTGCTGTACTTTATTTATACCCTTAAGGTATTTGAAAGTCTCTATAATATCCCCCCCCTTTCCTCCAGGGTGTACATATTGAGGCCCTGTAGTCTCTCTTTACAGGGCTTTTGATGCAGCTCCTGCACCATTTTAGTTGCCCTCCTCTGGACCACCTGTAGAACTGGACACAGTACTCTAGATGAGGTCTCAGCAATGATTGGTACAGCTGTATCATCAACTCCCTCTTTCTACTGGTGATACCCCTCCCTATGGACCCTAACATCCCACTGGCTCTCCCCATTGCCTTGTCATACTGCTTGGCTACTTTTAGGTCATCAGATATGATTACCCACAGTCCCTTTCCTCTTTGGTGGTCATCAGTACCACGCCCATCATCTTTGATTTATTTATGCCATATTTTACCAGCTAAGCACACAGAGTCCAAAAGGGCTCATTTCCAGCTGTGACCTGGGTCGGGGGAAGGGGAGAGGTAGAAAAACAGGGAAATACAAAACAAACATTTCCAGCAGCGTAGGTACAAATCAGTTTGTAACATGGCATAAAAAACAGAAGACAAATATAGCAGTGAGATAGGTGCAAAGACACCACGTGGTACAACACAAACCATGGTTTAATACCATGGTAGATCATGGTAGGGAGCGGGGGCGCGCAAAAACAATGAGACCACGGTTGCAATGCTGCAAGAGCCGAACAGCGGTGGTCCAGAGCGGTGAGATGTTGCTCGCTGCAGAGAATGCGAGACAGGAGGGAGCCGAAGAGAATGATAGAATCGCCCTAATAATACTGATGATCCCTGGTGAGCAAATGTATTCTAGTCGCACAGAGTGTTCTAGGAACGTAACCAATAGACAGTCACAGTGCTGAAGTCAGTGTAAGACAAGTAGGACAACTGAAAGAACCAGACTCTTAGTCGCTTGTATGAGGAAGAGTACTCACCAGCACATAACTGGTTTCCTAGCCTTACTTGCGGCAGTTGATGAATAGGGAGAAGCACAGGGGCACGACCGTAGCAAGTTGAAAGACGGCGATGTGCAGGAAAAAGCTGTAGCTACCCGAACAGGCTGCATCGTCTGCATCTCGGTATTCAAATGAGCACACATACCCATAGTGCAACTGCAGAGAGTGACAGAAACAGTTTGCAACGGAGCACACACGCGCAAAGAGAAGCAGTAGGCAGAAACAGTAAGAACACTCAGCATTATATACAGTGCTGCTGGATATTGTAGCCACGTCGTCTACATTTCAGGAAAGCAACATCAGTATCTGAATAGATGTTAAATGTGCAACGTGCACGCGCACGTTAGAAACTCAATACAACATCATGCACAGATCAGTAACACAGAGGAACATCATTGTTTAACTCCAGTTAAAAATTCATAATCAAGTCATTTAGTAATAATGGAAATTAGGCTGCTATACTCCCTGCCATGTTACAAGCGGATTAATCCACTCGAAAGGATGGGTCTACTGTGGAATTAATCCATGGTTGGGTTGTTGGACCCACTCGGCCTTTGGCCTCGTGGTCCAACCCCTGCCAACCATGAATTAATTCCACAGTAGACCCATCCTTTCTCGTGGATTAATCCTTACATATTTACAGAGTCACAAGTCATCAGAAATACAGAACAAAATATATACAGGTACAAGTCACCAATTAACAGAGAGTATATACAGAGTTTAAACATTCAGATGCTACGGTACAAGGGGAATGTAATTATTCTTGGTCATCTAATGGATCACTCCTCCACCTGATCCCCATTGTAATGCTGTATTTGTAAATGTGTGGACCTTAGACATTAGTGCTGTACACTATACAGGTGTGTAACACACTGTTTTGCACCTGTTGAAAGATGCTTCATCAGAGTGACACTCCCCCGAAACATGTTTCTGGTCATATTTACAAAGTCCCACTTATGTGGTCATGAGATGGGATGGTGACTTTTCTACCCTAAACACGTGGGCTCAAAATGGCCAAAACTGGCTAAGATTTGAGTAAAAATTAAACAAGACTTGGTAGGTGCCAACATGGCTGGTATTGCTTTTTTAATGTTGTTGTCTTTGTTTTTTTTGTAGCAGGCTTTACTGGCTCACCAGTTTAACTTTTATAATTGTAGTTATATGAGGACCACATCCAATGTTAGTTTTAGTGATATTTTTTGTATACAGTGCCCATAGGGAGGATTTTGATACAGCGGCACTGGTTTTCAAAATGCTCCCTGTACTGTACACAGTGGTTCAAGTCCACCCAGCACCGGGCAGTTAGTTAATCCCCCCACACCAAACTCACTTATAGCACACTCTCCTATAGCACACTCTCCAGAACATCTTTTTTTTTTGGTGTAATTGTCTGATGGTCCGGGGTTAGCTATCAGGTGGTTGGGAGAAGGCGGCAAGATTTTTTTTTTTTAATTCCCTAGCAGGCAAAGTTGGGCACTAGACCTGTCAGGTAGTTGAGGAACAGTGCTAGATGTTTTATATGCCCTGATGCTACGTTCCTGCTAGCCGCTCACCACGTCACCAATGGCGAAGCCACAAGCCCTTTGGCTAAAATTTTATATCCCTGCCGCGCCACGGAGGTGAAAGGGCCAACCTGCAACCTGCTCACTCTCGCCCGGACATAGGAACTACCGAGAGAGTGGCCAAAACTACAAAATGCAGCAGTACCCTGTCGGTGACCTTCGAGCGCAGTAATGCTGTAATGCGCATGCTCGGTCACTGGCAACCATCTGACCGCATTAGAAACGAAAAGAAAACCACATGATTCAATTATTGGCGCTGGAGGAGACTGTGTCTGATTGGGAGATTAGGTAGACACATCTCCCGCCAATCAGTGCAGTTTCTGTGCGTTGGGACGGCTCGCCAGGAAGCAAGTCACTCGGGCGGCGTGTGGTGAAAGGGAGCGGGTGCTTTACTGTAGCCTCTTTGGCGGTCGCTGATTCTTGCTAAAATACTTATTTTGCTGGCATATTTAGGGTTGTGGGTAGGTAGGGAGGGTGCCAGAGAGGTGAGGAGAAGAAGAAATAAGCGGGGAACGGAAAAAAACACGCAGCAGACGCAGTTCGAAAAGCTGCAGTGACGTATTAAAAAAAAAAAAAGGAGACAGGGAAAATTGCATTTTTGAGCTTTGTTTGCTCAGTACTACAGATAAAAAGCAGTTAGTGCAGTTTGATGGGGGAAATAGCAGGAGACAAAAAAAAAAAGCATTTGGAAGTACAAACCGAATGTGAGGAGTTTAAAGGAGCAGGGGAACTAAAGGCACAGTGCTTTATAGTCCAGAGATGGAAAAAGCAGGCAGGAAAACAGAATGTAGACAAGGGCAGACAAGAGATTAAAAATAAATTCTTGGATTGAACCAGTGTTGAATTGTTTGTGCAATACTGAAAAAGATATTAAAACAAAATAGAAAGGCTTATGGGGTATTAAGGCACAGACAGTACCTACTATATGGAACTACTGAAGTATTGATGAGGAACAATAAGTGTGTATGCAGATAAAGATTAAGAAAAAGCAAATCAGTAGAAAGAAAAGTGATCAAGAAACAGACAAGCTGAGAGGGGGATACACAAATAAACTTGCCAAGGCAAAATAATTATTTTAAACTGTTCTCTGGACTGTAATTTGTGTGACATACTGCTGCAGTACAGTGTGTGTATGTGTGTGTTCAGAAAACATTCAAACACACTGGCAGCATGCTGTGTAATCTTTTTGAGAAATGAAACTGTAAGTGCTGAAGCATATCTGGTCCTGTAACCCCCCAACCCCACCCCCAATTACTGTTGGCCACATAGTGTGTGTGTGTGTGTGTGTGTGTGTGTATGAAGAAATAAAACTCTGACCAACTGCTTCATTAAAGAACTTTTATTAGTCACACAATTCAAAAAGACATCCGAGTCTGTCATATATTCTAGTGCAAATATCCAGTCGGTGTCACATATATTCTTGTGCAAATATCCAGTCTCATATTCTTGTGCAAATAATATCCAGTCAGTGTCACATATATTCTTGTGCAAATATCCAGTCTCATATTCTTGTGCAAATAATATCCAGTTGGTGTCACATATATTCTTGTGCAAATATCCAGTCTCATATTCTTGTGCAAATACCCAGTCAGTGTCACATATATTCTTGTGCAAATATCCAGTTTCATATTCTTGTGCAAATACCCAGTCGGTGTCACATATTCTTGTGCAAACCAGTCTGTGTCACATATATTTGTGGAAACATCCAGTCTGTGTCTGTGTATATTCTTGTGCACTGTCCAGTCGGTGACCCATATAAATTCTTGTACAAACATCCAGTCTGTGTCACATATATTCTCACATATCCAGTCAGTGTCACATACTGTCATATTCTAGTCTGTGTCACATATATTCTTGTACCATCTACCTAAATAAAAATGTCAGAACAAGCTGCAAATCCTGAAACTGCTAAACAGAGCAGCTGGGTGGCCACAGTAAAACAAAGCAAGATAACAGATATTTTCAAAAGGCCCAGATCAGCAAGTCCTGTCCCTGAAACTGAGCCAGAATAATGTGGCAGCGTCTCTGTAGCAATGGAGAGCAGCTATTCAAAAAGCTGCAAGCAAGAAAACCAGAGTTTTATATGACAGAGACAGTCATAGGGAAATTAAGGATTCCTGGTTTAAAACCTACCCATGGCTCATTCATGACAAAGAAGCTGCAGTATTCTACTGCAGAATTTGCAAAAAAACTGGCGAAGAAATATTTTCACAGAAGGAAACCAACCAATAAGCCAAAGGCTGACGATTTAAATAAGCATCAGATGTCCAAAGATCACAAGTGAGTCTTATTACAGATGCCCCACCAGTTTGCAATTCTTCTTGTCTTCTGAATCTGCTGTTAATTGTCATGGTAAATATGTGTTTCTCTTAATTTAATAAGGCTTGCAGTCGAGGCAGAAACTGGGAAAAAGGGAATGACAAAGGCTGTGAGCACAGCTTATTCATCAGTGAAAAGTGCCATCATAGCAGAGATGCGAAGCGTTTATTACATGGGCAAAACTCTGACTGCAAATCATAACATACAGAAACTTTTGGAACTGCAGGTTCACAATGTAAGTATTTTTACTCGCCAATCTCTCGAACATCAATTAAAGTCTCGCTTCATGTATATTACATGGGGGGCCACTGCCTCAGAGTTGCAGATCATATGTCACGAAACTGCAGGCCCAACATAAATAATAGCACTTGCTGTATTGTCGTTTCTGAATTCGAATAAAAAACATTAGCAGTGCTGCAGCAGAGAGCTACAAGTCACATTGTGGGGGGGGGCATGGCTCCAAATAACTGACAGACTATTCCTTTTTTCTCTTTCTGCACAGGAATCCACTCTGCTAGCAACTATAAAGCAATCAGTCCTCCAAGGCACAGGCATCTACACACATTCTGAGTCCATCAATGACTTTTACAAAGCAATTTCTAAGGCAGTGCAGGATGATTTTTTAAAGGATTTGGAGGATTCTCCATCTAAAATGTTTTCCTTACAAATTGATGAGGGAACAGATGTAGCCAACAAGAATACACTGATGGTATACATCAGATTCATTGACTGCAAGGGCTATGTTCAGTCTAAATTTTTAGGTGTGACTGAGCTTGCAGAATGCAATTCAGAAGCAGTATACAATGCTGTGAAGTACATGATCTCTGATAAAAATTTAGGAGATAAAGAGCTGATAGGACTTGCAACTGATGGGGCCTCTGTAATGACAGGATGCAAAAAAGGTGTGACCACTCTAGCCAAAACAGATCACCCATATTTAGTTGCCACTCACTGTCTCGCACATAGACTCGCCTTAGCATCAGAGAAAGCAGCCAACCAACACCAGTATCTGGTCAGTTATACGTCTACAGTGAATCAGCTTGGGAAACTGATAAAGTACTCGCCCAAATTTTGTCGAATACTCGATCAGGGTGTAACCCCCCTGCAAATGGGGGTTCCCAAAAGACTTCCAGGAGCTTGCTTGAATGCTCCAAGCCTGAATGGTGTTTGGCGTTTAAGCCATTTATCAGTGAGTGTTTTTAGAACCTCTGGTACTGTCTCTTTAAGAGCTGTCTGCTTGCAGACATAATTAGTTGTATGGGGACTGTGTGTTTCTTTGATTGAGTACCACTCAAGCTGCTGCCAATTCACCCCATTTTGCAGTCACTAGAGTGCAAAGGGAACCTGTCTGAAAGATGTAACTGATTGCCAGAAATCATTTACAGTAATAATAAAATTACAGTTTGTCTAACCTGCTTTCTTTGCAGTCAGAACTGTCTGCCTAGTTCCCCATTCTGGTTTGAACTGCTGAACTGGACCAATCAGTGTGGGTAAACTAGCTCAAAATGATGCCTTGGACGAATCAGAACTTGGGACTCATAATCTGAGCCAGCCACAAGAGGATTGTATGGGCAGTGACTCTGGGAGATGTAGTTTAGACCCGGTGCCTTTTGGACCAACAGCAGCAGTCTATTGTGAGTGACAGCCAATCCAGTCAAGAACTGGGAGGAACTCAAAGGAAGTGCCAGTTTTTGTCTGTTGGGAGTTTCAGTTTGAGATCTGAGAAGTGAAGGGAAAGAAAACCCTGTGCTCCTTCAGTGCACAGTTTCAGTCAAAAAACGTGTGCAAGGCCCAGAGTTCCGGTCTACAACTTGTGTAACTGCTTGTTAGGACTGAATCCGTCCCTGTGAAAAGAATCAAAGGATCTCTGAAGAGTAGAAACCAGGCTCACCCTGTAGAAGCTGAAGAAATTGTTGAATTACACTCGGTCTGTCAGGAACTG
Organism: Neoceratodus forsteri; assembly: GCA_016271365.2. Taxonomy (NCBI): domain Eukaryota; kingdom Metazoa; phylum Chordata; order Ceratodontiformes; family Ceratodontidae; genus Neoceratodus; species Neoceratodus forsteri. The sequence continues at coordinate 711,405,912 of CM057449.1, read as the reverse complement.
AATCTGCTAGTGTGTTCTCCTGGTTATTGTACGTGTAATGCCGATTGGGATACAGATGCAGCCTGCCTGGTATAGTGCTTTCTTTTTTTTTACCATATAAATGTGTGAGGAGTCTCTTGGAGATCAAAAGTAGCCCTGCTGACATTGAAGGACCATATCTTCTTTGGAGGTCGTGAGTACTAATTCGGGGTCGCTCCCTGTTGAATTGCCACATTAAATCCAAATGGAATTACTGTACTGCTGACTGTTTAATTTTCCTTTTCTCTGTGTGAAAGGGCCCCTACCAGCTGCACAGTTTGGACCTAGCCACTGGGCCTGGGTACCCAGGGACAGTAACTGGTAAGGATAGGCCTGTCACAAGATAGGTAGATAGTAAAGGATAAGCTAATTAACCTGATTTCCCTGTCCTTGTTATATCCCTCAAATAAATCAGAGCTGTTTGTTTCAACAAAGTTATACTGCCTGAGGTATTTGTCTATGTTAAAGTACTGTACTGTGATTGTTGCACTGTATCTTCTTTGGGATGTCCGGTGCCTGAACCAGCCTTGGGGGTAAGTGTATACTGTGAAGGTAATTCTGCTATATTGTGTGGGCCACTAGTGGGAAGAAAAGAGAGTTGCAGTGTCCCAGAGGGCTGTGACCAAGTAAGTTTAACTATTGCAAACCCCTGACCTCTGGGTGGAGGCACCGCCATTGGATCCAGGCCCCTCAACCTGTTAGTGGCAAATCAGGCAGGGTAGTAGCCCCTGGGATAAGCGCCATCTAGGGGTTACATTTGGAGGCTCACCGCTGGGATTGTGTGTCTCTAGTGGCCATATTTACAAACCACTGTTAAGGGAAAAAAATAAATAAATAAATAAATGGGTACCCGACAGAAGTGGCTGTGCACCGGCTGGTGGAGTGGTGTACTGAGAGGAGATCGACCCCAAAATGCTATGCTTATCTGGACATCCCCTGGGTATCAATCGGACACTGTGCAGGGAGTACTTTCAAAGGTGGAAGGTTTACAAAATCCTGTGGTGGTGGAGTCGGCACGCCTAATCTGCTCACCCACACTTTCCTGGCCCTAGTAGAGTTTAAGGATCCCATAGATAGCTCAAAGTACCACAGACCATTACCCCAGAGGAGCCCTCACTGCGGAGAGTGATAACTAAGGACAGTAAAGACCCGGGGAATGAGCCCCACCACTATCTGAAACTTTTGAGGAGAAATTTGCTAAATGGTTGCTGGGAGAAGGAAAACTGTGGAGGACTTGAAGAAACTATTCTTGCCACCTGGGGTGTTCCTCCCCAACACCCTCTCCTGCTCCAGTACCGTAATGGTGGCTGAACCAATGCAGACTCCCTATTTCTGCACCTGCCATTAGTCACGACTCTTACCGAAGGTTGAGGATCTTCTCTGGCACCTCCCACCCCCAGGGGAGGATGACTGAGAGACCTGGATAGAACTATGTTGCCCCAAGTGCTAGAATGGCAATGCTCGGAAGCAGCGAAAGAGGGTTAGTAGAGCCTCCGAGGTCCTGCCCTGGCTACCATCCGTGCTAACGGGCCAGTAACCCTGAAGCGACTGCACAAGCCTATCTTGAGGCCTTGGAGAATGTGTATGGGAGCCCAGATTCTGATGAGGACCTATGGTGGAGAGTAAAAATGCAACAGTACCAAGGGGAGGAAGTTGTCTGTGTATGTCTCTCGGCTGGAAAAATTGTTGCAAGAATGCTCAGAAAGGGTAGTTTGCATGCGATTGAACTGGACCGAACAGACTGGACCAGAATCCTTAAGTCTGCCCCTTCTCAGAACTGCTGTTGCTTCAATTCGCCTGGCAAATCGACTGGAATCCCACCCTCCTATGATGAGTTAATGAGAGAAATTCGAGGAGTTGAGAAAAGGCGACCTCGGGAGGACCTGCACCAATAGCTGTGGATATGACCCGAGTGACTGAGGGTGGCCCATCAAGTGAAGTTCAGGGGCAGAGGTTGGCAGTCAATGGTGCTCTGATAAGAAAAAGATATGCCACAATGGGGCGAACTGTTGAGAGAGATCCGGAATTCAAAACAGTCCCTTTATGATGACGCCTGCAAATACAGGCCCGACCTATATCCGACTGCATCTGCTATGGGGTGGGGATACCCACCATGTATCTCCTACTGATAACAGCTCGAACTCGATTCCTTGACCATGGAAGTGGAGAAACGGCACAGATGTCTCCAAATGCTTATCACGACATGAGACAGAGATGGCACCAAGGTTTCCAGTTAGTAATACCCCGCCCTGGCTCCCAGTGTGGCACCTCGGCCAGCTCAAACTCCAAAAAGTATGTTTACTATAATTGTGGGAAGGATGGGCACATGAAAGGGAATGCCAATCCCCAAAGACACTAGCAAAGTTGCATATAGGCTACAAGGAGAGCTTGGAGAACAAATCAGTGGTTAAGAGGTGCACGAATGATCCCAGTGAGGGCACCAAAATGCTAACTACGTCCTTCTTGTGGCAGGTCAGTTGCCCAGGCCCCACTACCGCCTCCAGACTGGTCCAGAATAGTGGGTCCTCCATGGAGACCACTGTAAGGTAAATGGAGTGTCTACAAGAGCTGTATTAGACAGTGGCTCCCAAGTGACAATTATGTTTCAAGATTGGTATCAGAAGCATTTGTCAGACGTACTCCTTACAACCATTAGAAGGACTGCATGTATGGGGTTAAGTGAGAGGCCTACCCTATTCTGGGTATATCCAATTTGGCTGTCTTTCCCCACCTCCGTGGCTGGAGTGGCCGAACAAGTAGAGACCCTAGCCTTAGTGTGTCCCCACTGGACTGTATAGATGGTGTCCCTTTGTTGATTGGAACAAATGCTCATATGTTCAGAAGGCTGGCACATTTGTGTTATGAAAACAGGGGTCAAAGACTAGTAGAGCTTAAGAGTTCCGGCTAATTAAGAAGGCCTATGAGGCACAGAGAGATGCTGAAAATATAGAACCAGAGGAACCGAGTAGGAATTGTATGGAAGAAGGATCCTGAGTCTCTGATCCTGGCACCAAATGCCCAGTGTACCTTAGGGAGGTCCGTATCAGAAAGGATGTTAAAGAATAAAATATTAATGTTGGATGCACAGCGGTGAAAGAATTGCCAGGGACTGCTGGTCAAGCCTAGTATTTTGCCGCTAGAGCCCATGCTTATGCCGAAGGGTAATGGTCCAAGTTCATAATGTGTCTGAAAGAGACATTTCCCAGGAAATAGAGGTTGCATCCTGGCTAATGTGCATTGTGCAGACACTGCAGTGCCAACAAGCAAGAGTTCAGGAAGAATGACAGAGTAGCATGACTTGTTTGATTTCGGCAACTCCGCTGCCAGCTAAATGGAAAGTGAGGATCAGTGAGAAGCTTAACCAGAGGACCAGTGTTTTCTTTAAAGGAATGGGACTGGGATGCGTGCAAGAACTGAGCACAATATCCGGCTGCATGACGAAAAGACCATTTCGTGAGAGGTCTCGACGCCTGGCACTGCTGATATAGATGATGTGAGACGGCATCTGCAAGAGATGTTAGCGGCTGGTGTAATACAAGAATCCAGAACTCTATGCTTCCCCATTGTGGTAGTGAGGAAAAAAGAATGGGACAGTAAGGATGTCGTGGATTATAGCACCTTAAACGTGGACTATCCTGATCAGTACACAATGCCCGCATTCAGGATGCTTTGGACTGCCTAAGCGGAGCAAGTGGTTCTCTGCTGGATCTCCATGATGGGTACTACAGATCCCGATGGCCCAGGACCGTGAAGACAGCCTTTATCTGTCCAGCTTGGCTTCTATGAATTCATGAGGATGCCTCGATTTCCAGGTGCCCCAGCCACTTCTTTCAACGACATTGATGGGCGTGCAGTGGGGACATGAACTTACTAGAAGTGCTCTAGTATACCTAGATGATGTTATTGTGTTTGGCAGCTCACTGGAGGAACATGAGAGCAGATTATTTAAGGTATTGGATCGACTGGAGGACTTTGCCTTAAACTGTCCATTGATAAGTGTCAATTTTTCAAACATCAGTAAAGTATATGGGACATGAGTATCCACCGAGGGAATAGAGACCGACCAAGTAAAGTTGAGGCCTTGACCACCTGGCCACAGCCCAAAATCTAAAAGAACTGCAAAGATTCCTGGGATTCTGTGGTTATTATCGGCGTTTCATCAAGGACTATTCAGAGTGATCGCCCTTTTAACCTTACTCAAGGGTATCCCCCAACCCACAAAAATACCAAAAGTCAGCGCCCTCAAGACTGAAAGAGTGTATTTTCATCCGAAAGTGAAGTATTTGAGCCGCTGGACTCCTGATTGTGAGACTGCTTTCATGAGATCATATATCAACTTACCCATGCTCCAGTGCTGGCTCTATGCCGATCCAAGAAACCACAGTCCTGCACACTGATGCTAGCTTGCAGGGTTGGAGGCTGTGTTGTAAACTAAAAGCACGAGAATGGCCTGAGACCAGTGGCCTTTTGCCAGTAGAAGCCTGACCCATCCGAAAAGAACTATCCTGTACATAAGTTAGAGTTCCTAGCTTTGAAGTGGGCTATTGTTGACCAATTCCATGAGTACTTGTATGGGGCTAAAATACTAGTAAAACTGACAATAATCCTTTGACCTATGTGCAGACCTCAGCTAAGTTGGATGCCACTGGCCACAGGTGGCTCTGCGTATCTACATGTATTTATGCTCTCGAATGCAGGCAGGTCTGAACCACATAGATGCTGATGCTCTCTCCGGAGGCCTGTTCCCCAGAAATGATTGGGTCCGATTGGCAGAACCTGACATTCGGGCACTTCACGGGAAGTTTGACAGGAGGAACAAATGTCCACGGACGCAGAGGACTGCATGGTGGATTGATTAGGACCCTCTGAGAATTGCATACCTGCTGCTTATTGCCACTTTCTCTGCAATAGATATTGGTGCACTGCCTCAGCTGGACAATGACAGTATTCGCGGCTCAATCCCAGCGATCCTATGATCAAATCAGCTTTAGAAGCCCTCATGCAGGAAAAGATGTGTCCAAATTACGCTCACTGATTTGAGAACTGCACTGTTATACAAAGAAGGTCCCAAGTTGAAACTGATCAATAAACTGTTATATAGAAACAGTAGACAGAGAGGGACAAGTAGACAAACAACAACTGGTGCTGCCCACTACCTTCGAGACTCAGTATTGAGGGTCCTTGCACAACCACATGGGGCACCTTGGTATGGACAGAACACTTGACTTGGTGAGATCCAGATTCTATTGGCCTAAGATGGGGGCTGATGTGAGCAACACATACGAACTTGTGAGTCGCTGCTTACAGAGAAAGCTTTTGCCCCAGAGGACTGCCCCCTTGTTAACATAACCACCAGTGCACCCATGGAGCTGGTCTGTATTGATTTTCTGAGTTTGAGTCAGATCAAAGAAATATCAGTATTAACAGTGGTCACTGACCATTTCACAGATATACCCAAGCTTCTACAAAGACCAGAAAGCATCCACTGTAGCCAAAGTACTGTGAAAACTTTTTGTTCACTATGAGGCTCCACAAAGAATCCATTCTGATCAAGGAGAGACTTTGAGAGTCGCCTGATCAAAGAGATGCTTTCTCTGTGGGGAGTGAGAAAGCCAGAACCACTCCTCACCCCAGGGGGACCACAGCCTGAACGTTTCAACCGCACTTTGCTAGATATGCTAGGCACCCTGCAACCAAAGGACAAGCCTAGATGGAGCCAACAAATTAGCACCCTGGTACATGTATAACTGCACCAAAAGTGATGCCACTGGGTTCTCCCCTACCTCTGATGTTTGGAAGAAGCTCGACTACGGTAGATGTGTTTTTGGGGTCTCTCCTGATGGGGTTCAAGCCGACAACTATTTACAGTATGTGCAAAAGTTAAAGGCCCAGCTAACTCATGCGTACAACTGGCTCTAAACCATGGCTGCCAAAGAAATCTGGCCAACAAAGAAAGGTATGATAAAAAGGTGAAAGCACAGGAACTCCAGGAGGGAGATCGGTATTGCTAAGAAATCTGGGACTGCATGGCAAACACAAGATTGCTGACAGATGGCACCATCTCCCTCACATTGTAGTGGGCAAACTAGATGATCTGCCAGTGTACAAAGTAAGGCCTGAGAACAATTCAAAAGATGTAAAACAATGCATAGAAATCATTTACTACCATTGGACAAATCCTGATTGAGTCTGAGCCCCAGAAGATCCCCCTCTGGACAGTGACTAGACTGCTACTAAGAAAAGATCAAAGTCTACCTACAGAAGCAGAGTTAAAGTGTTCCCCCTGCACAAGTCCCAGTTGAGCATGACTGTCAGTCCATATCAGAAGAAAGTGAGTGACTTTGAATACTATCTTCTTACAGAACTGAGTCAATTGTTTCGAGGCAATCCCTAGTCAATACTGGAGACAAAGCTGGGCCTTCTGACTGTCTATGCCCCCAGCTTCATCCTGGAGCCAATGCTCCCAGAAAGTGAAGTGCAAAGCATCAGATCAGATGAAATGGAATCATTGTGCATGGTTGAACTGTTTGAGCTTTCAGGGAGAAAATGATAGATTGGGGCAGACTGGTGATACACCCGAACAAGAAGAGTATTTTGAGTGCCTGACAGTCCACTGCCAGTGTCCAAAGCTCTCCATGCGAGCCAAATGTTGTGGACTCCAGAAACTGTAACTCCTGGAGCTGAAAGTGCCCCAAGTTCTAGCCTCTCTACCCCATGGAGACTCCTGACAAGTGTGGACATGCTGAAAATGAGGCTCAAGAGTGCAGAGACTGTAACAGCTCCCCTAGAAAGACTGGTCGAGCTGTAAAGCCTGTGGTGCACCTCAGTTATGATTCCCTGGGCCGGCCAGTGGACCTGCCTCTCAATGTTGTCCATAAAGGTGTATGTGTCCCAGGCTCATTGCCCAAACTGGCGGGTAGTGCTAACTCAAGTTACTTGTGTTGCCCTCTAAGTATGAGTGCCCTTGCCCGTCCAGCCCCAAGGTAACTGATAGGAAGGGTCCCTCTCTTCAGGTTTCACATGTACAAGAGGTATGCTTGAGTTATGGTACAATGTGTGTTATACTGTAAAGGACGATACTGCAATGTTTCAGAAATGGTTCTTGGTAAAATGATGTATTGACTGATGATTACATGTGTGAGCCTAATGCAAATGTATATGGTTGCAGTTGAAACTTATAGGGAGTACTTGCTTGCAGCAGACGTCAAGCTTTTCCCAAACCAGGAAGAGTGTAACCCCTGCAAATGGGGTTCCAAAAGACTTCAAGAGCTTGCTTGAATGCTCCAAGCCTGAATGGTGTTGGCGTTTAAGCCATTTATCAGTGAGTGTTTTAGAACCTCTGGTACTGTCTCTTTAAGAGCTGTCTGCTTGCAGACATAATTAGTTTGTATGGGGGACTGTGTGTTTCTTTGATTGAGTACCACTCGGCTGCTGTAATTCACCCCATTTTTGCAGTCACACTAGGAGTGCAAAGGGAACCTGTCTGAAAGATGTAACTGGTGCCAGAAATCATTTACAGTAATAATAAAATTACAGTTTGTCTAACCTGCTTTCTTTGCAGTCAGAACTGTCTGCCTAGTTCCCCATTCTGGTTTTGAACTGCTGAACTGGACCAATCAGTGTGGGTAAACTAGCTCTAAATGATGCCTTGGACAGAATCAGAACTTGGGACTCATAATCTGAGCCAGCCACAAGAGGATTGTATGGGCAGTGACTCTGGGAGATGTGTTAGACTTGAAGTGCCTTTTTGACCAACAGCAGCAGTCTATTGTGAGTGACAGCCAATCCAGTCAAGAACTGGGAGGAACTCAAGAAGTGCCGGTTTTTGTCTGTTGGGAGTTTCAGTTTGAGATCTGAAAGTGAAGGGAAAGAAACCTGTGCTCCTTCAGTGCACAGTTTCAGTCAAAAACGTGCAAGGCCCAGAGTTCCGGTCTACAACATGTAACTGCTTGTTAGGACTGAATCCGTCCTGTGAAAAGAATCAAAGGATCTCTGAAGGTAGAAACCAGGCTCACCCTGTAGAAGACTGAAGAAATTGTTGAATTACACTCGGTCTGTCAGGAACTGAATCTGCTGTGTGTTCTCCTGGTTATTGTGCAGTAATTGCGATTGGGATACAGATGCAGCCTGCCTGGTATAGTGCTTTCTTTTTTACCATATAAATGTGTGAGTCTCTTGGAGATCAAAAGTAGCCCTACTGACATTGAAGGACCATATCTTCTTTGGAGGTCGTGAGTACTAATTCAAAGTGACTCCTGTTGAATTGCCACATTAAATCCAAATGGAATTACTGTACTGCTGACTGTTTAATTTTCCTTTTCTCTGTGTGAAGGGCCCCAGCTGCCACAGTTTGGACTAGCCACTGAGAGCCTGGGTACCCAGGGACAGTAACTGGTAGGATAGGCCTGTGCACAGAGCCATAGATAGATAATAAAGTGATAAGCTAATTAACCAGTTTCCCCTGTCCTTGTTATATCCCCTAAATAAATCAAAGCTGTTTGTTTCAACAAAGTTATACTGCCTGAGAGTATTTGTCTATGTTAAAGTACTGTACTGTGATTGTTGCACTGTATCTTATTTTACAGGATGTCCCGTGCCTGAACCAGCCTTAGGGGTAAGTGTACACTATGAAGGTAATTCTGCTATATTGTGTGAGCCACTAGTGGGAAGAAAGGGGGGTTGCAGTGTCCCAGAGGGCTGTGACCAAGTAAGTTTAACTATTGCAAACCCTGACCTCTGGGTGGAGGCACCCGCCATTGGATCCAGGCCCCTCAACCTGTTAGTGGCAAATCAGGCAGGGGTAGTAGCCCCTGGGATAGCGCCATCTAGGGGTTACAAGAGCAAAGACATACACCAGGGCATGCTGTGAAACTAAAACAGATTTTTTCACTAGATGGCTTTCATTTTCTGATTCTGTGAAGGCATTACAAGCATGCATAGCCTCACTTATGTCTGCTTTGTCACAAATGGCAGAGGATAACTATCAGTGAAACCTTGCTATGGGGTGCCTTAAAAAAATGGGGACTTTCAAATTTGTTGCCACTACTTTCTTTCTGGCTGATGCAGTAGGTCTTCTTGCAATTCTCTCAAAACCTTTCCAAAAACGGTCTGTCATCTTCTCAGAGGCAAGGCAGCAGCTTGTTAGCACCACTGATGCACTTGTGTACTGCCTGAAAATCCAGGCCCACACTTAAAAGTTTTTGTCAGAGATGCCAAGTGAACCATCAGAAGAGGGAAAATCTATATTTAGAACACATACACTGCTCGATACATGGCAGCAAGAGAAGAGTTCAAGAATTTGCAAACATCTTATATATAGTCAACAGTTGAACAGCTTGAAAGTTACTTTCCAGAAGGCACATTGTTGGACAACTGGTGTATTAGAACCACATGGTGCACCTAATCACATTGAGAGCTATGGAGAACAGGAGATTGAGAATCTTATTACTTACTATGGTGCCATTAAAAAAGGACTCACTAACATCCTGCCAGTTAACCAAGATGAAATCAAACTGGAATGGTCATTATTACGTAGATTATTCTCGGCACACAAAGAGTCCACTATTGAAGAATTCAATGTCAAAGTGGTAGTCCCAAACAAGGAATCTTTGGCCAAATATGTCCAAACTATATTCAGTATGTCTGGCAACCCCATCAACTTCAGTGGAGTGTGAACGTGGGTTTAGTGCATATAACAACATTAAGACTGCCGAAAGGAATCGCCTTACAGTCTGGAATGTGAACTATCTAATGACTCTTCTGGTTGAGGCTCCTGATGACATGGGAAAGTTTGATTTTGAAACTGCATTTGACATCTGGGCATCGGAAAAGGACAGGCGTGGGTTCCTTCAAACTGTCAAGATAAATGAAGATGCACCTGAGCTCCAAATTCTTCTCGAGAAAACCTGCAGCAGCTACACTACTGCATAGACCTAGCAGAAGAAAAATAAACTGCTGGCTGTGCTTCTTCTTATGATATTTATTTTGTTGTACTGTAATTTGTACCTAGTGATACAGCAAAATGTGTTAATTGTTGCCATGTTCTCCACTTGACTCTTGTGTAGTCTTCACGAAGCTCAGACACGAAAAAAAAAATGACTGCTGTTGCCTTGTTGGCAGCAATTCTCATTTAATGCCATGACAGTTTGCTAGCTTCTAATATTTTCAAACAAAACATTTTTCACATAGTTTAAATAACAATAGTTACCGGCGGCATTAAAACAGAATTTTACTGCCTTGCTTATGAACCAGGCCCGACACTGATCTGGGCTGAGAGAGGAGCAGTGTGTTAACTGTTACTCACTGGTTTTTTTCTGCTTGTTAAATGTCTGAGATGGATGCCTGGCTTGCCTTTAGTCACATTTTTTATGGGGCATGGCACAGATTCCTCAAGTTTTCACACAATGTTATTTTAAACTGGGTTGCTTGTTATGTACAGGCTTTAGTGAGCCTGACCCCGGCATTTTATTGCAGTAATGGACGGGGGGGGGGGCAGAGATTCAAAATTTCTTCTAGGCACGACTGCCAGGTGCTCAGTCATTTTCACGAAATAATTGACATCTGACTGGTGTCACATATTTAATATGCCATCAAACTGTTTAAGAGCACCCACTGTAGTATTATTGTTTAATTTTTCCTGCCCGAATCTGCCTGGCCTTTAGCATTATTTGTCTCCTGCTTGCCTAATAAAACAATGTGCACAGTTTATAATAATTGCTGCATTTTTTGGGGGGTCAAAACTGGGCTAACCACATCTTAAGCTTTGGTATGTATGTTATTGCTGTACAAATACTTGCACATCTACTTAATACAAAATAATTTCAAACAATTTGGCTCAAACTGTGAATATATTGTGCCTACTACTACAGAAGTAAATCTTGTCCATAATGGTATTTAAAAACAATGTTAATACAACTTCATATACATTTTAGCATTACTCGCCGTGTGTGGCTAAAGACCTCTTGTGGTGGCTAAAAAATATTGGATCTGTTTAGCCACGGTGGCTAATAATTTTGAAAACCTAGGGGGAACGTAGCTGATGTGCCAGCTTGGGCATCAGATCACTCATCAGGCAGTTTGGGGGAAGGAGACAGAAAGTGTTGGTTTTATTCCCTGACAGACCAGGGTGGGCTTGGGATTCATCAGGTAGCTGGGTGGAGGAGGAGGAGGGACAGGCCTTTTTTATTCTCTAACACAGCATGTTGGGCACTAGCCCGTTAGCTGGTTGGGGAAGGGGGGCCAGATTTATTTGTTTCCCTGATGATCTGGGTTGTGCAGTGGGGCATCAGGTAGTTTGTGGCAGGTAAGAAGACTTTGTTTTATTCTCTTAACAGTCCAGCTTGGTCACTGGACCAATCTGTTGTGCAGCAGGCTGGGTTGCAGCATGCATGGCAATGTGATCCCTATTTGCATTTTAGGAAGACGGCACAGCTGAGGCTGAGCACCGAGAAAAAGAAACAGCGAGATAAGGAGAGCTGGGATCAATGGCCTTTGAGGTCACAGCCTTGGAATTGGTCCCTCTAGGTTCATTCTCCAATGCTCATGTACTGTGGGCCAGAGAATGTGGAGATGCCTAAACAGACTGGTAGCAGCAGCAGTGTGGCAACAGCCCCAATGCTTCAGTAAGACCAGAGTGGATGGGCATGGGAAGGGCAGTGTTTTACTATCCCACGTATTCCACCACTTTGCTGTTACTCCTTCCTACCTTCATTTGGCTTAATACATGGGTTAGGTTGGGCACAGTACAATTCAGTTAGTTAGAGAGAGAGGTTAGATTCTTTAATTCCCTGAAGAGCCAGATTGGGCACCGGACTGGTAAGGCACTTTGAGGGAAGACGGACAGATTTTAATTTATTCCCTGACAGGCGAGGTAGGGAATCAGGCTGGTCAGGTTGTTTCGGGAAGGTACTTTTAATATTCTCTGGCAGATGTGGGCACCGGACCTTTCAGGTTGTTGGGGGAGGGGGGTAGTTTTTGTTTCATTTCCTGATGGGCTAGGCTACGAAATAAAAATTACATACTCACTGCGATTGCTAATCTAGAATACCTTCACCGCTTATAATCACTAATGTGTCTGTGCCAGAGACACTAGGACTCCATGGAAGCAAAGTATTGTGCTGACCATAAGGCAGACACAGTGATGTGGCACTTGTGGACTGGTCTGTAACCAATGCCAGCCCCTTACCTTCTTCAGTTCTGATTGCCAGGAGTGAAACAAGTGAGAGAAAAAGAGAGAGAGGGACTAGCAAAAGCTAGTCCAGAGGGATAGGGCAATGATATAGAATATAAAATCATAAAAGCAATAGAACCGGACTACCAACTTAGAGAGGTTAAAAAATGGGTCTAAGGGTAGTAGGTTAAGGTGAGCCAGAGTCTAAAAGCCACCTGAACAGTAAAGTTGGAACGGGCAAAAGCTATGGGAAATGGCTCTGGCTAGACTGGAGAGACCAAAGGAATCTTACCCGGTTAACAAAGAAAAAAAAAATCTCCTGCTGGAAAGAAATCAGAAAAAAGAGCTTGTACAGCAGTATAAGAGAGGAAAAGAAAGAAGACCGACTGAAATAGGGATACCCCCCCTTTCCATTCCAGTGGAAAAGGAAGGGTGAAAGAGAGAAAATAATAGCTCTGCATATCCTCCCCTCCTACGCAAGGCTTGTGGGGCCAAAAAGGGTTGACTACCCCTAACAATAGGATGTGTCTATGCCAAGAGGGCTGAAAAGCAGCTGCTGTGAGAGTTTAGTTTGTGTAGCAACATCCTAAGGAAAACAGGTTAAAAGGAGGGGAGGGCAACAGTAGAGGGAAAAACATTCTCTCAGGAAAAGCATTCTTGTCCCTTTTTTTTCGGTGGGATAGAAACCCCAAAATGGGGTCATTATACTTAAATATAGGTTACTCACCTGTAACAGGAGTTCTAGGAATGGTATATGCTGTTCATCCACACTGTCTGGCAGGTATCCTTGCCGCTTTAAATCTTGCCGGAAGGTCTTCAAGCTGGCTCCTCCCACCCACCCGGGTGGTAAAACTCTCGGCTCTGCCCCATGGCGCCAGATCTGGTCCGCTGGAAGCTCAGGTTGTGCGTCGAAGCCGGGGAGGTCGGGTGGGTCGTGTGGATGAACAACATATACCATTCCTAGAACTCCTGTTACAGGTGAGTAACCTGTATTTCTAGGGACATGGATATGTTGTTATCCACACTGTCTGGCAGACTCCTAGCAGTTCTCCGGGAGGAGGGAGGCAAGGCGCACACCCCCTACTTAGGGAATAGAGACTGGAGAACCGAGGCCCCAAAACCAGCATCCGGCGTGACTCAAGGTCGATGTGGTAATGGGTGATGAAGGTGTGTGCTGACTTCCAGGTAGCAGCCTGCAGATATCCTGGATAGGGACGTCCCTGGAAGCAGCCACCGATGCAGCAGTATGGCGGGTAGAATGAGCTCTTATCCCTCTGGGAGGCTCCATGCCCGCCAACTTATAGCCGAGATCTATGCAGGAGGTGACCCACCTGCTTATCGTCCGCTTGGCTGCAGGTCTGCCAGAGTGCGGCTTCAGCGTAGGTGACAAACAGCTGTGAACCTCTCCCGAATTTCAGCAGTCGCTCCTTATAATAAGGCGCCCTTCTAGGGTCCAAAGTATGGAGCCTGTATTCGCCTCCGAGGTGTGATTGAGTAAAACACCGCAGAGTCAACACCTGGTTAAGGTGAAACTCCGACACCACCTTGGAAGGAATTTCGGGTGGGGCACAGGACAACCTTGTCCCTGTGGAAGACCAGGTAAGGAGACTCGATGCAGGCGCCTGGAGTTCTCCCATCCTTCTGGCTGACGTGATAGCCACCAAGAAAGCCGGTCTTCCACGACAGGTGAGAGAGTTCACACCTGTGCATTGGTTCGAATGGCTTGCCCATGAGCTTTGCCAGTACCAGCAGTAAATCCCATGGAGGTGGAGGTTCTCGCACCGGAGGAAATGTGATCAAGGCCTTTGAAAAAGCGCCAGACCAGCTTCTCCTGCGCCACCGACTGCTTCCCGGCCCGCGCCCGGTAAGCAGAGATGGCTGCCAGGTGCACCCTTAGGGTCGTCGACCTAAGCCCTTGGCAGAAAGGGACCATAAATAGTCCAAGATGCTTGCCAAAGAACAGGAGGAAGGGTCCAAGCCCTTGCCCTGACACCAAATGGAAAATCTCTTCCATTTGAAGGCATAGCATTTCCTGGTCGACTCCTTACGGGACGCCTCAACTACATTGAGGACCTCGTCGGAAAGACCCAAGGCCTGGAACTCTAGCCGCTCAGGAACCAGGCCGTCAGGTGCAGGGATTGAAGGTCCGGATGGAACACCTTCCCCTGATTGACTGAGAGCAGGTCCGGGCGAGCTGGAAGCTGCCTCGGGAGATTGGAGCTGAGGCTGAGGAGATCTGGGTACCAGAACTGGCGGGGCCAGTCTGGGGCTATCAGAATCACCTGCGCCTTGTCCCTCCTTGCTTTGAGAAGCACCTTGTGTATCAAGAGAAATGGGGGGAAGGCGTAGAAGAGGCCCTGGGTCCACGGCCTCAAGAAGACATCCCCCTGCAGCGAGCCCTGCTGAGGGGGGCGGGCATGGAACAGCCTCAGCTTCGCATTCTCCCTGGAGGCAAACAGGTCCACTGAGGTGTGCCCCAATGGGAGAACAGATCTTGTACTACCTCCGGCAGGAGAGACCACTCGTGGGATGCAGCCCCTATCCGGCTCAGGGCATCGGCCAGGGTGTTGGAGGCTCCTGCCACATGAATGGCTAGGAGATCCACCTCCAAGCTGCGCACGAGTGACCAAATGCGGAGAGCTTCCTTGCATAGAAGCATGGAGCGCGTCCCGCCCTGGCAGTTTAGGTAGTACATGGTCGTGGTATTGTCCATCTGGACTCGGACCACTTGACCCCGGAGAAACGGAGCAAAGGCAGTGAGAGCTAGGCAGACCGCTCGGAGCTCCAGCAGGTTGATGTGGCATCGGGACTCCCGCAGGGACCAGAGGCCGTGCGCCCAGTGTTCCCCCAGATGGGCACCCCAACCCATCAGAGAGGCATTGGTCGATAGAGAGACCGTCGGCTCGGGGCGGACAAACGGGATGCCCTCCTGCAGATGAGCTGGAACGGTCCACCACCGGAGAGCGTTCCACATCCCCTGGGTCACCGTCACTAGCTGGTCCAATGGATCGCAGCGTTGTGACCACTGGCTGGCCAGTCCCCACTGAAGGGGGCGCATGTGCCAGCGTGCCCAACGGACCACGCTGGTACAGGCCACCATGAAACCCAGGAGGCGCAGGAAGTCCCGGGCAGGGCGCGATTGCCCAACCAGAAATGATTGGGCAAAGGAGGTAAGAACCTCGGCCCTGTCCGCCGGGAGCCGTGCTCTGGCTCGAAGAGAGTCGAGCTCTGCCCCGATGAACAGAATCACCTGCTTCGGCTCGAGTTCCGACTTGGCCTCGTTGATGAGAAGGCCGACTTGAGAGCAAACCTGGAGGGCCAGATCTCTGGACCGCTCCACCTCCTGTCTGGAGGGGGCTGCTATCAGCCAATTGTCCAGGTAAGGGTACACCCGGACCCCTCGGCGCCGCAGGAAAGCTGTCACCACTGCTATGCATTTGGTGAAGACCCTGGGAGCCGGAGACAGGCCGAAGGGCATGGCTCGGAACTCAAAAAGGGATCCCTCCGTTCGAAAGCGAAGGAATCTCTGATGTGACGGACCGGATAGGGACGTGAAAGAGCGATCCTGCAGGTCCAGAGAGCAGAACCACATGCCGTGTTCCAGGGATGGTATTATCTGAGCCAGAGTGACCATCCTGAAGGTTCGGACCTTAGGAACATGTTCGGTCGTGTAGGTGAGAATGGGCGCCAGCCCCTGTCCGTTCGAACCAGGAAGTACCTGGACACAAACCCTGGGTCTGAGGGAGGTCCGCCACCTCCTGATCACCTCCTTTGGAGGAGAGCGATGTCGGCCCGGCGAGCCGGCGGTGAGGCTGCGGACCCGAGGCCCCCAAGGGCGACGGCTCTGAAGGGCAGGGCCTGCTCGAATTCTAGAGGTAGGCCTTTCCCACCACCTCCAGCACCCACCTGTCTGTGGTAATAACGGACCAGGTGGAAAGGAAATGCGGGCCGTCCCCAGGCGGGAACCTGGGAGTGAGGTGGCGGGGTTGAGCGACACCCCTCAGCCCGTCACTGGGCAGGCTTGGAGGAGGGACGGTCAGGGACCTCCTGGGCCTTACCTCCCTGCTTCCTGTTGGAGGAAGCCCCAGGCTTGGGTTTGGGATGCCAAGCCTGAGCCTGCTAGCCCTGGCGTTGCTGGGCGGACGCTGCTGAGCGCAGAAGAGACGAAGGAGCTTAGGCTGTAGTTTTCGGCCTTTGTCCTTCTGAGTGAAAGAGACCGAGTCAAGGTAGCATTGGACTTCTCGATCCTCTGCAGGTGACCTTCCACCCCAGGGCGAAGAAGTCTGGGTCCCCAAAGAACATCCGCCAACTTGTGCTGGGTATCCGAAGTGAAGGTGGATATCCTCAGCCAAACCCGATGACACATAGCCACTGCGGCCGCACAGACCTGGCACATGAGTCCCCAATGTCTAAAGCAGTCTGGAGCTGCTGTTTGGCCACTGCCCTGCCCTGGTCCCGCACCTGCCTGACCGTGGTCTGCAGATCTCGGGAAGATGAGGGCGACTCCTCATCCAGGGGAGCCCAACAGGGCATGAGAGAAATGTGCCATGAGGGCGGCGAACTGGCCTGGCGAAACCCGATGGAGGGCCTTGGCGTAGACTTTTCGCCCGGCATAGTCCAATTTCTTGGACTCCTTGTGGAGGTTGCCCCATCCTAAGCGTTCCCGGCCGCGCGGGAAAGCTGTCGGTAACTAACCCCTCGGCCGGGGTGTTCAAACACGGACAAGGAACGGTAGGGACGCATACTTCCTGGCCATCCTGGCGAAGCGCAGAGCAGGAAGCAGGGCGCTACCAGAGCTCAAGGCCGGGCCCACTATGGCCTCGGCCTCCATGAGAGATCCTCGGTCCAGAATCTCCGTGAGGGGATACCTGGCCCGGCTTAAAGCAGTTGAGCTTCATCCCGGTGGACTCGAGATGAGCGAAGCAATCCCAGGAAGGACGAAGGCTATCGTCCACGACTGTCCTCTGAGGACTCCAAGTCCATTAGAACGGAAAAAGGAGAATCGTCCTTGGACTCGGAAGAGTCCTCAAAGAGCTGCCATCTGGCCTGAGCCACCCTCCACCTGCCAAGGTCAATCAGGAGTGAGGGTGACAGACAGCCTATGGGGCAGTCCCTGAGCCGACCGAGAATTTTTGGTCAGAACCCCAACTAACGGCTGTGGAGGTGGAGGTTTCACCGGAATCGGTGGGGCAGCTGGTTTTGGCTGAACAACCGGCCTGGGAACAGGCTCCTCGGATAAAATGAGGGGTTGTTTCGGCGCTCCGGTGACAGCCACTTAATGGCCGGGGAAGATGACAGCGTCGGCTTATTCCCGGTCAGAAGGAGCTGTTTGCCACATGAGTTCCTCACTCTTGACGCAACATGCTTGAAGCCTCCCTATCTGAGGAGGAAGAAGGGCAGCCCAGCGGCAGCTGCCACGCGGTGCGAGACCCGAGACACGCCTATGTGGCCGGGGATCGGCTGGACCACTGAAGAAGTCGAGACCGAGACCGGAGAACCTCGGCTTTCCCGAGGGCCGGTGCGGGAAGGTATAGTGGGGAACAGACACACCCCTCAGTTCGGAGGATTCAACGAAGGCTCCGAACTGGAGCACAGATGAAGCCAGCAGGTCCTCAACTCCACGGGGAACTGGGAGAGGGATTCTCGGCTTCTCCTGCGACAACCCGTAGCAGGTCGAGAAAAATCTCGACAGCGTCGGCGAAGTCTCAGTCAACTGGCCTGGCGGGGACACAGTGAGGACCAGTGGCGAGTCGAGCAGTCGACCCAAGTCGGCGGCGCACAACTCCGGGAGAGGGATCTTTTCTGCTCCCAAGGCGTCGACGGTGAGACTTACCCTTGTCTCTTTTGGACCGAGAAACGGTCCAGAAGTTAGTCCCTCATCTTTAGTCGAGAGGGTCAGACAAAAGCTCCTTAAAGCAACGAGAGAGAAAGACAAGGACAAAGGCAGAGGGACAAAGCCAGCCGCACCTCTCCAAGGGCGATCATCTGCTGAGACTGATCTGCGAGCCACACGCCGCGGACACGCCGACCGACCTCTTTTGACTTCACCAGAGGAAATAGCTTCTGGGGCGCCCCAGTTGTAAGCGGGCAGCACGGTCTTTGAGGGCGTAGGCAAAAGGAAAACACAGGTCGCGAGCCTGCGGGTCGTGCTCCAGGCCTAGACAGTGAGACACACGTGGAGTGCGGATCCGTCCGAGACATCTTCTGCGCCCACAAGGGCATCTCCGGAAACCGAGTCGATTGTCCATCGCAGCTGCGAGGGAGAGAAGACCAAAGTCTTTTTAGCAAAAACTTTTAATTTCGAAAATTAGAAGAATTAGGAACCAGTCTTATACGCAGAGCGTTAAGGAGGGAACCTGAGCTTCCAAGCGGTAAGGAAGATCTGGCGTCATGGGGCGGAGCCGAGAGTTTTACCACCCGGGTGGGTGGGAGGAGCCAGCTTGAAGACCTTCCGGCAAGATTTAAAGCAGCAAGGATACCTGCCAGATAGTGTGGATGAACAACATATCCATGTCCCTAGAACCTATGTTTATTTATTTTTATTAAAGGGCAGGGTAACAGCCCCTGTCAGGTAGAGAAGGCTACAAGGGAGTGAATGGAGTGGCAAGGAGAGGAAAGACAGAAAGAGGCAGGTGAGCTGCCTGGAGCAGTAGGGGATGATGGGCAGGCATGGTAATAAGTGGTGAAGATATTCTGGAAGATCAACAATTACGATGAGTACATAATTTTTACACCTTCCCAGAATCAATCTCTACCACTTATTACCACTAATGTGTCAGAGTACCATGTTAACCACTCAGGAGGGCAGTATCGCTCATCCTGAGGGAAAAGGTTATTCCTTCAGCCTTCTGTGAGGGACTGACCACAGCAAGGTAGGAACCTCTCACGGATCTGGCGGGACTCGAGACTGGACAGGGTCAGGTGGAGGTTCCCACAGACTGGGGGCAGGAATGTGTCCTGACAACTCACACCTGACCCTGCAGAAGAAGAAATAGGTCCCCTGGAAGTACAAGGCTAGCACCCTATGCCGGGTCAAGGGTGACAAGCTAGATAGGCGAAGCACTGCCACCCACCGAATACAGACAGCAATTCCCACTAGCCTGGAGGCTACCACATTGGCATTATAAGATGCCTTTATTTGGCGCCTCACCAGCTCCCGGCCATGGGCAGAAAAACGAATGATCTGCCTGGTTGCCTCGCAGTCTGGCAAGGATGACAGAAGCTGCCCTAGCATCATCCGCAGGTGCCTGCCATAGGTTGCCTGATAGGCTTGGTGTGCAGAAATGCACAGCATGGTGCGTGCTGCTGAAAAAACCCTTCTGCCCCAGACATGAAACTCCGCAGAGTCGGAGTTCAGGGGGCGATCATGCACCGGCTGCCTATGCCCAGTGGGGGTGGCCAGGAGATGACGTGCAGAAGCAGGATGTGACTTACAGAAGTAGGATGCGTCACGGCCCCTGGAGACTCCACAGAAATGCAATACTTGTGCTGGATTTCCCTTGGGGCTGGAGAAGGGGCAGAGGGGCAGAGTCAGACATCCCTGAACACCTCTGTGAAAGGCTGAGGCCATGGAAAGATGACTGAAGAGTCTCTGCTGTACTCCCCCAGGAATGGCAGCGCGAGGTTAGCAGGGTTGCAACTGGCAAAATGGTGAAGGCTAAGCTTCATCATCAGCTCCCCAAGGAATTGTTGGTACCTGGTGTACTCAGCGTTGGATGAAAGATGGATGGAAGTGCCCTCTTCCTCAGAAGAGGAAGTGGGAGATGAAGAGGAAGTGGGAGTCAGGGGATGGAGGTGCAGGGATCTCAGGCTAGAGATGACCTGGTCTAAGAATCTGAGGTATCAGGAAAACACACCAGCCACTGCCCTGAACTGTTCCCAGGACAGAGCCCCTAGGTGGGGACAGCAGAGCTATATACTGAGCAAATTTTTATTTACAAAGGCAGTACAAACGGAGAAATCAAAGTCCTTCTGCTGAGTGTTTCTTCTCAAGTTCAAATCTCAGTCTCTCTAGCAAAAACATTGCTGCTCTTTTTATAAGTGTCTGGGAACTCGTTAAGAAGACATACTGTTTTTCAGAAAATGCTCGTCAGTTTCCTTCCTTGCAGGTGCAACAAAACAGTATATGGTGTATCAGAACTTACCTCCTGTCGACATCGCTACAACATAGCTAGTGTTGCATTTCAGGTTAACCTCCTAAGATCCAAACAGTGTTTTGCAATCATTTCAACAATATAACTATATACATTTTCAAACCAAGGGAACCCAGTTTCAAATAAAGATTCACATATATTTTATAACTTCAGATACGCAAAGGGGAAGAAAAGATAGAAACAGCAAGTGAAGGCAGCAAGAGAGATAGTGGGAGGGGGGAATAGAGAGACCATCAGAGTGGCCAATTCCTAGATCTCACAAGAAAATTTGACTGTGCAGTCAGACAGATAAGAGACAGAACAGAAGAGGATAAAACAGATCCTTGCATTTAACTCTTTCTATATAACAAATCTTTCTGCATAACAAATGGGGCAAGGCCTTATTCAATCCTGTCACACTCCACAGGAGAAGAGAGATCAACTCCAGATGCCTTCCCTCTCCTGGCATGCAAGTGGCATCAGGAGGGGACCTGGCCTTGCAGTCGACAGCACTCCGCTCACTGGCACTAGCCTTAGTACTGGGTACCAAGGTGATGCCTGGTCACAGTGCCAAGGTGCCCACTGGTGTAGGCCCAGCATATAGCTTCGACCTCACTACTGGGAGCGTCCACTGCCCTGGAGGGGTGACGGACAAGGAGGGGTGCTCATCTGGTCCTCTGAGGAGACCAACTGTCCACCAGACCCCTCCCCCAGCCTCTCCGACATCTCAGCAGGGCAAGGATGGGAGGAGGCCTAGTCTCCCTCAGTAGGTATAGTACTGGGGAAGGGCTCAAGGGAAGAGCCCAAGGACCTTCCTTGGCATCCCTGGTGTGACATCTGTCTCTGAAAATGGGGGGGGCATCCCCACTTCAACACACGGGTTTCCAGAGTTTGGTAGTCCATTCAGAAGTCGGCGACACAGTGATCCATGTCCTGTTCTGCGCAGAAGCAGGTCCAACACTGATCATGCCAGTCCTGGATGGAGATATGTCCCCCAAAGGAGCACTGATGCATAGGGGGCCATCCTTGGTCTTCTTCGAATACTTCTTCTGTGGCTCCTGGGAAGCAGACATGGTGAGACACATGGAAAACAATAAAAACAAGGAACAAACAGAGTCTGGCACTGTACAAGAAGAACAGAAGAGAGCGCGACACGGAGAAACAAGTGGGGCCAGGAGTATGGCATTGAGTGAGGCAGCGACAAACTGAAGAAGGTAATGACACAGCAAGAAAATCATCTTCGACACTCCCAAGGTATGCCTTAGATGGCAGGAAAAACAGAACTGAGGAAGGTAGGGGACCAACATTGGTTACTGGCCAGTCCATGAGCACCAAATCACTGCATCTGCATCGTGGGCTGCGCTGGCACAGTCAGCCCCCTAGACTGCATAAAGACTTTGCTCCCATGGGATCCTAGTGCCTCTGGCACAGACCCATTACTGAGAATAAGTGATGAAGATTGATTCTTGGAAGATCTGGACCTCTCAGGCAATTTGGGGGAAAGGAACAGATATTTTTGTAATTCTTTGACAGGGGAGGCAGATATATTGTTTTATTCCTGCATACGGGACCATCAGGTAGTTTGGGAGAGAGAGAAATATTTTTTTTTTCCCCTGACAGGCCAGGTTGGGTATCGGATCAATCAGGTAGTTGGAGGAAGGTGGGATAGGGCCAGATTTTTTTTTCTGTTCCCTGATGGGCCAAGGTTGGTCACTAAATTTGTCAGGTTGTTGCGGGAAGGGGACATATTTGTTTTATTCCTTGATGGATTGAGTTGGGCACTGAACCATCAGGTAGGTGAGGGTGCCAGATTTCTTTTTATTCCCCATCGAGCCAGGTTGGGCAGTGGAAATTTTATTCTACAGTCCCTGTGATACCAGTATAGAACTCCTGCACCTTGTAAAACACTTTGGGATACACTGTGTATGAAAGTCATTATATGAAACCACATTCTATTACAGTCTACAGTCCCCAGGCTACCAGAATCTAACTTCTGTGCTTTGTAAAGCACCAGACCTGTCACTGCTCGGGAAGAGGGACAGATATGTTTTTCCCTAACAGGCTGCATTGGGCACCAGATCCATAAGGTAGCTGTGGGGAGTGGGACACATTTGTTTTATTCCCTGGGAAGGAAGTACAATAAATTGATAATGCCCACACATGCTGTTTTTTTTTTTTTTTTTTTTTAAGATTTTGCTTCTGATGAGTGAGGTCAGCCAATGGCAGTGGCCAGGGATATGTGCTCCACTGATCAGCATGCTGGGTTGGAGTGTGCATGGCAATTTAACTCTGTGTGTGTGTTATGGACAGTGCACAACCAACCCCAAGTACCGAGAGAAGGAAAGATGGTGAGAGAGGGAGAGTTGTGCAGCGGCGCCTGGATCATGCGCATGTGGGATTACAGTCTCAGAAGTGCATGTTGTCAGTGCCCCTCAGTCTGGTCTCCCACATTAGTGTACTGCAGGTGGGAAGTGACAGAGAGGCCCAAACTCACTGGTAGCAGCAGCAGCAGTGCGGCAGCAGATGGCAACATATTTTTTTCTCATTACCTGACAGGTTGGGTACTTGACCCATCGAGTAGTTTGGTGGAGAAGGCCATGTTTTCTTATATTTTCTGACAAGCTGGGCAGCAGATCCATCAAGTTGTTTGGGTAGGGGGGCAGATTTTTGTTATTCCCTGATGGGCCAGGCCCTGTCATTCCTCAGATGGGCCCTGGACTCATTAGGTAGCTGGGAGAAAGATGCGGGTCAGTTTTTTTTAATTACCTAACAAGCCGGGTTAGGTATCAAATAATTGGGGGAAGGGGCCATATACTGTATTTCTATTCCTTCATGGGCCCAGTTGGGCACCAGAAATTCCATTCCATTTTACTACACAGTATAGTCCCTGTGCTACCAGTATGTAACTCTAGTGCCTTGTAAAACACTACAGGATACAGTGAGTATGAATTGTCAGTTTGTAAACTGGATCCATCAGGTTGATGGCAGGAGGGGGCAGATTTTTTTTTTTCATACCTGGCAGACTAGGTTGGGTATCAGACTAATCATGCAGTTGGGCGAGGGAAGCACATTTTTTTAATACCCTGGGAGAGGAGGATGGTAAATCGATGATGTCTACACCCACTGTTGTTTCCAAAAGACTTTGCCTCTGAAGGGTACCATCAGCCAATGGTGGCTCAGGGTGGGGTGGGTGGGGGTGCTCCACTGTGCTGCATGCTGGATTGGAGTGTTCATGGCAGTGAGAACCCTTTCAGCTAAGATTGCATACCGAAAGAAGGAAAGACAGCAAGAGAGGAAGAGTCAGGCTGCAGAGCCAGGGTCACAGGCACTTGTGATTACAGCCTTGGAAGTGTGTGCTCTTGGTCTCCCTTGGCTCGGTCTCCCAAGCTAGTGTGCTGTGCGCAGGACGTGGCAGAGAGGCCCACACTCACTAGTAGCAGCAGCACAGTGGCCGCAGAGGGTGACTTTTTTTTATTTCCTGAAGGGGTGGATTTAGTGCCAGACCCGTGAAGTAGGTTGGGAAAGAGAGAGACATTTTTTGTAATTGAGATTGGTTGGGCACTGGATCAGTTAGGTTGTTGGGGAAGGGGGGACGACACATTTTCTTTTTGTCCCCTAATTTGCCAAGTTGGTCCCCAATTTCATCAGATAGTTGGAGGGAGGAGGGGGACAGATGTTTTCTTCATTCCCTGACATGCTGGGTTGGGCACTGGATCCATCAGACTACTGGGGGCAATTTCTTTTTATTACCTGGGAAAGATGGTAAATCAATGCTGCCCACACCCACCATTTTTTCCCCCAAAGACTCTGCTTCTGAGTGACACTGTCAGCCAATGGAGGTGGCCCAGGGGCCGGTGCTCCAGTCCTCAGCATGCAGGGTTGGAGTGTGCGTGGTAGTGTGAACCCTGTGTTTGTGTCAGGGAGACTGCCGAGTTGAGACTGAGTACTGAGAGAAGGAAAGACAGTGAGATAGAGCTGGGTGGCAGAGTCGGGATCACTGGTACTTGGGATTACAACCATGGAAGTGCATGCTGTCAGTCCCCCTTAGTCTGGTCTCTCACTCTAGTGCACTGTGGGTAGGAAGTGGCGGACAGGCCCAAACTCACTGGTAGCAGTAAAAGCACTACAGCAGAGGGGAACATATATATATATATTTTTTTTTATTCCCGGACAGAACTGGTTGGGCACTGGACCCGTCAAGTAGTTTGGGTGAGCGGGACAGATTTTTTATTCTCTGATGGGTCATGCACTGGATGTGTCAGGTAGTTGGGACTGGGACACATTTTTTTTTAATTCCTGACAGGTGAGTTGGGCCTGGGATTCATCCAGCAACTTATTATTGCTCTTTTTCATTCCAGTAAGAATAAACTGACTGTAATCGAGGCTAGCTCATAAACTATTGCACAGGCAGTTTTATATGTAAGAGCACGCATGGCATCTGATGAGCTAGAAAAAATATATCCTTTCAAGTAATCATGGTGAAAAGATTAAAACTGTTTTTATGCTGACGAACTGTTACACAGGTGACATATAGGTTACACAGGTCTTGTACGAGCAATCTGCCCTTCGTTGCTCACCTTTTCTCAAAGGTTGTATCCCATCATGTTTTTACTGATACAATATGTATTTAGTTTTGTCTTAAAATTCTCCAGATTGTGACTACCCATGGCTTTCATTGGAAGGTTTTTCCAAACTGACACTACCCTTTAAGAAACTCACATTCCCCTCCTTTTGGTGTGAAGCAAGTCACCTTTGAACTGGAGTCCATGTGATCTTGTATCATGTTGCGTGTCTCATTTCCTACCCCATACATCATAATTATTAAAGGCTCCATAGATTAAACAGAGATCTTTTCTCTGTCTGTGGTACTCTAATGTAGACATCCGTAATTTATCCAACCTTTCCATGTAATTAAGATTTTGCCAGCCAGTTAACATTTTGGTTGCTTTACGCCAAACCCTTCCATGGTTCTAATCCCACTTTTGGAGTGCGGTGCCCCAAACTGACTGCAATGGTCTAAATGTGACTCTATCAATGGCGTATACAGTGGCACCAACACCCTTTTACCCTACTGTTTATGCGTCTGTGAATGCAACATAGTATACCATATTTTGGCTGTCTGTGTACAGTATTTATTAATGCTCAAGTCATAATTTAGAATAACTACCAGGTAATATTCCTCAGGCGTTTCCCATAATACTTGGCCTTTAAGTACATATGTTGTTCTTTTATTGTTTTTCCTTAGGTGCATTACTGAACACTTCCCCACAATGCAATCCAGTTTATGTACAAGGGCCAAGTGGTCCAGTTTAGACAGCTCCCTCTTGAGGTTATCAACTTTAGAAAAGTTTCTAACTACCAAATCCACTTTGGTGCCGTCAGAGAACTTTAAAAGCCAGACTCCTTCAACACTGCTCATAGAGGACACATAGTTGCTGAATAAGCAAGGTCCCAGCACTGACCCCTGCAGCACTCCACTAGTCACTGCTGTCAATTGTGATGTTCCCCTCCCAGTGTCACTTGTTGTTCTCTATCTCTTAGCCAGGAATCAATCCAGTTTACCAGGTTTATCCAGGATGTTGTTTTGCAAACAGCCTCTCCCTGGCCCCCTCTTATTCCAGCAACTGATGCCTCTCTTTTGCTTCTCCAGTCCCTGGCCAGGTTATTGGACTTACTGGAAACTCGGCTGTTTTTCCATTATACCAAAAGGCTGGGAGAGAGAATTCCTATTTCCTACAAGCATCAAACGATTGTGCAGACTGAGAGTTTATTAGTACAGTACTTCCTCTGTGAGCTTATTCATTTATCGTCATCACAGTGGGGAGGGGGGGAACTGGCCTAAACAATCTGAGGGCTTCTTCAATCTATCACCTTGGTCAGCTGCACATTCATGACAGTTTCCCCACTTGCTCATCAGGCTCTCATGCTGTCCTCCTTGCAACCAACAGAAAGTTGGAAAAAAGTTATAGACAGCTGCCAGGAACAACAGCAAGGCACACCGCTCAATCATGGACAGGTATAAAAGATCATGTCCCCGGAGCCCAATTCATTTCAATGGAACAGCAGTAAAACACCGCCTGAGTTTAATCACAACAGAAACTGAAAAAAAAAAAAAAATGTTCTATTTATTTATTTATTTATGTCTCTGATTACTGGGTAAGTGCACTGATCCAAAGGACCATTTTCAGTCATGACCCGGGCCACAGTGTGGCAGGCAATACAGAGAACACAGCAGCACATACAGGTAGGTACAATCCATGAAGTAAATTCACACCTCAGGCACGAGGTGGTGTGGAAAAAAAAAAAAAAAAGTAATAGTAATAGTACAATGGACATAGGGTAGGCAATGGCCAGACACAAGCAGGGTGAGGTAGGGCCATATGCAGGAATAGGAAACATAAGATACAGGCAAATACAAGGTGCAGAAGAACATAAGTGGCTATAGGAGTATGATATGAGACCAGTTAGTAAGGGCCAACAGTAGAGCTGTGTGGGTTTATCTAGTCAGAAACTAACAACAGGTTTAGGTGGGTTTAGAGACACACAGAGATGAGAGGGGAGATAGGTGGAGGGCTGGAGACAATGGGATTGAGACAATAGGCATTAGAGTGTCAAAGTATTGATTACCGGACACAGCAGCAGTCTGCACCATCCAGGAGACAGTGTTTCATTGCCTGTTTGAAAGCCAGGTGTGAAGGGGATGATAAGACGGCCTGTGGGAGCTTGTTCCATAGGGAAGGTGTGGAGATGGAGAAAACTCTGCTTCCCATTGCCATGGAGACGCGGAGAGCCTCCAGTGGGGGGTTGAGGATGCCCTGAGTGTCCTAGGAGCTACTCTGTCAGTCAGGAGGAGAGAGTAGGTGGACAAGTGTCAGTACCTTAGCACATTATCCACTAGGCAACCCATGGCATAGTCAAAGCAACCTTGTATAGGGAGCCAGCCCAGAGTGCTGTGGTGGGTCCGGTGGGGAGCTTGAAGGACAAAACGACAGACAGAGTTGTAGGTCGTGTTTAGTTTTGACTTTAAGGTGGGGGATACGAGGGAGTAGACGGGGGAGCAGTAGTCAAGTAGAGGCAGAAGGTTGCCCCGTGCCAATGGCAAGGCATGCTTCAGTCAATAGGAAGTATTTAAGACTGTAGACAGCACCAAGTTTCTGGTGAATTCTCCGCACAGTGTTATTGACATGCTCGTTGAAAGAGAGGGAGGGGTCAAGAGTGACACCTAAGTATTTAAAAGATGGGACATTTTCAAGAGGGGAGGCCTGCTGGGGTGCTTACTAGGAGGGAGGAGTTGGATTTGGCGGCTTTGGCGAGGAAAAGTTTTGAACCAAAAAAGCATGGACTTAGTCTTCTTTTCGTTGACTAGAAGTCTGCTGGCTAGGAACCATTTATGAGCAGAGCCATAGTTGTGTGTAAGGATGGAGGAGATGGGCTCAATGGATTTGTCGCTATGGCAGAGAACCAGATTATTAGCATAGAGAAGCACTTGGCAGCTGAGGCTTTCCCCTGGGAGTGTATTAATAAATATGGAGAAGGGAAGGGACCCAAGTATAGAACCTTGGGGGACTCCAGTGCGAATGGGAAGGGCAGCAGAGGAGGCTTTGTTGATGATGACGGACTGAGACCGATAGGATAGATAGCTGCGGAAGCAGGCTACTGTTTCTCTGGAACAGCCGAAGAGAGGCAGGGTAGAGTGGAGGAGGTGATGGTCAACAAGGTCAAAAGCCTTTGATAGGTCTATGAAGACAGCTCCTGTGGCTTTGCCTTGGTCCATATTTCACAGCACGTGATCAGAGAAGAGGGCCAAAGCAGAGGAGGTGCTGTGGTGCTTGTGGAAACCATGCTGAAGAGGACATAAGAGGTTATACTTTTCAAGATGCTCTGAGAACTGGAGGTGCACAACTTTTTCAAGCAGTTTGCTCAGGTGAGGGAGTAGGGAGATGGGCCTGTAGTTATCAGGGGTTTGAGGGTCACCGCTTTTGAAGACAGGAACTACATTTGCATGTTTCCAAGAGTCAGGAACCACAGAAGATGTAAGGGCGAGGTTGAAGAGGAAGGTGAGGGGTTTAATCAATGTGGGGCCGATGAGTTTAAGGAAAGCAGGGTATAGCCCCTCACTGCCAGGACTGCCTTTGGCAGGGAGAGACTTTAAGAGCTTAATAGTGTCTCTATGCCCAATGACTTTGAAGTGGAACAGAGGGGGCAGGGTAGTAGCAGAGGAGGGTGGTGGGTTGTTCAGGGTAGGGGACGCCTGAGGTGGGGGCATACCTAGATAGGGAGATAAATCTGAGAACTTTGTGTTGAAGATGTTTGCAATCTCTGTGGGG
The DNA here is from genome assembly GCA_016271365.2 of Neoceratodus forsteri. Taxonomy (NCBI): domain Eukaryota; kingdom Metazoa; phylum Chordata; order Ceratodontiformes; family Ceratodontidae; genus Neoceratodus; species Neoceratodus forsteri. The sequence continues at coordinate 711,377,266 of CM057449.1, read as the reverse complement.
TCTGAAATAGGACCAGAGGGGGATGACAGCTGCGTTAGTTGACTCCTAGACTTCAGGTTAAGGATAGACCCAATGGAGGCCCAGAAATTGTGCGGTTTGCCAAAGTTTTCTTTCAGTTAATTAATATACAATTTACGCTTGAGTGACCTAGCAGTCTGCTTGCAGGTATTGTGTATATGTCTGTAGGTATTCCAGAGGTAGGTAGAAGGCGCAGTCTTGTAGGCTTTCCATTTGTTGTCTCGGGCTTTCATAAGTGTCAGCAATTCACTGGATAGCCAGTGGGTACAGTCCCCTCTTACTCTTCTGGTGGTGACTGGGAAATGGACGTCCTGCAGGTGGGAGAGTTTGGATGTAAGGTAAGTGACTGCATCAGATACACTGTTGAGGCTGTAGAAGGTCGACCAGTCTATTGCCCTAACATCACTGAGAACATGGCTAAGGTCCGGGCAGCTAAAGTTTCTGAAGGACAGGAGTCTGTGAGGCGGGCGGACCGATTTGGTGGACAGAATAGCATAGGTAGGAATGTGGTCACTTATGGAGTCAGACATAGTACCTACTTGGAAAAATGAGTCGACCCAGTTAGCGATGACCCAGTCAATCAGGGAGTGATTTTGTGTGCGAGTGTTATGTCTGGTGGGGGAGGAGATAATTTGCTCTAGGTTGTGTTCTTTCACTGCACTAGAGTAGTCCAGCGATATGTCATCCAGCCAGCTGAGATTGAAATCCCCAAACACTATTGTGTCTCTTTGGGGTGTTACACTCCTCATACCATTTAGGAAATTAGAGAGGCCTGGGATACCTCCTGAGAGGGGTTGTAACAATAACCCAGGTAAAGTTTCTTGGAAGCACCTAGAATTGCCTTCGTGGACCGTGAGAATTCACTCACTCAGAGAGGTGGGAGAGGAGCAGCTGATGATATTGGCAGGAAGGTGGCCCTGCACATACAATGCAACGCCCCCTCCCTTCTTTCATCCTGGTCTGTCCAGTCGTAGGAGGGAATTAGCCGTCCAGGTTGAACAAGGAATTAGTGTGGTGGGGTTTCAGCCAGATCTCTGTGAGACCCAATGCCTGTGGCTTGTAGAGAGAGATATACCCATGCCTCAAGCTCCTGGAACTTCAATGGGAGGCTGCAGATATTTATGTGGGCAACTTTTAGTCCATGATGTTCTGACCAGGCGGTGTATGTGTGGTCAATGTGGGTGTTTGTGGGGCCAGGGTTACTCTCCACATCACCAGAGAGGAGAATCAGTGCAAGTAGAGGGCAGATAGGAGGGAGCCAATAGGGTGATTGAAGGGTGAGGGAGTGCACAAACAGGCCGAGCTGCCGGCATTCATAGTTAGACAGTAGTGCCAGGAAGGTTGTGCTTGTGAGGGTGCTTTCATGACCATTCACAATGAGCAAGGTATGTGAGAAAGTGAATGGTGTTGGGGAGGGGCTTAGTTTGTACAGCTCCAAGACTAAGACAGATGCGCAGGCATCAGTCACCAGTAACAGCGTGGGCATGGAAACCAGAATAAGGAGTAGCCTGCAGGCGTTCATTTCTAGGAGGTTTCTAGAAGCCTATAGTAGGAGAAGAGAAGTCTGCAGGAGATGAGAGTGATGCGAGAGAAGTCCCAGTTTGTGTAACGCAAGGGTGAGAGGAGGGCCAGAGGTGCAGAAATTGTCAAATGGGATGCAAGATCGCCGAGAGAGGTGGAGCAATAGAGTACTTAAAGGAGGCCTGGGGGTGGGAGAGAAAACGCCGAGTAGGTTTAGCGGCAGACTAAAACCAAAAGTCACATGTTAAGTCAATGTTAAACAGCGCTCCAATCGGCTTCTGCCTTCACTGCAATCTGTCCAATCGAATTCAGCTACCAGAAAGCTGCACCAATCAGAGACTCCCAGCACAAGACTGCTCAGGAAGAAGCTTGACGGCAGTACCTGGGTATGGGATCCACGGGAAAGACGAGGAGGGCGGCCAAGAGGCGTGCACAGAGTCGGTCGGTGGTGGCGGCAGCGGCCATGGATTCAAGCCAGTCCAGAAGCGCCACTCAGCGCGGGTCCCTGGGGAGAGGAACACAGATTAAATACAGTTTAACCAGGGGTGGATGGCTGGCGGGAGTTCGTCAGCGGGGAGACATCAACAGACAAAGGCAGTATCACAAGGATGGTCGGGGTGGGGTCAGAGACAGTTGAAAAGAAAAAATTACTCACCTTAGTAATTATGTTTCTTCTAATGGAGCCTTGCTATATTCTGACTATTGCGATTAGCTCCAGCCTTTAAACTGCCCTGGAGAACAAAGGGTTAACTTTCTATGCAGTGCATAGAATGCTGAGCTCGAGCTCGGTTGAAGTCTCTGTCTGCAGCCCTTTGAAATCCAACCGTCAGATTATTATGAGCAAAAAACTCACTAACTACCCTATGTGGAAATTGTAAAATTTGTACTGGCCAACTGGCAACAAGAGTTTTGAATTCCCAAGGAAGACTCAAGTCAGGAAACCAAAACCAAAAACCAATCCAAATAAGAATAACAATAAAGCAAACACCCAAACAAAAAGAGGAGGGTGTAAAAGAAGCACCCCTGAGGTGCAACACTGCACTGCCCAACCACTTCCCAAAAACAGATTCTGAGAGGGGAGGCAGGGAGGGAGGTCAGAATACAGCAAGACTCCATTAGAAGAAACACAATTACTAAGGTGAGTAATTTTTTCTTCAAACAACATGAAGTCTTGCTGTATTCTGACTATTGCAGACTACCAAGCAGTACCTCCATGGAGGAGGGACAGAACCTACTTTGGGAATAGGCTCTGAAGTACTGCTGTGCCAAACCGAGCATCACTCCTAGCCTGGATGTCCAGAGAGTAATGCTTGGTAAAGGTATGGACTGTTTTCCAGGTTGCTGCTTGACAAATTTCTAAGAGAGGGCTATCCTTGGCAGCAGCCAGGGAAGCAGCTGTACCTCTGGTGGAGTGAGCCCGCAGGCCTGAGGGTGGACTCTTTCCTAGTTTCTCATAGCAGAATTGTATACAAGATACAATCCACCTGGCAATAGTTCTCTTGGTGGCAGGTTTGCCCTTTCCCACTTCTCCATAAGTGAGGAACAACTGGAGGGAATCAAACCTGTGACCCTTGGTACGCTCTATGTAGTAGCTAAGGGCCCTTTTAACATCTAAACTGTGTAGCCTCCTCTCTCCTGAAGAAGAATGATCAGTGAAGAAAACAGGAAGGGACACAGACTGATTCAAGTGGAAATCTGAAACCACTTTGGGCAAGAACCTTCTATTGGTTCTAAGGAATACTTTATCCCTATGCAAGGAGATAAAATCAGGTTCCACTGACAGGGCTTGCAATTCACTGATAGGTCTGGCAGAGGTAATGGCTACTAAAAATACAGTTTTCCAAGTCAAGTACTTAAGCTCTGCTGAGGACATAGGTTCAAAGGGAGGTTGCATAAGTTGAGCAATGCAAACATTTAAGTCCCAGGCGGGGCAGGGTCTCTAAAGGGAGGACTGGTATGAAGCAATCCCTTAAAAAATTTACAGAACACAGGGTGAGATAATAGTGAGGAAGACTTCCCCACTGACAGAAAAGCAGAAACAGCTGACAAGTGCACCTTGAGAGTAGCTGGTCTGAGGCTTAAGCCATTCAAATGGACCATATAATCCAGAACTGTGGGCAATTCAGCAGTGTCTGGGGAAGTATGTTGCTTGGAACACCAAATGCTGACTCTCTTCCACTTGGAGTCATAAGTCTTTCTAGTGGCAGGCTTTCGAGAGGCTTTGAGAATATCCAGAACCCCTTGGGACAGATGCAAATCTGCATACTCTAGCTCTTCAAGAGCCATGCCTTGAGATTGAGGGACCGAAGATTGGGGTACCAAATCCTCCCATGAGAGGAGGTTAACAGGTTGTAATTCCTGGGAAGAGACAGGGGAAGATGGACTGCTAGGGACAGCAACAGGGGGTACCAAGGCTGTCTGGCCCAGTCTGGAGCAATCAGAATCACTTTGCAAGGTTGTGACCTTATCTTGACTAAAACATTGAACAGTAGAGGAAAGGGAGGGAAGGCATACAGAAATGTCCCTTCCCAGTTCAGAATCAGAGCATCCAGAGGGACTGAGCCCAAGACTGAGGGTCTGCAACAAAAGAGAGGAAGCTGGTGATTGTCTGGAGTGCCTAAATTGAAAAAATCACCTTCAACACAAGAGGGTCCAGGGGCCATTCGTGATGGCCCCGTGAGATCCTGCTCAGTGCACCTGCTAACACATTGTCCTTCCCTGGAAGGTGGACTGCTATCAGAGAGGTTTGCAGGGAATAAGCCAGGGACCACAACTTCATGGCTTCTGTGCACAAGGCCGTAGACCGAGTGCCTCCCTGCATTTTGATGTACCACATGGTGGTGGTGTTGTCTGTTCTGACCTGAACCACCATGTTCTGCACTGACTGAGAGAAAGCTTGCACGGCCAGAAAAACTGCCCTGAATTCTAGGAGATTGATATGGAGAAGGGATTCCTGAGGGGAACACAGCCCCTGGGCAGTGAGGGCTCCCAGATGGGCTCCCCAGCCCAGAAGGGAAGCATCTGTGGTAAGGACCACTGAATGAGACTGAGTGACAAATGGGACCCCTTGCCTTAAATTGTCCTGATCCTGCGACCATTGAAGGGCTTGGATCAGAGTCCGAGTCACTGGAATCAGTTTGGTAAGGAGAGCCTTCCTTTGGGACCAAAAGGCCCTCAGATGGAACTGAATGTCCCTCATCTGGCATCTTGCCCCTTGGACCACTGCTGTAGAAGCTGCCATGTGGCCCAAGAGCTAAAGGAAATGCCTTGCTGGTCAGGACACTTGAAGGCTGAAGGAAGAAGCCAGTTCTACAAGAACTCTTGCCCTTTCCAGGGGAAGAAAGGTTCTTGCTTTGACAGTATCCAGGTCTGCCCCTATAAAAGTAAGGAGCTGCACTGGCTCGAGAACTGACTTGGGAAGGTTGAGAAGAAATCCCAGAGAAGTGAGCACTTGCTGGGTCACTTGCAGGTCTGACCTGACTTGGTCTGGAGACTGGCCCACTATGAGCCAGTCGTCCAGATATGGAAAAATTGAAATCTTTTGCCTTCTTAGAAAGGCAACGACTACTGCCAGGCACTTTGTGAAAACCCTTGGGGCTGATGTTAGACCAAAGGGCATTGCTTTGAACTGATAGTGGCCGAGGGCAACTCGAACCTGAGGTACTTTCTGTGGGAGCACCTGATGGGAATGTGAAAATAGGCATCTTTGAGGTCCAGAGAAGCTAGCCAGTCCCCTGGCCTTAGAGAGGGAAGAATTATTCCCAGAGTTACCATCTTGAACTTTGGTTTTAAAAGATGTTTGTTCAGGTATCTTAGGTCTAGGATGGGTCGCCACTCCCGTCTTTTTTGGGGTAAGTAAGTACCTGGAGTACAGACCTTTGCCCCAGTGTAGGGTAGGAACTCTCTCTATGGCTCTTAAGGCCAGAAGAGATGAAAACTCTGCATCTAGGGCAAGGGTTTCTGAGAGACCTGCAGGTGGAAAAGATCTGGCTCTCATCTTCGGGAAATTTTTTGAAGCTGAGAACCAGTCCCTGGCTTACTACTTCCAGGACCCACTTGTCTGAGGTAACAGACATCCAGTCCTGGACAAAGTAAGCCAGCCTGCCCCCCACTGGAAAAGGACAGTCGACCCAGGCAGACCCATCAGGGTGTCTGCTTGGCAGGGGCCTTAGGCTGAGAAGTGGATGCAGCCCTGCTCATCCCCCTTCTGCCTCTCCCTCTGAAGAGCCCCCTCTGTGAAAAGGAAGAAGAGGCCTGTGCTTGGTAAAAAGGCATATGAAAAGGCCTGCCCCTGCCCCTAGACTGCTGCCTTTGAGGAGCTGCCTGCCTCTCCTTGGCCTGAGCACTCCTATAAGTGGTCCTGTACTCGTCCATTTTCTTCATGTAATTCTCTGTCTGCTCCCCAAACAGAGAATTACCCACTACAGGAAAATCCATGGCCTTAGCCTGGGTGTCCTGTGAGAGGCTAGTTCATCTGAGCCAAGCTATTCTCCGAAGAGCCACAGATGTAACCATGAGTCTTGGTGACACATCATTGGAGTCCACAGCAGCATGAAATTGTACTTTTGATGCCTCAATCCCATCAGCAGCCACCTCCTCCAGCTCCTTGGCTAGCTGGGGGGAGGCCTGTTTAACCAGTGCCAGTACAGTGTCCCACCTGGACTTCTGGTACCTGGCTGTATAGGCCATATAGTTTGCCTGCCTGAGTCCCAAGGAAGATGCCATGTACTGCTTTTCTGCCATGGCATCAATCTTCTTGGAGTCTTTGTCTGGGGGGGTGTGAAGCCAAGGGAATATTTGCCTTGTCACAGGTAGCAGCCTGCATTACCCCAACATGGCTGCATTGTTGGTGTAAAAACTCCGTATCTGAGCCTAATAGTATGTACCTCTTGTCCATCCTTCTGTCAACAGGAGGTACAGTATTAGGAGACTTTAGGATTTTGATTGTCTGTTTCCCAAAGGATTTGTGGAGGGGAATAGACAGTCTCTTGGACTCTGGGATGTCCATCATTTCCACATAATAAGGCTCCTCTTGATCCTCCATGGCCTCCTCCATAGGAAGCTGGAGGGTTTCAGCCACCTTTCTGTAAAACAGAAAGTGGGGAGGGGACTCAGAGAGCCTAGGAGGGGAAACACCAGAAGGTCTGTCTGGGGAGATGTCCGGTTCCACAGGCACATCCAGACTTTCACCATCGTCACCATCATCTTCGAACTCCCCCTCCTCCTCAAACTCCGGTTCATAAAAATCTTCAGGGGTATAATATTGAACCGGGGGAACCGACCGAACCGAACCCCAACCAAATGGTGCCGGATCGGTCGGAACTGGGCAAAGCGATTCCACAATCCGAATCGCTCTGGATATTTCTTCGGCGGTCGGAACATGAACTTCTGGATCCGAACCAGTCGATTTCTCTTTGCGTTTCCTTTTTGTAGGAACCGACCCCTCAGGATCGGCTCTCCTCTTGCCCGAAGAAGTATCGCCCTGGTCAGAGGGCACTCCTTCTGGTTCGGTTGGAACCGAACCAGGCTGGCCATCTGGGTCAGCGGACTTCTCAGCTTCCTTTTCCCTCAGTCTACCTAATCTCTTTTCAAGGATAGATTTAGGAACATTTTTACAAATTTGGCAGTCTGTATCGAGGTGTTCAAACCCCAGACAGTAAACACAGGTGGTGAGGGGATCAGCCTTAGCAAAGACCTCCCCACACTCACTGCAGTGTTGAAACCCAGTGGGCCCGGTTTTCTTCTTGGGTTTCTCAGACATGGCCAACCTAACCAAACTTACCCTTTTTATGGCAACCGCCAGGCAAGACTCCCTTATCGGTTCCTGTGTCATGGGTGTTGGGGGGAAAAAAATGTTCAAAACACGTTTTTTTTTAGAACCGATAAGGACCGGTAACCACACTCTAGGTAAAAGAACTGAAATTCACTAAAAGTGATCGGTTCAGCCGAACCGATCAAACAAGTTTACAATTTCCACACAGAATTGAGGTAAAACCTATCTAGTACTCACGGTACCGAAGACAGAGGCTGAACCAACTAAGCAGAACAAATTCGGTTTAAAACCGACAACTTTACCGACACTTTAACCGACTTTTCGAACCCGAGCTGAAGGAGAACGCTCCGGAGCGACTGTTCAGTGAGGCGGAGTAAAGAATCTGACAGTTGGATTTCAAAGGGCTGCAGACAGAGACTTCAACCGAGCTCGAGCTCAGCATTCTATGCACTGCATACAGAGTTAACCCTTTGTTCTCCGGAGCAGTTTAAAAGGCTGGAGCTAACTGCAATAGTCAGAATACAGCAAGACTTCATGTTGTTTGAACAAAGAGCAGAGGGAGGGAGTGGAAGACGAGGAGGCACAGGTAGCAGGAAAGTGAGGGAAGGGTTACAGATGCAACTAGAGCAAGATGGGAGACTTGTCAGAAGGATAAGAGAGTGGGGAGGGGGCGGGGCTTGGCTTTGAAAAAAAAAAGTGGGCTGAGGTAAGCAGAGACCTCAGGTATAGCGCAGGGAGAATAGGCAAGGCTGTGAGGTTTAAGAAGTTAGAGTAGAGGGAGGAAAGAGCAACAGAAAAGATACAGTATCTGGCTTTACTTTACATTGCTGGCTGGCTGGCTAAGTAAACATGGAAAACTAAGCAGTGCAGTAAGGTCAAATCAGCAGGTTATAGCACCCAAATTCCAACACAGAGGTATGTAAGTTGCATGCAGAGACAGGCATAGAAATTACAGCGTAGGCAACAAAATACAAAACCCCGAGTAGGTTTAGCAGAAGACCAAAGCCAAAAGTCCCATGTTAAGTCAATGTTAAACAGCGCTCCAATCGGCTTCTGCCTTCACTGCAATCTGTCCGATCAGATTCAGCTACCAGAAAGTCACACCAATCAGAGGCTTCCAGCACAAGACGACTCGGGAAAAAGCTTGGCGGTAGTACCTGAGTATGGGATCCACAGGGGAGGACGAGGAGGGTAGCCAAGAGGCATGCACAGAGTCGGTCGGCGGCAGCAGCAGTGGCCGTGGACTCGGGCCGGTCCAGAAAGACGCCGCTCAGTTTGGGTCCCTGGGTATGGGATCCGCAGGGGAGGACAAGGAGGGCGGCCAAGAGGCATGCACAGAGTCAGTCGGCAGTGGCAGCAGCGGCCGTGGATTTGGGCCGGTCCAGAAAGGCGCCACTCGGCGCGGGTCCCTGGGTAAGGGATTCGCAGGGGAGGACAAGGAGGGCAGCCAAGAGGCATGCACAGAGTCGGTCGGTGGCAACAGCAGCAGCCGTGGATTCGGGCTGGTCCAGAAAGGCGCCGCTCGGCGCGGGTCCCTCCAGGTGAATGAGCAGTACACATATTCCTAGACTTAGAAAAAAAAATAAATAACTGTGGAAAGTTTTCTAAGTCCACGTCCAGGTGTATGCACAGTGGGGGCTATGCACTACTGTTGGGCTGGGTACCGTGCAGGTCACATGTACCCAGTCCACATAGCTTCACACCAGCTGACAGGAGCAAGGTGCACAGTATGCTCTACCATGTGCCTCCACAGGATGCCTGTCCACAGCCCCACTGCCCCCAACACTCTGCTGCATGAGGTGGGGCAGATGGAGGGACATAGGCAGGCATCCAATCGGATGCCCACCCTGGGTCCCAAAGTGGATCCCCTGCCCTGTCCAAGCAGGGTGTTATGGGAAGGAACGGGAGGGGCAGATGGAATGTATACATTCGAGTGTCTGAATGGCTATCCCCAACCCTCCCTGTCTACCAAGAGGGCTGGGGCAGCATGACTGGGGGTGGTTGTGTCCACTACAAGCGGCGGTGAAATCCGAGGGCGGGGGCACATAGCGTATCTGACAGGGTTCCTGTCTGCATATCCTGCCCCACTCACCCGGCACTCTGTGCCCTTGTGAATGGTGTGGTGAAACAGAAAACCCGAAACCCAAAGGCCTTTCAAATTAAAACCTCCAACTGAGGTATTTGTAACTCCTGGTGGGAAGGCCAAGTCCAGTAAACTCTTCCCAACTATGCTAACAGGTTTTGTTGCAGAAGTCAGCCCTAAGTTTTCTCATGGTTCCTGAATCAGATCTTGCTTGCTTTGCTGGGGATGGATAGTATAGTTTGCAATAATCCCTCTATGGCAGGTGTCATTTTGCTCTCCGCACTCCCTCGTCAATGAGCTCTCCACCCAATTTGCCATTGTTTTCCTCCATCCCAAGGTCCCTAATCTTTCTAACCTCAGTGGGGATGGAGTAAAATGCCTTGCTGAAGTCTAGGTATACAACATCAAATGCTTTCCCCCTGTCTGCTGCTGTGATTTTCCAGTTGAAGAACTCAGCCATATTCATCCGGCAAGACCTTCCCCTTCTGAAACCATGCTGTCTGGGGGTTCTGCAGTCCATTCTCTTCTATGAAGTCTGTTATATCCTCCCTTAGTAAAGACTCCATAATTTTCCCTACTACAGATGTTTGGCTGACTGACCTGTAGCTTCCTTGTTCATCCCTCTTCCCACTCTTGTACAGCAGAACAACATCCACCATCCTCCACTCCCATGGGTAGTGAGCAATTGAAAATATCTGAGTGACCCTGCTATAAGCCCTGTAAACTCTCACAGCATCCTCAGGTATAATCCTTTTCCCCCAGTTGGCCCCCTGATGTCCCCAGCTCATTCCTGAACCTGGGTTGCAGGCATAGCTACCTGCAACCCTACACTCTGCACCTATGGTCTGGCCCAGCAGAGCTAGTTAAAGGAACATATTGCCAACCTGATACACATTCTACATGCATCTGGCTAGTGAGCCAGTGCTAATTACAACCCAGGCTGAGTACATAAAAACTACTTATTAACATAACAGTATCACAAATTGCTGCAGAGTACTCATCAGCACTGCTCTAGCTGCACTGATGCAGGATGATGCACTTTGCCACACTGACCACCTGCCCTCCTTGTGCTCTCCCCACCTTTTATAGCAAGGCTAATGAAAGAATGAATCCCAATCTAAGCATACTATAGTGCACATATAAATGCCACACTAATTGTGCTGATTCTGAGTGATGTTATTTGTCACACTGAACATCTGCCCTTCCTGAACTGCTCACTTGCTGTGAATGGGTCGCAGGTCAGAAAGCAGCTGGAAGGGCTGGAACCAATTAAATATAGGATGTTGCATAGGTAGTGGAGATTGCTCAAAATTATTGTCTTAAAAAAACTGATGAAGGCCAGACAGTTGAGGACAGAAAAGTGGAGTATGAAAATACTACCTGTTACACTGATTGCTGTTTTTACCACACAAAAAAAGTATCAGGCAAACACAGTCAAGCTATTTTTTTAGGATTGATGAATAATGATTTATATTTAAAAAACAGTATGACTTTTATTAACCTGTGTCGTTAAGGCACAGGTCAGGAAGCATAGGAAAAACCAGGAGCAGTTGTAGAATTCACCAAAAATATTTATTTACAGTAGCAGTGGCATAAAAAAAATAAACTTGCTCATAATAACTATGTACAGAGCAGAAACGAAATATGGTTTTTTTCAGTCTCTGTATCCCTTTTTCGTCTAATCTTTCTTGCAGTTGCAGCTTAGCTCTTGTAAATCCTTTCAACCCCCATCCTTAGCAAGCATCCTGTTCTTGTAAGTATCAGGCAGGGCTGCTAGAATACAGTGTGTCTGAGCCGAGAAGCCCCATTCTCCCATTCTCCCAGCTTTTGCAGAAGGCTTAAAAATTTAACTCTGGTAACCTCTAGCTTCCAACAGGTTTTTAAATTCATCTCAAAATATAATTATATACATTTCAACAGTAATGCTATACATTTTCTAAACAAAAGGGATCCCAAAATCAGTTACATTTCCATACAATGATTTGCACCTATTTTTATATTAGTAGATATACAGGGGGGAAAACCAGACAGCAAGGGAAAACTGAGAGACAGTGACAGGCAAGAACTGCGAGCCTGTCGGGCTGTTCAAGTCCGAAGTTTCACAGGAAAATTGGGTTGCGCAACCAGACAGAGAAGAAACAGAAAAGGAATGATCCTTGCATTTAAACATTTTCTCCATAACAAATGGGACAGAGTCCTATTTCACCCTGTCACCACCTGCAATTAACAGCCCTCAAGTGGCTATTTGAAGATTTTTCAGTACAAAAATAAAGGCTGTGCTCCAAAACTGACTGCATTTTAAAAGTTTAATCATGGTTTCATTAGCGTTAAAAGTGTCAGGTAACATAGCACAAAGATGCTCATCTAATCGCTCATACTAATCTTCTGGACCAATCAGATCCACAGGTTTAGAGGATGGGATGAAACTACTTATTTGATGTTAAAGGAACACTAAACTGTGATAGCTTGTTTCCAAGTGTGTCTTGGTGGATGGGTTACACAGACTTGTTTAATTGATGGTAGAATGTTGGCCATGACACCCCGGGTACCTCCATTACTCTTTATTATTTATTTATTTCAGATTTGGATTAATACCTTTGAGCAGAGAGCTTGTTTCCAAAGTTTCCAAGTCAGACAATCACATTACAAACATTACATATCAGGTACATGTAGGCATTGTAGGACATAGAATAAAGGACTTGAACATTACTCTTTCTGCAATGCACAACCTGGTGCTGCACAAACAAAATTACTACATTTTCAATCACATGGGTGTGGTTTGTATATTTATGGAACACATACAAACAGAGGAGAAAAAGACGTAAGTGAATGGTATTCCAGGTTGCCTGGGTTCAAGTCCCAGCTAAGGCACTTACTTCTTTCTCTCCTCAGTTTGTATGTGTTCCATAAATATGCACACCGCACCCATGTGATTGAAAATGTAGTAATTATTTGTGCAGCACCAAGTTGTGTATTGGAGAAAGAGTAATGTGTGCTCCAGGACAGTCCAGGTTCCAGTTGCCTTGGTGGCGCAGCTGGTTAGTGTGACCAAAATGGTATTCTGGGTGGCCTGGGTTCAAGTCCCAGCTGAGGCACTTACTTCTTTCTCTCCTTTGTTTGTAACGTGTTCCATAAATGTGCACACCGCACCCATGTGAGTGAAAATGCAGTAATTATTTGTGCAGCACCAGCCAGGTTGTGTACTGGAGAAAGAGTAATGCGTCCTCTGGGACAGCCCAGGCTTCAATTGCCTTGGTGGAGCAGCTGGTTATCGTGACCGGAACCATATTCTGGGTGGCATGGGTTTAAGTCCCAGATGTGTTCCATAAATACACACACCGCACCCATATGATCGAAAATGTAGAAATTATTTGTGCAGCACCAGGTTGTGCATTGGAAAAAGAGTAATGCGTGCTCCAGGACAGCCCAGGTTCCAGTTGCCTTGGTGGCACAGCTGGCTAGCATGATCAGAATGGTATTCTGGGTGGCCTGGGTTCAAGTCCCAGCTGAGGCACTTACTTCTTTCTCTCCGCTGTTTGCATGTGTTCCATAAATATGCACGCCACACCTATGTGGTTGAAAATATGCTCTGTTCAGGAAAGACAGGGTGGGAAGGAAAGAAGGGGGCATGGTGTTTTATGTGAGGGAAAACAGAAAAGCAACGGAGATGCTGGGAATACAGGGGGGGGGCAGAGGTACTGTGGGTCACCCTGGAGATGGGGAACAGAGCCACTGTTAGCACTGCTGTGATCTATAAATCTCTGGCACAGGGGGAGGAGTTAGATAATGTACTGTTGGAGGTCACTAGCAAAACGGCAGAAAAGGGGGAGATGCTGTTTGTGGAAGACTTCAATCTGCTGGATGTAGACTGGAGCCTCCCACCTGCAGCCGCAGCAAGAAGCGGGGACATCCTGGAATCCCTGCAGGTGGTGTTCCTCAAGCAACTAAGCAGTGAACCCACCTGTGATGGGGAAATACTAGACCTGGTACTAAAAGGAACAGTGTTGCAGACATCAAGGTGGGAGGCTAAGTGGGGATCGGTAATCACCGTATGGTGTGGTTCAATATAAGGACAACTGCAGAATCAAACCACACAAAGGCAAGACCCCTGGACATCAGGAGGGAAGATTTTATAAAGATGAGTGAATGCCTCAGGGACGCCCTGGCAGGGGGGAATGACCTGAAGGAGGGTGCAGCAACAGTGGGCGAAGCTAAAAGGGGGCATAGTTAAGGCAACAAATCTCTGTGTCAAGCAAATGAGCAAGAGCAAGAGGAAAAAGAAACTGCTATAGTTCTCGAAAGTGATGATAGAAAACTAAAGGATAAAAGGATCGCACTCAGAAGGTATAAGGAGATGCAGAGGGAGGAGGAGGAGAAGGGAAGGGTATCATGAGAAGCAGAGAATGAGCAGTAAGGAGCACACAGGTGCAACTGAACAGCCCAGATGTTAACAAAAGAGGATAAGACATATTTCAGGTATGTAAGTGAAAGAAGGAAGGCCAGGGCAGGGACTGTAAGGTTAAAAAGGGAAGATGGGGACTGTGCAGAGAGACCAGGTAAAGGCAGACATAATGAATACATACTTCTGCTTGGTGTTCACAGAGAATAGAGAAGGGAGCATGGGGAGCATAATGGGAGCTTGGGGGGGAGGAGGAGGAGGTGGACACTAGTCCTTTTTTGGAGAGAGCCCCAAAGGGATTTAATAATCTGAAAGTGGTCACGGCAATGGGACCAGGAGGAGTACATCCAAGGGTATTGATGGAGCTCAGGAAGTTACTGGCTGTATCTCTGACAGTGTTATTTAACAGCTCACCGGAAGCAGGAGTGGTTCCAGAGGACTGGAGGAGGGCAGATGTAGTCCCACATTAAAAAAATGGTAACAGGGAGGAGGCTGGCAATTATAGGCCAGTCAGCCTGATATCGGTAGTGGGAAAGTTTATGGGAACACTGCTGAAGGAAATGATTGCGAAATATCTTGAATCCAATGGGCTACAAGACCCGGGGCAGCACAGATTCATTGGGGGCACATCAAACAAATCTGATAGATTTCTTTGACTGGGTATTCAACAAATTAAATAGTGGTGGATCGGTGGACATGGACTACCTAGATTTCAGCAAGGCTTTTGACACCGTTCCACATAGATGACTAATAAGCAAGCTAGGTAGCTTAGGAGTGGGTCCATAGGTGGTAAACTGCGTAAGAAATAGGTTAGGGGATAGGCAATAGAGGATGGTGGTAAACAGAGTTCATTCTGAGGAAGAGAGCATGACCAGTGGGGTGCCTCAGTGATCAGTGCTGGGACCGGCCCTCTTTATTTATTTATTTTTTAAATTTAAAGCTAATTAAGACATCCATCCATTCATACATACAAGTACATGAAATCAAAACAGGTTGACTTAGTTTGTGACAAAATGCTAGTATAAATCAGACCAGTACTATAGAAGCCTTCAATCAGTACTACTATTTCTAAAGTAATATATCCATAGCTGAAACGATTTGGAGCAACTCATCAGCTGGTGCAGGACCCAAAGGAGAACTTAAGGAGATACCTCCTAATGTCTTAATAAAAGATAAGGCAATATTATTAACTCTAGTGGGAACTATAGGATAATGAGCCCAACCTTCAGGCACCCCAGAATACAATGGCCCCAGCAACCATCTTTATTTTTTATGTTGTCTTGCGCATGCGCAAGCAACATTTTGTGGCAGTAGGAGAAGGTAGTAGGAAAAATGCGAGGTGTGTCAGTTTTGGCGAATGCAGAGCATGTTTTAGAAGGTGTGTCCCTCATTCCCCAGTTAGCGAGCATGCTAGCAGTGACACAAGTTTGCAAAATGCCACCAACTTGAAACGAATTTGCCGCTACAATCAGAGACAAGCTCGTCATGCAGCGGCACAGATGACACGCCTCCACTATGTGCCTTTCTTGGTGAAACATTTCAATCAACATGGTGGTGGGGGCAGAACAGCAAACCTTGGAACCTCTCCACCTTGCCACACCACTGATCCCTGTCTGAATGGTGGGAGGAGGCACTTTCTTTGCCTGCCTCCTCCACATCCCATTGTCTCCAACTCGAAAGTTTCTCCCAGCCGTGCTGAGCAGGCCACAGCCTAAGCTCCACACAGGCTGGGAGTATCGAGTTCCCGAAGGCACTTGTACTGTAAGCACGATCCCGATCGCGCTGGTGGACCCCCCCCCACCTGGCGACATCGGGGTGCTTAATCTGCCCCCCCAAACATCCTTTAATGTGGTACACTGGGAGCCCACCCCAGTATGCCAAACCCTGCTGTGGTGTTTCCAACACCAGGATGCTCACTCTTGGTGTCGGATCGCCCCAACATCTTCTCACTTCAGGGTGCCCAATCCCTGGGTCAGCATTGATCCCCCATTAGTGTGGCACACTGGGAGCCCACCTCAGTGTGCTGTCATCTAGGTTCCCTGTAAAAAAAAAAAGAACACACCCACCGTCTTTTAGTTTTTAACCTGAAAAACAAGAAAACGATCCCTTGTAGTCGCGGCCCCCTCCCAGCCCGCACACTCCCTCTGTACACCCCACCTCCCCGCACCTCCCCTCACCCATACTTACCTGCAGAATTCGGAAGCAGCGATCTTCAGTGGACCAGGAACATGTCTGCACTCTTCAAACGCCGAAGGCAAACTGAACAAATGACGGTAAGTCCTATAATGACACTGAATGGGGGGGGGTTCAATTTAGGTGGATATCTCAGCCAGTTTTGGGAGTTCTGGTCCCATATTTTCAACATGGGGTTCTTGGGACCCCACCTCATGAACACAGTCACTGTCATTTAGTTATTCGGTCCCAAAAGGTCATTTCGTGGAATCACCTTTTGGGACCGATTAACAAAACGATAGTGCCACTGTTCATGGGGTGGGCTCCCAAAAGCCTATGTTGCAAATTTGGTGAAACAATTCCAAAACATGACTGTTACGAGCGTGCGTTGCGCAGTTTCCACGCACACTCATAACGTTGCCAATTTTTCATATTTTCACTCCAGATTTTCAACATTGTCATTTTTTCACATCTTCTTACAACTGTTATTTTTCACTTCCTGCCCAAAATGTGTTTTCACACACTTGGCGCACAATTGCGCAGTCGCGGTGGGAAATCAATTTTTGGGACAGAGTAACAAAATCACAGTGACATTGTTCATGAGCGGAGGTCCCAAAATGCCTATGTTGAAAATTTGTTTAAAAAAATCTCCAAAATAATTGCATTACAGGTGTGCGTTGCGCAGTTTCTAAGCATGCTCGTGACTTCACCAATTTTTCATATTTTCACTCCAGATTTTCAACATTGCCATTTATTTACACCTCCTTATGAACAGTACAGCTGTCATTTTTCACATCCTGCCTGAAATGTGTTTTCGCACATGTGGTGCAAAATGGCGCGGTCGCTGTGGGAAATCACCTTTCGGCTAATGAACTGATAGTATCACTTTTCATGAGGTGGGGTCAAAAAAAGCCCATGCTGAAAATGTGGAGTGCAAATACCAACAAACTCCCGGGGTGTTAGGGTTTCCAACCATAACAACCCACCCTGTAGAGACTGACAGGTGTCAGGGGTGTGATTTGGGATTGTCGACTATAATGCTCACGCCATTCCACCTCCACCCCCACCCTGCAGCCAGTGACAGGCATCGAGGTGTGCCCTGGGCTCTTTGGCCCCAAAGTTCACCCCATTCTCCTATACTGCACCCATTTCAGTGTATTTCCTTATGGAATGGGGTGAGCGTAAGGCCCAAAGACCCCAAGGCACACCACGACACTTGTCGGTGTCTGCAGGGTAGGGTGAGGTGAAATGGCGTGAACATTATGGACAACGACTCAAAGGCACACCTCAAAGCCTGTCAGTCACTGCAGGGTGGGGTGGGGTTGGCATCAGTTCCATATTTCACTGCCATTCCTATTGTGCATCTCTCTAACTCCTGCACTACCAAAGCCAATGGCAGCAAGACAACATTTGGCATTGACAAATGCTTGTTATTTATTATTGTTGTAGTTCTCACCCTAAAAGCAGATCAGTCAGTTCAACATAACAAAGAAGAGAGCTGGCCCGGTGGAGCTGAGGGTTGAGGCGCTGGATGCCACACCTCGTGCTACACCGGTGACCCGAGTTTGGGAGTGAGCTCAGGCACCAGGGGTCGGCAGGGGCAGGTGAGGATTGAGTGCCCGCAGGGCTGCTCTCCTCCCCGGTTGGGGGAAGACAGGGGATCGCTTGGCGTGCCAGCGGCTCCCAGTGCACGCAGGGCAGCACGTACATAACATGGCTGACGCTTGGCAGGGTTGCCGTAGCGTTAGGACATGCACCACACATGGGAGGGGGGTGGAAGCATGCACCAGAACAGGGAAAACACTGGTCTGCGGGGTAGGCGACGGCACCTGCCCCCAAGCCCATGACTGGGTCCATCCTGCCTGGCCTTCCAGATTCCTCCACCCAGGCTCTCATGTAAGAACTTACCGTAACAGAAATCAGATGATCTGCGCTGGTACTAGTAACAAGAAAGGGGGTGTAGCTATACTTGAAGCTCGGGGGCTAGCTTTTCAGCTTACCCATGAAATATGGGACACTGAGGGCAAATATTTTTTTGTAAGTGGTCGCTTAGGCCTAACACATGTTTTGCTGGGTTCTATCTATGGCCCCAACATTGATTCCCCTAATTTGTTTGTGAACCTACCTATCTCCTTATGTCCATGTGCCCATATTTTTAGGAGGGGACTGGAATCTTGTTTATCAATCTAACTTAAATTGATCAGGTTCAGTCCGAAAGGGCCTTTCCCCTGAACAACGTGGCCTTAGGGAGATGTTATATTTGCTTGGTTTGCTGGACCTTGGCGGGTTCTCCACGGACAGATAATTCACTTTTTATTTCCCTCCACATGGGTAATTTTCCTGGCTTGATTATTTCCTTATTCATACTGAGTCACTTTCTGGTCTGGCTTCCTGCGATATCCAATCTATGGTTATCTCTGATCATGGTTTAGTAACCATGACTCATTCGCTCCATGGGTTGGAGGCTCGAGATAAGGTCTGGTGCCTAAACTCGCAATTTCTGCAAGATCCTGCTATTTGTTCGACTATGTAGGATTACATTAAATCCTTTTTTTTTGACAAACAAGGCTTTGGTTCCTCATTTGGATGTTCTTTGGGGTGCAGCCAAATGTTCAATTCGAGGGGAGTGAATTAGGCTTGCCTCAAAGAAGAATAAGACTCATCAGGCTAAATTGGACTCCCTGCTTCAGGAAATTTGACAGCTAGAATATCTGCTCTCCCTTTCTCTACTCAACACGGTTTTGCTTCAACTTAACTCTTTAAGAGCTTAGTATGCTAGTCTTCTGGCAGAAAGGGCGGAACTAGCTGTTTTGCAAACTAAAGCAAGATATCTTGTGTCGGGTGAAAGAGCTGGTAAACTGTTGGCCCTTCGCCTCAGACAGCTGGAGTGTTCGAGAGTTATCTCCACTGTCCGGCGCAGCCCTGAGAATATTATCGTCACTCGCTCACGTGAGGTGGTGGAGGGTTTTCACTCCTATTATATATAGTTCCCTTTATGCCGAACAGCCCCCCCAACCCCGTCTAGTTCAACCGCTTCCATGCATTCTTATTTGGCTTCTCTCTCCTCCTCAACTAACCCCCCTCAACATCAGGAATTTTTGAAGGATCCTATCACTGTATCTAAGTTCACAAAGCAATATAGCAATTGCCGCTCAATAACGCACGGGGCCACAACAGGGTTCACGAGTAATTTTTACAAGGCCTTTACCACAGATCTTGCTCCCTTCCTAACCCACTTGTTTAATAGTATAGTTTCAATGGGTCTCACTGACCCCACATTTACAACAGCGTGGATTACGCTTATTAAGAAGCAGGGTAGAGATGAACTGTTACCAGGTAATTATTATCCTATCTCCCTCCTTAATAACGACATTAAAATCCTGGCTAAAGTGCTCACTATCAGGCTGAGGGTGGTCTGGGGCCGACCGATTGGTCCAACTCAAGTGGGGTTTATAGCCGATTGACTGTAGTGACCACTTATGTAAGCTTTATTATTTGATATCCACATCCAGGGAGAGCAAAATATCTTCTGTTCTGGTCTCCCAAGACATGGGAAAAGAATTTGACCATCTCCTGGCCCTTTTTATTTCTAGTCCTAAGAAAATGTGATTTTCTGATTTGAGTTCATATATTGGATTAGGTGTTGTATAGCAATCCAACTGCACATATTTGGTGCAATGGAGTACTCTCAGATTCCTTCCCTTTATAGTGAGGGATGAGGCAGGGATGCCTATTATCTCCTTTTCTATTTAATCTTTACTTAGTATCTCTTTATTCACTATCTTCACGCTAATCTGGCCATACAGGGCATTTTATGTGGAGGAGAAAGTTATAAATTGTCAGCTTATGCAGATGACCTCTTGCTACACACTGAGGACCCCTCTAATTCGATTCTAGCTGTTCTACCTGATATCCACAATTTTTTTTCTGTCCTGGCTGGTTATAAATTAAATTTAGAAAAAACTAAAGTTACTTAATATATATGTTAATAAGCAGGACATGTCGGAAATGGGTTTAACGTGGGAACCCAACGGGCTCACATATTTAGGAATCCATCTAACTTGGATCTCCCACAGCATTACTTAAAGAAAATGTTACACCTCTCTTGCAAGTGATAAAACCTTATCTTCAATGCTGGGCATCCCTGCCTCTCTCTCTCTCTCTGGGGTAAAATTAGTGTGGTTAAAATTAACATTTTTCCCCGTATTTTACATCCCCTCAGTATGCTTTGTACATACCTCCCTAAATCCTGGTTTCAATGCTTATAGCACTTAATAAATGCCTTTTTGTGGAAAGGATGAGCAATCAGGTGTGCTTACTGTAAGTCAACTATTTCGAAAGATCAGGGTGGCCTGCGCCTCCCTAACTTTTTCCTTTACTACTGTGCCTTCATGCCTCTTAAGTTTTTCGGTGGAGTCGTTTGGTAACCCAAACAGGTGGGCACTATATTCCGCTCTGGCTGGCTACTGAAAGGGGATTATGTCAACAGTCCAGTGTACAGTTACCTGAAAGGGGATTATGTCAGCAGTCTGGTATCCAGTTACCAAGTCTGCTCTATCTTTGTCCATCTTCTCTACCTAATACTCTGAAGACCACACCGTTATTCTGGTCCCTGAAAGCCTTTCGGCTATTAAGCTCATATTTTGGCAAAGACCAGAAGAAGGCTCCTATTCAACCTATTTTGTGTAACCCAAACATATTGATTGACCATCGTCCCATTCCAGTGGCCTTCTGCCCATAACTTCAGACTAGTGCTCCCTGTGAAGCTCTGCTGGATAATAAAGAGTTTGTTTCCTTCTTGGTTTTTCAGGAACGCTTCTCCATTCCTCATAAAGGCCCCCGCCCCCCAATTCTTTTTCCCTCCGGCCACAGCCTGCGGGGCCTCCCTCAGGCATCCTGCCCTGATCCTGCCTGCCTTAGGTCCCCCCATCCCAAGCCTCCTCTCCCCCCCACTTCCTGCAGCCAGTACCCCCAGCTTAACCCCTCCGGGGTGGGGCCGCCCTTCCTCTTTGGGTGCTCTTAGACACTGGCCAAGCTGCAGGTGAGGGCCTGGATGGAGGAACTGGAAGGCCAGCTGGGTGGGATCCGGGGGTGGGCATGGGGGTCAGGTGCCATCGCCTACCCCGCAGAGCTGAGTGTTTCCTTGTTCTGGTGCATGCCTCCCCCCAGCACTGAGGACGTGCAATGACGTCTAGCACCGGCGTGCACACTCCCGTGCATGTCATCAAGGACACCCTCCCACAGCACTTTCCCTTGCTTTCACAATCACTCCCAAGTGCAGTGATCCCTGTCTCCACAGGGTGTCACTAGCACTGGGAGATGCATCCCTTCCGCACCCCAGGAGAGGAGAGCTGTCATTGGATGCTCGATCCACTCCTCCCGTCCAGCCCCCGGAGACCCAAGTGCGCTCCCGAACCTGGGTCGCTGGTGTGGCATCCAGCGCCTCAACCCTCAGCGCCACCAGGCCTCATACAGGCTTTTTTAAATATCTTCAACTCAGACAAGCTGTCTTCACCTACCTAGGTCCAACCCTTTCTCCACTAGAACCTGATACGATTCAATATTTTAATACGTCTCTTGCAACACAAGCCCACTCTGTGTCAAAATTCTATAAGCGCTTTCAATCTATTGATCCGGTCCGACCTTCAGGAATTTCTTTATTATTGGTTGCAGTCTCTTAATCTCTTGGACGAGCCCAGGGTCTGGTTGTCTTTCTGGAGGTCCCTGTATAAATATTTCAAGTGAGATCGATATCATCTGTTCCAATTTCAGGTGCTGCGCAATATGTACTATACCCTTGTGCACCTGTGTCAGAGGGGCCAAACTTCCCTCCTCGATGTGCACTAGGTGTAAATCTGCAGACAGCCATCTCAAACATATTTTATGGGATTGTGCTACGGTGGTTCCCTTCTGGATGGCTATTCAATCTTCCTTGGATCCCTTTTTTGGATTAGAATCCTTTTTCGTACCAGACGTTTGCTTGGTCAGTCTTTACCCGGCCACTCTTTTTGGTCCATGGAAGGCCTATATGGAGGGAATTTCTATAACAGCTAAATTAATACTTCTATGTCATTGGCTAGACGATGATGTACCCTGTTATAGGGAATGGTATCAGCAAATTCTACAGGACTTAACAGTTGAAAAACAGCTTGCTTCCCTTCATCGCTGGTTAGAGCCTTTCTGGGCCAGGTGGGAACCACTTTATGCATTATTATCGGTCACTGAGCAACCATAGTGAGGGAACTTCATTTATCGACGATCACCATCTTTCCTACTGCTTGAGCTCCTTTTGAAACCCCTATTATTATGTTGTATTTTTCCAGTCACACTGGTATCCACATAACTAAGTTCCTTTATTTAGTTGCTCTACCGGGGGATATTGTTTGGGGAAGGTGGAGTGGATTGGGTTGGTTGTTGTGTTCTGTTTATGTAGTTCTATTGTTTGCTGATTCTGTCTTGTTTATTATATGTTTGTCGTTAATTCATTTTCAAAAATAAAGTATATTCAATAAAAAAAAAAAGCTTGGACTACAACCTGTTTAGCCTGTCCACCAGGACATTTTGGACACAGATAACTTGGATGGCTGACAGTACTTGGCTGTGTTCCAGGGTCCAGTACCAGAATCTCATTCCTGGCAGAGGGGGGGATGTGTGAATGCCCCCCACATGTTGATGTGGTGGACTACACTGATTGTCTACCTATCGGCACTAATAGAAGGCCTGGGAATAGCAGAGTCTGGAAGGCCTGCAGGGCATAAAAGACTGTCTGCTTCTCCAGGACATTGCTATTGAGAGAAGACTCCGTCCTGGACCACTTCCCTTGTGTTTGTTGGGGTCTTTTGAGGAGCCCCCCTATCCTACCCTCAAAGCAGCTGCTATGGGGAGGGAATGAGGGAAGGAACCCCTCTCAACAGATCGCTGGGTTCCATCCACAAAAGCAGAACCTATTTGACTGGAAAGGAGACCTAGTCCTGCTGTTTCAGGTCAGTGGGGCGTTGGTCCCAGAGTACCTTAGTGTCTACTGGGGTACCCCTAAGTCCAAGATGTCTGGTGGCACTGTGGCTCTGGTCGCAACCCTCTCTCCCAACCGGCGAAGAAAGGCTCTGTCTGCCACGTACCTGCTGGGTTACAGAATGCGAGCACGAGCCAGGAGGTAGTCCACCCTGTCCTCAGGACCGAAAACCATGACCGGAGCTGGAGCCAGGATCACCCTTATATGATTAGGGTGCTAACAGGTGGTCCTGAATAGACTGCAGTGCCCAGTTGAAGGACTGTGGAGGCAGAAACAATAGCCTGCACATCTGTCTCCAGCAAAGGTGGGGCTGGAGAATAAGAAATGCAACATGGGCAGTAACCTGGCCAGGGCAGCCCCATAATGCCGTAAGCAAAGAAGCATAGATGGAGAAAAAAACAAGCTGCATCCACCTTGAGCAGAGACCCCGCAGTGAGGGTGGTAGTCTGCAATGGTCGCCCATCCAGAGCAGCCTCAGAAAGGAGGACTCAAAGGGGTGCAGGTGGCTAGAGATTCTCTGGGGGTATCCCAGGGCGGCAAGCATGGTCTAGCCCCAGAGAACAAAATTGGCCACTAGATCAAGGAGTCAAACTAGGGAAAGCCTGTGAAGCAAGCATGAGGACATTACTCGCTACGGTCCTGCTAGCGGAGCTCCCAAGCCAGGAGTGGGTAACGAAAGCAGAGGGACCAGCACAACAGCATTCCCAGAAGGCTGACCCTAGAGAGCCTGGGACCGAGTATCTGCCGTCTGTAGAATGGCAAGGAGCTGCAAAGAGCTGTGCCCACAGCTAGGACCTCATCAGTCAAGGTAGACAGAAGGAAGCCAGTGTGGCAGGCCCCTGGCAGTCAGAGGGAACATAATGCACAATTGGGTCCCTCGGGCAATGCTCAAAAGCTAGGAAGAGCCCATGCCACATGGGGAAAGGTGTAAGAAAACTCACAGGGGGTGGGTTGAGGGCAGGTTGCATACTCTAGAGACCCGGCTGACTATACACAGACGGTGGGGGCAGACTTAATCCCTTTAGCCACCATGTGCCTGCCCCCCATGTCAGAGGGAAGCAGAATCTGCAAGGAGGATAGCCTGGGGTGATGGAGACACACACACACACACCCCAGTGTCAGAGGATGAATCACAACAGCCAAATGAAGGGCCGAGATCTCAAGGCAGCTCTGGCGGTCTGCAGGAGGAAAGGAGGCCCTGGGCCCTTGGTAAACAAGAGATTGGCCTAATGTTCCCAACAAGAAAGGCACAGCTCCCAGTCAGTGGCCCCCATGGTGTGAAGGGGTCCCAGTGGCCAGAGCAGAGCTCTCAGCCTCTATCAGGGGCAGTGGAGGCGGGGGTCTCCAGCAGGGATAAACCCCAAGACCCCACACCCAGCGAAGCACAGGATACCCACATCAAACTCGGCCACTATGTCAAAGACAGGAATCAGGGCTCTGTCCCTTGAACTCTGTAACAGGAGGAGGAGACGGGTCTCCAGTGTCAAGGGGTGACCAGCCATGGTCATACCGTCAGTCAAAGAGGAACTATGGTCCAGGGGGGACAAAGGGTGGAGGGGAAAGAAGGTACATCTCAGCCCCTCACAAAGGCCTGCCCAAGGACTAAGAGTGGACGTGGGCCTGAAACACCTGGGTGGAGGCAAGCAGCAAGGAGCCCCAGACCCAGGAGGGGACACCAACAGACACTCCAGAAGAACAGGAGGGGAAAGAAGAAGAGAGGCAATTCTGAGGACCACTGGCAGGGACCCCAATCAGGGTACCAAGACCCTGGGGTGGGCAAGAGTGCCGTATCCCCTCTAAAACTACACTAGGGCCCAAATTCAGACCAGAGTCCCGCTGCTGGAGTGGGGATGAGGCCCACAGCCAAAAAAAATACCGTCCACCAGGGCCAGTATGCAACACAGCAAGTCTCTGACTTAGACTCGGAGCCAGGACAAGATAGCCCAGAAAGCAGAGGTCCACCCTAGCACCCACAGTCACATTACTGCTGACCAAGGGGAGGAGGGAGGAGTAAGAAAGATGCTCCCTGCCCCAAAGAGCTCTCTCACAACCATGCCATCTTATAAATCTCAAGGAGCGGCAGGCCAAATAGTGGATGCCAGGGCCAAGGGCGGCTGAATTGAGCCATCTGATAGTGCATGGCTCACCAAAAACTAGTCCAAAACAGAGGAAGCAGAAGGGTGCCACTGACGGGACAGGCTGCTCAGCCCCAAAGGAAGGAAGGGCTGTGGAGGGCGACAGGGTTTTCCTTCAGAGCAGAGAAAGGAAAAGCCCTCCCAGCCCTGGGTGGAGCAAGAGTGGCCTCAGCACTAGGAGGGCATAGGGTACCACTGGCATCAGGCAAATGCCTGCTGAAGCAGATTAAATGAGCGGTTACAAAAACCCCAACCACAAGGACCTGGGGAGGCGAGCAAGATGGGAGAGGCACAGGCATCACCATCCCGAGGACTGGAGTATTGGGGAAGGCACTAGGCACCACTGCCATGGGTCCAGGCCAGCGGAGGCTAGCCTAGGAGAAGGGGTCTCCCCCACCTACCCATACGAAGCAGGATCCGGGGAGCGGGAAGGATGGAAAAGAACCATGTACCATGTGCACTGTCCGGAGGGGAGGGGGCCACAAAGCGGGACCACTCCAACAGAAGATTTTCCCAGGATGATGATTTGCTTAAGGGTAGGCAAAGGCCCAGGACCAGTGAGCCAGGCAGTCCCATGAGAGGTCCGACAGTCCAGGAGAGTAATTTCCAAAGTTCTCCACCCTTGGAGAAGGCAACATAGGCAGCTGAAAGCCAGACTCCCGTCTATGATCTCTGATGAAGAAGCTTCTCAGAAGGAAGTAATGGTGGGCCTAACTAATGGAGGCTCTCCCAGAAAAAAAAAAAATGCCCCCCACTCCCAGAAACCAAAAGGATGGCAGCAGAGCAGCAGAAAGATGTTTTATTCAAAATTTAACACAAACATAATCTGAAAGAAAATAAAGTTTGAATACATTAGGCGATCGGCTGAAGTGGACAGAGTCTCCACAGGTCCGACATCGATGGTCTACAGTGGGAAAAGAACGGAGGAGGGTGCGGGGGCCACCCACTCATATAGGGTTGGCTACATCAGCGTGTGACATCAGAGTGAGTGGCCTCCTGGTAGACTGCTAACTAGAAAAGTTTCCATGTGGTCCAGGCGCCTGGCAGCAATAGTTCCATAGGTGTAGCCTTCTACAAGAGATACTGTCAAAGCAAGATCTAAAATGTTCAAGGTCTGCCAGACCAAAGATCCACTGTAAATCTTCAAAGGATATGACTCTTTGGGGAGTCAGAAAGTGATAGATATTGGAGAGATCTAACTGCCCTACCTACTAAAAGAAGGATCAATACGAGCTGGGAAAATTCAGAATCTGACAAAATTAATTTGAAAAAATAAAAAATATGAGATAGCGAAGGAAGCCATTGTATTTTGAACCAGATAGAGCATGAGCCATTCCCCTCCTACAATCTGCTAACCGTATATGTCACCCGGTGCCTTAAAAAAATAAATAGCCTATGTCAGAAAGGTCACTAAGACATGGAATTCTATAATTTTCCATAATGGATGTACCTGATCATTTAATTAAATGAAAACACTGCGCAGGTGACAAGTCCTGACATAATTTAGTAGATTGGGAAGGTTAATCCCCCTCCCACCCCATTCCTTTGGGAGTAACAGGATCAACCAATGATTTCTAGGAGGGTGACCCTCCTGGATAAAGTGAGAAATCATTTTCTGCCAAGAAAAAAAATAAAAAGGATCAGGAAATAAAAGGAGAGACCGAAATAAATACAGTAAAGGGGGGAGAATGTTCATGCGGATAATTTCTACATGAGGGTAAATGAAGGCAGGTAAATTGTACAGTTTGGCTAAGTGGACCAGTCCTCTTTAATGTCTTTATAAGTGCCATTGCAGAGGAGCAGGAAGGGAAGGGAAGGTCTGCCTCTTCGTGGATGATACCAAAATCTGCCACAGGGTGGACAATGGTATGGCAGCTTGGTTTTAATGTGAAAAAGTATAAAATAATACACTTGGGGCACAAAACCCACAAAATGGGTGGAGTGGTATTGATGACCACCATGAAGGAAAGAAACCCAGGGTTAATCATACAGGGTGACCTAAAGGTGACCAGACAGTGTGACAAGGCATTTGGGAGAGCTAGCGGGATGCTAAGGTGCGTAGGAAGGGTTATTATCAGCAGAAAGAAGGAGGTTGTGATGCCCCTGTACAGATTGTCAGTAAGACCCCACCTTGTGAGTCCACATCTCCAGAAGGACATATACAAAGTGGAAGTGGTCCAGAGGAGGGCAACTAAATTAGTGCAGGGTCTGCACAAAAAGCCCCATGACAGGAGTGTAAAGGACCACAACATGTACATTCTGGAAGAGAGGAGGAAGAGGGGGGATATGATAGAGACCATTAAATACATCATGGGGTAAATAATGTACAGGAGGAAAGCATTTTTCAGGCAAAAAGGAGTTCAAGAGGAAGGGGGACATGCTATGATTCTGGTGGGAGGTAGATTCAGAAGAGATGTGACAAAGTACTTCTTCACAGAAAGAGTGGTAGATGCCGGGAACAGCCTTCCACCAGAGATGGTGGAGGTGAAGACAGTTGTGCGGTTCAAGAAAGCATGGGATAAGCATAAGAGTGTCTTGGTGAAAAGGAAGTGGGGGAGCGGAGAAAGACCTAAAGACAGATTAGGATCTGCGGTGATACTGTAGGTAGGCAAGAAATGTGCAGTCAGGGTGGGCCAAGCTGTCCTTATCTGCCATCAAACTCTAAGTTTCGATGTTTCTATGAATGTTGACAGTTTTTTTGCATCATAGTGAGCCCATAAGAGGAAAGAAATTCAGACAACACCTTCAATGCAACTGCTTTTAATCAAGGGTTAGGCTCAAAACACCTTGGCAATAAAGCCAAAAGTTAAAGAATTAAAAAATTATAAATACCATATGTAAATTACTATGAAGAAATGTAGGCTACGTAAGCTTTAAGCAGGGCAGAAAGGTGGCAAAGGGCCTCACAATCTGCCAAGGCTGAAAACAGCAAAGCGCATGACATGTTTTGGCCTTGTTAGGACTCACCAGATAGGTGTTTTCTCATCCCAGGTGAGAGGTCAGCCAGTTTGGTGTTGACAGTGGTTTTGGTCATGGTGAGCCCAAAAGAAGAAAGAAAGTAAAAAAGAAAAGGGCCCAAATATTCAAACAGTGAGCATCACACTAACAGGATTGCTATTGCCTTAAGTTTGAGTAGTGTGAACGCTGATATATCGAAAGACGGGCTTAGCGTGTTGTTAATCTATGGAAAATAGAGCATGCATATGAGATGCACTGGCATTCTGAAAGGGTTCTGGAAGCACTAAAAGGCTGCTTGGACACCGCTATTTACTGCTTCCATAAAATTAAAATTACGTACTCATTTTAATTCTTGATCTTCCAGAATATTGTCACCATTCATTACCAGTGAGTCTGTGCAGGAGGCACTAGGACCCTGCATGACATCAATGATGGCACCGCTCACGAGGCCGATTCATGACAAGGCACTCGTGAACTGGCCAGTAATTGATGCCGGCCCCCTGATTACCTCAGTTCTGTTTGCCAAGAGAGGAAGAAAGAGTTGGTAAAAAAGAGAGGAGAGCAAGACTGCCCAAGAGCTAGAACAAAAGATATAGGGTATAAAAGGAATAAAACATTAAAAATCTGGCTACCAGAAAGGAGAAGAAGAGAGGATGGGAGAGAGAGCCTAGATAGCAGGATGAGAGGGTGACCAGGACAATATGAGCAGGAAGGAGAGGAAGCTCACCCTGAAGGGGATAAGAATAACAGGGATCCGCATGCTCCCACCAGTCTAGTAGTTTCTTGAGGAGAGAGACCTCCAGAAACGGAGGTGGAAAGGGTTCCTACGATGTAGAGCAGGGGTTCTCAAATGGTGAGGCCAGCCTCCCTTGGGAGGCCCCAACCTGTCCCAGGGGAGGCTCAAGCAAGTCTGAAAAAGTACTGTATTTAAATTTTGAGTTATATATATTTTGTGTGAAGAGAAGAAGCAAACTGAAAGAGGATAGTAGTAGGTGAATTTTATGTATTTATTTACAAATAGGTGACAAGGGAAGGTGAATAAGCCAAGGCTCATCTCAGGTGTACCCAGGGACGGGCAGGGAGTGTATAAATTTTAAAAGGTAACTGCAAAACAATCAAGAAATACACAATGAACAATAATGTAAACAAATATGAACAATAAACTAATAATGAGTGGTTAATCAATTTGTAGACTGATGGTAGAACAACCCAAATACAAGGGTTGAGCATAGAAGTGCTAAGAGCAATATCAGGAAGAAGCACAGCAATCCCCAAGAAGTTGCTTAGGAGCAGGGATGGAGGAGGAGAGGCAAGTATGCAGGAAGGTTATTTCATACAGAGAGGAAACTCAGAAAGTAGTCTGACCCATGAAGGTACCGCAACAAGGGGTAACAATGGTTGAAGAATGAAAATAGCAAAGCAAGTAGGCTGGCATGGGGGGGGTTGTAATAAACGGAATAATAATATTTGTTTATTTCATTTATTTGTTATTCAGATAACACCTTTGAGCACAGGAGCTCTTTTTCAAAGGTTCTACATCAGTATAAGACAAAGAACTGAATGTGAGCCAAGTACTCAAAGGAGTTGTAATTTATTCATGGTGTAGTGCGCAAAGTACAGTATGTTATTTTTCTTTGAAGAGGTCCCAGATTATTTCAGCTTTTAGGGAAGGCTCAAAATCTTTTCCATGGATTTGGGGAGGCTCACTGTGATAAAGTTTGAGAACTATTGATGTAGAGGAACACATGCTTGGTGCACCGCAAGGGGAGTGGACTTATGGAGAGAAGTAGATTCCTGCTAAGTAAAGAGTGAATTAAAAACCTGAGAGAATGGAAGGAGGTTGCTTCTTCCTCTTTAAAACAAACAAAAAACAGTAATTTCCCTTCTATTTCTTAAAGAGCTGTCAAAAGGGAAAAAAAACAAGGAGGATAATACTGGAGCCAGGTTGGCTGGGAAGGCTAAATGCAGGGAGTCCTGCTGGACAGGAAAAGAAAAAGGGAATTTCACTAGGATAAGGAGTTACTGCTGACTCCTCTTACTTTTGCGTGTTTTTTTTTTCCTTAAAAAACGAGAACGGAGAAAAGGGCACAGGTAACCCCCCTATGCCACATAAAAAAGTTTTGTAGATGCCCTTCTTAAAGAAGAAAACAAGGAAAATAAAGAAGAGCCACCGAGGCTCTCTTAAAAGGGAGAGTCAGACCCTGCCCTTTTTGTTTTGTTTAATTTTGTGCCTTTTTTTTTTTTGAAGCCCAGAAGCAAATGTGTCTTCTTTTTCATTCATATATAAATTTTTTTTGTGTCCAGAGCCCCAAAACAAAAGGAGAAGTGAGGAGCCAAACAAGAGAGACAGGGAAAGCCTGAGAGAGAGAAGGACAGGAAGGGACAGAGTGAGCCATCCAGATGTCTGGTCATTTGCAGGGGATGGTGGGAAGGCTATGGTAGTGAATGGTGAAAATATTCTGGATAATCAAGAATTATGTTGAGTAAGTAATTTTCATGTCTTCCAAGAATCAGTCTTCACCATTCATTACCAGTGGGTCCAAGTACCAAGCTCATCACCCAGATGGCGGTGCTGGCTTACTTTGAGGAAATTCCTTCAGCTTCCAGTGGGGGATAACTGCAAAGAAGCAGGGGCCCCTTTATGAGGCTGGTGAAGCTCATAACTGATCGGGGCAGGCGAAGGCTCCCGTTGCCTAGGAACAGGAACTCGCCTTGCCAACTCATGCATAACCCTGTGGGAGAAAAAGTGGGCCCCTTGGAAATGTGAGGCAGTCACACTATGCCAAGCCCAGGATGACAATCTGGAAAGGTGGAGCCATGCCATCCGCTTGATGCAGACTGCAGTTCCCATCAGCCTGGAGGCTACCTCACTGGCATCACAAGATGCCCTCACTTGGTGCCTTGCCAGCTCCAGACCCTGGGTTGCCTGGTTGCTTCACATTCTGGCAGAGATGCTAGGAGCTGACCCTGCATCAACCGTAGGTGCCTACCATAGATGACCTGGTGTGCCAAGATGTACAACATGGTGCATGCCACCAAGAAAACTCTACAATCCCAGGCATCAAACTCTCAGAGTCCGATTCTGGGGGACAGTCACACACTAGGTGCCTATGTCCAGGGAGGGCCTGACAGACTCGTCCAAACGGGAGCGCTCAACCATCAAGGAAGGGACCAGGTGGTGCCCTTGGGGGGGGGCAATCCCCCAAGCAGGGAGACTGCAGCTGTGAAGTTCCCACAGGGTGGCTCCTATCCACAACCAAGACAGGCCCAGATGGTCCCAGAAGGACCAAAGGACTCGAGTCGGTGCTGCAACTCCTGTGAGAGCTGCCACTGACTCTAGACATGGAGTGAGCTGTTGAATGAGCAATGACATAACCATGCCTGTTTAACTCCTTGGTGGAGAAGCCGAAGGACTGGAGGACTGCACATGTGGTGGCATTCCACAATAGTGGTTCTAGGGATGAGCTGTGTAACTACAGGCTGGTCAGCCTAACCTCCATAGTGGGCAAGTTAATAGAGACCATTTTAAAGGAAAGGCTTTTGTCCTTCCTTGAGATAAATGGTCTCCAGAATGACAGGCAGCATGGGTTTGTCAGAGGGAGATCCTGCCAAACAAATATGATATACTTC
This sequence comes from Neoceratodus forsteri, assembly GCA_016271365.2. Lineage (NCBI taxonomy): Eukaryota > Metazoa > Chordata > Ceratodontiformes > Ceratodontidae > Neoceratodus > Neoceratodus forsteri. Next base: position 711,345,565 of record CM057449.1, on the reverse strand, counting down.
TTCGACTGGGTTACAAGGTCGTTGCACAGGGGGCATCCTGTACCTGGACTTCAGCAAAGCGATCAATTTAGTGCCACATGGCAGACTGATCAGCAAGCTGAGGGACCTGGGAATAGGGGACAAGTTGCTGGGGTGGGTCGAGAGCTGGCTGCAGGACAGGAGCCAGACATTGGTGGTGGTGGTGGGTGGGGGAACTATCCAAACCTAGACCTGTAACCAGCGGGGTCCCACAGGGCTCCGTACTTAGACCTCTATTATTCAGCATATTTACTGGTGATGTAGCGGAAGGGGTCAAAATTAAAATCTGCCAATTTACAGACAAAACTAAGCTCTGTGGGAGGGTGAACACAGTGGAGGGGAGCCAAGAATTAAGGGAAGATCTGGCTAGGCTAGCGAAATGGTCGGCATCTGGCAGTTGGGATTCAACACTAAGAAATGCACGGTCATGCACCTGGGAGCTAGGAACCCAGAGGCCAGTTGCTGGCTGGGGGGGCGTACAGGTGACTATCTCAGAGAAGGAAAAGGATCTTGGAGTGCTGGTAAGAGGTGACATGAAACACTTTGCACAGTGCCGTAAGGCAGCAGCGAAGGCAAATAAAATGCTGGGCTGCATCACCAGAGGAATCACCTCCAGGAAGGAGGAAGTTATTCTGCCACTGTACAGGTCACTGGTGAGACCACACCTGGAATACTATGTTCAGTTCTGGTGCCCTTATCTGAAGTAGGATATCAAGCTACTGGAGGGGGTCTAGCAGAGGGCAACCAGAATGATCCAGGGCATGGGGGATAAAACATATAAGGAGAGGCTGAGGGAGTTCAACATGTACACCCTCGAAGACATAAAAGGGGGGACATGACAGACACCTTCAAGTACCTTAAGGGCATAAACAGGGTTGGATCGGAGAACATCTTTAGTTTAAGAAGGGAAGGTACAACAAGGGGGCATAGCCTGAAACTAGTGGGGAGTAGATTTAAGAAGGAAATCAGGAGGCACTTTTTCACCGAAAGGGTGGTGAGGGGTGGAATGAGTTGCAGGAGGAGGTAGTTGCAGTGAATATGGTAGCCAGTTTCAAGGTGGGTGGGGCAGGGTGAAAAAGAAAATTAGTACAGGAGGAATCGGTACTGAGAAGTGGAAGGGTGGGGTGAATGGGGTGGGGATGGACAACTCCAGGAGGAGTGGGGAGGCAGCTTTAGGGAATTAGACTGAGATGCACATTCAAGCAGACTTGACTGGCCAATAAGGGCTGTTTCTGCTGGCAAATTCATAAATTCATATGCATACTTTCCGTATGCACATGCATACAGAAATTTTTATACTGCCCCTTTAAAATCTGTGCTTTCAAGTACACTTCAAGGCGCCCACATTTTGATGCATCAATCAGACCTCCTGCCAGCATAAATAACTGCAGCATACTGAGCGGGAGGTCAGTGTACCATTAGTAATGTGCTTATGGCGCTAGCCTGCAGCAGAACTGCATTCCCCAAAAAGCAATGCAAACTAGCCCTATCTTTTGCACAGTCTCCCCACAATATGTCCTGGGGCTGGGACTTGTAGTTCAGGGAGTGCGTGTTCTCACTAAAGTCCCTTCATGTTTGTTATTGTAACACTACATTTCCTAGTGTTCATTGCAAGCAGCTGTCCTTGTAGCGCTCATCAGTTCTGTCCAGAAACCAGTGGCAGGTTACCGCTTGTGCTAACTTTCTCCAGACTTTGGCTGATCATTGGCCACATTACATTTCAGAAAGGGAAACACATACAATGACGGTACGTGCTTTGTAGTTTCAAGAACCCAGAGCCTTTGCACAGATTAGTTAACATAATTACTCCCTGGTTTTAAATTCATGTCGGCCTAAGTCTAGGTGCTGTGCTGCACGGACTCTGCTCTTTGCCTATCATTCATTGCAGGTGAATGGCAGTTTGTCTAGTGAACCAGGTCATGCAAACCTGCTATGGCTCTCATTCATCTAATCTTGAGTGGTAGTCATCAAGCCATAAAAGAGCTTAAATATTTAAAATTGGCATGCAAGAAACTGTGAAGTTGCCATCATATCAGTGTCAGTGCTCCCAGACTGATTTGGCATTTTCCCTGTAACTAAGGGAGATGACTGTTTTTTGTGATTTCTGACCAAACTTACGACAGGGATAGAAAGCGAGATCACGACAAGGGGTTGGGGGAGGAAAGGATGGGCCAGGTTGCTTTTGTAATGCTGTCACTGGCGAGCAGTGGCATGCTTTTGTGTAAGGCAAACGTGAGGGCTGCAGGTCAATACTTGTCTGTCACTTCATTGTTTGCCAGCCTATTCCCTACTACACGTGGCCCTCCTGCTGTACTCCCAAAACAATTAATACAGTGACTTGTGACGTCTGAATGGTGATATTAAATACAGTACCAGTCAGTGTCTTTCAGACTAGATTAGGCAGGCAGATATAGATAGATGGGTTTAACAGCTTGAGGTTTGAAATGGGGGAAGGGTATCTATATTTGTAGTACGAAAGGAGTGTTAGCTTCCTAAATGCTACAGTGGTTTGTCTAATGAAGTACTTGAACTGAGGAGTTTTTTGTATTTTATATATTTATTTGCAATTTACATCATCCAGATGGTGGGATTACCCCATGATAAGGATATTCACTATTCAATTTAAGTGGGAGTCCTTTGTATAAAACTGTATGGTACAAAATTAAATAGAGAGTGAAAGGACAAATGGAATCCACTATAGAAAAGCACAGCATCATTATCTGTTATTGTCCAAACAAAACTTGAGCTGAATAGTCACTGGAGTGCACTCATCTCTGGGCCAGCCCACTTGCTTAGGTGAGAACTGATTGATATTTTTTATTTACTTATTTAGATTTTTGGAACGACTTTACTGAAAGAGACAGAAATATTAACAGATATATCCGAGATCATTTACAGATATTGAAACAGAAAAATATTAACAGGTAAAATACAAATCATTTACAGATCTTGAGAACAGAATATAACAGAGCATTCAGATATTATGTACATCAAAACAGCTGGTTACAAGGTAATTGCCATGTCAGAATGAAGTGAATAGAAACTACTGTCCAAGTGTGGAAGGGGAGAGGAGGAAGGTTGCACTCTACTACAATCGAGGGGAGCACACAGGAGTAAAAGTACTCAAGGGGATGGGGAGAAGAGGGCAGACAGGTGTAGAGTAAAGGAGGGATACAGGAGGGAGGGTAGGATAGCAGAGAAGGAGGACACTAGGGGTAGCCGACTTCAGAGTTGGAAGTGCACTTGGGGAAGGGGGAAGTGTAGGATATCAGTTCTCGCTGATAATGTACCAGGTTAGTGTATTGGTGGTTCATGTGAAAAATTTGGCCAAGGCACAAACAGAGGAAACTTCTGGGCCCTACATTTTCATTGTGTTTTTGTAAGGTGAAACATCTTTGAAGATTTGATCCAGGACAAGATTGGGTTGGCTGTCTGGCTCCCTGTGAGGTACAGTAGGCATCCCTGATTTCATATCCTGGCAGGCTGTTTGTGTAGTAACTCCCTCCCAGTTACAGTAGTCATCAACATCAAAATGTACAGTCTGTGAACAGTCACCAGGGCCCAGACAGGAGAAACAGGTTTATAAAAAACTGCTGCAGCAGGGCACTTAATACTCCCACAAATGACCCAAAAATGAACCAAAAATTAACCAAAAATACAAACATTTTCCGGGGGTTTAGGCAGTTCCTAGACCCCTGGCCAACTTTGTTAGGTTTTTAACTTGTGCATACACTTTTTTTAAAAGGCTGGTTATTCCTCTGCGAATGAGACCTGCCAGTTCTCACCTCACCTGAAAGAGCTCTACCCGTTGGGCTAGGCCTTAAAACAGGTTCCACGTCCATGGAGGAGCAGTAGGAGGGATGGTGCCACAAAAGGCACCAGAGTCCTCCCTGGCATCGCAAGTAGCAACAGAACCCTTCTTGGCACCAAGGACAGTGCTGGAGCCCAGCCCGGCACTGTGACCAGCACCGACCCCCTTCCTAATGCCAGAATCAGCAGAGGAGGCATCCCCCTGTGATGGGAGATAAACGAGAGATGGCACCATGGCTGGTACTAGGCAGAGAGGGCACTCTCGAAAATGACCTCAACCCCAACTTAGGCCTCGAACCAGATCCAGAAAAGTCATCATCACCAGAGCCCGGAAACCAGTCAGGATCATTCTGGTCCTCATCCTCTGGGTCATCCAACTACTTGGAAGACTCAATCCGGAAGATCTCCAGGGGGCATCTGGCTCCTGGGGCTTTCCCTCTGCCAGCGTCGCAAGCTGAGTCAGGAGGGGAGCCTGTTTTGCGGTCAGCACCACCCTGCTCACTGGCACCGACCTTAGTGCCAGGAGCCGAAAGGGCACCGGACCACTACCCCAAGGTGCCCACCAATGCAGGCTCAGCATGCAGCTCTGACCTCAGCATCGGGGCATCCATTGCCCAAAGGGGCTCTTGAACTGAGAGGGGTACACAACTGGCCCCATGCAGGGCTGGCCTGCCCACAGACCCCTTCCCCAGGGTCTCCATCTCAACCAGTTGAGGAATAGGAGAGGTCTAGTCTCCCGCAGTATGTGTAGTACTGGGGAGGGGCTCAGGGGAAGAGCCCAGACCCTACCTTGGAGTCATTAGTGCGCGGTCTGTCTCCAAAGTTGGGGGATAAATTACCCCACCTCACAGCGTGGCTCTCAAGGGTGGAGAAGTCCATGGAGAAGCAGGCATCGCAGTGGTACATGTCATGGTCAGCTCCAAGGCAGGGCCAGCAGGAGTCATAGTGGTCCTTGACGGACACAGGCCTCCCTTGGGGCACTGATACATTGGGGGAGGAGGCGTCCTTCGACTTCTTCTTCTTCTTGTCTTACTTCTTAGGCCCCTGGGATCACAACATGACTGAAAACTGGAAATAAAAACAAAATAAGTGAAAAAAGTGCTTGGCAACATTCAGGAGGAGAGAGGAAGGAAAAAAAAATCGATGTCAAAAGGCCGAAAAAGAAGTACGGCATCGAGCAAAGCGACAATGAATTGAGCTGATGCAGAAATTGCTGAGCGCTCCCATGGAGCTGCTGCCTCAATGATGGTAAGAACAGAACTGAGGTCATTAGGGGGCCAGTGTCAGTTATTGGCTAGTCCACTAGCACCATGTCATGTGTTGGCCTCATGGGCGGTGCCATCACCGATGTCAGCCCCCTAGCTGAAAGCTCTTAAAACTTTGCTCCTGCAGGGTCCTAGTGACTCTGGTAGAGACCCATTGGTAATGAACAGTGAAGACTAATTCTTGGAAGAGCCTACTTTCAACAATGTGCACACTGTTTCGCACCCCCAACCCCATCGCCACTGAAGTTAGGTGTTTTAAAGAAAAATAATAAAACAACTGCTCCATTACCTCATCACCATAAAAATTAATTCTCTGGTGTCCAGTGCCGCCTACACCCTCACTCAGTTCAGCTGGCATACAGAAGATTCCCTGGTGACTGGTGGTACACCCGCACCCTCCACTCAATCCCTGCTGGCATACAGAAAAGATTCCCTGGTGTCCAGTCAACTCTCCAGGTATCCTCCTGTGCCCCCTTCATGCCAATCCCTCCGAATCAGAAATCTGAATTCTGTCTTACATTCCATTCTGGTGCCTTAATCAGACCGGGATCAGAGTTAGACTCACAATCGGAATTTAAAAAATTCTGCCTGGTGCAAAAAGAGCAGATTCCAGAGAATACAAACACCTCTGTTTTGAATTATTTAAAATGTCTGCTCCCATGACACACTTCCTGTGCAAAAATTAAACACCTTGTTGTGGTGCTGTGACATTTACCATCATCTCAATACGTCTGTAACCCCTAGCTGGCACTATCCCAAGGGCTACTACCCCTGCCTGCTTGGCTAGTAGCAGGTTAAGGGGCCTGAGTTCTGAAACGGGTGCCTCCACCCAGAGGTCAGGGTTAGTAGTGGTCAAGTTAACCTGAGCACAGCCCCCCACAACACTGTAACCTCCCCCTCTTTCCCCTCTAGTGGCCTGAACACTATACAATAATCACTTTCACAATACCCCTGGTACTCCACACAAGCACCCACACTGTTTGCACTTACCACCAGGACTGGTTCCTCTGACTCGACCCTGGGGTACCCCCGTAAAAGAGGGTTATGCACAGCAAATAGCAATAGTACAGTACTTTGAGCACAAACTGGAACCACAGTCAGATTACATGCAGAAAAAGTTAGATCTGATTTATTCAGGGGACTTGAACAAGGGAGTGGCGAAATCAGGTTAATTAGCTTAAAGGTTATATCAATTAAGCAGTTATGCATGCGCTTTGAGTCCCCCCACACAGTCACACCTCTGGGTACCCAGGTGGAGAAGAGATGGGCTAGCCAGGACTGTTGCCCAGGGTTGGCTGGCATCACAGTTGGTTGGGGCCCTGTGATGGAAAACACAACATGTACAGCACACACTATTTGTAACCCGGAACCAGAGGGCTCAGTTCGTAAGGCAAAAGAAACAACAAGACAATCAGATGACACACTCAGATTAAGCTGTTGTTGCAGGAAGCTACCCTGGTATTTACTCACGATACCCAAGACTGGACACAGGCTGGACGAAAATTGAGACTGCAGGTGGTTGATCTGGAATGCCAGGAGAACCGGGGCCCACATGAGTCGCAGAGGCATCGTTCCTGTTCAAGCATGGAGCAGGGGGCTGATCCCTAGGCAGGTCTCTCGTCGATGGCTTCTCTGTGCAGTGGGTAGTCTGGCTGGGCCAGTCTGGCAAAGCCCAGACCACATGGAGACAAATTTGGATGCAGTTCATTTTGGGCTGGATACAGCTTCTAGCAAGCAGAACACAGTTCACACAGTGGGAAACTAACTCACGACCCACCAGCAGCTCACTTCACATTTACATGTAAGGGAATTCTACTGCACCAGGCAAAGTGCTCCCTGATCACAATCACAAAGTCTCTGCACACACCGGGAGCTTAGGGGTAGCTGGAACTCCTGACAGGCCGATCGCATTCAGCAAAATCTTCGGTCTTCTTCAGGTTGAGCCTGGCCTACTTCAGTAGCTTACTTTAGTCACACAACTCGGATTCAGCCCGAAAACAATTATCTTTCCCCTCTCAAGGCAGCAGACAGACATGTAGGCCAAAACTCAGGCCTTTCCACAAAGACTGTCTCAAGCATCTTACTTCTTCAGCTCTCAACTTAGATCTGCCTTAAACAGCAGGCAGCATGGGGATTTCCCTCAGATCCAAAGGGTTCGGTTGGCTGAATCGACTGTCAGTCAAAGCAAAGGCTCCCCCTTCAGGTGCAAAAAGGCGCAAAAAGCCCAAAACTACAGTTCCTACAGATTTTGACTCCAAACAGCTCCTGTAGTCCAGCTCCATTTTAGGTCCCACAAGAACTGATTGGTCCAATTCGGCAGCCCAGGACCAAGATAGTGTAGATAAAACAGTCCTTCGTGCAAAGAAGGCAGGTTAGACAAACTACATTATCACTCTAAATGATTTTCAGCAAATAGTTACATCTTTCAACAGAGCTCCCTCTCAGATTACTTATGACTGCAATCCAGGCAGCTCTTAAAGAGACAGTACACAAAGGCTATACAGGCACTCTCTGGCAATCACATTTAAACTACTAAAATGCAGGACACCAGTCTGGCAGTGAGCATTTAGGCAAGCTCGAGGAAGACTTTTCAGGAACCCCCATCTGTAGGGGGGGTTACACCTCCATAGTATGCAACCAGTACAGTCAAACATAGCCTCATGGAGGAGATTTTTCAAAAATTGCTAGTGGTCATCATATTTATTGACTTGAGTCATTAATGGCAAAACTACTAATAAAGGTCATTTTAATAATATCTGCTGGAATTAAAATACAGTAATATTAAATTCAATGATGTCAATTACTACTAAAAAAAACTATAAGATGAAATTTTCTTTTTTTTTCTTTATTTTCTATTCTTCATGCGCCGCACTGGCCATCGGCATTTTCAGCCCTGGTCACGGCGCCCTAAGTCTCCACCTCCTGTGTTGTTGGTGACTCCCCCAGTCACCTCTGGCTTATCCCCCAGAGGGTGGGGTTGCGGCACCGTTCCCCAAACGGTACCATGAAACTGGGACTAGTCAGGGGAGCACAGCTCAGGAGGCTAATTGAGGCCAGGGCAGGGCTTCACATAGATGGACGGGCAGCAATTTTTTGTGTTTCTGGGAGGCAGGGAAGTGCAATGACGTCCAGCATCCGCCCTGCCTCCTGGATCAGACTGACGTCGGTTGCGATGGAACGCCCAGCCTCCGCCAGGAGTCCTCCATGCACCGGCGTATGCCCACCTCCCCCGGAGAAGGAGAGCTGTCCGTGGGACGCTCCATCCCTCTCCCCGGCCGGCCCCTGATGGCGCGGGTCCATTCCCGAACCAGGGTTGCCGGCGTCGCAAGCGGAAATCCAACTGCTGCGCCGACGGGCCGGCCAAGATGAAATTTTCTTGCTGACTATTGTTTCTTCAAAATGTGATGCTGTGTCTCACCTGGGCTGTCCTATTTTTAAACTAAAGAAAGAGAGACAGACAGATACAGACAGTTCCTTATTATTGAGTGTGGCAAATTCATTTAGGCCATAACAGCAGGAAAATAAAGCTTTATTTTAAATATTGTGTTACTTTGCTTGTAGCTCTAGACACCCAGTACTACTGGAATTTGACACAAAAAAATTGCCATGTAGCCCCTAAGTAGAAAACTATGGGAAGAAATGGAAGCTTGTCAGGAACTTGACTATCCTAGCACTACAAGTATTATGGACTGAAGTTGCTCTTGGTCAAGTATTTTAAAAACATTCTCATTCAATCCAGTTGAGAGTTTGTAGGCAATGGTGCTCGAATGTAATGGGTCTAGGCCACCAAACTGCACTCAATTAAGAAACTTAAAATTAGAGCTGTAGAGCAAACCAGTGGCAGGCTGTACAGCTGCTTGCCATCCCAGGAACCAACCTCAGATCACCTCAGTTGGCCAACAGAGAGGTAGAGAGGCATCAACATGGAGGCCATCAGCCTCCGGCAAAGGGAGGCAAGATAACCTATTGTATGTTTGCCAGCTGGTGATACTCAGCATTGGCTCGCTCCATGCTGGTAAGCCAGTATGTGCGTGCTGGTAATCCTATTAGCTGGCATCCCCGCGGATGGAGAAAGGATGAACAAAACATGATAGTTGGTATTTTCTTGCCCTTTACCACCTACCTAAGACCACCTTGCACTAGATTGTGCTCTGGAGGATGCCCTGAAAGCCCTGCCATATGGTGAAAAATCCTGGAATATAAGGAGGAACAGATGAAGGGAGCTGATGGGGGGCAGTGAGGTTGCTGAGTCAGATCCTAGACACTGCAGCAAGCCACACAAGACAAACAACCTTGATTTAAAAAAAAAAAATTATTACCAACAACAAAAAAGTGGTCCTTCGAAACTGGAAAGGACTCTGAAGTCTGAGAGTGCCAGAAGGTTGGAAATATTCCTGCTCACACTAAACCCAGAGCCAGCAGTAACTAGTCTTCAAAAATTGCTAGAAATTACCATACAAGATACCAGAGCAAATCAGTGTCAGGGATAAAGCTGCAGCATCACATCAAACATTCCCCGGAAAACTGCTGCAACAGGAAAACAGAGAGAGAGAGAGAGAATGCCACATTGTATTACTGTACACAGTGTAAATGCTAAGGACAGGGCATATTCCTTTTACATCTTTACATATCTTTTCTTTGTCCTTTTGAATTGCAGTGTACTGTTTCTAGTTACACAAATCAGGATCCATACTGTATGACTGCACTGTTACAAGACTTGTCTACAAATTGTAGTCAGAAAGAAAGAATGTGGCCTACTGGATATCGAACATTGGCCCCCAGAATACATTCTTTCTCTCTACAATTTGTGATTTAAATTGCTTAGCAGTAGCTAATACTACACCAAAAACATCTGTTGAAACTTATCTACAGTATATGTCTAGCAAATAAACCCAAATCATTTGGGGTATGATGGCATCCCTTCAGTATCCAGTCTCAAACGCATTCTTCTCAGGGACATCAGCAACCTTCTGTATTAACTTGGGCACTTTCTTAATCTAGCAATTCATGAATCCAAATACTGGGGGGGGGGGGTACTGTAATTATTAGTTAGCAATACCCCACAACAGATTATGGGGTTAAAGGCATTTAATCCATGCCTCAGGTGCATTATGAGGCACAAGGCCGCAGGCCGAGTGTCCTCACAACACCCGAGGTGTGGATTAAATGCCTACAACCCCATTCCCTGTCATGGGTTACTGCGCTTATACATACATAATGTTTAAAATAAAAAAAATTAAACATCCATAAAGGTGTTTTTCACAGCTTAAATAGTGAAAATGTTACTTACTGTATCCTGCCAACTTGAAAAGTAGTCCCTATAACTCATGTATTTATTTACTTTGTAAACATACAAATGCCAGAAAATAGAGTCCAGAAATGATATCTGACATTTGCATGTTCATCGCATGACTCACTTTGATGTGAAGGTCCTGAACTTCTTGCTGTCTCTCTCTCTCCTTCTCCACACACTGCTGCTGCAGACTTGCTTTATCTCGCTGTCTCCCCCGACATCTGCAATATGCTTCTGGCCTGCTGCTTTCACCCCCCCCCACTACTCTCAGTAAACACACACAAGGTACTCACTGTTCCACAGAATCTCCGTCTGTCAAAGGCACTATGGTGCAAATGTTCGGGAAGGCACGGGAGGGGGAAGAGAAACACTCTCTCTGCGCTGTCACGGAGCTACAATTTTAATAGACTGCCTGGTTCTGGACTACACCTAAAATATACTAGAAGTACACACTTGTATATATGAAGTATTGCCACAACCTAACATTGCTAAAAGCCATGCAAGCCCCAGCACTTTGTTTTCTTTTGTATATTTGGCTGGCTGCCATGGATAAACAGGGTCCTTTTCCTGTCACTGTGGTTCTATTTGTTTTCATTTCCTTAATAATAAACCCCGGAATACACATAACATAATTTCAGTACCTCTCACATCCCTGGTTTAGCGCTGGCTCTCACTTCACAGCTGCCAGTCTCTATCTCTCTCCCTGCAACAAAGTGAGTGCAGATGGTGGTGGTGGGGGAGAGGCTGTGAATGGAGGACAGGCTGGACACTCCATAGCACAGGAAGCTACTATTGTCAGCAGGGGTGGGGGGGACGGTTACGCAGGACAGGCTTGTCAGGAGCCGCAACTGTAGCTCAGGACTATATACTCCACTGAATCGTCCACCCACGCTGCAGCTGTCTCTCACTTTCCAATTCTACAATGGCTGCCTTTCTGCTTTGATTTTGCCAACAGATAATGAGTGTCCCTCTGCCCCGGGATACTGAATCAGGGAGCACCACCCCAACTGTACATTTCCAGGCATTTAATCCACGGTCACCTGATGGTCTCTGACCAACTGGATTTCTTTTTTTTTCCATGTTATAAAACAGTTTACCAAATAAACTGAAACACAGAAACATAAAATTTGCCAGCAGAAAGGGACTGCTTGGCCCATTCAGTCTACCCAGATACTCCCTACCTAATCTGTCTTCGCAGACTCTAACTGGTCTCTGGCGACCCTTCCCTCTCCCTGCCTATTAACTAATATTTCCACATGTCTATCCTATGCATGCTTGAAGTCCCCTACTGTTTTCGTCTCCACTACTTCTGCTGACAGTCTGTTCAAGGTGTCTACCACCCTTTCAGTAAAGTAGTACTTCCTCTCATCCCTCTTAACCTCCCCCTTCCCCAGCTTCATTGCATGTGCCTTGGATCTGGTGCTCTTTCTCATTCGAAAGTCCCCTCCTGCGCACTGTTCATCAATGTGAGGTACTTGAAGGTCTCGATCAAGTCCCCCCTCTCACTCTCCTTCTCTTCTAGGGTGTACATGTTGATATCCCTCAGTCTCTCCTCATGGGGCTTCTCATACAACCCCTACACCATTTTAGATGCACTGTTCTGGACTGCTTCCTCCATGTCTCTATCCTTTCTGAGGTGTGGCCTCCAAAACTGGACACAGTACTCCAGGTGGAGTCTCACCGTCGAACGCTACGGTAGCAACACCACATCCCCCATCCTGCTGGAGATACTCCTCCCTATGTGCCTCAACATTCCACTAGCCCTGCCCACTGCTTTGTCACACTGCCCTGCCACACTGAGGTAATCAGTTGTGATTTGCAATGTCCCTTTCCTGCTTATCAACTGTCAGTACCTCCCTCCATCCTATACTCCTCTCCTGGGTTCCTATGGATTTCTGCACTTTCTGGCATTGATCCCCAACTGCCACGCTCTTGACCACTCGAGTTTCACAAGATCTCTGCACATTGTACCCTCTCCTGAGTGTCCACACTATTACATATTTTGGTATCATCTGCAAAAAGGCATACCTTCCCTTCCAGTTCTTCTGCAATGTCTCTTATGTAGACATTGCAGAAGACTGGTTCCAAAACTGAGCCCTGCAACCCCCCACTGGTCATTCTCCCATCATTAGAGTGACTGCCATTTACCACCACCCTCTGTTGCCTATCCACTGACCAGTTTCAAACCCAAATCACCACTTTGGATCGCATCCCTAGGCTGCTCAGTTTCATTATCAGTCCCCTGTGTAGCACAGTGTCGAAGGCCTTGCTAAAGTTCAAAGAGACCTCGTCCACTGCCCTACCCTGAACTACTTCCCTGGTCACCCAGTCAAAGAAATCCATCAGATTCATCTGGTGTGATGTCCTCCCTATGAATCCATGCTGCCAGTGGTCTTGCAGCCCACTGGATTCAAAATACTCTATCAGCCTTTCCTTTAGCAGGGTTTCCATTAATTTCTCCACCACTGAACTGAGACTGACTGGCCTACAGTTTCTAGCCTTCTCCTCCTTGCTGTTGCTTTTATGTAGAAGGACCATGTCTGGTCTGCTCCAGTCTTCTGGAATCACTCCTGTTTTCAGTGAACTGTTGAATTAGCCAGTCAGAGGGGCAAGCTAGCACCTTCCTGAGTTCCTGTATTACCCTTGGGTGTATTCTCATCTACTCCCATAGCCTTGTCCACCTCAAGAGCTGCAAGTGCCTTAAGGACTCTTTGCTCTGAAAACAGACTTGTATCCACCTTGCCCCCCACCCCCATTTGTTTCTGCTACTCCCTGGTGGTCCGCCCCCCCCAACTGTGAAGACTGGGCAGAAGTACCTGTTCAGAATAGTTACCCTTTTGGCTATCCATTTCTCTGTCCGCACCTTTGCTCACCTTACCTGCTTCCCTTTGTTTTACTTGGTATACCTCTCTGCCTTCCTCCCTCCAAGTTTCTTTATACCTCCTAACTGCCACGTTTTTCCCCCTCACTACCTTGGCCACATCCCCAGAGAAACATAATGGTCTCCTTTTCCTTCTGCTTTTGCTCACTTCCTTCACGCAGAGGCTGGCTGCCTTAATTGTGCCCTGCAATCCCCCTACAAGGTAGTTTCTGAGGCAGTCTCCCATTTCTTTAAAATCTGCCATCGTAAAGTCCAGGTTCTTCATCCTCATGTGGTTTGCCTCTGCTCTTGTCTTTATACCAAGTATTAGGAGTTGCTGCTATGGACACTAATTGGAATCTGATCACAGTACTTGCTTTTGAGAGGTGGGACCTTATCCTGGGAGGGCAGGCAACAGCCATTCTTAACAGGCCTCTGTAACTTATATAAATAGCATATAATATTACATAGAGAATAATGGATGGAGAAGGGTTTGATATGAGAATCTAATGCTCACCCGAGTTGTGGGATGCTACATAAACCCCGAGGGGTTTATCAAAGCATCCCACAACGAGAGTGTGCATTAAATTCTCATATGAAACAACCTCCCCATCTTTTATTTTTTATAATAACAGACCAGCAATTTTTCTCCAGCAGTTTGTGAGACTGTTTGGCCCTACCCACATACAGAATGTTGGCCAATGAGGCAGCAGCACAGTTTGACTGGCATGGCTCATGAATGTCATAACAAGGAAAATATCAGCCTGGTCAGTACATTGAGAGAAATTGCTGACCAGTTATTATAAACTTCTTATTGCTAAATGCTTGTTTCATTATTTCCATATGAAGTAAGCACAGTACCCTTCATTTTGGTTTTACAAAATGCGTAGGGAAAATGCTACATTCTCATTGGCTATCTGCCATGATTAATTACAGAACTACCAAAGCCTGAAAAGGTTTTACTGTGTCTTCTAGAAATTTCACTTTTAAAAAATTGGCAGCCTGAATTCTCTGCTTCACAAAAACTAAATAAAACTGTCAGACTTTATACCAGTTACCTCCGAGTTGTTCACAGATACTACATTGAATCAATTGCTGGACCCAGGAGATGAATCAACTGGGGGAAAAAACTATTAATTTTAAAACCATAACAATTTCTTGAGTGCTAATTTTTGTAACTATCCTTAACACATTTTATAAGCACAATAAGACACTCCAGGTGTTGGTAGTAGTGACATGAATGCACATCTAGGGGCTAAAGGCACTCTATCAGGGGCCACATGCCTTACTTTTCCCCAGGTGTGCATTCAAGGTCTTATTGCTTACTTAATTAAAAGTGGGTAGGTTAAGAAAGAGCCTAAACTTGGTAAAGAGGTTTTAGTTTTCAGCGGTCTGCTAAAAATGATGACTATACATGCTTTCCCGACCAGATCCTGCCTGTCAAAACGCACTCAATCAAGTAATAGGAGTTGTTACTATGGACTTTAATTAGATCTGATCACAGAACTCACTTCTGAGAGGAGGGGCTTTATCTTGGAAGGGCAGGCAACCACCTCCTTAACAGACCTTTGCAAATTAAATGTAATGAGGAAAAAAGCTCATTTGTTTTTTCACGTGGAACAGTTCTCAATATAGAAATAGGTAATCACTGCTCAGAAATGCACCATTTGTTTGTATCCTTATATCACATTTTAAAGTTGTTGTTTTTTGGCGTGTGTGTGTGGGGGTGGGGTGGGGGTGGGGGGGCTGGTGTTACCAGAAGAGCTGTCTAAACTGCCGTGATTTAAAAGGCTTCTCTGCATTCATGGGTTACTTTCCATTTCCTACTTCTTTCACAAATCCTTTCGTATTTTATGCAGGATCCTCTGGCTCTTGTCCACGCCTGTGTAGGGTGTTGATGAGCAGAATGGCATTCCCTGTGTTTACAGCTACTTCACTTCAAGTCTATTCCACTGGTTCAAAAATGCTTTGGGAAACATTGCGTATGAAAAGCACTATATAACTGCAATGTCTTCTTTTTCACTCCACCACATACTGTTTCCATTCTATGTTTTTTTGGTGGTAAGCAGTCTGAATCGGATGTCCATCTAGAAAGACAGACAGACACACACACACACACACACACACACACACAAGCACTGCTGTGGATTGCTCTGTTTTCCCATCTAACCTGTTCAAGTCTATGGGAACAATTTCCCTGTAAATGGCAAAATTTTCCTGTAAATACAGAAGTCCTCACACACCCTGCTGCAGCGTGCTTACACCACAAAATGGAAATTACTACCTACCGTAATTCTTGATCTTCTTGGATGAAGTCTCCACCACTCACTCACACTGTTGGGATCTACGCTGGAGGCGCTAGGACCCAGCGGGAGCAAACTTTTAGCAAGAGGGCCAGCGCCAGAGATGGAGCCGCGAGGAGTGGCGCCGTGAGCCTCGGCTCGTGCGGCAATGACTATCTCAGTGTCAACCCTCCAACCACCTCAGTACCTTTTTTCCGAGGAGATGCTGCGTAACTAACCTAGAAGGATAGCCTAACAAAAAAAACGGACATAGATAGTCCGAGCAACCTGTTTTAAGAAGGATCAACAAAGAAGTCTTCACAGCCTAAGATTGAGGGAGTGAAGACCAACAACAGAGGTGAGCTCGGGGAATGGTGGATGGGCGTGTGAATGAGTGGTGGAGACTTCGTCCAAGAAGATCAAGAATTACGGTAGGTACGTAATTTCCATATCTTCCTAGACATAAAGTCTCCACCACTCATTCACACTGATGGGAGAGTACTGAGCTAATAATCCCCTGAGAGGGTGGCAGGAGAGACCAAGAGCTCACAAATTTAGGACAGAAGTCCATTAAGGATAGTCCTGCCAAACGAAAGATGTCGCCTGGCA
Source organism: Neoceratodus forsteri (assembly GCA_016271365.2). Lineage (NCBI taxonomy): Eukaryota > Metazoa > Chordata > Ceratodontiformes > Ceratodontidae > Neoceratodus > Neoceratodus forsteri. The sequence continues at coordinate 711,329,428 of CM057449.1, read as the reverse complement.
TGGACATCCAGGGCATAGTGCTTGATGAAAGTATGCACTGAGCTCCAGGTAGTCACATTGCAAATGTCTGCAATGGGCATGTTGAGGATTTCCACCAGGGATGCTGTGACTGCTCTAGCAGAGTGAGCGTACACTCTGCCCTCCAACTTAACCTGCGCCATGGAATAGCAGTGGTGAAGGCATGCCACCAGTCATGCCGAAATGCATCTGATAGTGACAGGTTGTTTCCTGCAGCGAGATCCGGCTGGGTCAAACAGTTGTTGAGCTTTGCAAATTTCTTTTGTTCTATCCAAATAGAAACGCAGAGCTCTTTTGACATCTGAAGAATGAAAGGTGCGCTCTCCTTCATTTTGGAAGTTCGCAAAGTAAGTAAGTAGGTAGGACCAAAGGTTAGTTTAGATGGAATTGTGAAACAACCTTAGGGAGAAACTTAGGATGGGTCCTAAGAACTACTTTGTCCTTATGGAACACAGTATACGGAGGGTCTGTGACCAAGGCATGTATTTCAGAGACCCTGCGGGCCGAGGTAATGGCCACCAGGAAGGCAGTTTTCCAAGTGAGAAATTTCAGCTCACAGGAAGCTAGAGGCTCGAAAGGTTTTCGAGTGAGCATGTCTAGCACAAGGTTAACATCCCAGGCTGCGACTGGACGTCTGATAGGAGGTCTGGTATGCAGAATACCCTTAAGAAACCTCTTAACTACTGATAACCGGGCTAGCAATAAGGAAAGTACTGGCTCATGATAAGCTGAAATGGCACAAAGGTGAACTCTGACTGTAGAGTATTGTAGACCCGAATTCAAGAGGTCTAAAAGGTACTCTAGAACTTTATTTGGTGGGCATGAAAAAGGATTCAAAGAGGATTTTGCATACCAGAGAGAAAAACGCTTCCATTTGGCTGCGTAAGTTTTTCTAGTGGCTGGCTTGCGTGCAGCCAAAAGAATATCTGAAACTCTCTGAGAGACATTGAACCTGTTCACTTCTATCTCTTCAGGAGCCAAGCGTGAAGGTGAAGCGACCTCAGATTGGGATGGACCACAGAACCCTGGGTCAGAAGGTTCGTCTGAAGGGGAAGCGCTTTCGGAGGGGTTTCTGACATACTGTTGAGTAACGGAAACCATATCTGTCGAGGCCAGAAGGGAGCAATGAGGATCATTTTGTCCCCCGGGACTCGAATTTGAGAAGTACCCTCTGAATTAGTGGAAGAGGAGGAAAGGCGTATAGAAAGCGTTTTGTCCACTGCAGCCTGAACGCATCCTGACAGAAAATGCCAGGCCCTGGATTTCTGGAGCAGAACAGAGGCAGTTTTGTGTTGAGTGGGGATGCAAAAAGGTCCAGGTCTGGAGTTCCCCACTCTGCGAATAGTGACTGAACTACAGTTGAGTCGAGAGACCATTTGTGAGGATCTGTCTCTGTTCTGCTTAGATGGTCTGCCAGTTCGTTCTGCACTCCCGGCAGGTAGACTGCCTGAATTAGAGCCTTGTGCTCTAGGCACCATTCCCACACTCTCATCGCTTCCCCATATTCTTAACTCCTTGCTCATATCGGGGTCTGTCCCTGCCATTTGGAAGGTGGCCCGTGTGATCCCTGTCCTCAAGCATGGCAATCCCAAATTACTTAAGAACTATCGACCAATTGCAATTCTATATACAGTTAATAAGCTGCTTGAAAAAGTAGTGGCCTCCCAGATTGCCCTCTTCCTCCAAACCTATGGCCTTCTCTCTCATGAGCAGCACGGGTTCCAAAAAGGACACAGCACCTCCACTGCCCTCGCACAGGTAACCTCCAATATCAGAACTGCGACTGATCAAGGCAAACTCACGGGGGCTGTCTTCATCGACCTGTCCAAGGCCTTGATTTGGTTTATCACACCCTCCCTGGGCTCTCCTCTCCAGTCTTTGGCCTCCCCCCGTCCTAGCCTGGTTTCCTAATTATCTCCGGGTGAGAAACAGTACACGAGGTTCCAAAATGCCATTTCCGGCCTACCACCAGTAGCCTGTGGGGTACCTCAGGGGTCGGTCCTTGGCCCCCTATTGTTCTCCCTCTTTATCAACCAGTTGCCTTCAATCCCAACCTTCGGACATGTTACTCTATATGCTGATGATATGGTGCTCCTCGCCAGTTCACAAAATATTGATGACATAAACTCTAGACTCAACTCAGATTTTGGTCGCATCCAATCCTGGCTCAAGGTAAGCAAGCTTGTCATCAACCTGCAGAAGAGGCAGGCGATGTTATTCGGCTCCCTTCCCAAGATGAGAGCATGCCCGGCTGAGCTCAGAGTTGTTGGTACTGATGGCACCCCTGTGATGGTGGTGGAATCGTTCAAGTACTTGGGGGTGACTCCTGACCCCCAACTGGATTTTTCCCTGCACATACTTAACTCCTGTAAGGCCACAAACTGCAAATTGGGACTCGCGTACAGAACAAAAAGTTGTCTCACCCCAGCTGCCAGACTTGCCCTAGCAAAAAGGGTCTTCCTCCCCTCGCTTTGCTATGGGCTCACCTCCTTCATGAATGCCCCCAAAGCCTGGCTCTCCAAATGGGACACCTCATTATAACAACATATGTCAACCGCCCTATCAGCCTTGTCCCCATCGTTGTCTACTTTACTCTAGACTGGGTTGGCTCTCCCCTAGTAACCATCGATCATGCGTTATGGGCAACTTTACGGATAACATCATCCGGTCATCTACTCCTCCGGCACTTGCTGACCTCCTCCAGCCTGCCCCCTCTGGCTATCAGCTGAGGTCCACTGAATCCCAGGCACTTATGGTCCCTAAGACTCATTCCCTTGCAGGAGATCGAGCCTTTGCGGCTCTTGCCCCTAGAACCTGGAACCTCCTTCCTCCTCATGTAAGAACTGCCCCCTCTCACAGCTGCTTCAGGTCCTCCCTCTGGGGTTACCTAAAACAAGCATCAAGCTGCCTCTGTCCCCCGTAGTCCCACCCTCCGTGAAGTGCCTGTGAAAAATCCTGGCCGTGGGCGTGCACTTGTTCCAAAAATAACAAATAACAAATATCACAAATGTTGTTGCTGCTGACACTGGTCCTAATTCCCTGGCTGCCCTCCCTGGGTTGTCATGCCACATACTGAATTGCCTTAAATTGTTTACTGCCTCTTACCTGACTGTAGTTGTTTGCTTATACCTGTCTGTACCATGCCTGACAGTTGGACCCAAATCTCTGTATTTTGTTTCTGCTGGTCCTTCTTGCTTGTATTCTGACTGTACCTTGTGTAATTTGTTGCTAGCCTCTGTACTGTTATTGCCTGTACCTTTGTAACTCTCCATGGTCACACCTGAAAATAGGCACTTGACTGTCTAGTGTGCTTACCTGGTAAGTAAATAAATAAATAAAGGGTAAGAGAGTGCACCGCCCTGCTTGTTGACATAATACATCGCAGCTTTGTTGTCTGTTTGAAGGAGAATGTTCTTGTGACAGAGAATGTCCTTCAAAGCTCGGACTACATAAAGGATGGCTCTCATTTCTAGGACATTTATGTGAAGCTGGGACTCATCCTGAGTCCACGACCTTGGGTGTGGAGATTCTGACAATGAGCTCTCCACCTCATCAGGGACGCATCCATGGTAATGGAAATCTGGTGATCCAGGGGAGCAAAGAGATACCCTTCCAGAAGATTGTCCTCTTGCGACCACCAGGTGAGTGACCTCTTCAGAGGTTCTGTCACCTTGATGAGAAAGGACTGAGGATGAGTGGTTGGGGACCACTGAGAGGTTCTCATGTGGAGGCGTGCTAGGGGTACAGTGAACACAGAGGATGCCATGAGATCCAGCATCCATTGCATCGAGATAGCTCGAACTGAACTGTTCTCTCTGATGTATCGGGCCATCTGTAGGATATCACTCCTTCTGTTCTCTGGTAGAAAAGCTTTCGCACAGGAGGTGTCCAGAAGAGTTCCTATAAAAAAGGAGCTTCTGGGAGGGCTGCAACTGCGATTTCTTGAGATTTAGCAGGACTCCCATGGACGTGAGAAAGTCTGAGGCCATGGCTATGATGTCGAGAGTTCCTTGCCTGGAAGGACTTGTTAGAAGCCAGTCGTCCAAATATAGGAACACTTGTATTCTGATCTTACTGAGATGCGCTGCAAGAACTGCACAACACTTTGTAAAAACTTGTGGAGCTGAGGATAACCCAAAGGGCAGGACTCTGAACTAATAATGCTGGCCCAGAGCTACAAACTGTAGGTATTTGTGATGCTTTGAGTGTATAGGAATATGCTGGTAGGCGTCCTGCATGTCCAGGGAAGCTAGACAATCGTACTGATGAAGCAAAGGTAACAGGGTCCCGGGCGATATCATCTTGAACTTTTCCTTGAAAAGAAACTTGTTTAACTTTCTGAGGTCCAGAATGGGGCACATGACACCGGTCTTTTTTGGGACCAGGAAGTAATGGAAGTAGAAACCTGTGTTTCGTTGATTCAACAGAACCATTTCTACTGTCCTGTTGTTCAGAAAGCCTTGTATCTCAGAGGCAAGAAGGTCTGGCTCTAGTGTTGACAGCCTGGGCTGTCATTTGGGAGGACGATCCGGAGGGGTTTCTGAAAGGCTGAGGGAGTACCCCTCGCGGATTATCCAGAGGACCCATTTGTCTGATGTTATGGACTTCCACTGGTTGTAGAACTGAGTCAGACATCCTCCCACCGCTGAGGAGGAGTCCCCCATGGGCAGCTGAGGTGGGACCCAGGCCAGAAACTCAGAAGGTGGCACTGAGCGCTTTGGGCCCTTGTGCCTTCTGTTGCATTTTCTTTTGAGGCTGAGGGGCTTGGTTTTTGCTGAAACCTCCCCTGCCCTTGCCCCGAAAGGACTGATGGTTGTGAAACTGACGCTTGTTAACACCCCCCCGAGAAGGGGTGGGAGCGGGTAGAGCTGTTTTAATGGCCGATCTAGTCTTCTGTGTGGCCTCCAGAGCTTGCTCTACTTGAGATCCGAACAGATACATACTGTCAAAGGGTAATGCCACGACCTGCTGTTGGGCATCGTTCGTGAAACCCGAAGTGCGTAGCCAGGAGTGACGACGGGTGCAAATGCCCGCCACTGCTCAGGAAGCAGTATCGAAAGCATCCATAGCTGCTTTAACCTGCTGGTTGTTGGACTCGATACCCCTGGTTATAGTCTGAAGTAGCTCTGAACTAGTGTCCGACTCGGGTAGAGCTTCTACCATCTGTTTGAGTGAATGCCAAAGAACATACTCATATTGAGAAAAGTAGCCCTGGTAGCTGGCAATATGCATACCCAGGGTGGAGGCAGCAAAGACTCTCACCTAAGGTGTCTATCTTACGAGATTCTTTGTTTATAGGCCGGGCTGTAGATGCCTGAGGAAGAACAGCCTTATCATTCTCTGCCAAGACTACAATAGGGTCTGCAAAGGCCTGGGAGGCCAAAATGGGTCGATCCTTGGGAACAGCATACTTCCTGTCTATGGACTTAGCCACAGAAGGAATGAGAGCAGGATTATTCCATACCATCTGAGAGAGAGTCTCAAAGGATGGTTGTACTGGGGGAGTTAAATCCATAGGGATCTCCAGGACATGTAGGTACTGGAGTCTCAAAAGCTTCCCAGGATCGATATCTGTAGTCTGGAGAGAGAGTAGAATTTAAATTTTTCAGCAGAGACTTAAATGACAGGTCTTCAACCACAGGCTCTGCGGCAGGATTAATCCCTGCTCCTTCAACATCATCATCCAGTTGAAGATCTGGGTCAGGCTCAATATCATCTCCTGACAGTCCAGGAGGGACTATATGGACAGGAAAGAAGTGAAAATCAGAAGGAAATGAGGAAGGAAAAGGGTTCATAGTCGAGAAGCTCTGAAGGTTGGAAGACGTCATACTAAGCCTCAACGCCGAAGAAGAGCACAGCGCCAGTTGACATAGCGCAGTGCAGACAGGGCGCCCCGGCTCCGAGCACGGCGCCGAAAAGCCACACGGTGCTGAAGATGGCACCAAAAAGCTGCATGGTGCCAAGAAACCCAACAGCGCTGAGGATGGTGCCGACAGACGCATCAGCACCGAGGATGGCACAGAGCGACCCATCAATGCCGACGGCGCCGAAACCAACACAGGGCTCCGAAAAATAGAATTTGAGAAGAAAGAAGTAAGGAGACCAGGAGATAGAGGCATCGGTGAGGCCCCCTGCGCCGCAGCCATGTGAGGGGGGAAAAACACCTGAACGCGGAGTCGACGGCACCAAAGAAGGCTCTGTGTGACTAGGGAGGCCCAACCGCCCTACTCGATCCCCGAAAGGCCCTAAGGCCCTGGAGTGACCGGGCCAGGCAGCTGGACCAACCTCTGAGCCCACTGCTCCATAAGAGCGGCTCACTGATGAAACTGCTCATCTGAAGCACTACCAGAAAGCGGGGAAGGGCTCTGATGTCGAAGAGGTCAGTGACCGGAAACAGAAACCAGCGACTCCGAAGGAGGAGACCAGTAACTGACCCTAATGACCGACCATCATTGCGCAGACATACCAGAGGGCGACCTCGAGTGATGCCTTCTCTTTCTTGACCTGTGGGCCGAAGAAGAGCTCGAGGCCGAACGGTGCCGAGAATGCGATCGTTTTCTTTTGTGCTTCCGTGGGGACCACCCATCCCCTTGGGCACTGGCCTGTCCGTTGTCAGACCTTCCCTCTGGAGAGGGTGGCGGACCGGACCCAGCCCGGCTGACTGAACAGCTTTCATACGAAGTCTCCCTACCATCACCTGACCCGCTCGTGGTCGAATCCGTCAATGTAGGCTGAAACTTCTTCTTGAATAAGAAAAATTTTATAGTAATCGGTACTTATTTGAGATGTACTACAAAACAATAAACTGAAAACTATTGCTGCTAGTTTGAAGTTTAACTCCCAGCGAGCGAGCAACGTCATCGCTGAACCGCACTCGATGGTGGGGAAAAAAGGAACTGAGGCAGTTGGAGGGTCAACGCCAAGATAGTCATTGCTGCACCAGCCAAGGCTTGTGGCGCCACTCTTCGCTGCTCCATCTCTGGCGCCGGCTCTCTTGCAAAATGTTTGCTCCCACTGGGTCCTAGCGCCTCTGGCATAGATCCCAACAGTGTGAATGAGTGATGGAGACTTTATGTCCAGGAAGATCATCAGGTGCAGAAGTTATTGTCACCACAGCAGGTCTCCCTTGCAGCAGGTGAATGGGCACAATGGCTAGCTGAACAATTTCCACAAACTTCTGTTTGTAACTAAACCTATCACACACAGCCCTATCACACACGGCCTGGCAGTCATACTTTCTGGGCACTCACCATTTCACTAAATCACTTGACAAGCCTAGCTCACGTTTCAATACATATGATATGGGCCATCCTGCTCATGTGTGGAATGCCCCCTCCACACCAGTTTCTAGCTTGGAATACAATCCATCTGCATGTGCACCAATAAACTAATGAGGGCTTCCTCTGGATATGGGTGCCACACACGTACCACATGCACCACAGAATTCAGTCAGGTGCAGGCCTCTGAAATCGTCCAATGTCAAAGAGCGCACAACTGAACTCACACACATGGAGTTAACGAATACTGTAGGTTACGGCAAAGAACATCAGCACATACAAACATATGAGGAAACCAGCAGAAGAAGGCCATTTGGTCTATCAAGTCTGTTCATACTGCAGGGTCCACAGCTTGAGCTAATGTCCCTGCACTCCCTCCCCACTCCTTCCATCCTCCCTACCCATGATCCTTATTTCATACTTTCCCCCTATGCCTATCCCAGCCTCTCTTAAAGCTGCCCACTGTCTTCAACGAGATGACCTCTTTTGGCAGTGCATTCCAAGTATCCACCACCCTCTCTGTGAAGAACTGCTTCCTGACATCCTTCCTAAACCTTCTACTCTCCAGTTTAAGACTGTGCCCCTAGTGTTATGGTTGCCACTCAACTTAAAGAGATTCTCCTTATCAACCTTATTTATCCCTTTCAAGTACTTGAAGGTACCAATCATGTCCATTCTCTCTCCCTCTCTCTCCCTTCCCTGTCTTCCAGTGTGTACATGTTCAATGGCCCTCAACCTTTCCTCATATGCCTTACCCTGCTGACCCACTATCATCTTTGCAGCCCTCCTCTGGACCTTCTCCAGCAGGTTAATGTCCTTTTTGAGGTGTGGGCACCAGTACTGAACTCCATATTCTAGATGCGGCCTTACCAGTGACCTGTACAAGGGCAGTATAACATCATCTCTCCTACTACTGATCCCCCATAGATAATGCATCCCAGCATCTTGTTTGCCTTTGCTGTTGCTTTCTTGCACTGCGTGGAGTGCTTCAGGTCACTAGTGATCATCACTCCCAGGTTCTTCTCCTCCTCTGATGCAGATACTCAGACTCCACCCAGGTAGTACTCTGTCCTGGGATTCTTGGCTCCAATATGTATAACTTTGCATTTCTTGGCATTGAAGCCAAGCTGTCAGATCCTGGACCACCTCCCCAGCTTTTCCAGATCTTCTTGTAGGTCCTGTATCCCTTCAGCTGTGTCCACTCTCCCGCAGAGCTTGGTGTCATCCGCGAATAGGCACATTTTGCCCTTAATGCCACCCCCAATGTCACTGATGAAGACATTAAACAACACCGGCCCCAGTACAGAGCCCTGTGGGACCCCACTGGTTACTCTCTGGTACCAGATAACTCTCCCCCCACAACCATCCTCTGGGTTCTGTCCCTCAGCCAGTTTTCCACCCATCTAGTCATCTTTTCCCCAACCCCAGGATCCATCAACTTCCTGATCATCCTTCTGTGGGGCACAGTCAAAGGCCTTGCTGAAATCTAGACAGAGGATGGATGTCTGCCGCTTGGCCCCTGTCTACTGTCTTAGTGACACAGTCAAAGAAGTCAGTCAGATTTGTTTGACATGATCTACCCCCCATGAACCCATGCTCCTCTAGATATTCCACCAACCTTTCCTTTAGTATGGTCTCCATGAGCTTGCCCACAATGGAGGTCAAACTGACTGGTCTGTAATTCCCTGGGTCATGCTTAGGACTGCTTTTGTAGAGGGGCACTACATGTGCTGTTCTCCAGTCCTGTGGTACCACGCCTGACTCTAGTGAACTATTAAATAGGTCTGCCAGTGGCCCTGCCAACTCCTCAGCCAGTTCCTTTAGTACCCTTGGATGTATTCTGTCCGGGCCTGGTGATTTATCCACCTTCAATGCCAGCAGATCCTCCCTCACTCTATCCTTCTCTATCACTACATCTGTGTTCCCCTCTCTCCCTACTCCTCTTCTCCCTCCTGAAGACACTGGCCTGTCCTTCTCCCTGGTAAGACGGAAGAGAAGTATTCATTTAGTATCTCTGCTTTTCCCCCATTATCCTCCATCCACTCCACCCCTTTCTTAAGCCTAACAATCCCTTCCTTCTTGTCCCTTTTCTCACTTATATAGCGAAAGAAAGCCTTCTCCCCCTTCTTAATTCCTTCAGCTATCTGCAGCTCCTTCTGTGCCTTTGCTCGCGGGACTTCCTTACTTGCCTCACTAGCCAACCTTAGGTAATTTTCCCTATCCATCTCTCTTCCTGAAGTTTCTATAGGCCAACATTTTCCCTTACTGCCTGGGTAACCCCAGAACTGAATCACCTGGGTGCTTTGGCCCTTGTGTTCTTACTCCTGAGCCTAACGCACTCATCTGTGGCAACCAGTACTCCTTCCTTAATGATGGACCACCTTTGGTCTACCCCATATCTGCTTTGATGCCCGCCAGATGGCTCCTTAGCACTTTGCCCGTTTTCCTGAAGTTTGCCCTCCTGAAATCCAAGATTTTGGTCTTAGTCAGGATGCTTTCCCTGCCCATCTCCAACTGGAACCACACTGTGCAATGGTCAATTCCACCCAATGACTCCCTGACCATTATTTCCTGTACATGCTACCCATTTGTGAGCACCAGATCAAGAATTGCCGCAGTTCTTGTTAGTTCAGTGAAACCCTGAGTCAGGAACCCAATCTGCAGTCCTTCCAGGATCACCTGATTCCTAGTGCATGTTGTGGAGGGTATGCTCCAGTCCACCTTGGGCAGGGTGAAGTCCCCCATAATTACCACCTCTCCTTTCCCCGTAGCTTCCACTATTTGTGAGCTCAGTTCCCTGAACCGCACCTCATCTTGACTGGATGGTCTGTAAACCACCTCCAACCTCACCTTTCTCCCTCTATTGGACCTTAACTGAACCCATAATGCCTCCACCTACCATTCCTCTGACTCCTCCCTCATGCAAGTTATTCCCTCCCTGATATAAACTGCCACCCCTCCCCCTTCCCGACTACCCTGTTCCTCCTGTATAGTTTATATCCAGGGATTGCAAGGTCCAAGTCATGGAGTCTTGTTGCCCAAGTCTCGGTTACTGCAGCTATGTCCACCCTCCTCGCTGCTGATAGTGCCTGCAGGTCATCCATTTTGTTTCAAAGATTCCGTGCATTCAGAGACACCACCCTCCACCTAGAATCTGACTTTCCTTTTCTTCTCTCTATTCTTCTATTCACATTTATTCCCTCTGTGTGCACCCCTCCACGTACCCTTGTTGTGTGTTCCTCCCCCCTCCACCCTTTGCTGATTGTGTTCTCACCCTTCACCTCCTCCCTCCAGACCTCTTCCATCACTGTGGGGGGCGGGGTTCACTGACCTCCTCTCTCGGGTCTGTGGGCCTGCACGCCCACTGCCCCCTTCAATAGTTTAAATTAAGTGTAGCGGTTATGTATTCCCCCAGTTAGTCCCCGAGTACCCTCAAACCCTCCCTACTGAGGTGTATCCTGTCTGGTGAAAAGAGTGCTTTGTTTGACCAGGTCTCCTCCCAGTCCCCAATATAGATAAACATTTCCTCCCTGCACCATTTCCTCAGCTAGTCATTAAAATCCTCTATTCTTCTTTTCCTGCCTGTGCTGGCCCTTGGTACTGGTATCACCTCTGAGAAGGCCAGTGAACTTCCTTCCTCCCTGCAGATCTTCCCTAACTCCCTGAACCTACTTTGCACTGCCTCAACCTCCTCCCCAGCTAGGTCATTGGTTCCCAAATGTATAACTAAATTAGGTTTTCCTCCAACCTCCCTTACTATTTCCCTTATTCTTCGGCCCACCTTTCCTGCTGTCATTCCTGGCATACAAACCACCCTCCTGCTTGCATTTGGGTCCCCTTTCCTTCCCCAGTGAATACCCCTAATTATGGAGTCCCCTATGATTGCTACCCTTCCATCCTCTGCACTTGTGCTCCCCATCCTTCCTTTCTTACCTTCGGTACTAGCTGCTTCCCCACCTAACTGCTCCCTCTGCACCCTGGTGAACTTATCTCCACATCCACAATTTATCCCCTTAACTGTTTTCCATCTCCCACTCTGCCTCTCTTCTGACTATCTGTATCTAGTTCACTTTTCCTCCCTCCCCTCTTCCATTCCTTTTCTCTCCCTCCCCATCCTCCACTCCGTTTGCCTGCTTCCTCTTCCCTGCCCACCCTGATTAGTTCCCTCTCCCCTTCCCTGTACTCCTACTCTCAGCACTGGCTCAACCTGATCTCCTACCTCACCTCCTGCTGCCCCTTCCGTCCTTCCAGACAGTGGTGCAAATTTATTCAATAAAGACACCCCTTTAGAATTTCCCACTCCTGATGCTACTCTCACATTCCCACCCCTTCCCCTTACCACTTGCCATTCCTCCACCCTGGGCTCCCTAGCCCTCTGAGGAAGAGATACTCCTGTATACTGTGTGCTCCTCCCCACTCCCATCCTCTGCCTGATACCCTCACTTCCTTGGGCATCACCCCTCTGCCTTTCCCTCCACTGCTCTGCTCCTCTGACTTCCCACACTATCCTCCCCAGCTCCCATTTGATCAGCCTTATTTCAGCCCTTAGCTGCTCCAGGCTCTGACACACAGGACATCTCCCTTTACTCCACAACACCCCCAGAAATACTGCTGCCCCACAGCTATTGCAGTTTACCACTCTCCTGCTTCCCATACATGTACCTTTTCCCCCACATCCTCCCCGCCCAGCTTCTCCTAGCCTCCAGTTATACATAACTATAAAATAACTATAACACTCAAAAATATGTGAATTTCTATCTCAATTTACCATCAAAATGTAACAACAATCTCAATAATCTAGAACTCAGTAGGCTGCTACTGCCGGTGTTCTATCAAAACTAGAACACTATGCCAAGGAAGCGGTTTCTTAGCAACCACCTGATTCTAGCTCAAAGAAATATTTGTAATAAATGCCTTTTAAATCATCAGCCTAGAAATCCTATGAAACAGTGACAAACAAAGTCAAAGTACCACCTAAACAACATGCCACCACCCAGCAACAAGCCAACTAATCCTGGTGACAAGGAAACCCCCACAAAAATCTCAAACAAACTGCTTATCTACTGCATATAAACAAAATGAAACCTACACAAGATACGATTCACCACAGAACAAACATGCTGACTACACTGTTCCCATCTAACATAAAACACACTCTTCCCACACCTTCCTGTAGACAACAATATCCTCCTTCTCAGTCCTCAAACTGTGCACAAAAAATATTTAAAAACTAGAAAAAATATAGAACATTTTCACTTACTGCATCTATGGGAGCTCCATACAGACACAGCCACTCTGCTGCCAGCATTCTAGAATTCACAGCTTAAAGTATGTTTACGAGTCAGACATACTGTAGTGTAATAAAAGTATTTAGTATGCTGCGTTAAGTTTAAACCATGCTACTGTACACCCAGCATTAAGGCACTACCCAGTTTGATAGCAACCCTATGTGATGTTTCCTATCATTTGAGCCCACAGCAGGTTAGGTCCATGATTAAGGCATGACAGGGTGTTCTTTGAGCTTGGATAAGCTTTTAAGAAGCCCAAAGTGGGACATTTCTTACTGAAACAAGATTTTTCGCAGGACAGTACATAACCCCGACCAATACAACAGACGTGTTTTCTCTATATAAATCAGAATTAAGGCTAAGTATTGTAGTTTCTTAGTTGCTTCTATTGTTTCTTATCATTTTAAGGTATTTTAGTTAAAATATGGTAGTTTTCTGCAACATTTAATGTAAAATTAGAAAATATTTTTACTACTACAAAGTCAGGACATGTAGTATTTTTCATGTATTTTTGCAGGACACAGCTGCCCAAATCAGGACTATCCTGCAAAAATAGGGACAGGTGGTAACCCTAATTTGTTCACTTTTGGCAACAGCTTCAAAGACCCCAACTCAGCAAGTAGTGCAGAAATTCATCATAAAGATAATTCCCCTGTAATATTTCCATGACACTGTCACTCTGTGCAATATTTCAGCAGCAGTCTTGCAGTGATTATAGCTCACTCCCCTTCAAAGAAGCACTCAAGCAGATGGGCTCCTCAGGGTATCTTTCTGCATGAACTGCTGTTTCTCAGGGTGGGAGGGGGTGAGTGAGTGTGTGCATCACTGCATACTGAGCATCAGAATCAATACAGTGATGTGTCACTGTTGCTAGCATGCTCACTGTGGAATGAGTAATGTCATAACAGTCACATGCTATACTATTAGAGCTAGATACAGCCCTTCCTTTCTACTTGTATGTTTCTCAAAATTTCAGATATCAGGACTCACACACTGCAACAGCAAGAAATCACTACTTTTAACTGCCTACATACTCAACCGCAACCCCGATTATAACACTACCTGAACACACCCATCACTGTGGTGAATGACGAGGACAAATGGTTGAATTCCTGGGTATTGTAATTCATGCTGCTTCTGTGACAAAATCTGGTCCGCATGAATATCACAGAATGACATCCTCATTTTAATAACATTATACAATTTTTTTTTATTCCATGCTCTGTTTCTGCCCCCAGGGCCACAGCAAGGGAGGCTTCTGTCTGTCATCTGCCACTCCCCTCTACCATCCATCATCTCCCCAGGACCCCAGCAATGAGGGTACCCTACAGATTACCCCCCGCGGTGAAGTCAGGAAAGGGAGGTTCATCCTCCCCCAAACAACATAAGCCAGTGCCTCGCTGCAGGCTGCGCAGTGATGTGGCGGGTGGAGGTGTGGCCAGCGGGCGTCATACACCCTCGCCGTGCCCGACCGTTTCCTCCACTTTTCTTCCCTATCTATTCCCGGGGCATCAGCAAAATTGATCGCACCCCACTTCACCCACTCTGGCCTAGCACCTGGCTCCCCATCTACGAGGCACTACCACCAAGCCTCCCCGATCTGGGAAAGGAGAGCTGCCTGACAGCTGCTTGATCCTACTCCCAGCCCTCCTCCCCCCACCAGTTGATTCCTGGTGGCCCAAGCTCATTCCCAAACTTGGGCCGCCTGTGTGGAAGAGGTAAGGCGTTAAGCACCTCAACCCTCTGCACCACTGGGCCCCTATAATGTTATAAAATTTAAAGTCACCTTTTTGCAATTTCAACTCTAGCCAACTACAGAATGGATTATGGTCTGCATTCTACCTTCCAAGTGGCAGTATAGCCTAGAGGTTAGAGTAACAATCTGTGAACAAGCTTGGTACATCCTGCAGGCCTAGGTTGGATTCCCACAACCTCTACTTGCATACTGTGTGATCCTGAGCAAGTCACTTAACCTCTCTGTGCTTTGGGGATGAACCTGGAAATGAGTTTTGGCTTAGCATGCCTTTTCCCGACAAACACTGTAAAATAAAAATAAACTATTTATCTGATGCTTACGTCAAAACTTTAACCCTACAACCTGGGAGACTTACGAACATATGAACATATGAATTTGACAGCAGATACAGGCCGTATGCTCTATCTAGTCTGCTCGAGTGTGCAGCATATCAGTCCATTAGACTGCAGCTGCCCCCCTACCATTAATTTCCTTCCTGCCCCCTCCTGGTTTGTACTCTCCCTTTGAATCTGTCCCACCCCCTCTTGAAACGCCCCACTGTCTGTAATGATATGACTTCTTCTGGTAGTGCATTCCACCCTGCTACCGCCCTTTCGGTGAAACAGTGTCTCCTTATTTCCCTCCTGAATCTGCCCTCCTCCAACTTCAGAGAGTGCCCTCTGGTTTCCCTTCCACTCTTAAGAGTGGACACACACCTGGTTCCCACTCTGTTCATCCCCTTCAGGTATCTGAAGGTCTCAATCATACCCCCTCTCTCTCTCTTCTATCCTCCAGGGTATATATATTGAGCTCTCTTAGTCTTTCCTCGTAAGGTCTATCCCCCAACCCCAGGATCATCTTTGTTGCTCTGCGTTGCACCACCTCCAGCAGTTTGATGTCCCTTTTTAAGCAGGGGCACCAGAACTGCACGTGGTATTCCCAGTGCAGCCTCACCAGGGATCTGTACAGGGGCAATATGACCTCACTACTTCTGGAAGTAATCCCTCTTGCTATGCACCCTAGCATCCTGTTTGCCTTGGCTGCTGCCTTCTTGCACTGTGCCGAGTGGTTCAGTTCCCCGGTCACCAGCACCCCCAGATCCTTCTCCTCCTTGGATGTGGATAATTGGACACCCCCCAACCAGTAACTGTATCCTGGGTTCCTTGCTCCCAAGTGCATCACTCTGCACTTCTTGGCATTGAACCCGAGCTGCCAGGTGTGTGACCATTACTCCAGTTTTGCCAAATCCTCCTGAAGTACTTTGCCCCCCTCACCCCCATCCACCTCAGCACAGGTACTGGTGTCATCTGCGAAGAGACTGATTTTATTTTTGATCCCTACTGCTATGTCTGCGATGAAAATGTTAAACAGGACCAGTCCCAGTACTGAGCCATGTGGGACATCACTTGTCACTGCCCTGGGCTCTGAAGCCTCACCTGCCACCACTACCTTCTGCTGTCTCTCCGCAGCCAGTTTTCAACCCATCTGACTAGTTTCCTCCCTACTCCCAGACTCTTCGACTTGCAGGTCAACCTGCTGTGTGGCACTGAATCTAAGGCCTTGCTGAAATCCAGGTAGAGTACATCCACCACACGGCCCCTGTCCAGTGACCTCGTGACCCAGTCGAAAAAGTCAACCAAGTTTTTCTGGCAGGATATGCCAGAGACAAACCCATGCTGCCTGTCATCCTGCAGATCATTATCCTCAAGAAACTGCACCAGCCTTTCTTTGAGGATAGCCTCCACCAGTTTTCCTACAACTGCAGTAAGGCTCACTGGTCTGTAGTTCCCTGGCTTGTCCTTGGGCCCATTCTTATGGAGAGGTACCACGTGCACCTCCCTCCAATCCCTGGGCACACACCCCGTATTTAGTGAGGTGTTGAACAGGTCCGCCAATGGTTGTGCCAGGACCTCTGCCAGCTCCCTCAGCAGCCTGGGATGAACTCCATCTAGCCCAGGTGCATTGTCCACCCTCAGGGACCTCAGGCCCTCCAGCATCCTTTCCACCTTGCTTTCCCCATACGTAGTTGTCTCCCCCCCACCTCATAAAGGGGGTGCCTGCCTCCACTGGCAACATCTGTCCCATCACCCTCTTCCCTCCCTCTGTAAGCTGCAAGAGAAACTAGTCCATTCTAGACTCTTTGACTTCCTTTTATCCTTCAACTTCCTCAGCTCTCACCCTTCAGTTCTTTTCCGGAAGCACCATTCCTCCATCTCCTCCCTGCTGCATGTTACTGATTCTATCTTCTTCGGGATGGATCAGGGACACATTACAGCCACAATATTCATTGATCTGGCCAATGCCTTCAATTCGGTGTCCAATCCACTCCTCCTGGACAAGTTGAGCTCTGCTGGCCTCTCAGCTTCCACTGCTGCTTGGCTCCGTTCCTTGGCTTGGCATCCTGTTGCCTTCCCATCCTATCCAGACTGGGGTCCCACAGGGGTCAATCCTGGGTCCCATCCTCTTCTCCATCTTCCTGAATGACCCACCCTCTGTATGTGCCACTTCACATATCCACATGTATGCAGACTACACAGACATTTTCACCTCCGGTCCCTCCACCCCAGCTGTGGAAGACCTACACCAGCAGGACTTCAACAATGTTCTGTACTGGCTCCAATCCAGCCAGTTCAGAGAAACACTAAAAATAAACATGTCCATGACTTTTGGTACCAGTCAGAAACTGGCCAGACTCACTGCCCCACCTCCCCCAACCCCACCATTTTCACCACTCTTGATGGCATGCCTCTTGAAGCAGTTCAGTCCTTCAAGTACTTTGGAGTGTGGCTAGATAATAATGTACCCCCGAGGTGGCACTATCCCATGGGCTACTACCCCTGCCTGCTTGGCTAGTAGCAGGTTAAGGGGCCTAGGTTCTGCAAGGGGTGCCTCCACCCAGAGGTGAGGGTTGGGAGTGATCAAACTAACCTGGGCACAGCCCTCCGGGACACTGTAACCCCCCCTCTTTCCTTCCTAGTGGCCTGAGCAATATACGATAATCACTTTCACAGTACCCCTTGTACATCATACAAGTACCCACACTGTTTGCACTTACCACCAGGACTGGTTCCTCTGGCTCGACCCTGGGGACCCCTGTAAAACAAGGTTATGCACAGCAAATAGCAATAGTACAGTACTCTTGGCACAAACTGGAACCACAGTCAGATTAATTGCAGAAAAAGACAGATCTGATTTATTCAGGGGACTTGAACAAGGAAGGGGCGTAATCAGGTTGATTGACTTAAAGGCTATATTAATCAGTTATGCATGTGCTTTAAGTCCCCACACAGTCACACCTCTGGGTACCCAGGTAGGGAGACGATGGGCTAGCCAGGAACGTTGCAGCTGGTTGGGGCCCTGTGATGGAAGAAAGCAACATGCACAACACACACTATTTGTAATCCGGAGCCGGAGGGCTCAGTTCATGAAAGAAAAAGCAACCAATCAGATGACAACACTTTAGATTTAGCTGTTGTTGCGAGGAGCTACCTGATATTTACTCACGATACCCAATACTGGACACAGGCAGGATGAAATCGAGACTGCAGGTTGTTGAGCTAGAGTGCCCGGAGAAGCGGGACCCACACGAATCACCGAGGTGTCGTTCCTGTTCAAGTGTTGAGCAGTGGACTGATCCCCAGGCAGGTCTCTCGTTGATGGCTTTCTCTGTGTAGTGGGTAGTCGGGCTGGGCCAGTGTGGCAAGGCCCAGGCCCAATGGAGATGATTTTGGATTCAGTCCGTGGGGCTGGATGCAGCTTCCAGCAAGCAGAATACAGTTCAAACCACAGTGGGGAACCAGATCGCGACCCACTAGCAGCACACAGCACATTTACACGTAAGGAAATTCTAATGCAGCTTCCAGCAAGCAGGACACAATTCAAATCACAGTGGGGAACCAGATCACGACCCACTACTGTACCAGGCAAAAGGCTCTCCGGTCGCAATTACAGAGTCTCTGCATAATACGGGAGTTCAGAGGTGACTGGAAGTCCTGACAGGCCGATCGCATTCAGCAAATCTTCAGTCATCTTGAGGTTAAAACCTGGTCACAGTCCAGTGGCTTAAATCGTTCTCACAACCTGGATTCAGTCCAAATAAACTCTATTTTTCCTCTCAGGGAGAGCAGGCATACATGCAGGCCAAACTCAAGCCCTTCCACAGTTCTCCCGCACTAATCCACGCTGCGGCTGCTGCTTGAATCATTTAAACTGTTATCTCTTCACTTCCCAACTCAGAACTGAAACTAGCTGCAAGCAGCTTGGGAATTTCCCCAAGATCCAAAAGATTCAGTTGGCTGATCTGTCAGTCACAACAAGGGCTCCCCCTCCAGGTTATTTTAGGCACCAAAATGCAAAAACTACAATTCCTACAAGTTTTGAACCCATCAAGCCCCTGTAGGCAGGCTCAATTTTAGAGTCCAAAATGTACTGATTGGCCCATTTCAGCAGTCCAGGACCAAGATGATGGAAACAAACAGAACCGTCCATGCTGCAAAGAAGGCAGGTTAGAACAAACTGCAATATTATTACTACTCTACCATATGATCAGCAAACAAGCACATCTTCTAACAGAGCTCCCTTTTAGATTAATTATGACTGCAATCCAAGCAGCTCTTAAAGAGACAGTACACAGAGGCTATATAGGCACTCTCTGGCAATCACATTTAAACTGCAAAAACGCAGGACACCAGCCTAGCAGTGAGCATTTAGACAAGCTCAAGGAAGACTTTTGGGAACCCCCATTTGTAGGGGGGTTACAGTAAGCTTGACTCTTAAGCCCACATTGATGCCATCCATGCAAAACTCTGTCCCAGGCTCAGTGTCCTGTACTGCAACAAAGACTGCTTATCTCCAATGTGCACAGGGATTCTGTTACCAAATTGGTACTTACTCCCTGTCTTTGACTATGTGGATGTGGTCTATGGCACCACCCCTTCCACCTCCCTTGCCAGACTGGATACCCTCTGCAATGCCTTCTGTCTCTTTACTAGAAACTCCCCCTGCACTCACCACTGTTCACTGTACTCATCCCTATGCATCCTCCCTCTGCCCTCCCGTTGCCAGGCTCATTGTACCGCCTTCATATCTAAATACTGATTTGGTTACCTTCCCTCTTACCTCTCCTCTCCCAACCCCCCACCTGCTTCCTGTTCTCTCCGTTGCAGGGACCATCGCACTTTTGTCCCTCCTCACCCCCACTCCTCTGCTGGGCAACCTATCAACTTCCCTCACACTGGAACCAACTCTCCTCCTCCTCCTCCTTCTGCCTCTTCCCATCCCCGGCTCCCTCAGGCAACGTTGAAACGCCAACCCTTCCCCACCTGTTCCTTTTAACCATTCCTCTGGACTCCTCCCTGGCTGTGACTTAGAGTCCAGGTAATGCAGCCAGCTGGGTCTCTGCTCCTGCCTTGGTTTCACTTCTTCACTATTACCATTTTCTTCCTCCATTATGAGGTCAGGCAATAACTCGCCCTTCAGCTCATTTGCCCTGTTCTCTGTATTGCTCTTGTTTACTGTGTATTGCTGCCAATTCTGCATTTGCACTTGTTAGGTATTTCATATTGAGCAGTACTGTACTTTATTCTCGCTACATACAAATTTCGTATTTATTCTAATTTTGGACATACTATTACCAAACACTGCTCCGACTGATTGCAATTATGGATTATTTGTGCTGGTAATCTTTCTTTGTTCCCCACCCCGGGTTGCACCTGGAAATGAGCCTTGGCTCAGGGTACCTCTCCCGGTTCCAATTTTCAAACAAAATGAATAAATTCATGTCAATGAAGACCTTTTTTTTTGGTTTCTTTTCTTGGTATTGCTGTGACACCATTTCTTTAGTAATGTCTGATTTGTAGTGCAGTCAGTGTTTTCTGACAAAGAATTCGCCATTTTTCTTCAGTCACAGTTTATTTATCCAAATCACATATATATTGTGCCTTTTTAAAAATGTTACCATCAGGAATTTGAAAATGTTTGCAATGTTTAAAGAGATCTACCCAGGTAAATGAATTGAGATTCACACCACATATATTGGTGCCTTACCACTGCGAAATGCTGTTGCTGCATAGGGTACCA
This sequence comes from Neoceratodus forsteri, assembly GCA_016271365.2. Classification (NCBI taxonomy): domain Eukaryota; kingdom Metazoa; phylum Chordata; order Ceratodontiformes; family Ceratodontidae; genus Neoceratodus; species Neoceratodus forsteri. The sequence goes on along the minus strand of CM057449.1, from coordinate 711,309,032 downwards.
AAAATATTTCAGTAATTTAGATGTAACAGTGCTCGTAAAATTGTCCCAACTGGGTCACTTCTACTTCCCGGTGTATAGAGACACCCATGCTCCACCCCTTCGCACAGCCACGTTATGATATAAAGCCAGGGAGAGTGTGGGGACACGCTCCATTATAGTCTATGGGGGGGCAGCTTTTACATCGTGTTTAGATATACTGTAATGATCATTTGGTGATTAATCAAGGGCACCGGTCGACTAACAAGGCCACATCTCGCCCCTGCACCCCATCCTCCCATTTGAGCGCTGTGGCAACTGCGAGTTTTGTTGTAGAAGGAAGTGCCACTGGGCACACAGCAGTCCTCTGACTTTAGGAAAGGCAGTGGGGCTAAGAACTATAACTTACAGCCCCTCTGGGCACAACAGGAAGCAACAAAAGGCTGCAGAACACTAGCCTGGCAAAATGTAAACAAACATGGCTGCAGTCATCCAGCACCTAGCCAGTGACTGTGCAGGCCTGCCGGAAAGGAGTCAGAGGCACACAGAAGTTTGCCCAGGAATTTGGATCAAACATAAGCTCATTCTTGCAGGCATGTGTGCAAAATGTAGCTCAGAACCATTCTGTACTGTTTACCCGAGAACTTTCTGACCAATCAGGAATCAGCAGCTGGTCTCTATGAACAAGCAAACAAAAAATAAGGCGCCAAAGATCTGGTACCAGTTCTGTTCAGTCTGCATGACCGGGAGACTGTGAACCAAAGACTTGCCGGCAGAGTATGCTTTAAAGTTCTGGGACCCCCAGCAAGATAAGCCCCAAGTCAACTTAACCACATATTTTACTCTCTCCAATGTGAGTAACATTTTATTTTTAATATAACTTACACATTTGTGTTTTTAGAGGGAGGTACTTATGTCAGTACTTGGGTCCCTCTTCCCACTCAATCCAAGTCTGTTCATCAGCTTCTGATTGTCTGAGTTATACATAACTTGAGTAATTTCATGGCATTAAGACATCACAACAATTTCAATTCAGTTTCAATTTACTTTAGGATTAATAACCATTCAGCAAGATTAATTTACCATGGGATCCTCTTGAGGCAGGCTTCAGGTGACAGAAAAACATGTTGCAGGCACAGACCTTGCTAAGAGCAGAAAACAGTGGCATTGTTCTGCCTTACTACAGTAGTAGTAGACAAGTGAAAATGGTGATATGTAATAGCAGGCAGACAGACCTGCCATCAGAAGCTCCATACAGCAAAATAATGCCTTTTATTGCTATTTTACTTTAAACATGACAATAATTATAAATAAAATTAAAAGCAAGTACAGTGGACTCCACGTTAGATGGACGCTGTTAATGCGGACAATCGCTTTGTGTGGACAGAATAGTATTGCCAAAATCAAAATCTATAAGTAGAAAGTAAAATTAGCGCTTTAAGGCGGACTATGCACGCCACGTAGCACGGACAGTTAATTATGGCAATTACAGCTAATCGCACCCTGTCTACACAAGCTCTTGAGGTGATAACTGGTGTTAATTAGAGCAGTTACTTAATCTGTCTTGGTCATGCACCTCATTTCAGAGGTGTTGCTGTCTGTGCACAATGGCGTCTTCAAAGCGCCCTGGCATTCCTCTGGCTAGAAAAACTGAACTGATACGGCAGATTGAAAGTCTCCCCCGCATGAGCATATGTGATCTTGCTGCTCATCTCTCTCTCTCTCTCTCTCTCTCTCTCTCTCCCCAAATCAACTGTGTCAGACTTAAGTCAGCAAAAAGAAAGGCTTCAGGCAGAAGTGCGAAACGCCCTCAGCATCCTGAACTTTGCCATGGCTCAAGGAGTGGACATAAACCCAGATTGGGAAATGCTAAGGTGAACTGAGAAAAGTTGGCAAAAATACACAACGGCACCCGAACAGCAGCCTAAGATAACCATTTTTTTTCCAAGAGAATAATAAAATTACTGTTCACCACTTGTTTTAACCTGCACTCCACAGCTTGTTCCCTGGGAATTAAAGGAACCGTGTTACTGTCACAAAAGTCACAAAGCATCTAATTGTTAAAATGCACGTCCCCGATCCTTCTATCCTCCTACCCAGCACAGATTACCTCACAAAAGTCACAAAGCATCTAAATGTTAAAACGTACGTCCCCGATCCCAATCCTTTAGCCACCTACCCAACACAGATTTCCTCACAAAAGCATCTAAGCACTGATTTAATCAAAAAAAAACAAAACACAAGTTTACACAAGATAAAATTAAGAAACGCTGTTCGCGCTGAAGTAAAATAACTTGCTCTGGCTTTTGCGGACAGCGGTTTCGACGGACAAACTATTCATGCACAGAATTGTCCACCTAAACCGGCATGCACTGTATGACCCACATCTTGATGCACAATGTAACTGTTACGCGTAACTGTACTTATTTATTTATTTGCTTTTGTTTACCAGGTAAGCACACTAGACAGCCAAATGCCTATTTTCAGGTGCGACCAGGGAGGTTACAAGGTACAAATATAATCTTACAAGGTACAATACAGTCACAGCTGGCAGCGTCAAGCTAACATACAAGAACATCAAGCATTGACAGATTAAGTGATAGATAAAAAACATCAAGATACAGGCATGGTTATGATTATATCGTGTGTCATTTTATTTATTTATAAGTATTTATTGTATGGTTTTATAATGTATTAATGCATGTTTGTATTGTTTATGTTGGGACACACTTGAAAACAGTCTCTCTCAAATGTGTTATGTCGCTAAACTAATTTTAAATGGCATCCACTCTACAATAGGCAAAGTGACCAGTGGGGTGCCACAGGGATCAGTGCTAGGGCTTGTCCTCTTCAAAGTGTTTATTAGTGACATTACAGAAGGGCTGGAAGGGAAAGTATGCCTGTTCGCAGATGACACAAAACTCTGCAACAGAGTGGACACACTGGGGGGGTTATGGAAAGAAAGAGGAACAATCTAAAAAAAACTGGAAGAATGGTCAAGGGTTTGGTAGCTGGGTTTCAATGCAAAGAAGTGCAAAATCATACACATGGGGCACAGGAACATGGGGGCAACTTACCAACTTTGAGGAGAGGTAATAACACTCACAAAGCAGGAAAGGGACCTGGGGGTGATCATTTCTGATGACATGAAGGTAGCGAAGCAGTGTGACAAGGCAGTGGGGAAGACTGGTGGGATGCACTGGCAGGGGCATCACCAGCAAAAAGAGAGAGGTAATAATACCCTTGTATAGATCACTGTTGAGACCACACCACGAGTACTGTGTACAGTTCTGGAGGTCTCATCTCCACATGGACATAGACAGGGTGAAGACAGTACAAAGGAGGGCAATCAAAATGTTGCATGGCCTGCATCAAAAGCCCTACAGGGAAAGGCTTAAGGAATTAAATATTAACTCCCTGGAGGAAAGGAAGGACGGGGGGATATGATAGAAACATTCAAATACCTCACAGGTAAAAACAAGATACAAAAAGGAAGCATATTCCAAAGAAAAAGATGCTTGAGGACAAGGGGACACACTATGAAGACATAAGGGGAAGACTCTGAGGAAATGAGAGAAAGTACTTCTTCATGGAGAGGGTGGTGGATGCATGGGACAGCCTCTCAGAGGAAGTAGTGGGGGTTGAAATGGTTACAGGATTCAAGAATCCATGGGACAGACACAGAGGGAATATAGAGATAAAGGGGGGGGGGGAGACCAGAGACTGAGTAGGATCTGCGACCTCCTGCCTCACAATGCAACTGGGGTGTTAATTAATCCCCAATAACCCCATACCCTGTTGTGGGTTATTGCTTACTAAGTGCACTAGATATTTATGTTTGGTATTGTGATATATTGCTGAAAATGTTTTGCTCATTTATCTTAATAGGGGTTACTTTAGCAGCTTTGCTAGCTATTACGGACAGCCTCACTCAGAGACGTTGTTTGAATGAAAAAATTACTCACCTTTGCAATCTTGTTTCTTCCCAGTGATACTCAGGTATTCATAACTTTCTGCAGTAAGCCTGGAGGGCTGGGCTGCCCAGAGAGAATGGAACATATGCAAATGATGGAATCATCTTTTCAAATGCTGCTGTAACCCCTAGGTGGCGCTATCCCAAGGGCTACTACCCCTGCCTGCTTAGCTAGTAGCAGGTTAAGGGGCCTGAGTTCTGAAACGGGTGCCTCCACCCAGAGGTCAGGGTTGGTCGTGGTCAAGCTAACCTGGGCACAGCCCTCCGGGACACTGTAACTCCCCTCTTTCCTTACTAGTGGCCGGAACAATACACAATAATCACCTTCACAATACCCCTGATGCACCACACAAGTACCCACACTGTTTGCACTTACCACCAGGGCTTTCCTCTGGCTCGGCCCTGGGGACTCCCTGTAAAACAAGGTTATACAGAGCAAATAACAGCAGTACAGTACTCTTGCACAAACTAGAACCACAATCAGGGTAAATGCAAAAAAGAGTTAGATCTGATTTATTTAAGGGACTTGAACAAGGGAGGGGCATAATCAGGTTAATTTGCTTAAAGGCTCTATCAATCAAACAGTTATGCATGCACTCCAGGGTCCATAAACAGTCACACACTCTGGGTACCCAGATGGAGAATGGTGGGCTAGCCAGAAACGTTGCAGCTGGTTGGGGCCCTGTGATGGAAGAAAACGACATGCACAACACACACTATTTGTAATCCGGAGCCGGAAGGCTCAGTTCGTGAAAAGAAAACAAGACAATCAGATGATACACTTTTAAATTAGGCTGTTGTTGCAGAGAGCTACCCTGATAATTACTCATGATACCCAAGACTGGACACAGGCTGGACAAAAACCGAGACAGCAGGTGGAGTGCCAGGAGTAGCAGGGCCCACACTATTCGCTGAGGCATTGTTCCTGTTCAAGCATGGAGCAGAGGGCTGATCCCCAGGCAGGTCTCTCGTCGGTGACTTTCTCTGTGCAGTGGGGTAGTCTGGCAGGGCCAGCATGACATGGCCCAGGTCGAATGGAGATGAACACAGATTCAGTCAGATTAGGGTGGATAAAGCTTCCAGCAAGCAGAACACAGTTCACACAGTGAGGAGCCAAATCACGACCTACTTTCAATACACAGCACATTCACATGTAAATGATTCTATGGTACCAGCAAGCAGAACACAGTTCAAACAGTGGGGAACCAAATTATGACCCACTTTCAATACACAGCACATTTACATGTAAGGAAATTCTACTGTACCAGGCAAACCACTCTCCGGTCACAATCGCAAACTCACTGCACAAACCGGGGATTCAAAAGCAGCTGGAAATCCTGACAGACCGATCACACTCAGCAAAATCTTCGGTCTTCTTTGGGTATGAGCCTGGTAAAAAATCAGTGGCTTACTTCGTTCTCACAAACTTGGATTTAGTCCGAAATAATTCTCTTCTCTCCCTCTGAGAGGCAGCAGGCAGACATGCAGGCCACAACTCAGGCCTTTCTACAGTTCTCCCTCACATAACTACTCAGACGGTTGCTTGACTGTCTCAAGCTTTTTGTTTCTTCAGCTCCCAACCGAGATCTGACTCAACTGCCAGCAAGCCAGGGACTTTCCCCAGAATCCAAAAGGTTTCGTTGGTTGATCTGTCTGTCAGTCACAACAAAGGCTCTCCCTTCAGGTGCAAAAAGGCACCAAAAGTCCCAAACTACAATTCCTACAGATTTTGACTCCAGACAGCTCCTGTAGTCTGGCTCCATTTTAGGTCCCACCAGAACTGATTGGTCCAATTTGTAGTCCAGGACCAAGATAGTGGAGATAAACAAAACAGTCCTTGCTGCAAAGAAGGCAGGTTAGACAAACTACATTATCATTATCATTCTAAATGATTTTCAGCAAATAGTTACATCTTTCAACAGAGCTCCCTCTCAGATTACTTATGACTGCAATCCAGGCAGCTCTTAAAGAGACAGTACACAGAGGCTATACAGGCACTCTCTGGCAATCACATTTAAACTGCTACAACGCAGCACACCAGCCTGGCAGTGAGCATTTAAGCAAGCTCGAGGAAGACTTTTCGGGAACCTCCATTTGTAAGGGGGTTACACTGCCCTATACTAACTGCCAATGTTCTAAACCTCCTAAGATTTCCTAGGAGCCTGAATAGACAAAGCCATGCAGTAAAAAACTGCAAGTATTTATGATTAGAGAGAGAAAACCATAAGCCTTGTTTACCAACTTGTACCACTATGTGGTAATATATATACAGTCATAGTGATGTACCCTTTTGTGGTAGCTCAGCATGCGGGAGTGCAGAGGCTTGAGTTCTGGAAGGGGAGGTAGGGTGGGAAGTTATGAATACCTGAGTATCATTGGGAAGAAACAAGATTACTAAGGTGAGTAATTTTTTCTTCTAACCCCAATAATACTCCGGTATTCATAACTTTCTGCAGACTGCAAAGCAGTGCCACTGGAGGTGGGCACAGAACATTTACTTAGGAAATAGACTTTGCAGGACTGCTGTGACAAACCTAGCATCACTTCTATACTGGATATCCAGATTGTAATGCTTTGTAAACGTAGATAGAGGGGAGGGCGGTTCAGGGGTAATGTAAGGAAGTATTTTTTCACAGAGAGGGTTGTGGATGCATGGAACGGCCTTCCGGAGGAGGTTGTGGAGTCAAAAACAGTGGTTGAATTCAAGCATGCATGGGACAGTCATAAGGCAATTCTAGGGGGTTGGGGTAGAAAGAAGTATGCTGCTGGTTAACTAGGATCTGCAGCTTATCCATTAGGTAGGGAAATGGGCAGACTGGGTGGGCCAAGCGGTCCTTATCTGCCGTCAAATTCTATGTTTCTATGTTTTCCAGGTAGCTGCTTTACAGATATCCACCAGTGGAACATCCCTTGCAGCTGCCAGAGTAGCAGCTATTCCTCTGATGGAATGCGCCCTCAACCCTGTTGGGGGCTCCCTACCAGCTTTTGTATAGCAGAATTGAATACACTGCACTTTCCAGCAAGAAAAGGATCTCTTAGAAGCTGGATTACCTTTTACCACATCCCCATAGCCAGAAACAACTGTTTCCTGTCCTGCCTAAGGTCCTTAGTGGCTGTAATATAATAACTGAGAGCTCCCTTTACATCCAAACTATGAAGTCTTCTTTCACCAGAAGTAGAATGCTCAGTGAAAAAGGGTACTGGATTGGTTAAGGTGAAAATCAGAGACTACCTTTGGTAGGAATTTTCTATTTGTTCTCAAAACTACCTTATCTCTGCGAAAAGAGATATAATCCTGCTCCACTGAGAGAGCCTGGAGCTCACGTATTCTTCTTGCAGAAGTCATTGTCACTAGAAAAAACGTTTTCCAAGTGAAATATTTAAGTTGAGCTATAGCCATAGGCTCAAAGGGATGCCCCATGAGCTTGGCTATACAAACATTAAGGTCCCATGCTAGCACAGGTGCCCTGTGAGGAGGGTGCAAATGGGCCAAACCCTTGAAGAACCTTCTAAAAATGGGGTCTGAAGCTAGTGTTACCCTGGCACCAGCAGAAATGTAAGCAGACAATGCTGCAAGGTGTACCTTGAATGAATTGGATTATAGACCCAGAAAATGTAAATGAGAGAGGTAATCCAAAACAGCTGGGACCCCAGCCTGTAATGGAATCAAATCCTTAGTCAAATACCAGATTGAAAACCTTTTCCATCATGAAGAATAAGTTTTCTTAGTAGAGGGTTTCCTATAACTTCTCAGAATGTGAAGCATTGATTCAGAGAGTTGCAAGTCAGCATATTCTAGTTCCTCAAGAACCAAGCTTTGAGGTTGAGGGACTTCAGGTTCAGGTATAACAGGGTCCCCTGGTTGGAGGTCAATAGATTGTGCCTCAGAGGGAGTCGTATCGGTTTGGCCACAGACATGGAGAGCATTAGAGAGTACCATGGCTGCCTGGGCCAATCCAGGGCTATTAGGATTAGAGATGCTGAGTGGGACCTGAGCTTGAGTAACACTCTGAAGACCAGGGGAAGGGAGGGAATGTGTACAGGAACCCCCTTGACCAATCTAGAGTCAGGGCATCCAGGAGCAAGGTACCCTGATCTGGTGGCCTGCAGCAGTACTGAGGCAAGTGGTGGTTCTGGTGGGATGTGAACAAGTCCACCTCTGGAGTGCCCCACCTTCGGGAAAATTACATCTACCACCTGTTTGTTCAGAGTCAATTCGTGATGGGCCTGGCTGATTCGACTTAAGGCATCTGCCAGGATATTGTCCTTTCCTGGTAGATGGATTGCCTGCACCTCTGTGCAAAGAGGCCTTGACCTGGTGCCTCCCTGTTTGTTGATGTAGTACATTGTGGTGGTATCGTCTGTTCTGACCTGTACCACCTTTGACTGTACCAATCCTGAAAAGGTCCTTAGAGCCAGAAAGACAGCCCTGAGTTCCAACAAGTTTATGTGCTGGAGGGACTCTGTGGTTGACCAGGTACCCTGGGTTGTATGGTCTCCCAGGTGGGAGCCCCTGCCCAATAGGGATGCATCTGTTGTGAGAACAACTGAGGGGTAGTCTTTCTGAAAGGGAACACCTTCTCTTAGATTGGGTACTTCCTTCCACCACTGCAAGGTTTGCAGCAGAGTTCTTGTGACCGGAATAGGTTTTAAAAGAGGATCTTTTCTTTGACTCCAGTGAGCCCTGAGGTGGAACTGGATGTCCCTCATTTGAAACCTTGAACCCAGCACTGTGGCTGTGGACGCAGCCATATGACCCAGAAACTGCAAGAACTGCCTTGCAGGCTTGCTCCTGCTCAAGGTGAAGGAGTTTGCTACTAGCTGAAGATTTCTGACCTTGTCCAGAGGGAGGTAGACGCTCTGCAGAGTGTCTATCTCTGCCCTACGAACAGCAACTTTTGTGCAGGAGTGAGAATTGACTTTTTGAGATTGATAATGAATCCCAAGGATTCCAGCAGGCCTTGGGTAAGGCTTAGCTACTGAATGACCTGTTGTGGTGACTTGCTCACCACTAGTCAGTCATCCAAGTATGGAAAAACTATTACACCCTGTCTTCGAAGGTTTGCTACCACTGGTGCTAGGCACTTTGTAAACACCCTTGGGGTCGAAGAAAGGCCAAAAGGCAGGATTGAAAATTGGTAGTGACCTGAAGGGAGTTTGAGTCTGAAATATTTTCTGTGAGACTCCATTATGGGAATGTGGAAACAGGCGTCTTTCAAGTCCAGTGATGCCAACCAATCCCCTTTCTGGATTGTTGGAGGAATCAATGTTAAAGTTACCATTTTGAACTTTGGCTTTTTTAGATGCCTGTTTAGGGCTCCGAGATCTAATATAGGCCGCCACTCCCCACTTTTCTTTGTGATGAAGAAGTATCTGGAGTAAAAGCCCCTTCCGCTCAATGGGCTTGGGACAGGTTCCACTGCTTTTAAAAGTAGCAGTTTCTGGACCTCTGCCTCCAGCAGAATCTGTTCTGCCAGGGAAGGTGCACTGAAATCCTTGGCTGTTAAAGGAGGAAGGGATTTGAAACCCAGAGACAGACCATGACCCACTACCTCCAGGACCCACTTGTCTGTGGTGATGGTCAGCCAAGCCTGGAGGAAGTGGGGAAGTCTGCCTCCGACCAGGAGTGAGGAGGCGGCCTGTACTTCAGGGGGTCTGCTTGGCTTGGGGTGGAGGTTGTGCTTGAGCTCCATGCCTAGATCCCCTTCGACCCCTGCCCCTTAAATACCCCTGCTGTGGGTACTGTTGGTACTGGGGTGTGGCCACTGGCTGGAAAAAGGGCCTGGTGTGAAAGGACCTGCCCCGGCCTCCCCTTCCATAAGGCCTGGTGGATGGAGAAGCTCTCTATCTACTAGAGTTGCTTCTGCAAGTGGCCTTGTACTCATCCACCTTCTTCATATATGCCACTGTGGATTCTCTGAAAAGAACATTTCCCTCCATAGGAAAATCCAGGGCCTGAGATTGTGTATCAGCAGTGACATCTGTGGCCCTCAGCCATGCACATCTCCTCTGGGCTACCATATTTGCCATCCATCTGGCTGCAGTGTCGTTGGTATCAGCAGCCATCTGGAATTGGTACTTAGCTGCCTCTAGCCCAAACCTAGCTGTTTCCGTTAGGTCATCAGATAGGGGTGAGGGTGCTTCCTGTAAAATGGCTAACACTGACTGCCACAGGGACTTTTGGTACTGGGCAGCATAGGCCTGAAAGTTAGCCTGTCACACAGCTAGGGAGACTGACAGGTATCCTTTCCTTGCCATACTATCTGTTTTCCTAAAGTCCTTATCTGATGGATGGGATGCCAGAGGGACTCTAGCCTTATCACAGGCTGCTTGTTGAATTACCTCTTGGTGATCTGGATGGGAAAAAAGGAACTCTGCCCCTTCCCTCTGGGGGAAGAGACAGAATGTGGGGGTTGCAACAATTTCAGAGCATCTTTCTTACAACATTTATTGACTGGGAGGAGGAGGGCTTTGGTGGGAGTCAAACCCATCATTTCCAGATACTCTGTTTCCTCCTCATCCTCCACTTCTGCCCTTGTGGAGATGTCAAGGGCATCTGCCATTTTTCTCACGAAAGTAAAGTGAGAAGAAAAATCTTCAGATGTCCTAGGGGGTGAAACAAAATCTTGTTCTGGGGATACCTCGGGTAAGATGGGTTCCCCTTCATCCTCCTCATATTCGCTGCATTCCTCCTCTTCAATAAGGGGAATTCTGCCAGGCTGTCCTGCTGTAATCGGTAGTTGATGAGCAGGGTCACCAAACCCTGCAAAGCCTGAATGACTTTAAAAGCCTGTGCAATTTCCCGAGGAGTTGGCATGACAGTAGCAGATACAGAAGTCCCCTGATCAATATGTGGGGGTTCGGTATGCTTCAGCTTACATGTTTTTTTTAGAGGGAACCGGGGAGCTAGCCAGTTCAGAAATCCTCGTAGTAGCTTTATTACCTTTCTCAGGGGTGGAAGTAGCAACAGATGTGGGTTCAGCCACAATAACAGAGGGTACTGGCTGGTCAGAGCCAGAGGGACCCTTGGGGAGCTTCTTTTTCAGCCATTCCAGGTGTTTTTCAACAGTTTTTTCAGGGAAAGTCAGGCAGATTTGACAGTCCTCTTTAAGATGCTCGTATTCCAGACAAGCCACACACAGTGTGCTTATCTGCCTTTGCAAAAACATCCCCACATTGCGTACAATTTTTAAAACTGGGCTCACCGGTCTTTTTCTTTGGTTTTTCTGCCATTTAAACCAATAAAAAGAGAACCAGAAAAAGAAAAGATTTTAAATAATAACAATTGCAGTTGTGGTCGGTTCCGGAACCGAACCGACAGAAAAAATTGGAACCGGTACTAGCGGTTCAGGAACCGAAAACTACGGTTACAAAAAAAACACTTTTAAACCAAATTTAAACAGAGATAAAACGGGTTTTGTGTTAGAAAAAAACCAAATATATGAAACTAACCTGGTTCCCTCCCGGTCATACCGAACCGAGAGGCACCGGCCAAAACAACTAAAATACTACAAAAACTAAGTTTAGATACGTAAAACAATAAATGTAAGGCAGCAAATGAAAAAGAAACGATACTTCTATGTTTTTTATGTTTCTTCACTTCAGACAGATGATGAAGAGCGACACTCCAAGCGACCAGACTGTTCAGGCAGAGAGTAAAATCTGAGGAGGTTTTGAACATTGGCAGTTAGTATACGGCAGCATTTGAAAAGTTGTCACGTGCAGATGATTCCATCATTTGTATATGTTCCATTCTCTCCGGGCAGTCCAACCCTCCACGCTCACTGCAGAAAGTTATGAATACTTGAGTATTTCTGGGGTTGGAAAGGCATATCTCCAATGATGGCAGCACTTTCTATTTCTCCAATATAATGATAAAGGGGGAAAAGCTCACTTATTGTAATTGGTATCTTGGCCAACTCCGTCTCTCACTTATAACACACTACCTATCAAAATCCTCTTTTTATATGCCTCAGAGATGTTCACGTTTAAAATACTTTACTGAGGTCTGGCATCACCTCCTTTGTATTTCTTTATCTGGGGATACAAATTCTAACATACGCCCCCCCCACCACCACCAGTTCTGCTAATCCCACTAGCTCTCCTCTATGGTTTACTGCAAAAGGGCTCAAAGTAGCCCACTTGAATGTAAACAGCATCATGGCCAATTTTGCTGAGCTTGAGGCTTGGTTGTCTCACTAGTCCCTTGACATCCTAGGGTTAACTGAGACCTGGCTAAAACCTAGGACTGATGTCTCCCTCAGTGCCATAATAGGACACAAGCTCCTTAGGACTGATCGCCCTTCCTCTAAGAGGGAAGTGGAGTTGCTACTATATATACTTTAAACAGCACCTGACACTCACTCCTCAAACTTTAAAGGCCCAATGCGCCTGTGAAGCCCTCCACTCTGCACTGGTTCTTGGGAACATGGAAAAATGAGGGTTACGCACTGTAACTTAAGTCCTAGGAATGGTATATGGTGTACATCCACACATCTGGCAGAATCCTTTCCCTTTAAGAATGGCCAGAATGTCTTCAAGCTGGTTCCTCCCACCCACCTGGGTGGTAACTCCCTCGGCACCACCCCATGACGTCAGATCTTACATGCTGAAAGCAAGATCAGGTGCGCCACTTGCCAGAGGAGGCTGGGTGGGTTGTGTGGATGTACAACATATACCACTTCTAGAACTACGGCTAAAAGTGAATAACCCTCATTTCTAGGGATGAGGATATGGTGTACTTATCCACACTTATGGCAGACTCCTAGCAGTTTTCCTGGTGGAGGGGGCAAGACACACATCCCCTATTTAAGAAAAAGAGATTGGAGAACAGAGGCCCCAAAGCCAGCATCCTGGCGTGACTCAAAGTTGGTGTGGTAATGGGAGATGAAGGTGTGTGCCGACTTCCAGGTAGCAGCCCTGCAGATTTCCTGAATAGGGATGTCCCTGGAAGCAGCCACCGAGCTAGCAGTATGTTTGGTGGAATGAGCCCTAAGCCCAACGGGAGGCTCTGTACCAGCCAACATATAACAGAGGTCAATGCAGGAAACTATCCACCTGCCAATCATCCACTTAGCTGCCGGTCTGCCAGCTGAGGCATCAGCCTAGGTAACAATGGGCTGGCGAACCTCTCCCCACACTCCAGCCGTGCGCTCCTTATAGTATGCGAGTGCTCACCTCAGGTCCAATGAATGGAGCCAGTGCTCAACCTTCAAGGCTGGTCTGGTAAAGTATACTAGAAGATTTATCACCTGGTTAGGGTGAAACTCCGAAACAACCTTCGGGAGGAACTTCGGTTTAGGGCTTCTACTTGAGGAAGACCAGGTAAGGAGACTCCACTGACAACACCTGGAGCTCACTGATCCTTCTGGCAGAGGTAACAGCCACCAAGAAGGTGGTCTTCCATGACAGGTGGGACATCTCACACTTGTGGATGGGTTCAAACAAGTTCCTGTGTAGTGGTGGTTCATGCACTAGAGGGGACAAGTGGTCAAGGCCTTTGAAAAAGCACCTGAACACCTTCTCTTGTGCCACATCAACATACCAGCCCACACTCAGTAAGTAGAGATGGCTGCCAGAGGCACCTTGAGGGTCGCTGACTGAAGGCCTGACTGCGAGAGGGACCAACAGGTAATCCAGAATGCTAGCCACCAGGTAGGACTAGGGGTCCAGCTCCTTGCCCTGAAACCAAATGGAGAATCTCCTCCATCTGAAGGCATGGCAGTGGCGAGTCGACTCCTTCCAAAAAAGCCTCCACAACATGGAGGACCTCATTGGAGAGACCCAAAACCTGGAATTCTAGCCGCTCAGCAACCAGGCTGTCAGGTGCAGGGACTGAAGGTCTGGGTGCAGGACCTTCCTCTGATGGCAAGAGAGCAGGTGCATGTGGAGAGTCAGTCACCACAGAGGCCTGCTGCTGAAGCTGAGGCAGGGGTGTACAGTAGCTAGCTTTTTTGACAGCGGTGGCAAAGACAGATAAAAGTCCTGGTCCTCCCGATAAAAACCAAACCAATGGGCTGGGGGTCTGGGGGCCGCCTAGGCCCCCAGAAGCTATCAGGTTTTAGATGTATCCTGGTGCATTTTGAGGGTCATTTTGAAACTTTTGGCTACTTTTAAAGCTTGCTTTGACTTGTTGCAAACAGATATCACTACCAAAATGATTAATTTCGCTGTGGCTAAGGTCATCACTACTGTTGCCCCCTTTGAGTAGGTATGGGGCAAGTAAAACTTCATAAATATTTTTTTTTAGTCACAGGCTTAAATTTGGTCAACGATCAGCTTGCTTTCTATCACTAACTAACAATACATTTTTTAACCACAAAGACCACTACTTAAGCAACAACAAACAAGATCTAGGGCATTTCCTGAGGAATAACTTGGACCCCGCTTGTAAAACTGAGTGCCTGAGGCAATGTCAGGCTCAGGCACTCATCAATGGCCAAATATATCAGCAGCTCAGCAGGTCATTAATTCCCCAAGAAATGATCTGGATTAGATTTTTGTTCCCTTACAAACTGTTTTCAGTGCAAAAAAATTAAATTACCTGTATAAACTCAAGTAGGGTGTGTGTGTGTGTTTATTTTGAGCATAAACCATTAAGATTATGTTGCAGCCTTATTCGAGGCTTAGGCACTTGAAGGCCCATGGATGCAGCCACAATGAGCCCCTGTCCGCCTCCAACCAGAGGCAGACAATACCCCAGGAAAAATTAAGAACATATGGGGTGGGCACTAGCTATCTCACTTTTTACTTTTCAGTCACAATTTCATTCACCCAATACAGCCAAGATGAGATGCAACATCTCATTTCCAGTGGGGTCCCATCCTGCTTCTACCCCACTGTAGTAGCTGAGTGGATGGGACAGAGCACTATGGGAGATTATAAACGCCTTTACACTATGGGCTCTGCACCGCATTAAGTGTTGTAGAGCACCTGGATCGTTGCATTTTTTGCTGTGTACAGGGAACCCAGAGCACATACAAAACAAGCGCTCGCTGATTTGGCATTAGCTGTTTTCTTGGGTTTGTCAGTGCATTGCATTTTTGGGTTGTGTGCTGCCGTGTACTCAAGACAACAGCACACACATCGATCCCAGAGAGAGTAGTGCGAGACCATCTGGGATCCCATCCTGCTTACTTTGCCGCACTTCCTTGAAGGGGGGTTCCAAGGCTCGTGCATTAAATTTTTTACCTGTGTTCAGCTAAACACAGCACCAGATATGATCAAGAAAGAAAAAATTACTCACCTTAATAATGTTGTTTCTTCTAATGGAGTCTTGCTATATTATGACTAATGCAGTTTGTCCCACCATTAGAACTGCTCCGGAGGTGAAAGAGTTAACTTCCATGCAGAGCATGGAACTTAGAGCGCGAGCTCGGTTAGAAAAGCTCTGTCTGGGATATTTCAAACCGAAACTGTCAGATCTTTACGAGCAAAACTCACTAAGGCTCTGTGTGGAAGCTGTAACCTACACTAGCCAACTGGCTACTAAAATATTAACACATTTTCCTGGTCCCAACACCAAGACTCAAGTCAGGGGACCAGAAAAGATAAGATAAAATAAAACACAACACCCAAACACCCCAAAAGAAGGGTGGAAAACATAAAGGGGCATCAATAAGTGCCAACAGTGGACTGCCCACCCATACCCAAAGTAGAAGTTCTGAGAGGGCAGGCTGGGAGGTCATAATATAGCAAGACTCCATTAGAAGAAACAACATTACTAAGGTGAGTAATTTTTCTTCAAACAACATGAAGTCTTGCTATGTATGACTAATAAGACTACACAGCAGTACCTCCATGGAGGAGGGACAGAACCTACTTAGGAATGAGCTCTGAAGCACAGCTGTGCCAAACCGAGCATCCCTCCTGGCCTGGATATCCAGGGAGTAATGCTTGGTGAAAGTGTGTACCGTTTTCCAAGTAGCTGCTTGACATATCTCTAAGATAGGGATGTCTCTGGCAGCAGCTAGAGACGCAGCTGTACCTCTGGTAGAGTGAGCCCTCAGGCCTGAAGGGGGAACCTTACCCAGTTTTTGATAGCAAAATTGGATACAAGAGACAATCCACCTGGCAATGGATCTCTTAGTGGCAGGTTTCCCTTTTCCAACCTCACCATAAGTGAGAAATAGTTGGAGGAGTCAAACCTGATGACCCTTAGTCGCTCTATGTAGTAACTAGGGCCCTCTTAACATCTAAGCTGTGCAGCCTCCTCTCACTAGAGGAGGAATGGTCAGTGAAGAACACTGGAAGTGAAATAGATTGGTTAAGGTGGAAATCTGAAACCACCTTAGGCAAAAACTTCCTGTTAGTCCTGAGGACTACCTTATCCCTGGAAAGGAAATAAAGTCAGTCTCCACTGATAAAGCCTGTAACTCACTTGCTCGCTGGCAGAAGTGATGGCTACTGAAATACAGTTTTCCAAGTCAAGTACTTAAGCTCTGCCGAAGACAGAGGTTCAAAGGGGGGTTGCATCAGCTGAGCAATGCAAACATTAAGATCCCAGGCAGGGGCAGGGTCCCTGAATGGTGGATTGGTATGAAACAATCCCCTAAAAAACTTGGAAAATACAGGGTGAGCAGAAAGAGAAGAGGGCTTCCCTGCTGAAATAAAAGCAGAGACAGCTGCCAAATGCACTTTCAGGGTAGCTGGTCTCAGTCCCAAAGAATTAAGATGGACCATATAGTCCAAAACAGTGGGCAAATCAGCAGATTCCGGGGAAATATGCTTGCCAGAACACCATATGGAAAACCTTTTCCACTTGGAGTTATAGGTAGCCCTGGTGGAAGGCTTCCTAGAAGCTTTCAAGATCTCGAGAACATCTTGAGAAAGTTGTAGATCAGCAAACTCTAACTCCTCAAGAGCCAGGCCTTGAGGTTGAGGGATTTGAGATTCGGATACCAGACTCTCCCCTGGGCACAGGTTAACAGATTGTGGTTCCTGGGGAGACACAGGGGAAGATGGACTGCTAAGGACAGAAGGAGGGTACCAGGGCTGCCTGGCCCAGTCTGGAGCAATCAGGATCATCTTGCAGGGCTGAGATCTGATTTTGACTAGCACCTTGAACAGGAGAGGAAGGGGAAGGCATAGAGAAACTTCCCTTCCCAATCGAGGAGAAAGGCATCCAGGGGGACTGAGCCCAACACTGGGGGCCTGCAACAAAAAAGTGGAAGTTGATGATTGTCTGGGGCTGCAAAAAGATCTGAGGGGTGCCCCATCTGGCAAAAACTATCCCCAGTACTAGGGGATCCAGTGACCATTCGTGATGGTCCTGGGAAATCCTGCTGAGAGCATCTGCCAGGACATTGTCCTTGCCTGGGAGGTGAACTGCTATGAGGGAAGTGTTCAGAGAATAAGCCAGAGACCACAACTTCATTGCCTCGGTGCACAAGGCCGAAGACCGAGTGCCCCCTTGTTTGTTGATGTACCACATTGTAGTGGTGTTGTCTGTTCTGACCTGTACCACCTTGTTCTGAACAGATGCAGAAAAAACCTGAAGTGCTAGAAAAACAGCTCTGAGTTCCAACAGATTGATGTGGAGCAGAGATTCCTAAGGGGACCACAACCCCTGGGTGGAGAGGTCGCCCATGTGAGCTCCCCATCCCAAGAGGGACGCATCTGTAGTAAGCGTCAAGGAGTGAGATAGAGGGATGAAGGGCTCCCCTGGTCTCAGATTGCTCTGATCCTGCCACCACTGAAGGGCCTGGATCAGGGTTCGAGTCACTGGGATTAACTTGGATAGGGAATCTCTTTGAGACCAGAAGGCTCTCAAATGGAACTGAATGTCCCTCATCTGAAATCTTGCTGCTTGCACTACAGCTGTGGAAGCAGCCATGTGTCCTAGGAGCTGCAGGAAATGCCTTGCTGGTCAAGAGACCTGCAGAGTGAAGGACGAGTCCAGGGCCACCAGGGTCCTTACCCTTTCTAGGGAAGGAAGGCTCTGGCCTGCTTTGTGTCCAGTTCTGCACCTATAAAGGTGAGTACCTGGACAGGTTCCAGAACTGACTTTGGAAGATTGAGAAGAAAGCCCAGAGAGGTAAGCAGCTGCTGGGTAACTTGCAGGTGTGATTTGACCTGGTCTGGAGACTGACCCACAATGAGCCAGTTGTCCAGGTAGGGAAAGATGGCAATCTTTTGCCTTCTTAAATGAGCAACTGCTACTGACAGACATTTTGTGAATACCCTTGGGGCAGAGGTAAGGCCGAAGGGCATTGCTCTGAACTGATAATGGCCTGAGGGCAGTTCAAATCTGAGGTACTTTCGGGAGCTTCTGATAAGAACATGGAAGTAGGCATCCTTGAGGTCCAGGGAAGCTAGCCAGTCCCCTGGCCTTAGGGAGGTAAAATCATTCCCAGAGTCACCATTTTGAATTTTGGTTTTAAAAGGTGCTTGTTCAGATATCTTAGGTCCAGGATAGGCGCCACTCTCCTGTCTTTTTGGGGTAAGGAAGTACCTGGAGTACAGACCCTTGCCCTGGTGTAGGGGAGAAACCCTTTCTACAGCTCTGAGAGCCAGGAGGGTTGAGACTTCTGTTTCCAAGGCAAGAGTCTCTAGAGGGTTTGCAGGTGGAAAAGATCTGATTCTCATCTTTGGAAATTTTTTGAAGCTGAGAACCAGACCCTGGCTTACTACTTCCAGGACCCACTTGTCTGATGTTAAAGACTCCCAGTCCTGGACGAAGTAAGCCAGCCTACCCTCTACAGGTAATGGAGAACCGGCCCTGGGCATCCCATCAGGGTGCCTGTTTGGCAGGGGCTTTAGGCTGAGGGGTGGGAGCAGGCCTGCTTGTACCCCGTCTGCCTCTCCCTCTGAAGAACCCCCTCTGAACATAAGCTGAAGAGCAGGCCTGGTCTGGTAAAAGGCCTGTGAAAAGGCCTGCCTCTACCCCTGGGGGCTGCCTCTGAGGAGTGGCTTGCCCCTTGGCTTGTGCACTCCTATAAGTGGTTCTATATTCATCCATTTTTCATATAATTCTCTGTCTGCTCCCAAACAGAGAATTTCCACCACAGGAAAATCCATAGCCTTAGCCTGGGTATCCTGTGACAAAGTAGTACACCTGAGCCAAGCCAATCTCACGAAAAACCACAGATGTAGCCATGACTCTAGAGGATACATCATTAGAATCCACTGCAGCATGGAATTGCACCTTAGATGCCTCAATACCATCAGCAGCCACCTGCTCCAGCTCCTTGCAAGCTGGCCAGGGGCCTGTTTGGCTAAAGCCATGACAGTATCCCATCTAGATTTTTGGTATCTCGCAACATAAGTCATATAGTTTGCTTGTCTGAGTCCCAAGGACGCTGCCATGTATTGTTTTTTAGCCATGGCATCAATCTTCCTGGAATTCTTGTCAGGAGGACGTGAAGCCAGGGGAATATTAGCTTTATCACAGGCTGCAGCCTGAACTACCCCAACATGGCTGCACTGCTGTGAAAGAAATTCTGTATCAGGACCTGACAAAGTGTACCTCCTGTCCATCTTTTTATCCGCAGGAGGCACAGAATTAGGAGCTTTTAAAATTTTTATTGTTTGTTTCCTAAAAAGACTTATGTAAAGGAATAGACAATCTCCTGGACTCTAGGATATCCATCCTCTCTACAAAGTCAGGCTCCTCTTGCTCATCCACAGCCTCCTGCAAAGGAAGCTGGAGGGTTTCAGCAACTTTTTTATAAAACAGAAAATGAGAAGGGGACTCAGCAAGCCTAGGGGGAGATTCTCCTAAAGGTCTCTTCTGGGGAGATGTCCGGTTCAATGGGCACATCCAGACTTTCAAAGTCACATTCACACTGTTCATAATCATCCTCCCCCTCCTCTGGTTCATAAAACTCCTCTATATCATATTCTTGAACCGGTGGAACCGGCCGAACCAACCTTTTGCCAGATAGTGGCGGTTCGGACGGAACCGTGGAAAGTGACTGGACAATTTGTATTGCCCTGGCTATCTCTGTAGCAGTTGGAGAAGGGATTTTTTGACTCTACACCTGCTGACTTTCTAGTTCTCTTTGCTGGAACTGGCTCCTCAGAGTCAGCTTTACGTTTGGCCGAGGAAGTCTGGCCCTGGTCAGAGGGCACTCCCTCGGTTCGGTTGGCACGAGGCGGGCTGTATCGGGTCAGCGGACTTTTTGGCCTCTCGTTCCCTGAGCCTACCAACTCTCTTATCTAGGGTAGCTGCAGGGAAATTCTTGCAAATCTGGCAGTCTGCATTGAGGTGGTCAAACCCCAGACAATAAACACATGTGGTGTGTGGGTCACCCTTGGCAAAGGCTTCCCCACAGACACTACAGTGTTGAAACCCAGTGGGCCCGGTTTTTCTTTTGGGTTTCTCAGACATAATGCCAGCCTAACCAAAAACTTGCCCTTTTTTTCGGCAGTGCCAGGCAAGACACCCTTATCGGTTCCCAACCGTGTCACGGGTCATGGAAAAAACCGTAATGAAATCCGTTTTTTTTAGAACCGATGAGAACCGGGAACCGCACTCTAAAAAGCCTTAAAACGCTTCAGAATGAAGTTTCAACACAATCTGATCGGTTCAAACTGAACCAATAAACATTTACAAGTTCCACACAGAAAACCTATCTATTACTTACAATACCATAGACAGAGCTTGAACCGATAGGTTTGCAGTTAAAATAATGATAACCGCGGTTGAATTTAACCGAGAACAAACTCTTTAAACTGAGAAAATGAACCGAGCAGCAGGAGGAATCTCCGGAGCGACTGTTCAGTTAGGCAGAGTAAAGAATCTGACAGTTTCGGTTTGAAATATCCCAGACAGAGCTTTTCTAACCGAGCTTGCGCTCTAAGTTCCATGCTCTGCATGGAAGTCAACTCTTTCACCTCCGGAGCAGTTCTAATGGTGGGACAAACTGCATTAGTCATAATATAGCAAGACTTCATGTTGTTTGAAGCTGAACTTGGGGAAACTAGCTATTTTTGCAAAACCGGGCTGAAAAGTACTTTAAAAGTGATCAGAACGTGGAGCCATAATACTGGGCATGTGCTAATGCACATTCATATCACCAGTGCTATTAATGTATATTTTTTTATAAGAACAAATTTAATGAGAATCAGTAAAAGAGACAAACAATCCAGATATAACAATAAATGAAGAAAAATTAGCAACTGTCATAACACACTCTACTGTACACCTAATAGTAAGATAAGTTACTGAATCCTGGAGACATCAAAACATAAAGTCAAAATCAATAACAAAATGAGATAATCAAATTGTGAATGCTACAAAACTAAATACTTAGTCCCAGTCCAGTACTCCATAGTATATATAAAAAAAGGAAAAGGGACCTCCAATCATAAGCCTCCAATCAGGATGAAATAAAAAAAAAAACAGTTCTCATGGAACGAATGCCAGGCCAACACTAACTATATAAAGGACCTATCTACTCCAGATCTAGTCAAAAGCAGGCATATGATCTAAGTAGTAATAACTACAGAATTCCTGCCTATAAATATTCTCAACCAGCTATTCCCAGTGGCTCACCAAGGGAGGATGAGACTGGAGCCAAAATAGTGTGATTGTTTTTTTTAGCACAGATCAACAATATTAGCAGAAGTTTAGATTGCTTTCCCTTAGCCGGGAAATCTCCAGTGGGGACATGCAGTAAAACCAATTCAGGAGATAACGAAGAGGTAACATTAAAAATCTGGGAGATTCCTGACCAAAATGAAAACAAACTAGCACAGGACCAAAATACGTTGAGTGTGATCAGCAGCAGGATCGCCACATCATCAAGATAAGGTAGAGACAAAGCCAGGGTCCTAAAAAAGTGCATCCTGCACTTCCATGCAAATTCCTTAAGATAAGGGGCCACTGACAACTTATATGTGAGCAAAGCATATTTCCCCCATTGCCAAGCACTATTATTCACATGCCCAGTATCACTGTTCCACTTTCCAATCACTTTTAAAGCACTTTTTCACCCCCGGTTTGCAAAAATAACTAGTTTCTTGAGTTCAGCTTTCTTGCCACTATCTGAAACTATATTTAGCTGAACTCAGGTATTACTTCTTGGACTTTTTGTCGAGGGGGTTGTCAACATCCCCAACACTGCCCATGTGCCAGAAAACCAAGTTGGTGACCAACCCTTCGACCGAGTGGTGATTGGTGAACCCGGACAAAGAAAAACCAGTGGGCACCACAGACAATGAGCCGGTGAGCACCACGCATCTGCACACCATATGGGATGAAGGCAAAGGGCAGGAGGCAGGATGCTGCCACAGCTAAAGAGCAGGGCCAAGAATGGCCTCCACCACAGGGAAGACGACCCCAGGGGAGTCATCCCTGTCGAAGATCTCCATCAAGGGGTACTTAGCCCACTTCTGGACGGGCTCCAGTGGGATCCCCAGTGACTCTGAAATCAAGTGGAGCAAGACCCCATATGAGATAGGCCCTTGATCTGTGGAGAGGTCCTCCCTGGATTTGTGGTCAAAGTCCAGGGTCTGGTGAGAGTGCATCAAAAAGCCCTCCGAGTCTGACAACTCCTCAAACACTAGCCAAGCCCACGTATCCTGGCTGACTTTCTGAGGCTTGTCAGTGTGGATTATAGTGACTGATAGACAATGAGGAAGCCCAGTACATGAGCATGCAGTCTTAGGAGGAGCTCCCTCCTTAGGCTGCGGAGCAGGGGGTTCCACTGGAATGGGTGGAGAGGCTGGCATCTGCTGGACCAGTAGGGCCAGCTCAAGCCGAGGGTGCGGTGGCCATGGGAGCACTGGAGTAGGCTACAGCATGGACAGTGACATGTAGCCGGTGCCGAGAAGACACTGTTGCCACATGAATTCCTCATAACATTGCTGCATTTTACAACAAAGCTGTTCCTCCCCTGAGGAGAAGGAGGATGAGAACTATCTGCTGCATCTCTTTGTTGAGTGTCAAGAGCCCGACAGATGACCATGTCAGGAATTGCGTGACCTGGAGCTACAAGATCTCAACCTGGTCCTCGACCACCGGAGCACTGGTTGGTGAGAAGAGATGGGGACAGGTGAAGGACGCCTGGGAGCGGGAGCCCTGGAGAGGGAGTCCTCCCCTTCATTCAGCGACAACGGGTCAACTGGGTCAAGAAAGATCTTGACAGGTTGGTTGACCCATCTCTCTGCCAACAAGCCTGATGGGAACTCCATGGGGCTTGCAGCCTGGACAGAAATATCGGCTGAAGCCGATGGCTCGACAGCCTTCGAGGCAGCAGAAGCATGGGAACCCAAGGTCCGAGAGTGCTTGCAGTCCCAAAACCTGCGACGGAATTTCTTGCTTTTGGAGTCCCATTTAGAAAATTTAGAGGATTCAGACCCCCCAAGAAGGGCCCACCCTGAGAGTAGGCATTGACTGACGAATCCTGAAATGCCCCAGTAAACAAAGCGTCAAAGCTGTAGGAACCAGGTTAGACATGAATGATGCACCTGCTGCGGCATGGGCCACTGCCTCCTCAAAGGCATCAAGTTGCTCAGCTGAGCCCCCCCCTGCCACGGAAACCACCTTGCAGGCATCCTTTGATTTAACGGGGGGGATCCCATGTGCCTGGACAGCTCTAGAGTACAAGAGAGTAGTGATCCTCCAAAGTGGAGGGGAGAAGGGTACCGTACATGCCGTAAAACTGTGGATCATGCTGTGGACCCAAACAGTAGACGCATGAGGTATGCAGGATGACATTTTCTGTCCGCAAGAGCACCATTTGAAGCTGGGACCAGATTCGGGGTCTCCTGATTCCATCATGCGAAGATACAAGTTGAAAGTGTGATGCTTGAAGACTGAAAAACTGTTTCAAAAAGTTAGAACCTACACCTAGCGCAGCAATGGAGGGAACTTGATGATTCCAGTGGAAAGGAAGATCTGATGTCAAGGGGTGGTGCTGAGGAGGATACCACCCGGGTGGGTGGGGAGGAGCCAGCCTGAAGACATTCTGGCCATTCTTAAAGGAAAATGATTCATTCTGCCAGAAGTGTTGATAAGTACACCATATCCACATCCCTAGAAATTACTTATTATATGTGTCTAATCCCCCTAAAAGTTGGATAAATGGGCTAACTGACATTATATAATATCTAGCCTCCCTGAAGGGGGAAAAACTCATTTCTCCTCCTGGGTGATTTCAATCTTGATTGGCTTGAAAAAAATTCTGGTATGTTTGACTCTGTACTTTGGAAGCAACACCTAACTCAACTTATTACTTGCCCTACTAGGGTGTCACTAAGAAACAATCACCAGTCTCTCATTGATTGGGTTCTTACAATAGAAAAGAATGTGCTATTATTGTTGGTACTCTGCCAGACTCCATCACTGACCACTCCAAAGTTTTCTGCATCTGGAATGCCCGTACCCAGAAACTGCCTCCCAAAGTGATGCTAGTCAGTGATTTTTCTAAACTGAACCATGGAGCCCTAAATGCTGACTTATATCTGATGGACTGCGCCCCAATATCAGACATCTGATATTGACAATGCCCTGTCTTTCTTTGTCTCCATTCTTCAGGTCCTACAAGACAAGTATGTTCCTCTCATAAAGCGTAGGGTCAGAGGAGCAGTGACAAGATGGTTGCACAGTGACCTACTTGTAACACTTAAATCCAGGGACAAAACCTGGGCTAGATTTAAAAAAAAAAAAAGTCTATCTCTGATTGGGTTGAATACAGGAGGCAAAGAAATAACTGTAAAAAAGTAATACGTATTGCTAAAAATAACGACTGCAAACAGCTCCTCCAGACATCCATTAGGAACTCGCTTAACTTTTGTAGCCACACAAAGGTTTTCACGGGGCAGGGTACTAATCCTACCATATCTGACATGATACTGAATGGTATTAACTGTGATAATGTTAAAAACACTGCATATGCTTTCAACTCACATTTCACGGACCTCTCCCGGTACTCCATGCTGACTGACACAGCTCCTGAACCTTGCACTCCTGAAGAGAAACTAGGACCCCCTTCCCTTAAATTTAGGACTGTCACTAATGCTGAGGTATTACGCCTCTTGACGACTATCCCAGCATGTTGTAGTGCAGGACATGACAGACTCATGCCTAGGTTCCTCAAAGCTGCTGCACCTCACTTAGCTGCTCCAGTCTCAAGACTATTTAACCTGTCCCTTTCCACTGGGGTTGTACCTAAGTTCTAGAAGGTTGCCAGAGTGGTGTCTATTCACAAAAAGGGAGACACCAAGTATATAGATAATTACCACCCCATTGCTATCCTGTTTGTGCTTGATAAGCTTCTGGAGAAACCCATGTCCTCCCAAGTAACAGAACACCTTCAATTGCATAATCTATTATCCCCTGAACAGCATGGTTTTGGGAAAGCCCATAAGAATAAATTACTCACCACAGTAATGTTGTTTCTTCTAATGGAGACTTGCTGTATTCTTACTATATGCAGTTAGCCCCAGCACTTGAACTGCCCCGGAGAGGAAAGGGTTAACTCTATGCAGCAGCATAGAACGTTGAGCTCAAGTTCGATTTTCAAACCTCTGTCTCTGGTACATCTCGGTGTAACCGTCAGATTCTTACGAGCAAGCTAACTAAGATATGGAAATTGTTTAATTTTAGGCCAAAAGGTAACAAACTTGGGTCCAGAAGACTCGAGTCGAGAACCCAAGAAAAAAACGTAGTGAATATATATATATATATATATATACAAATAACACCAAAAACAACTACCCCACCCTGAAGAGGAGGGGTAAATGGGTACACCCCTGAGGTGCAACACTGTACCTGCTAGCCCACTTCCCAAAAACTAGGTTCTGAGAGGGGAGGGAGGTCAGAATACAGCAAGACTCCATTAGAAGAAACAACATTACTATGATGAGTAATTTCTTCTTCAAACAACATGAAGTCTTGCTGTATTCTGACTATATGCAGACTGCCAAGCAGTTCCCCCTAGGAGGAGGGGACACAGAACCTTACTTTGGGAATAGGCTCTGCAGTACTGCTGTACCAAATCTAGCATCACTCCTAGCCTGGATATCCATGGAGTAATTTATTTATTTATTTGTTTTTGTTAACCGGGTAGGACACACTAGACAGTCATGTGCCTATTTTCAGGTGCAACCCGGGAGGGTTACAAAGGTAGAGGCATACATACAGCAGTGATGAAGTCAGGTTACATACAGATAATGCAAGAAGACTTAACAGGAGTTGTATAGGCAGCTGAAATTACAGGTCAAGTTGACAACAACAGGAAAACAACAGACATAGCCTGGAAGGAATATGGAAGCAAGACATTGTTAGAGTTCATCAGGCAATAAGGGAAGGATGAGAGACACATATTAGGTGGGTTTGGGAGTGCGCTGGATAAATAACAGGAATAATAAGTGCAAAGGAAGTAAGTGCGGGGGCAGAGCAGGGAAGGCAGGGGGGACAGTGGGGTGAAGGGGCCAGATAGAAAGAATGGGAGAAGCCAGATGGAGGGGTGGGAGGTAAGGAGGGAAAAAGAGCGGGTGTCCACTACCAATTTAGGAGGGTAAGTGCAGTGGGTGCTGAGGCCACAATATACAGGTAGGTCAGGTGTATTACCAGGTACAGGAACAAGTGGAGGAAGAATTCAGGAAGTTCCAGAGAGAGGTTTTGAAGTGGCGATGGGAGGGTGGGAGGACCGAGTGGGGACTGGAAGCGAGTTCCAGATTTTAGGGGCATAGGAGGTGAAGGCGCGATCCCCCATGAGGGATCGGGTTCTGGGAACCTGGCGATCTAGGGCCGCCCTCGATCTGAGATGGTAGGATGGGGGGCCAGGATTGAGGGAGAAGGCGGCGGGGGTGGCCGATCGGATAATGTTGTCAATTAAATTGCCAAACACAAAGGTGTGGTGCTTAGGCGGAGGGAGCCACCCCAGACGGGAGTAGAGATCACAGCGGTGGGTGAGGGGAGGGGCAGAGAGGGCAAAGCGGCAGATGTTGTTATAGGCCAAGTTCCATTTCAGAAGGCTGGATGAGGGTACAGGGGCCAAGGTAACAAGCCCATAGCAGACGGTGGGGAGGAGAACCCCTCTGGCAAGGGCCATGCAAGCTGCTGGAGTTAGGCAGTTTTGGGCTCTGTAGGCGAGGCCGAGCTTACAGTTGGTAGCCTTGCAGACATTACGAATTTGTAGGGTAAGATCAAGCTGCGGATCCAGGGTGACCCCCAGGTACTTGACTGCAGTCACTGTCTGCAGAGGGGTTCCCTTCTGTGCCATGAATGTGAAGGGGGGTGGGGCAGGATTTGATCTTGTTCTGTGAGCCAAAGAGCACTGCTTGGGTTTTCTTAAGGTTGATGGCGAGTCTATGCTCCACCAACCAGGACTGTATGCATTTGAAGTCCTCATTTAGCTGGTAGTTAATGGAGGCAGTGTCCCGGGCACTAGCCAGGATGACGAGGTCATCCGCATAAAGGGTGGAATGGCCATGGACTGTGATGGCGGGAAGTTCGTTGATGAAGAGGGAGAAGAGGGTAGGGCCGAGAATGGAGCCCTGGGGGACCCCGCAGCGGACAGGAGAGAGGGTGGAGAGCGTGTGATTGAAGTTAGTATACTGCTGCCTGCTGGAGAGGTAGTTGAGGAACCAAGCGGGGGTGGAGAGACCAAGGGATAGGAGGGTGGAGCTGAGAAGTGAGTGATCAACCCGATCGAAGGCTTTGGAAAGGTCCACAAAGATGGCACTGGTGAGGTTGCCCTGGTTGGCAGCAGTTCTGATAGTGGAGGTGACAACAGCAAGGGCGGTGGACGTGCTATGCCCTTTTCTGAACCCGTGTTGAGCCGGAGAGAGGAGGTTGTGGTTCTGTATGTACTGGGTCAGTTGTGAGGCCACAATTTTCTTGAGAATTTTTGAGGCGGCAGACAGGATGGCAATGGGTCTGTAGTTCAGGGGATCCTTGGGGTTGCCCTGTTTTAGAACTGGGACAACCTTTGCCACCTTCCAGATATTTGGGATGATCCCAGAGCTAAGGGAGGCATTGAAAATGTGCGTGACGGGCCTGGCAAGGAGGTGGGCCCCTAGTCTGAGCAGTTTCGGCTCCAGGCTGTCGTGCCCTGCTCCACCATGGGAGGAAAGGCAGGTGAGGAGTTTCAGGGTCTCCAAAGCTGACACTGGTTGAAGGTAGAGCAGAGGGTGGGAGTTTGAAAGAGTAGGTAGGGAGTCAGGGGGCTTGGGGGCAGTGTGACGGGAGGGCTGGGCAGAGAGTTCGGAAAATTAGGAGTTGAAGGCATTGGAGATGGTGAGAGGGTTATTGCAACTGACCCCACCAATGAGTAAGTCAGAGACTTGCACTTTGGCTGACCCCTCCAACTGCGCTTCTGATATTCTGCCAGAAGCTCCTCGGGTTGCTTGCTGAGGAGAGCAGGGCAGATTGGCAGTACTCGCTTTTTGCAGCGTGGATGGCTTTTTTACATGAATTTCTGAGGGTCCTGTAGGGCCAGGAGATCAGCGGAGCTTTGGGAGGCTCTTAAGGTAGCCCAACTTTTGTCCCTGAGTTTCATAAGGGCCAAGAGACCACCATGAAGCCATTTGTAACAGTGCCCTCACTCGCCTCTTGGTAAGGGGGGCATGCTTATTGCACGGGATGAATTTAGTAAGAATTCATCCAGTGACTGTGTTGGTCATCCAGGGCAGTGACCCCTGACCAGTCAACAGTGAGAGGTCCGAGAGGAAGTGATGGGTATTAAACTTGGAGTAGTCCCGCATCTGGATCACTTTACTGGGCATTTTGGGCTGAGAGATGCCCCATATGCAGAAGATAGGCGAGTGGTCGGAGATGGCGTCAGGGAGGGTCCCAAAGGATGTGATTCTGTTGGGTCTGTTAGTCAGAATCCAGTCAATTAGAGACCCTTTGACCCCATGGGAAGAGAGCCTGGTAGGCTCGGTGATAATCTGGCACAGGACATGATCCGAGAGCAGAGGATCATAAAGTTTGCGATTGGGTGCCAGCCAGTCCAAGTTGAAATCACCTATGAGTATGAGTTCATTTGTACCCACTAAGTCACTGGTACTGTGGAGAAGAGAGGAGAGTCCTGGTAGACCACCCTTGGGAGGGATGTAGGTGCAAATCAGATGTAATTTCTTTGTGTGCCTGAGTAGGAGAAGGGCGTGTAGGAACTCACTGGGGGAGTTAGGAGGATGGTCAATGGAGGACACATCAAGGTGCGCTTTGTAGTAAAGTAGCACCCTGCCACCATGCTTGTTACCCACACGATCACGTCTGATGTGACTGTACACCAGGAGGGCACACATGACATCCGGGATGTGGGGCTTCAGCCAAGTTTCCGAGATACCCAAGATATCCGGATTGTAGTGGGCAACCCAGGCAGAAAGATCTGGCAGGTTAGCTAGAAGGCTCCGAGCGTTTAGGTGGGCAATTTTGAGCCCCTTAGTGGAAAGCCATGCAGGTGGTGAGTTGAGAGGGGTCTGAGGGACGGACTGGCTTGAGGGGTTGTCCACGCCCCCAGGGGGTCCAGAAAGGAGGGGATGGTGACCGGACATGGTGTGAGTAGGAGGGACAGAGGCAAAGCGAATGCAGGAGATTCCAATAAAAATAACAAGAAGAAGAAGAAGAAGAAGAGACTAGAGGGGAGAATAACTGAGTGGGCCACTGGGTGGCAGCAGCGTCTGAGAGAAGAGCAGAGAAACAGGATTGGGATACAAGGACAGCAGCAGAGTGGCAAGGGAGTGGTAATAGCCTTGAATAGAAGAGCGGCCACTAGTGCTAGGAGAAAATAATCTGCAGATGGAAAACAGGGCTGATAGGTTATTTCCGGCCCATGTGATCAACACCAGCCTTTGTAAGGGAGAGCCGACCAAGGGTGGTGGTGGGGGCGGTGGGGAGCCGAACGCATAGCATTCGGCGGGGTTAGACCGTCTACACCAACATGGCACCAGCAGCACTCCGAGTTTGTGCAGGTAAGATGATTTAAATTAACAGCAGTAAAAGTCCGCTTGTGCAGGTATGCAGAGTATCAGTGAAACTGCAGTGGAAGTCCATTTCAGCACCGCGACTCACTCGGTGGAGTCTTTGTTTAAAAAAGGCGCCAAGGAAACACAGTCTGGGCATGACTTGTAGAGCTGGGCAATGATTTACCTTGATCGGTGGTCCTGGGATGCGACGTGGGGGAAGGCTCCTAGCCCTCACGACCTCCGCTCCTTGGGGGTCAGGAAAACCTGTGGAGGTGAATGTATGGACTGTTTTCCAGGTGGCTGCTTTACAGATTTCTACCAAGGGTACATCTCTGGCAGCAGCCAGAGAGGCAGCTGTACCACTAGTCAAGTGGGCCCTCAGGCCTGAAGGGGGCTCTCTGCCCAACTTGGCATGGCAGAATTGTATACAAGAGACAATCCACCTGGCAATAGTTCTTTTAGTAGCAGGTTTACCTTTTCCCACTTCCCCATAAGTGAGAAACAGTTGAAGACAGTCATTTCTATGTGCCTTAGTGTACTCTATGTAGTAGCTAAGTGCCCTTTTAACATCCAATTTGTGCAATCTTCTTTCTCTCGAAGAAGAAGAATGATCAGTGAAAAATACAGGTAGAGACATAGATTGATTCAGATGAAAATCCGACACCACTTAGGTAAGAACCTACGATTCATCCTGAGGACCACCTTATCTCTATGGAATGAAATAAAGTCAGGTTCAACTAACAGGGCCTGTAATTCACTAATTTGCCTGGCAGAAGTGATAGCTACCAGGAACACAGTTTTCCAGGTCAAGTGCTTAAGCTTGGCCGAAGCTAAAGGCTCAAAGGGTGGCTGCATAAGCTGAGGAATGCAGACATTTAGATCCCAAGCCAGAGTAGGCTCTCTAAAAGAGGGGCTGATGTGAGCCAAACCTTTGAAGAACTTACTGAAAACAGGATGAGATGCCAGGGAAGAGCCCTTCCCTGCAGAGAGAAAAGTAGACACAGCTGCCAGGCGAACTTTCAGTGTTGCATGCCTAAGGCCTAAGCCATTAAGGTGAACCAGATAATCTGAAGCTGTAGCAATGTCTGCAGTATCTGGCTGTATGCCTCTCTAAGAACACCATATACTGAATCTTTTCCATTTGGAATTATAAGTTTTTCTGGTAGAAGGTTTCTTAGAGACTTTCAGAATATCTAGTACTCACTGAGAAAGATGCAGGCCTGCATATTCTAACTCTTCAAGAACCAGGCTTTGAAATTGAGAGACTGGAGATTGGGGTACCAAGTTCTCCCCTGAGAGGAGGATAGGAGATTGTGTCTCTTGGGAAGAGACAGGGGGAGTGAAACTGCTAGGGATAACAGCAGAGGGTACAAAGGTTGTCTGGCCCAGTCTGGAGCCACTAGTATCACTGCACATGGTTGAAACCTAATTTTGACTAGAACTCTGAACAACAGGGGGAGGGGGGAGCACAGAGAAAAACCTGCCCTTCCAATCCAATATGAGAGCACCCAGAGGAAGTCCCTTGGACTGGAGGTCTGCAGCAAAACAGGGGAAGTTGGTGATTGTCTGGGGCTGCAGATAGATCTATCTCTGGAGTGCCCCATCTGGTGAAGATTACTTTCATGATGTGAGGATCCAGGGACCATTCGTGATGGCCCTGGGAAATTCTGCTCAAAGCATCTGCTAGCACACTGTCCTTCCTTGGAAGGTGGACTGCTATCAGAGAAGCCTGAAGGGAGTAGGCTAGGGACCACAGTTTCATGGCCTCTGTGCACAAGGCTGTGGATCGAGTGTCCCCTTGCATGTTGATGTACCACACTGTGGTAATGTTTTTTTTTTAAATATACTTTTTTATTCAGACATAGCTAAAATCTTACACCAATACATAGCTTCTTATAGTACATCTCACAATACATCGGTGGGATTAAATTACACACATCCAATACACATTTTAAAAGAAGGATAACATAATGTTTCTACAGGGTGTCTTCCTAACATAAATAAATTGGTTAGGGCTATATTGCTAACAAGGCAAGTATATATCCCTCAAGTTCTGAGAGAAGAGACTATCAGTCCTGGGAGCCAATCAAAACCAGTAACCTAAGGGACAAAATCAGGGTACTTATTTAATTGATGCATAACCCACTTTCTCCATTTTAGTTCAAAAGCTTCTTTATTATCTGGAAGATTAGCAGAGATCTTTGCCAATGCGTATATCTCCCCCTCACTATTTTCACCCAAGCTGATTTAGTGGGGATACTTTGGGACCACCAAAGCCTGGTTAAGTTTTTATGTGCAGCTGCCACTAACAGTCCCACTTGCTTATAGGTAATGGGGTCTATTCTAATCCCTGACGGGGGAATAAAAGCTAGGAAATATATTGGGTTGTCTAAACTACCTAAGTCATAAATTGCTCTAATTTCCCCCAGAACCTTTTGCCAATATGTGTGGATTCTAGGGCAGGACCACAACACATGTGTCTGCCCTGCACGGGCAGTACCACAGCCACTCCAACATTCCCCCAATGGGTCTTCCCGGTATCTAGAGGTCACCTCAGGCATGCGAAAATACCGCATTCTTAGCTTCCAAATAAATTCCCGTCAATAGGGGGCTTGTATCACTCCTATAGCCCGTCCTGCACCTCTGACCCATGTCTGTCCAGGAATATCTTTTTGCAATTCACATGTCCAGGATATACGAACGGACTCTATGGTATCTCCAGGCCTTTCCCTTAGGGCTTTATACAATAAACTGATACAATGGGTCATCCTACCCCCCGTGTATAACTAATAACTTCCACCGCGATGGCGTTTTCTGCTAGATCAGCCAAATTATTTTCATGAGGCGCCAAATAGGACCTAAGTTGCATGTAGCCAAGGAAGGCCTTATTCTGAAGAGCATATGTGGCTTGGATTGTTACAAACAGTAGAAGGCCAGTGGGACCCACCATCTGGTGAATATACTTCGGTCCCCCCACACCCCATGCTGAAAACACCCCTCCCACCCACTTAGGAGAAAAGGCAGCATCTCCTATAATAGTTCTCAAGCATAAGGATTCCGTCTGTGAAAAATAATTTTTCAACACCCAAAGCCATATGGAAAAAGGCACTCTGGTGTATGGGGAGAATTTACTCAAAGGATTACATTCAGGTGGGTTGGCAAAAATATATCTGGCTGTATCTTTGATACCATTAAGTGTGATTTCTATGGACTTCCAGTGTGCTGAATACCTTGGATTAATCCAGCTCACCTGAAGCCACCTATAGGCTGGGAGGGGAGTTGCTGGCAGTCACAAAGGAAGAAAGAGACTTGGGCATCATCATCACCGATGACCTGAAATCATCCAAGAAGACCTTTAAGCAGTAGGTAAGGCTAGGGGGATGTTAGGGTGTATTAGTAGGGGTATCACAAGTCGTAAGAGGGAGGTAATAATCCCTTTTTACAAGACACTGGTTAGCCCCATCTGGAGTATTGCGTGCAGTACTGGAGGCCACACCTTCACAAGGACATTAACCAAATTGAGGCAGTCCAGAGAAGGGCAACCAAAATGGTGCAGGGACTGCATAAGAAAACATATGAGGACAGATTAACAGAGCTCAATATGTACTGTATACCCTTGAGCAAAGGAGGGAGAGGGGTGATATGATCGAAACATTCAAACACCTTAAGGGCATTAACAAGGTGAAAGAGTCTAACATGTTTAAATATAAGAAGAATAGCAGGACAAGAGGACACAGCATGAGACTAGAGGGAGGCCGATTAAGTGGGAATGTGAGGAAATTCTTTTTCACAGAAAGGGTGGTGGATGTATGGAACAGCCTACCTCAGGAAGTGGTGGCTATGAATACAGTGCAGGGCTTCAAACAGGCATGGGATAGGCATAAGGGAGCAATACAGATGAGTATGAATAGATAGACCACTGACAGAGCAAAGGACGATGGCACATTTATAAGGTAGAAAAAGAAATGAGCAGACTGGATGGGCCTTGCAGTCCTTATCTGCCGTCAACTTCTATGTTTCTATGTTATACGTAGTTGTGAGGCTCTGTGATAAGTCCTAAGGTTGGGCAAATTAAGGCCACCCTTCTCCCTTGGGAGCTGCAGGATAGTATAACGAATCCTGGGGGGCTTGCCACCCCAAATATATCTGGATATTAGTCTATCCCATTCCCTAAAATAAGAGTCGGTCGGTGGTGGTGGCAGATTCTGCAGAAAAAATAATATTCTAGGCAGTATGTTTTGCTTTACGGCCTCAATTCTATGGAATAAGCCCATAGGAATCTGGGCCCTTCTGGCCAAATCCTGTGTCAACTGCACAGTCAGGGGCTCATAATTCAAAAGATCAATAATCTCCAGGTGGGTAGCCAATTTAACTCCCACATATCTCATCTCAATTTTATTCCATCTGAAGGGGTAAGCCAGTTTTAAGTATGTACTCGGCCTATAATTATAGAGTAATGCCTCAGTCTTTTGTTCATTCACCTTACACCCCACCAGTTTTGCAAATCTCCCTAGTTATTCCCATAAAGCAGGTATAGAGGTCTCTGGACTAGTAAGGGTGAGCAAAATATCATCAGCAAAGAGGAAGAGTATAAACCTTTTACCTCCCAAAGGAATCCCCTCCAAACTCATGTTTTGCCTGAATTGCTGCTGCCAGGGGCTCCTGATACAGGACAAACATCAAGGGGGAGAGGGGGCATCCCTGACGCGTGCCTCTAGAAAGCCTGATGGGGTCAGAGAGGGCACCGTCTATCCTAACATATGCACTTGCAGATTTGTATATATTTTGGAGCTGATTAATCAATTGTATGGGGAATCCAAATTTGGATGGGACTGGATGCTGAAAAAGCTTTCGACAGGGTCTCCTGGCTCTTTTGTGGAGACCCTGTCAAAGCTTTTTCAGCATCCAGTCTCAGGGTTACCAAGGGGATCTCTCGAGCCACTCCACCAATAAGAAAGTGCGACGAATGGCATCCTGAGCTTGTCGGCCCTTAACAAATCCAACCTGATCAGGGTCCACTAAATTTGAGACCATATCTTCTATCCTATGTGCTAGGATAGACGTATACATTTTATAATCATAATTTAACATGGATATGGGCCTGTAGGATGCAGCTTGTCGAGGATCCTTATAAGGTTTGCGGACCACAGTTATTATTGCATACTGCCAAGAGGGCGGTGGGGCTTCCCCCTGTTGTATAGCATGAAGAGCCAGAAGGAACACAGGAATCAGATAATCCCTGAAGGCCTTGTAAAACTCCGCCGGGTATCCATCGGGTCCCGGTGCTTTTAATGTTTTAGCCTCTTTTAGGACCCTCTCTACTTCCGCCCTTCTAATAGGGACTGTCAGGGCCTGCGCTTCTTTTAATCTAGGGAGGGGGAGAGCTTGCAGATAGTTAAAGATCTCCTCCCGGGAGGGGGCACTGTCCTGTGTATAGAGGGTTTGATAATATTTAGCAAATATTTGCCTAATCTTTTGAGGGTGTGTTTGTACTTCCTTCGTGTCAGGGTCTAATATGGACCCTACTGAGGCACGTCCCCTCTGCTCCCTCAATCTCCTGGCTAATCTTCTGGCACCTCTAGGACCTCCCTCATAATAATATTGCTTTAAAAAAAAAACTGCTGTTCTACTTGTTGATCAAGACATTTCTGGAGTTGTTGCTTAGTCTTTAAAATAAGAGGTTTAACTGTGTGATCCCCCTGGTCCCACATCTGTTGGAGGGTATTCAATTCCCCTTTTAAACTCTTATATGTTTGTTCTCTGGCTTTTCTACGTTGCACAGAGGCTTTTATTATTAAACCTCTAAGGACTACCTTTAGGGTATCCCAGAGGATCCCTTGGGAGGTCTCCGGCTGATCATTCTCATTCACTATTTCAGGAATTAGTTCCAGAATCTCCTTTTTGAATTCTGGGTCCCTAAGATATGCCAGATTCAATCTCCAGTGATTATTCTTGTAACTTTTTCCCAGCGTGGCTTTACACACACTGGGGAGTGATCCGAAAGCAACGGGGCCCCGTGCCATACATCTAACACCTCTTCATAGTGTTCTATCATAGTATAAAAATAATCCAGTCTAGCAGCCACTCCCGTTCTGGCAGACACATGTGTGAAACTTCTAAGCGTAGGAAATGTGTGGCGCCAGGTATCTACAAAACCCAAACTGGCCATGGTTGATTTAGTATATTTCTGTACTGGGTTAACTCGATGGGGTAAATTCCTGGAAACATCTAACGATGGGTCCATAACCATGTTTAGGTCACCCCCCAGAACAAGCTGACCCCTATGGATAGAAAGTAATTCCAAAAAAAATCTTTGGATAAATGGTTTTGGTGAACCCGGGGGTAAAATAAACCGAGGCCAAGGTGACCTCTCTATTATACAGGTAACCCGAGATTATAGCATAACGGCCCTCAGGGTCTTCCCTCCGCTCAATCTCCTCCCATGTAGCCGTTTTTGCCATAAGTAAAGCCTCCCCCCTCCTACGTCCTGATCTGTGTGAGGAAGACGTTACCAGCACATATCCCTTACCCTGCAGCTTACCATGCTCTCCCTGGGACAAGTGGGTCTCCTGTAAAGCTACTATTTCCGGTTTCTCTCTACGTAAATATTGATGTAGCCTAGCTCTCTTGACCGGGGAGTGAATTCCGTTAATATTTAGGGAAATTACTAGCGAGGAGACTACCGTTATGATATATCAGTGTGGGTATGGATATACATGAATTTCAGAATATTCCAAGCCATGGTTTCGACCTTGTCTCGTGCCTTCCTTTTAACTATCTTCCTACCTTCGGATCCAACCAATATTTTCTGCACCCCTAACCCCAACACCCCATAATAATTCCCATGGACTGTCCTATATCAGTAGCATGTAATCACAATCGGTAAATGTACATTTGCTATGTCATATTTTAAACACCAGCTTCTCAGCTGAAATATTAATAAGTAAGAATCGTCATACAATACATTTTGAAAACATTTAACCACACCCCTGTCTCAGGTGATAAACATGTGAGGTTACCAACCGGGCTACCCCTTTTAGTAACTGTAGAACACATGTGGTCTGCATTCTAAAAATATGTTTGACTTCCAAGGTGGGGAGGATAAACCAACTTCCTCCTATTCGCAAGTGGTGTACACAATCACCACTGAGAGGATCAACATAAGAACCAAGTCAGGCTTCCCAGGGCTATCACGCTCCCTAATTGAGACAACCAAATATAGCTGCAGGTGGGAAATCCAACCTCCTGAAGCATTTCAAATAGAAACAGAGCAGTGGCGGGGACTTCCGGTGACGTCACCATTCTGAATGGCTGCATAAGAGAGGGGTTCCGGCATATCCCACCAGATAAATCTCCCTAACCCAGCGTAATAGACCTCAAAGATACAGGAAAATGCAAAAACAATGCCTGGGAGTAAAGATATGGTGAAGTTGCGCCTGGGGAGACACAAGGACAGAGCGGATGCAAGTGGATCCGAAAGACAGCCTACCTCTAGCCGCAGCGTATCTCCAGCAAGCAGCATGGCCGGAGAACAGGACCCTGACACAGACAGAGAAAGTGAAAGGCTCTCCAGGTCCCAATATGAGACGCTTCTAGCTGAAATACGGGCGTTTCGGGCAGAGAATAAAAAAGAATTCTCAACCTTGCAGAGCAGGCTAACAGGTGGAGGAGAGATTGGAGCATTCAGAGGAGGCAGCGGGGGAGATGGCTGAGGAGACCCTACGCCTTCACCAAGCTGTCGATTTCCTAGTCGACCAACATGAAGTACTGCACGATAAGCTGGCAGACCTAGAGGCGCGTTCCAGAAGGGATAATCTCCGCACATATGGTCTCCCAGAGGATTCGGAAACTGGCAAGATGGAGGATTTTCTGACAGATTTACTCAAAGATGTATTAGACCTCCCCCCAACATTTCAATTTAAAATTGAGAGGGCACATAGAGCCTTGGTGCGTAAACCCACAGATCAAACAGCCAGGCCACGCTCAATTGTCTTAAAACTTTCCAGTTATAGAGATAAAGAACTGATTTTGAGAACAGCGTGGGCTAAGAGAAACGTCTCATATAATTCATCCAGGCTGCTGTTTGATAATGACTACCTCACAGAAATCATTAAAAAAGAGTAGCTTACGCACCGATTTTGAAGATACTGAAGGAGAAAGGTATCCGC
Organism: Neoceratodus forsteri; assembly: GCA_016271365.2. Taxonomy (NCBI): domain Eukaryota; kingdom Metazoa; phylum Chordata; order Ceratodontiformes; family Ceratodontidae; genus Neoceratodus; species Neoceratodus forsteri. Next base: position 711,271,052 of record CM057449.1, on the reverse strand, counting down.
TTTCTAACACCTTACCCTGCAAAGTTGTGGGTCTGTTGGGATACTTGCAATAAAATATATACAAGCCCTGAAGAGATTATCCTGGAACTAAAGAAGAGGGGATGGTGTTTCCAGCCGACTGGTCCTGCGCCACAAGAAAAGCGTCCCTCCCGCTTGCAATGGCAGAGCCTTTCGAACAAACGTGCAGGCACAGGAAATCGGAGAGGATTTTGTTCATTGCAGGAAATCAGGGAGTTCATTGGGAGAACTCATAACCATCCCAAAGAAGCAGACCTAGAGGATCAAAGCCCGAATACCTGAACTGGCCAAACAAAGGGCTAATATAGGTGACTGAATGTTTCTTTTATCCTAAAGTAAATAGGGTATGTGGTGGGACAATAAGACGCTGAGATACTGAGTCCTTATAAGTTTTCAGTTTGGAAGATAACAAAAGCAGCTCCAGTTTCCATTTAGGCGTTGTTCTGCCTTAGATTACACTGATGGCTTCAGGTTACTTAAGCTTATTCAATTTGCTAGAGTGCCGAAGTAATAAGATATCTAAGACTCTTACGGTGCAAGTATACTGAAATGCAGAAGTGGGCTGTGCTGGGGAAATGTTCCTGTTCAACAACTGTACCCCTCGCAGCTTTTTCAGCTGTTGCCCTTTCAGGGCGATCCTTAGGGAGGGCAGTCATACAATTAAGCTTGACTGTCTCCCTACTGTGGCTGACGTTACCTTTAATCGACTTTGATGTTATGAGGGGTCGGGGAGGCCTGACCAAGTTGTGGGTCACAATTCCTCCCTTAGGGTCCTAGTCCTTTTTTAGGTCTGCGGTCCCCTTATTCAGAGGGGTAATTTTTATACCCTCACCTTCTGGAAGTGCTACTGTAAATAGGTTTGAGATGTTGAAATTTGTTATACTTAGATATTATGTTAATTTAGTAAATGTGCACACTTTTTTTATTAGTTGCCAACGGAAGATAGAGATGCTGTATGAGACAGACTCAGAGTGTAAGGAAACACAGAAACTTAAAGGGCTGAAGAAGGAAAGACTCCCCTCTGCCTTGCTATTTAAAGATTTAGTTTGGGCCCCTTTACAGAGTTTCTTTCTACCCCAATCGGGTCAGCTCAGAGTACTAAAAATAAGTTTGATGGCTAAGACCTCTGCAGTTAGGGTTTGCTCACATAATGTTAACGGGTTAAATAACCCAATAAAGAGATATAGAGTGGTTACTTCCCTTAAAAAGCTGAAACCCTCATTTCTCCTTTTACAAGAGACGCACCTAAACAAACAAGAGCACCAAAAACTCTCCAAATTTGGGTTTTCCACAATAGTGGCCTCGGTTTATAGAAAGGGGAAGAGAAGAGGAGCGGTGGTTATGGTCCCTAAAAATATTCCCTTCCACTTAACGAACTCCTATGTGGATCCAGAGGGAAGGCTTGCGGTGGTGGTGGGCCAGCTGGAGGGGCAAGATATCACTCTGGCCTCTATCTATATTCCCCCGGGGGAGGGACCCGAAGTAAGAAAGATGTTATTTCAGAGGATCATGGAAAGGTTATAAGGGAGTGTTAATAATAGGAGGAGATCATAACCTAACAGCTTCACAATTAGATACTTCTAGTATGAAGCCCCCTTAAAAATCTCCAGCACTGCGGGTAATGCAGGCCTATCTCTCTGGTGCCCACTGGGTGGATGCCTGGAGACACCTTCACCCTAACAAGAGAGAATACACGCACTTCTCGGCCCCCCATAAAGTGTACACTTGGATAGACTATATCCACGTGTCTAAAGAGCACTTATATAAAATCCAAAGCTGTACATAGACACCTACGGTGTTATCTGACCGTTCCATTCTAACACTTAATATGACCTGGGAAAGGGAAAAAATCAACACTCTGTGGAAATTTAACAATTTCCTGCTGAACATAAAAGATTTTAGGGAAATGACTCCGCACAAAATTAAACAGATTCTATCAGATAACGGGAAGCAGGGGACAAAGGAAGGAACACTATGGGACACCCTAAAGTAGTCCTTAGGGGCGAGATAATAAAATATGCAGCCCACTACAAAAAGAAACAACAGTTGTGCCTCGATAAACTCCAGCGACAACTCCGGGATTTGCAGGACCAGCATGCCACGGGAGATGAAGGGGTTTTCCCCCTCCTGCAGGCTACCAGAGAACAGATTCAAGGGATCTTGGATATTCACACTGAGCAAGCTTTACAATTCATTAAACAAAAATATTATGAAGGGGGCCCTAGGGCTAGCCGTTTACTAGCTCACAGACTCAGGCAACATAAGACCCGATCTAATATCACTCAGATCAGAGCCGAATTCAAGAGGGTAGTTACGCTCCCTAAGGAGATGGAGCACGCTTTCCAGACCTACTACAGTGCTCTATATAGAACGGGGGGGGGGGGGTGATGCCCAGGGGATTGAGGCCTTTTTGGAGGATCTTAAACTCCCCGGGATATCAGAAGAACAGAAACAATTATTGGAGAAACCAATCTCCCCGGCAGAGTTGGGTCAAGCTGTTTCGGCCCTAAAAACATATAAAAGCCCTGGTCCTGACGGATACACAGGTGACTTCTACAAGGCATTCAGAAAAGACCTGTCCCCTACTTTGTTGGCGGCCTGTAGAAGTGTTCAATTAGATGAATCAATCCTGGACTCCTGGCGGTACGCTTATATAGCTAGCATACCAAAACCGGACAGGTATATTACATCCTGCTCTTTGTACAGACCCATCTCTGTTCTCAATATAGATTACAAAATATTTGCATCTATACTTTCAAAAAGGTTTGAAACTTTCTTGCCGGAGGTAATAGACTTGGATCAAACTGGTTTTGTCCCAGGCCGTCAAACACAGGATAACATAAAAAGTACGTTACTTTTGTTGCAACAGGTGAGGCGTAAGGGGTCCCCATTTCTTCTGCTTTCTCTGGATGCAGAGAAGGCATTCGATCGCGTCGAGTGGCCTTTTCTGTGGGCAGTGTTAGGTAGAACTGGAATTCCACAATCGGTTATTAAACTAATAAAACTAATTTATACAGAACCTAGAGCCTACATCCGGATAAATGGTTCGTTTTCCAGCCCTATTTCATTGTCTCGTGGTACTAGGCAGGGATGCCCCCTGTCCCCCTTATTGTTTGCAATATACTTGGAGCCCCTAGCCCAGGCCCTAAGACAGGAAGTAAAATTATCTGGGGTGGAGCTGGCATCAGTCACCCATAAACTTGCACTTTATGTGGACGATCTTCTGATATATATGACTGACCCTGAGGCTTCCCTCCCCCCCGGGATAAACTTAGAAGATTCGGAGAAATTTCGGGATACGAAATTAATCTGGCCAAGACGGAGGTATTGGCCATGAATTTTAACCCGTCGGTAAATCTTAGAAGTATGTACTGCTTCAGATGGGATCTGAAGAGTATCAAATACTTGGGAGTGCGGAGTGGTCTATCATACGAAGACCTGTTTTCTTTGAACTATACTCCCTTTCTGCTTAAGACCTGTGCTGAATTAGAAAAATGGAGAACTTTCCCTCTGTCCCTATACCAGAGAATAGAATCTGTTAGGATGGTGGTCCTTCCCCGCTTTCTCTATCTGGCTCAAAATCTCTCAACACAGATACCAGATACTTTTTTTAGGACACTGCAGAGGAAAATATCAGCCTACATTTGGGGGAATCAGAAACCAAGGGTCAACCTTTCAGTTTTGCAGCTCTCCAAACAACAAGGAGGCATATCCTTACCTAACTTCAGGTTATACCACCTAGCTTCCCAGATCAGAATACCTCAATACTGGCTTGATCCGAAATATGTAGCTAGACGGAAGTCGGTGGAGAGTCAAGAAAGGGAACTTATGGATGTTTATCACACCTTGCTCTCCCACTTAAAAGTAGAGAAAATGGACAACCCATATACCCAATCCACACTGAGGTCTTGGCAAAAGGCACTAACCTCACAGGAATTCATAAAATGGAGATTCGCTATGCTCTCCCTGCCTCACACAGGCACTTTTATTCTGGCCAAGATGGATAAGGGACATCTTAAATGGTAAAGAAAAGGTCTGCATCTGGTATATCATTTTACGCCCCAGGGGACAATCTTACCATTTACGGACTTAGTCCAAAAATATGCCATTCCGTACTCGGACAGGTTTAGGTATTTTCAGACCAGGGACTACCTCAGTTCCTTTAAGGGGGTGAAATGGAGGGATCTTCCTCTTCCCGGACTTTTGGAGACCTTCATAGGAGTGATAGATGAGAGACCAGTCCCACTTCATTTAATCTCAACTCTATACAAAGGGTTACATTCTCTGAAAAAGAACCCCTTAGACAAAAACAGATTAGCATGGGAAAGGGATTTGGGGACAGGAATATCTTTACCCCTATGGGAAAGACATATAAAGACAATGTAGAAGGGCACCAGCTCCGGACATTGGAAGGAGTTTGCCTGGAAACTATCAGTAAGGTATTTCAGGGCCCCCGCAGTGGTTCAGAAATATAGCATCCACGGGGGAGCAGAATGTTGGAGGCAATGTGGATTTACCCCAGCCACTTTAGGCCATATCTTCTGGTCTTGCCAAGTATTACAACCTTTTCTTGCACGTTTCCACAAAGTCCTTCAACAAATAATATCCCCAAGTATCACCTGCGACCCTCTCTTTTTTCTTTTTGGTGAGTGTCCTTTGGAACATATAGATGTCCAAAGAAGAAAACTTATTAATTTGGCCTCCCTTGCTGCCAAAAAAGCTATTACAAAAAAATGGTTATCCCCCTTGCCTCCCACTCCGGATCAATGGCATCAAATAATGATAGATATCTACAAGATGGAGAAAATTACAGCCACATTAAATAAATCTCAGACCGGCTTTGAAAATGTGTGGAGAAAATGGGTAATATACATTGTACCTATCCGGCCAGAGTTTGAACCCTGAGTTGAGTCCCCTGGTTTAAATATGTAGGGGAAATTAATTGATTCATTTCATTTGTATTTAAGTACTGTCTATGGCAACAAGTGAAATCAGATGAATTATAAATTGTATGTGCACTTTATGTTTACTCCTTTTTAACTATTTAATTCTTTTTAATTTCTCCTTTTCATTGTAATGTTAATATATAATTTCTTTTTTAATGTGTAGGTCTCTTATCATAAAAATAAAGATTGAGAGTTCAAAAAAAAAAAAGAAACAGAGCAGTGTCAAAAACCAAAATAAAATGGGCAGGGACATTAAATGCATCAAATTGACCCTTTTGTGCCCAGAAACGACGATCTTCTACTCATTCCAGTAAATCAGGTTTAAGGGAGAAGACAAAAGAACAAACAACAAAAAAGGAAAAAAAAAAACTGTCTGCCCATCACATTAAGATGCAGTGTCTACGAAATATCTCAACAAAATTGTTCCCCTTATTAAATTTCCAGCTCCCCCTCAGTAAACGCAGACATCAATCACATTAAATGTACCCCCCCTTAAAGTTCTGAAGTCTCAGTTGGAGTAAATAAGTGCTTCAACCTATAGAGATTATATAATTCACTTCAACCACCCAAAATAATCAGGCCCCAAACCTTCAACCACGGATACAATTTCCAAGGATAGTGTTCAGGCCACAAGGGTTGCCTCCTCATAGTTACTCGAGGCAGGATCTTCTGCTAACCCTTTGGGGGTTTACGATGATCAAAGTAATTCAGGTCGCAGCAACCACCCATCTGAAAGAGGCCAGGGTTTTTGCCACTGTGTTCGGTAAGTTCTGAGCCCTGTTATTCTTTCCTTTCTGCAGCGCTACCGTTTTCCATCTCTCCGCTCTCTGTACAGCTCTATTCTCCTTCGGCTTCTCCCGGAATTGGATACCCCGGTTTAAAACCTCTGCTTTGGCCTCCTCCGCCGCCTCGAACTCCCATCTTCCATCAGGAAATTGAATAATCATTCAGGTGGGATACGGCATTGTAAACTTTATTTTCTGCTCCTTCAAGGCCCCAAACAGCGCTGGTATTCTCTTCTAGCTCTCAGTGTAGCCGGGGCATAATCGTTATCGATATAGATTCTATCCTGACCATGAAATATTTTTTGCTTCCTCCAGGCAGTAATTAGAACGAGCTCTTTTGTGGCGAACTTGAGGAACCGTGCTATTATTGAGCGCGGTCTAGCTTCTGATGCAATTGGCTTAGGGCCGAGGGCCCTGTGGACCCTCTTGAACTCCAGCTCTAGGTCATCAGGCAATTCAAGGGCCGTAAGGAGCACAACACTCAGAAATTCCGTGATATTCTGGCCCTCCGCTCCTTCCTGGATCCCATACAGTCTCAAATTCTTCCTGCGGGCACGATTTTCAGCATCTTCTTGTCTCTGCTGAATCAAGAGCTGGGTATCTTGTATTTGTTGCACCGCCATCTCTAAGTTATCAATATGATTCTCTGCCAAGGTGAGTTGTCCCTCTGAGTCATCTACCCTCTGTTCAAGAAGCTCTACATCTTTTTTAAGTTCTCCATAGAGCTGTTTCATCTCTGCTCTGAAACTAAGCAATTCCGTGTAGATCGTGTCCAGCTTGATCTTTTTCGAGCCGTCGAGTTAGGCCTATCTGTGGAGTTGAGTTGGCCAATTTCCATCGAGGCCTGGGAGAGCTCAGAATCTGATGCCTCAGACCGCAATCCTCACCCCTCAGGTGCCATTTCAGTTATTTTTTCCGTCATCTTCTGCACTTTATATTTATTTCCCTTTGGCATCGAGCTTTTTATCTATATATTTTAATTTTTTGTCAGAATTGAAGGTACTTTTTCGTCATTCTGGGCACGGAGCCGTTAACCTAGGCTGCCATTCGGGTTGATGATGCAACTGGAAGTCCACATTGTGGTAGTGTTGTCTGTCCTGACCTGCACCACTTTGTCTCTGACGAACTCTGAGAAAGTCTGAAGGGCTAGATTTACTGCCCTGAGTTCCAGGAGATTGATATGAAGGAGAGACTCTTGTTGAGACCAAACACCCTGAGCCGTGAGGGCTCCCAAATGGGCTCCCCAGCCTAGGAGAGAAGCATCTGTGGTTAGGACCACTGAGGGAGCTTGACTGAGGAATGGGACACCTTATCTGAGATTGTACTGATCCGGCCACCACTAGAGAGCTTGGACCAGAGTCTGAGTCACTGGAATCAGTTTGGTGAGATAGTCCTTTTTCTGAGACCAAAAATACCTTAGGTGGAACTGAATGTCCCTCATCTGAAACCTGGCTACTTGTACCACTGCAGTGGAAGCTGCCATGTGGCCTAGGAGTTGAAGAAAGTGCCTTGCTGGACGAGAGACCAGAGGGCAAAATGAGGACGCAAGATCTGTAAGGGCCTTCACCCCTGCTAGTGGAAGGAAGGCCTTTGCCTGGACAGTATCTAACTCTACTTCTTTAAAAGTAAGGAGTTGTACTGGTTCAAGAACTGACTTGGGAAGACTGAGGAGGAACCCCAGGAAACTGAGCAGGTTCCGAGAGATTTCTAGAGCTGACCTGACCTGGTCTGAGGACTAACCTACAATGAGCCAGTTGTCCAGGTAGGGGAAGACAGATATACCCTGCCTTCTGAGGAAGGCTACTACTACACTGCAAGGCACTTTGTAAACACCCTTGGAGCTGATGTTAGGCCGAAGGGCATGGCCCTGAACTGATAATGGCTTGAAGGCAACTCGAACCTGAAGTACTTTCTGTGGGAGCACCTGATAGGAATGTGGAGATAAGCATCCTTGAGGTCCAGGGATACTAGCCAATCCCCTGGCCTTAGAGAGGGAAGAATTAGTCCCAGAGTCACCATTTTGAATTTTGGTTTTTTGATGTGTTTGTTCAAATACCTCAAGTCTAGGATGGGTCACCACTCCCCTGTCTTTTTCCGGGTAAGGAAGTATCTGGAGTATAGACCTTTGTCCCTGTGCTGTGTAGGAACTTTCTCTACAGCTCTCAGAGCCAGTAGAGAAGAAACCTCTGCCTCTAGAGCAATGTTTTTTGAGATGGTTGCAGGTGGAAAGGACCTAACCCTTATTTTTGGAAATCTTTTGAAACTGAGAGCTAGGCTTACTACTTCCAGGACCCACTTGTCTGAGGTAACAGCCTTCCAGGCCTGTAAGTGGTAAGCCAGCCTGCCTCTTACTGGAATAGGGGAGGCGACCCCCGGGCTGACACATCAGGGTGTCTGTTTGGCGGGAGCCTTGCACTGAGAAGAGGATGCAGCCCTGCTCATCCCCCTCCTACCTCTCCCTCGAAATAACCCCCTTTGTGGGAAAGAAGAGGAAGCCTGGGCTTGGTAAAAAGGCCTATGAAAAGGCCTGCCCCTGTCCTTAGACTGCTGCTTTTGAGGAGTGGCTTGGCTTTCCTTGGCCTGTGCACTCCTGTAGGTGGTCCTGTATTCATCCATTTTTCTTCATGTAAGCCTCTGTCTGCTCCCCAAACAGAGAATTACCCACCACAGAAAAATCCATGGCCTTAGCCTGGGTAACCTGGGAAAGGCTAGTACATCTGAGCCAAGCAAATCTCCTGAGAGACACAGATGTAGCCATGACTCTTGATGCCACATCATTAGAGTCTACAGCAGCATGGAATTGTACCTTGGATGCCTCAATTCCATTAGCAATCACCTCCTCCAGCTCTCTGGCCAGCTGGGGGGAAGCCTTTTTAGCCAGTTCCAGAACCGGATCCCACCTGGACTTCTGGTATCTGGCTGTATAGGCCATATACCTAGCCTGCCTGAGCCCCAAGGAAGATGCCAAGTATTGTTTCTTGACCATGTCATCCACCTTCCTGGAGTCTTTATCTGGGGGGTGTGAAGCCAAAGGAATATTAGCCATGTCACAGGCTGCAGCCTGCACTACCCCATCATGGCTGCAATGATTATATAAAAACTCCATACCTGAGCCTGATAACATGTACCTCGTGTCCATTCTTTTATCCACAGGAGGTAAGGAATTAGGCATTTGCAAAAATTTTTTTCCCCAAAGATTTATGAAGAGGGATAGACAATCTCTTGGACTCTGGGATGTCCATCATTTCAACAAAATCAGGCTCCTCTTCTTCCTCCTCAGCAGCTTCCACAATTGGGAGCTGTAGAGTTTCAGCCACTTTTTTGTAGAGCAAAAAGTGGGAAGGGGAGACACTGGAAGGTCTGTCTGGGGAGATGTCCGTATCAATAGGCACAGCTAGGCCTCCAAAGTCGTTGTTATCTTCATCTTCGGGATATCTTCATCTCCCTCCCATTCCACATCATAATATGCATCCGGATCGTAATCCGATGGCATCAGATCTGACCGAACTGACTGCCTAACCGGCGGCAACGGTTCGGACTGAACCGGGCGAAGCGACTGAACAATACTCATAGATCGCTTTGGCTATTTCATCGGCGGCTGGAGTATGCGGTACTGGATCCGAACCGGCCGACGACTTCTTCCTCTTAGCCAGAACCGACCCCTCAGAGTCGGATCTCCTTTTGCCCGAGGAGGTCTCGCCCGGGTCAGTGAGCACCTCCTCAGGTTTGGCCGAAACTGAACTGGGCTGGCCATCCGGATCGGCGGACTTCTCGGCCTCCTTTTCCTTTAGCCTACTTAATCTTTTTTCCAGAGTGGCTTTGGGAAATTTTTTTTACATATTTGGCAGTCTGTTTTGAGGTGGTCAAACCCCAAACAATAAACACAGATGAGGTGGGGTCAGCCTTGGCAAGCCTCCCCACACTCAGAACAGTGTTGAAACCCAGTGGGACTGTTTTTTTTCTTGAGTTTTTCAGGCATAGCCACACTATAAAAATTACCCTATACAGCTTTCATGCCAGGAAATACTCCCCTATCGGTTACCAACCGTGTCACGGGCTGTGGAAATAAAACAGGTAAAGTTTTTTGACAAAAGACACGTTTGGGAAACCTTTTCTCCTGTTATTGTCTGCTCCCCACACCTTTCACTTACCCTCTCTGTTCTGGACTTCTGATATCTCATGTCCTTTTGCACAAATGATTTGATATGTATTTGTATATGTTTTCTTGCTCTTGACACAACACAAATTGTTGTGTTATCTATGTAACCTTTTGTACTGTACCTAATTGACGTGGAACCTTTGTAAAAGAGCCTCTGACGCAAAGGTAGTAATTCCTAGAACAATAAACTAAACTAAACTAAAGTCTGCTAAATCCCAGATAAATTCAAAGATAAACAATGGTTCGGTTTACAACCAGACCGACCGATCGGAAACCGAAGAAAAACAATTTCTAACAATTTACAATATCACTACCTATCTACAACACTACCTGTACCGTAGACAGAGACTTGATACCAAAAAATAAGAAATCGATTGAACAACCGAGCGCTTTCTTCACTTTTACCGAACCGAAGCAAAACAGCTCCGGAGCGACTTCACAGTTAGGTGGAATAAAGAATCTGATGGTTACACTGAGATGTACCAGAGACAGAGGTTTGAAAACTGAGCTCGGGCTCAACGTTCTATGCAGCTGCATAGAGTTAACCCTTTCCTCTCCGGGGCAGTTCAAGTGTTGGGGCTAACTGCATATAGCCAGAATATAGCAAGACTTCATGTTGTTTGAATACATCCACTGTCCTCTTCCAATTTACAAACAATGCTAAAATGGCCATGGATAAGGGGATGCTCACTGGGCCTGTTTTCATTGGCCTAACCAAGGCGTTTGACCTTGTGGATCGCACCCTTTTACTATCCAAACTGTCTACCCTGGGTTTCTCATCTGCTGCTACTATCTGGTTTGTGAGCTACCTTAGTAAGCGGCAGCAGTTTGTAGAAATCAATCAAGTCAATTCCAACCTATCCCCCATTAACACTGGTGTCCTTCAAGGATCCATCCTTGTTCCTCTGCTATTCACTTTATTTATCGATAATCTTCCCACTACTACTGCCTCCTGCTCTACTCTACTCAATGCAGATGACATGGTCCTATACACTAGTGCTGTGGATATGTCAGCTGTCATCTCAAGGTTAAATGTTGATTTTGGTTGTATTCAGACCTGGTTAACCCACAATAGACTCCTTATGAACAACACAAAAGAAAAAATTACTCACCTTAGTAATTGTGTTTCTTCTAATGGAGTCTTGCTGTATTCTGACAATCTGTAGTTAGCTCCAGCCTTTAAACTGCCCCGGAGAGTATAGGGCTAATTTTCTATGCAGTGCACAGAAAGTTGAGCTCGAGCTCGGTTGAGGTCTCTGTCTGCAGCAGTTTGAAACCCAACCGTCAGATTCTTACGAGCAAACACTCACTGACTAACTATGCGGAAATTGTAAAATAAAATTTTAACTATCCAACTGGCAACAAAAGGTTTTGGATTCCCAAAGGAAGACTCAAGTCAGGAAACCCAAAACCAAAAACCTACCCAAAATAAAGATTATAATATAAGCACCCAAGTAAAAAGGAGGGTGTGTTGAAGACACCCCTGGGGTGCAACACTGCACACCTGCCCACCCACTTCCCAAAAACAGGTTCTGAGAGGGCAGGCAGGGAGGGAGGTCAGAGTACAGCAAGACTCCATTAGAAGAAACACAATTAACTAAGGTGAGTAATTTTTTCTTCAAACAACATGAAGTCTTGCTGTATTCTGACAATCTGCAGACTACCAAGCAGTACCTCCAAGGAGGAGGGACAGAACCTACTTTGGGAATAGGCTCTGAAGTACTGCTGTGCCAAACCGAGCATCACTCCTAGCCTGGATATCCAGAGAGTAATGCTTGGTAAAGATATGGACTGTTTTTCAGGTGGCTGCTTGACAAATTTCTAACAGAGGGATATCCCTGGCAGCAGCCAGGGAAGCAGCTGTACTGCTTGTGGAATGAGCCCTTAGGCTTGAGGGTGGAATTTTTCCCAGTTTCTCATAGCAGAATTGTATACAAGAAACAATCCACCTGGCAATAGTTCTCTTGGTGGCAGGTTTGCCCTTTTCCACTTCCACATAAGTGAGGAACAACTGGAGGGAATCAAACCTGTGACCCTTGGTACGCGCTATGCAGTAGCTAAGGACTCTTAACATCTAAACTGTGTAGCCTCCTCTCCCCTGAGGAAGAATGATCAGTGAAGAAAACAGGGAGAGACATGGACTGATTCAAATGGAAGTCTGAAACCACTTTGGGCAAGAACCTCCTACTGGTTCTAAGGACCACTTTATCTCTATGGAAGGAGATAAAATCAGGTTCCACTGACAGGGCTTGCAATTCACTGATACGTCTGGCAGAGATAATGGCTACCAAAACACAGTTTTCCAAGTCAAGTACTTAAGCTCTGCTGAGGACATAGGCTCAAATGGGGGTAGGATAAGTTGAACAATGCAAACATTTAAGTCCCAGGTGGGGCAGGATCCCTAAAGGGAGGACTGGTATGAAGCAATCCCTTAAAAAACTTACAGAATACAGGGTGAGATGACAGTGAGGAAGGCTTTCCCACTGACAGAAAAGCAGAAACAGCTGACAAGTGTACCTTGAAAGTAGCTGGTCTGGGGCCTAGACCATTAAGATGGACCATATAATCCTGAACTGTAGGCAATTCAGCAGTGTCTGGGGATATATGCTTCTTGGAACACCAAATGCTGAATCTTTTCCATTTGGAGTCATAAGTCTTTCTAGTGGCAGGCTTTCAAGAGGCTTTGAGAATATCCAGAACCCCTTGGGACAGATGCAAATCTGCATACTCTAGCTCTTCAAGAGCCATGCCTTGAGATTGAGGGACAGAAGATTGGGGTACCACATCCTCCCCTGAGAGGAGGTTAACAGGTTGTAAATCCTGGGAAGAGACAGGGGAAGATGGACTGCCAGAGACAGTAAGAGGGGGTACCAGGGTTGCCTGGCCCAATCTGGAGCAATCAGAATCACTTTGCAGGGTTGTGACCTCATTTTGAACGGAACCTTGAACAGTTGAGGAAAGGCATAGAGAAATTTCCCTTCCCAGTTCAACATCAGAGCATCCAGAGGGACTTTGCCCAAGACTGGGGGTCTGCAACAAAACAGGGGAAGTTGGTGATTGTCTGGGGCTGCAAAAAGATCTATCTCTGGAGTGCCCTACCTCGAGAAAATCACTTTTAACACCAGAGGGTCCAGGGACCATTCGTGATGGCCCTGGGAGATCCTGCTCAGTGCATCTGTTAGCACACTGTCCTTCCCTGGAAGGTGGACTGCTATCAGAGAGGTCTGCAGAGAATAAGCCAGGGACCACAATTTCATGGCTTCCGTGCACAAGGCCGTGGACCGAGTGCCACTCTGCTTGTTGATGTACCACATGGTGGTGGTTTTGTCTGTTCTGACCTGAACCACCTTGTTCTGCACTGACTGAGAGAAAGCTTGCAGGGCCAGAAAAACTGCCCTGAGTTCCAGGAGACTGATATGAAGAAGGGATTCCTGAGGGGACCACAGTCCCTGGGCTGTGAGAGCCCCCAGATGGGCTCCCCACCCCAAAAGGGAAGCATCCATGGTAAGGACCACCGAATGAGACTGAGTAACAAATGGGACCCCTTGCCTTAAATTGTCCTGATCCTGCCACCACTGAAGAGCTTGGATCAATGTCCGAGTCACTGGAATCAGTTTGATAAGAGGATCCTTCCTTTGGGTCCAAAAGGCCCTCATATGGAACTGAATGTCCCTCATCTGGAATCTTGCCCCTTGGACCACTGCTGTAGAAGCTGCCATGTGGCCCAAGAGTTGAAGGAAATGCCTTGCTGGTCGGGACACCGGAAGGCTGAAGGAAGAAGCCAGTTCTATAAGAACTCTTGCCCTTTTCAGGGGAAGAAAGGCTCTTGCTTTGACAGTATCTAGCTCTGTCCCTATAAAGATAAGAAGCTGCACCGGTTCGAGAACTGACTTGGGGAGGTTGAGAAGAAATCCCAGGGAAGTGAGCACCTGCTGGGTCACTTGCAAGTCTGACTTGGCTTGGTCTGGAGAATGACCCACTAGGAGCCAGTCGTCCAGATATGGAAAAATGGAAATCTTTTGCCTTCTTAAAAAGGCAACTACTACTGCCAGGCACTTTGTGAAAACCCTTGGAGCTGATGTTAGACCAAAGGGCATTGCTTTGAACTGATTATGGCCTGAGGACAACTTGAACCTAAACATAGAAGCATAGACTTTGACGGCAGATAAGGACCACTTGGCCCACCCAGTCTGCCGATTTCCCTAGCTCTTGGATAAGCTGCAGATTCTAGTTAACCAACAGCCTACTTCCTGCCACCCCGACTACAATTGCCTTGTGTCTGTCCCATGCATGTTTGAATTCCCCCACTGTTTTAGCCCCAACAACCTCCCCAGGAAGGCAGTTCCACGCATCCACCACTTTCTCTGTGAAAAAAGATTTCCTAACATTACCCCTGAGCTGCCCCCCCCATCTTTAAATTGCGTCCCCTTGTTCTTACACATCTCTTTTTCTGAAAGATGTTACCCTCCTGGACTTTGTTGATTCCCTTGAGGTACTTGAATGTTTCTATCATGTCCCCCCGTCCCTCCTTTCAGCAAGGGTATACATATCAAGCTCTCTCAGTCTCTCGTCATATGATTTCTGATGCAGACCCTGCACCATTTTAGTTGCCCACCTCTGGACTGCTTCCATCCTGTCTATGTCCTTGCGTAGATGAGGTCTCCAAAACTGCACACAGTACTCCAGATGGGGTATCACCAACTGTCTGTACAGAGGGATAACCACTTCCCTTTTTCTACTTGTGATGCCTTCCTGTGCATCCCAGTATCCCTTAGCTCTCCTTACTGACTTCTCACATTGCTTACCAACCTTTAGATCATCTGATATGACTACCCCAAGTCCGTTCCATTTTGTTGTTGTTAGTACCTCCTCTGCTATTGTGTACTCTTTTCCTGGGTTTTGTTTCCCAGGTGCATTACTTTGCACTTCTTTGCATTGAATCTAAGTTGCCATATGTCTGACCATTCCTCCAACCTTGCCAAGTCCCTTCTCATCCTTTCTACCCCCCCTTGTGTATCAACTCTGTTACAGATCTTTGTATCATCTGCAAAGAGGCATACCTTTCCCTTCAGACCCTCTGCAATGTCACCTATAAAGATGTTAAGAGGACTGGACCCAGTACTGAGCCCCGAGGTACTCCACTAGTGACCCCCTTTCTTCGGAATGTGTTCCACTCATTGTTACCTTCTGTGTCCTGTTGTGCAGCCAATTTGCAACCCAGGCTACCACCCTGGGACCCACTCCTAGGCTGGCTAACTTGATTATTAATCTTTTGTGCGGGACTGTGTCAAATGCCTTGCTAAAGTCTAGGTAGGCCATATCCACAGCCCCTCCCTGGTCTATTACTTTGAACATCCAGTCAAAGAAATCTATTAGTACTTGAGGTACTTTCTGTGGGAGCATCTGATAGGGATGTGAAAGTAGGCATCTCTGAGGTACAGGGAGGTTAGCCAGTCCCCTGTCCTCAGGGAGGAAAGAATTATTCCCAGAGTCTTTATTTTAAAAGATGTTTGTTCAGGTATCTTAGATCTAGGATGAGTCGCCACTCCCCTGTCTTTTTTGGGGTAAGGAAGTACCTGGAGTACAGACCTTTGCCCTGGTGTACGGTAGGAACTCTATCTATGGCTCTTAAGGCCAGAAGAGATGAAACCTCTGCCTCTAGGGCAAGGGTTTCGGAGAAACCTGCAGGTGGAAAAGATCTGGTTCTCATCTTCGGAAATTTTTTGAAGCTGAGAACCAGTCCCTGGCTTACTACTTCCAGGACCCACTTGTCTAAAGTAACAGACATCCAGTCCTGCAGAAGTGCAGCCTGCCCCACAGGGATAGGAGAGTCGACCGGGCAGACCCATCAGGGTGTCTGCTTGGCAGGGACCTTAGGCTGAGGGTGGATGTAGCCCTGCTCATCCCCTTCTGCCTCTCCCTCTGAAGAATCCCTCTGTGAAAAGAGAGAAGAGGCCTGTGCTTGGTGAGAAGGCCTACGTAAGGCCTGCCCTGCCCTAGATTGCTGCCTTTGAGGAGTTGCCTGCCTCTCCTTGGCCTGAGCACTCCTATAAGTGGTCCTGTACTCATCCATTTTCTTCATGTAATTCTCTGTCTGCTCCCCAGAAATTACCCACCACAGGAAATCCATGGCCTTAGCCTGGGTGTCCTGTGAGAGGCTAGTACATCTGAGCCAAGCCATCCTCCGAAGAGCCACAGATGTAGCCATGACTCTTGATGACACATCACTGGAGTCCACAGCAGCATGAAATTGTACCTTTGATACCTCAATCCCATCAGCAGCCACCTCCTCCAGCTCCTTGGCCAGCTGGGGGGAGGCCTGTTTAGCCAGTGCCAGGACAGTGTACCACCTGGACTTCTGGTACCTGGATGTATAGGCCATATACTGTAGTTAGCCTGCCTGAGTCCCAAGGAGGATGCCATATACTGTTTCTTAGCCATGGCATCCATCTTCCTGGAGTCTTTGTCTGGGGGGTGTGAAGCCAAGGGAATATTTGCCTTGTCACAGGCTGCAGCCTGCACTACCCCAACATGGCTGCATTGCTGGTATAAAAACTCTGTATCTGAGCCTGATAAGGTGTACCTCTTATCCATCCTTCTGTCAACAGGAGGTACAGAGTTAGGAGACTTTAGGATTTTTTGTGACTGCTTCCCAAAGGACTTATGAAGGGGAATAGACAGTCTCCTGGACTGTGGGATGTCCATCATTTCAACAAAATCAGGCTCCTCCTGATCCTCCACAGCCTCGTCCATAGGAAGCTGGAGGGTTTCATCCACTTTTCTGTATAAAAGATAGTGGGGAGGGGACTCAGAGAGCCTAGGAGGGGAAACACCAGAAGGTCAGTCTGGGGAGATGTCCGGTTCCACAGGCACATCCAGACTTTCACCATCATCACCATCATCTTTAAAATCCCCCTCCTCCTCAAACTCCGGTTCATAAAAGTTTTCAGGGGTATAATCTTGAACCGGGGGAACCAACCAAAATGAACCCCTGCCAAAAGGCTCCGGATCGGTCGGAACCGGACGAAGCGATTCAACAATCCGAATCGCTCTGGCTATTTCCTCAGCGGTCGGAACATGAACCTCTGGATTCGAACCAGTCGATTTCTCTTTGTAGGAACCGATCCCTCAGGATCGGCTCTCCTCTTGCCCGAAGAAGTATCGCCCTGGTCAGAGGGCACTCCTTCTGGTTCGGTCGGAACCGAACCGGGCTGGCCATCCGGGTCAGCGGACTTCTCGGCTTCCTTCTCCCTAAGTCTACCTAATCTTTTTTCCAGGGTAGACTTAGGAAAGTGTTTACATATTTGGCAGTCTGTATCGAGGCGGTCAAACCCCAGACAATAAACACAGGTGGTGTGGGGATCGGCCTTAGCAAAGACCTCCCCACACTCACTGCAGTGTTGAACCCAGTGGGCCCGTTTTTTCTTGGGTTTCTCAGACATGCCAGCCTAACCAAACTTACCTTTTTTCGGCAACCACCAGGCAAGACTCCTTATCGCTTCTAACCGTGTTACGGGTATTGTAAAAAGCGTTGAAACACGTTTTTTTTAAAACCAATAAGGACCGGTAACCACACACTAAAGAAAGAACACAAGAATTCAATATAAAGGATCGGTTCAGCCGAACCGATCGAAATACAAGTTTACAATTTCCACAATAAACTATCTAAGTACTCACAGTACCGCAGACAGAGCCTGAACCAACTATGCGAAAATAAATTCGGAATAAAACCGACAACTTTAACCAACTTTGAACCAAGCAGAAGGAGAAATCTCCGGAGCAACTGTTCAGTGAGGCGGAGTAAAGAATCTGACGGTTGGGTTTCAAAGTGCTGCAGACAGAGACCTCAACCGAGCTCGAGCTCAACGTTCTATGCACTGCATAGAAAATTAACCCTGTACTCTCCAGGGCAGTTTAAAGGCTGGAGCTAACTGCAGATTGTCAGAATACAGCAAGACTTCATGTTGTTTGAAACACACATTATGCTTTTCGGTTCTGCTCCCAGAACTAGGGCATGTCCCTCCACTCTTACTGTCTACTGTTCTGATGGCTACCCCCTAGTTGTAGTTGACCGCAACAAATACCTTGTGGAGTCACTTTAGACCCTGCCCTTGACTTTAACTTGCACCTATCTACAACCTGCAAGACAGTTAATATGAAGCTAGGACTCACTTATAAAATCAGGCATGCTCTAACCTCACTGCTAGGTTGGCCATAGATAAGGGTGATACGACCTAGTCTGTCCCATGGGCTGGTACCCTTCCTGGAGGCAAACAAAGGGATCCTAAATAAATGGAACATCTGCTACAACAACATTTGTCGCTTTGTGATTTCTGTGCCCAGGCTGATCCATCATTGTGCCCTCTACTAGAGTCTGGGTTGGTTCTCCCCGTCATCTTACCACCTTATCACTGCTGGCTGTACCACTGATATTCTCATACTAGGTACAGCTGCTACCCTAGCTGACATGCTAAAGAGAGCTACACAGGCTTACCCCTTATGGTCTAAAGATAGGTCACTTCTGGTTGTCCCAAAATGTACTTCAAAGATGGGTGAACAGGCCTTCTCAGCATTTGCCTCAAAATTCTGGAACTCTTTTCCTATGTCTTTAAGATGCTGTCAGACTCACTTAACTTTCTTTTTTTTTTTTTTTTTATATAACTGTTTGGTCCCCGTTGCCTCCTCCCGCCAACTGGCGATGGGGACACATAGATATTTTACAGGTTTCTTCCCCAACCTCCCCCAAGACCCCGGCACACGGCCGTGCGGTGTGGAGGCACTCGCACCCGTGGCGCCCGCTCGCCCCTTCCACCTCCCATAACTGTTTTGCAGCCCCTCTCCATCTATACCCACGGACCTCCACCGGTGGGAGGCGGAATTATGAGGGGGGCGCCAACCCACCCTCACCACCTTCGGGAGAGGAGAGCTGCCCATCGGCATGCTCGATCCTGCTCCGCCCTCCCCCCCAAACGCCGGCACCCCGACGACCCGAGGTCGTTCATGAACCCAGGTCGCTGGTGTAGCACAAAGTGTGGCATCCAGCACCTCAACCCTCAGTGCCACCGGGCCAGCTGCTCACCTAGCTTTTAAAAATGAACTTCGCAAGTTTCTCCCATCTAATGATTGTTTGTGTAAATGAACCCTTTTATTGTCTTTATCTCACGCTTAATCTATTAACTGCCTAACAGTTTTGCACTCCTGAAATTGAACTTCTGCTATTACATTGTGCTGCATATGACATGTCGCTCCTGTACTTGCCTGTACTATGGTGATGTTATATATGTTCCCCAAAGTATGTATTTTGTCTTTGTTACCTGCTGTCTGTTTCTTCTCTGTACCTCCCCCGGGTCGTGCCTGAAAACATTTTTGTCTAGTGCACCAATCCGGTCAACAAAAACTAAACAAATAAATAAGTCAGAGCTAAGAAAGGGAATAGGTGTTTATGAGGAGCTGGTCAGGTTTACCCTAAAATAACTTTTCCTAAGTGGGGAGTAGCTCCAGCCTCATCTGAGCACAGCTACCAGCTATTCCCTGACGCTGAGACAGGAAAGAACCATTATCCATAATGAAATCCCACCTGTACACACACAGGAACTACTAAACTGTGAGTAATGACCAGGGTTAAGGCCTTGCAACCTGGGATTTAGTTAGCTAGTAATGAGATGGGGCTGCAGAAGTCCTGGGAAGTAAAACGAAGTGTAGAAACAGTCATAGACAAACAGACATAGAAAATGTCAACAGTAAAAGGCCCAGTGGCCCGTCAAGTCTGCCCTTCTCTGCTCATCTACTGGACTGAGCCTGTGACCTCCCATTGCCCCAGCATATCCAACCTCACTATACCCATATACTGGTCCCATCCACTCTTGAATTCCCTCATTTTTTCAGCACAAATTTTGCCCGTCCCAGCATATCCAACCTCACTATATCCATATACTGGTCCCATCCTCTCTTGAACTCCCTCATAGTTTCAGCACAAATGACTTTGTCTAGAAGTTTGCTCCATTTTAATACCACCCTTTCAGTAAAAAAGGTACTTAAAACACAGACATTGACAGCAGAAAAAAGGCCCAATGGCCCTACAATTCTGCTCAGCACCTGTCTGCACCCTCACCCAGCCTAATGCTGGACTGTAACTAATCTACTGATAGCACTGACTGAATTTTAACACCCCACTCCATAGTCCATTCATCCCCCTTCCCTAGACTGCTCAACCTCCCTTGGTCCCCTGGTTGGAACTATTGCCCTGTGCCTATCCTACCTCTGCCTGAGGCCGGCGATGGACTCCATGTCAGTCACTTCTTCTGACAACGCATTCCACTTCTCCACAACCCTTTCTGTAAGAAGAACTATTTTACATCCCTTGCTTCCCACCATCAGTTTCCATCCATGGCCTCTTGATACCTTGCTCTCGCTTCTTGTGAACTAGGCACTGCTGTCCACTTTGTTAATGTTCTTTAGGTACTTAAAGATCTCTATCATATCGTTCCTCTCCCTCTACTACCTGGCCTCCAGTCTGTATAGACTAAAACTGCTCAGCCTCACTCATAAGGTCATGGATGTGGAAAGCAAAAATTCAGGGTAGAGTACAAATGTCTCAAAATGTACTCAGTGGAGACCAGAAGGGAGTGGGGTATATGACTGCCACATTTAAGAGTGTGACGGGTGTAAACAAAGTGGACTCAAGGCAGTTGTTTACAGCCTGCAGAAACACAAACATCAGGGGAAATCATAAAGAGACTGGGGGTGGGGGGGTTCAAGAGGGACATGAGGAAATATTACTTATGAAGAGGGTGGTGGAGAGATGGAACAAGCTGCCTGCAGCACTGGTCAGTATAAAAACAGTAGTGTGCTTTCAGAGGGGAAGGGACAGACATAAAGGGCCACACAAGGGATACAGGCAAGTAGGTGAATGGGGAGGTTGATCATGATACCTTAGAGGGACATGTACTGTCTTCATGGTGCAGACTGGATAAACCATAAAGCCTTCTTCTGCTGGCAGTTTTCTGTGTTCTATTTAGTATTAAGTCTGTTCAAACTGAGCTGGCCCAGTGACGTAGTGGGCTGAGGCACACGCTGCCACACCACCTACCACACCATCGACCCACGTTTGGGAATGGAAGAGGGAGGACTGAGGGACCCTGGACAGCTCTCCTCCCTTGGGGAGAGGGTGTATGTGTGCTGCTAGGCAGCTGCTACCAGCTGAAGTCTGGGTGGCAGCAC
Organism: Neoceratodus forsteri; assembly: GCA_016271365.2. Taxonomy (NCBI): domain Eukaryota; kingdom Metazoa; phylum Chordata; order Ceratodontiformes; family Ceratodontidae; genus Neoceratodus; species Neoceratodus forsteri. Next base: position 711,249,924 of record CM057449.1, on the reverse strand, counting down.
AGCGGGACATTATGGAATAAAATCCCACCTGCAGAAAGCAGGGGGCATCTCCACAGGGGGCAGTACATATAACGTGTAATTGAACACGCTGTGGGACCAAGGGGAGAAAATGGCAGAAAAATCCCAACCATGCCTGGATCTGGTGACTGGGTGCCTCTTGGTCCTGTGGCAGAGGAAAATCAGAGCACAAGTCCCAGAGAAGTCGGATGATTGGGCTGGGGGGACTTGTCTGGAAGGGGGCAGGTTGACAGACAACCAGAGATAACACACTGAGCTACAGTATACTGCTCATATCCAGGTGCATCCTGGGGGAAGGGGACAAAAACAGGTTACTCTCCTGTAACAGTAATTCTAGGAGTGGCATATGATGTTCATCTACACTTTCTGGCAGTTGCCATCCCCATTAAGACTAGCTGGAAATGTCTTCAAGCTGGCTTCTTCCACCCACTTGGGTGGTAACTCCCTCGACTCCACCCCATGACGCTAGGTCTTGCCTGCTAGAAGCAGCTGTGTGCGCCAAGGCCAGGGGAAGTCGGGTGGGTCCATGTGGATGAACATCATATACCACTCCTAGAACTACTGTTACAGGTGAGTAACCTGTTTTTCTAGGGATATGGATATGATGTTCTAGCCACACTTCTGGCTGACTCCTATCAGTTCTCTGGGAGGAGGGAGGAAAGATGCACACCCCCTACCTAGGAAACAGAGATTGGAGAACTGAGGCTCCAAAACCAACATCCTGGCATGACTCGAGGTCAATGTGGTAATGGGAAATTAAGGTGTTTTCTGACTTTCAGGTAGCAGCTCTGCAGACTTCCTGGATAGGGACGTCCCTGGAAGCAGCCACTGAGGCAGAGGTATGACGGGTGAAATAAGCCCTTAGCCCTCTGGGAAGCTCCCTGCCTGCCAACCTATAACAGAGACTAGATGGACCAGGATGGTCCTTTTCTGCTGACACATTACTATGATACTATGATATAGGTCGATGCAAGATACAATCCTCCTGCCAATCATCTGCTCAGCTGCCAGTTTGTCAGGTGCGGCTTCAGCGTAGGTGACAAATAGCTGGCGAACCTCTCCCCGAACTCCAGCCATGCACTCCTTATAGTAGGCAAGCGCTTGCCGCGGATCCAAAGTATGGAGCCTGTGCTCGGCCTCCGAGGTGTGATTGTTGAAGTACACCAGGAGATTATCACCTGATTAAGGTGAAACTCTGACACAACCTTCGGGAGAAATTTCGGGTTTGGGTGAAGGACAACCCTGTCCCTGTGGAAGACCAGGTAAGGAAACTCCACCGAGAGCACCTGGAGCTCACTGATTCTTCTGGCTAATGTGATAGCCATTAGGAAGGTGGTCTTCCACGACAAGTGAGACATGTCACACCTATGCATCGGTTCGAATGGCTTGCCCATGAGGTTTTGCCAAAACCAGCAACAAGTCCCACGGTGGTGGTGGTTCACGCACCAGAGAGGAAATGCAGTCAAGGCCTTTGAAAAAGTTCTAGACCACTTTCTCCTGTCCTGTGTCACCAACTGCTGACCGGACCTCGCCCGGTAATCAGAGACGGCTGCCAAGTGCACCTTAAGGTCATCAACCGAAGGCCCGACTTAAAGAGGGACCACAGGTAGTCAAGGATTGTAGCCACCGGACAGGACAAAGGGTCCAGACCCTTGCCCTAGCACCAAATGGAGAACCTCTTCCACTTGAAGACATAGCATTTCCTGGTCAACTCCTTCCAAGATGCCTCCACAATGGTGAGGACATCTTCAGAGAGGCCTAAAGCCTGGAACTCTAGCTGCTCAGAAACCAGGCTGTCAGGTGCAGGGACTGAATGTCTGGATGGAGTACCTTCCCCTGATTGATAGTGAGCAGGTCCGGGCGGGGAGGAAGAAGCCTTGGTAGCTTGCTGCTGAAGCTAAGGAGATCAGGGTATCTGAACTGGTGTGGCCAGTCCAGAGCCAACAGGACTGCCTGTGCCTTGTCCCTCCTGGCCTTGAGCAGCACCTTGTGGATCAAGGGGAGTGGAGGGAAGGCATAGAAGAGGCCTGAGGTCCAGGGCCTCAAGAAGGCAATCCCCTGCAGCGTTCCCTGCTGAGGTGGGGCAGGGCACAAAATAGCCTCAGCTTTGCGTTCTCCCTGGCAGTGAACAGGTCCACCTGAGAGGTGCCCCACTGGGAGAACAGACAGTGTACTACCTCTGGGTGGACAGACCACTCATGGAACACCTTGCCCACATGGCTGAGAGCGTCCGCCAGCCGGTTGGAGGCCCCTGTCACATGGATGACTAGGAGATTGGCCTCCAGGCTGTGCACGAGGGTCTATACGCAGAGAGCTTCCCTGCACAGTGGCAGGGAGTGCGCCCCGCCCTGTTTGTTGAGGTAGTACATGGTTGTGGTGTTGTCCGTCTGGACCTGGACTACCTGACCCCGGACCGGATGTGCAGAGTGAATGCAGTCAGTGCCAGCTGAACTGCTCGGCGCCCCAGCAGGCTGATGTGGCATCGGGGCTCCTCGGGGGTCCAGAGCCCATGGACCCTGTGTTCCCCCAAGTGGGCACTCTAGTCCATGAGAGAGGCATCGGTCATCAGGATAACCGTCGGCTCTGGGCGAACAAACGGGATCCCTTCCCCACAGATGCTCTGAGACTAACCACCACTGGAGAACATCCCAAATCCGCTGGGTCACAGTGACCAGCTGGTTGAAGTGACCACTGCACTGAGACCACTGGCTGACCAGCTCCCATTGCAGGGAGCACATTCTCCAGCAGGCCCATAGGACCACGCTGATGCAGGCTGCCACATAACCCACCTGACGCCGGAAGTCCCATGCAGGGTGCAATTACCCAACCTGAAATGATCCAGCAAAAGAGCAGAGAGCCTCCGCCCTGTTTGCTGGGAGCTGGGCTCTGGCTCTGCAAAAGTTGAGCTCTGTCCCGATGAAATGGATCACCTACGAAGGTACAAGTTCTCACTTGGCCTCGTTGACCAGGAGGCCAAGTCTGATGCAGGTCTGGAGGGCCAGGTCCCTGGACCACTCCACCTCCTGCCTGGAGGATCCTATCAGCCAGCTCTCCAGGTAGGGGTAAATTCGGACACATCGGTGTCTCAGGTAAGCTGCTACCAGTGCAATGCACTTGGTGAAGACCCTGGGAACCGAGGACAGGCCAAATGGCTTAGCCTGGAACTCATAGAGGGTTCCCTCTGCTCGGAAGAGGAGGAGCCTTCGGTGTGACGGATGGATTGGGACATGAAAGAACGCGTCCTGAAGATCCAGGAAGCAAAATCACATGTCTTGATCTAGAGATGGTATGATCTGAGATAGAGTTACCATCCTGAAGGTGCAAGACTTGAGAAACTTGTTTAGGTCATACAGTTATAGAATGGGGCGCCAGCCCCCCCGTTGTTTTGGCACCAGGAAGTACCTGGAGACAAACCCTGGGTGTACCAGAGGATCCGCAACAGGAACCACAACCTCCTTGCACAGGAGCTGGGCTATGTTGCCTCTGAGAGCTGACAGAATGTTTGCAGATACCAAGTCCTCCTGTGGGGTGCAGGCTCGGCAAGGAGGGTACCCCTTGAATTCCAGAGGCAGACCCTGATCCACCACCTTGAGGACCCACCTGTCCATGGTGACAGTGGACCAGGCGAAACGAAATTGGCGGAGCCAGACCCCCATAGGAGGACCTAGGGGAGGTGTGATGGGCATGAGGGAGGCACTCCTCATCCCATCACTGGGCAGGCTTGGAGATGGAGGAGAGCCCGGCTGAGGAGCCACTTGAGCCTCCCCCCCCAAGCTTGCAGACAACCGAGGCCACCGACTTCAGCTGAGGTTCCTGAGGTTGGACTGGTTTTGCCGCAGGAGTAGAGGTGGACCGAAAAGGCTTCCTTTTCCACTGCTGCTTGGAGCTCTTGGGGTCCTTTTGGGCAGATGTCACGGAGTCCTAGGTGGCACTGGACTTCTCGATGCGGGTGAGGTGGCCCTCGACCCCAGGACTGAACAAGTCGGTGCCCAGGAAAGGAACATCTGCCAGCTTGTGCCAAGTGTCTGCCATGAAGATTCTTTGTCAGGTGGCTTGTCGACATCCCCAGTGTTGCTGGAGTGCCTAAACACAGAATCGGCCACCAGCCCCTCGGCAGAGGGGTGTTCTGTGAATCCCGAGAGGGAACCAGTAGATACAGCAGGCCACCTGGGAAGAGGGTGCAAAGCAGGAAGCGGGGCGCTGCCAAAGCTCCAGGGCAAGGCCAAGAATGTCCTCTGCCACCAGGAAAGCCTCCGTAGGAGTATTCCCTCAGTCAAGGATCTTGGTCAGCCGGTAATGAGCCCATTTCTGGACGGGCTCCATTTTCATACCTTTGGACTCAGAGATCAGGTGGAGAAGGCCCATAAAGGAGGAAGGGTCTTCGTCCATTGAGAGATCCCCCACCGACTCCACGTCGACCGGACGGGAGTGCAGGGAGGAATCCTCTGACTCTGAGGAGTCATTAAAGAGGGGTCGACTGACCAAGTCCCCACTGACCCTCTGCAGACAATCAGGGGTGATGGTGGCTGACAGCCGACGGGGAAGTCCCTTGGTCGGCCGACACTTCTTGGTTGGAGCACCAGTCGGCGGCTGTTTAGGCAGCAGCTCCACCAGAACTGGTGGAGACGCCGGCGTCGGCCAAGCTGGGACCAACTTGGTCATCTCCTTAGGTGGAGAAGGCATCAGCCTGTTGGGCGAAAGCCAGGAGATGGCTGGCATAGTAGCCAGAGCTGACTTCACACTGGTAAGCACCAGCTGTTGCCACATTAGAGCCTCGTAGTGTTGACACAACATGCGCTGAAGCTTCTCCTCACCTGAGGATTAATAGTAGCGGTGGTGCCGCCTTCTGTGGTGTCGAAAGCAGGAGCACTGATGTTGACGGGAACCACTCGACCCACGGGAAGAAGACCTAGACCACCAAGGGAACCAGCAGTGGGGCTTGAAGGGAGTTGGCGGACGCTGAGTCTCCTCTGGATCTTGGTTGTCAACCAAGGCAGTGGGTCAGCGGACTGATTCATCCCAAGAGTCTGGATCAGGACCAGAGTCCTGTTTAAGGAAGTGTCGGCCTCTTCAGTCGACAACTGGTTGACCGGTTTGAGAAAACTCTCAGCCAGAAGATCAACCAGTGTCTTGGTCAACTGGCCCAACAGGGTTACTGTGGAGTCGGCGGCCTGGGCCAAGGATCTGACCGAAGTCAGATCTGGAGAAGCATGGGAATCCAAAGCTCTCAACCGAGAACACTCCAGATCCCATGAACGTTGACAAAACTGTTTTTTGGACCCTTTCTTTGACTTGGATTTGTGCCCGGAGGGTCCCTGACCGAGGGTCGGCAAGGACTGGCACAATTCTTTGAACGATCCCGTGAAAGTCGAACCCAGTTGAGTGGCATGAAGGCAGCCCCCGAAGAGGAGAGGGAAGTGGCATGGGCTGCAGCCTCCTCAAATGCCGCAAGCAGTTCAGTGGACCCCGCAGCAGCAGAGACCACCCAACCTGCATCCTTAGATTTGACTGTTGGGTTCTGTTCATTCGGTCAGCCTAACTTAAGTTGAGCGAGATGGTTCTCGAGAATGGTAGGATGGAAAGTATGACAAATATCGTAGGCCTGGGAATCGAGCTTGTGCCCCAGGCAATAAATGCACATGGTGTGTGGATCCATTTGAAACATCTTCTGCCCACAATGGCACTGATGGAACCCGGGAGCGGACTTGTCATTCATTGTGGTCGCAATCAATGATCAAGCCTGAAGACAAAGTTTTTTTGAAATGTTTTAGAAGTAAATCTGGAGATTGATCAGCAAAGGGCCTACTCAGCGCAAGAGTGGTAAAGAGGGAGCTGCTTCTTCCGGCAGAAAGAAAGATGAAGGAGTTACTACCCTGGTGGGTGGGAGGAGCCAGCCTGGAGACGTTTCTGGCAAGTCTTAAAGCGTAAGGCAACTCCCAGAAGTGTGGACAGAACGTCATATCCATGTCCCTAGAATGGAAAAATACAAAAGAAACTACAACACACAACAATAACTGCAAAACCATAAGGTGTGCAAAACAAAGCAAGTCACAACAGTTGGTACAGAATAAAAAGAACAAAACATCCATGAATCAAACAGACCCCATAAAGGGCCCGTAGTACCAGAGCCCCATTCTGCTCTGGTACTACGGACCAAGAAATTCGCTGTAAATGATAGACTAGATATTACCAGAGACCCATTTAATGTTCTCCTGATTTTTGTGCTTGATATATACAGTAAGTCTCTGTTTAAGTATGTACATTGAAGCTTATTGCAAAAGGTACTTGATTTCTGGGCTGCCTTCCCCTTTTTAGAATTAGTCATTGCTGTCTTAAAGGAAAGGTCCCTTCAGTCTTTTATTCTGTTTATCTGTGCAGTTTGTAGCAATGAATAATGATTTCCTGTACTGCACCCTCCTAATTTCATTAGGATTTAGATGTAAATGAAAGTACTTAAGTCTGGTGTGAAAACCTGCTTGACTCCACTGAAAAGGTCATGACCCGACTTATGTAAAGCATCCTGGAATGTTATGATGTTTTAGCGCTAAAGCCTGCAGTAGTTATGTAAGCATTACTCACAACACAGCATGGTTCTGTAGAATTAATCCATGCCGGAGGTTAGGGCACAGTGTCTCCAACCACCTAGGCATGAATTAATTCTACAGTAGAACCATGTTGTGGACTGGATTAATGTGCTTGTAACATGGCAAGTGCAGAAACAGGGAGTTATGCTTGATAAGAGATTGTAACATGACATCCTATATTAGCAAGTACAATAAAATAATGACACAGAGACAGACACAGGTAGTTGGAATGTAGACTTCTTTTATAGTGCTGAACAGGCTGATTTTCCTTTTAATATTATGAGTACATTGGCGAACTGTGATTCAATTACTGATTACATGCAGATGTGATCAACTTTTTGATTTTGGCTGACTTTTGTGAACTGTGGAATTGTCTCAATTTTTCTGCTGTGTTTGCTGTTTGGGATTTGGCTGCTGTGCTTGATGGGAAATGCATATATTTAAGTGCACAGGAGATTTGAGTTCTGGTGGTGAATGACAGAATTACAAGAGCAAGCATGGTTTATTGAGCAGCAGCCATGAATTACACTGTATTAGTCAGTGCTGTTGCTGTCCTCTGCAGTCACTATGTTTTGTCTTGTACTGGTCATGAAACTTTTCAAGGCATAGCAAGTGGACCACAGTACGAACTGATCTGCACTTGAGGAAATTAACTTGGCAAAAACACAATGCATAGATGTAAAGGCACAGTGCCTGTATTTAATTGTCAGTTTGACAAAAAGGAAATACAAAGTACCTTGTAAATTTAAAATTCATTGCATGAGACATCTAAACACTGTGGATGGGATATTCAGAATGTGCCAGGCAGGGGCGCAACGCAACTGGGATGCGCCAGGGCATGGTCCGTGTGATATTCAACGGTGCTGCGCCATGGCTCAGCACCACTGAATGTGGCACTGGGGCCGCCCGCACTGCGCACGGTGCAGTGACACTGCACCAGCGCAAGTGGCAAGTGAGGAGCAGGGGGATGCGTCAGCGCAAGTGTGGGTGAGCTAGGTGCAGCAACCGCGATATTCAGCGCTGGGCATGCAAATGAGGGCATTATGAGTGCAAGTCGCCAAATAGGGCCATTGCATGTTATATATTTGTTGCATGCAGGTGCGCGAGATCCGGCGACATGCGCCTGGCACCCTGCCAGGCTGCAGCCGTCGGGGACCGATGTCCCCTGCCCCTCGGCGGGCAACGCGCCCCAACATCCGATCACGGGCATAACATAAATAAATCCCTGGTGGTCCAGTGGACCTGCACCCCTGCCCGATCATGGGCAAATAAAGAATCTAATTCCCTGGTGGTCCAGTGGTCTTGCTCTCCTGCTCGATCGCGGGCAAATAAAGAACTTAATTCCCTGGTGGTCCAGTGGACCTGATCCCCTGCCTGATCGTGAGCAAATAAAGAAATGTAATCCCTGGTGGTCCAGCGTTACCCCCCCCTCCCCACTGAGACCTGCTACCCCGCCCCCCCCCGGTCAGCTGTATGCCTACTGGTCCGCTGCATGGGCATATGGGTGTGCAGACTGTGCTAATGCGGTATGGTCTGCCGCCCATTGGCCACAGTGGGCAAACAAGCGTACAGCCGTACTATTGCTGTCAGTCGGCGGGCAGCCGGGTGGCTTGAGGGTGGGAGCTGCCACCTGCTGCTGACCGGGGAAGTGGGCGCGGGTCTCAGTGGGTGGGTGGGGAGGGGGTACCGCTGGACCACCAGGGATTATATTTCTTTATTTGCCTGCAATCGGGCAGGGGATCAGGTCCACTGGACCACCAGGGAATATGGTTTGAACTACAGCCCATGATCGGGTGAGGGGGTAGGGTCCACTGGACCACCAGGGATATAGATTTATTACGCCCGCGTTCGGGCGGGGGGGCACGACGCCCGTACTGTGTCACTGGAGGTCGGGTGGCCACCCACAGCTGGCGGCTGCCGTGTTGTGCCCAGCAATACGGTGGCCAGCCTGTGGGTGTCCCCCGACTTGTTCCTGCTTTTTACAGGTGGATCTTTGCGACCCCCTGTGCAGCGCAAGACGGGTCTGTGCCTGCATATGCGCCACACATCCCGGGCTGAATATCGGGATTTGCCGCATATGCATGGTCACGCCCCCTGCACTGCGCGCATACGTACTGGTGTGCCCGGCACATCGGAGATTTCGCCAGCGCAACATCCTTCTTTGAATATGCTAGCGCCAAGGCATCAGTGGATTCGCGCATGGTGCAACACTGTTGTGCCATGCAACCGCTAAATATCCCACCCTGTAGGACTAGGAACAATGCCCCAGCACTTCACTCTGTTAGAGCTTCCTCCAGGGAAGCTCTAGCAGAGCAAAGCGCTGGGGTCAGTACCCAGCCATTTATGCAGTCTCTCACAGTATTTCACTAAGGAGACAATGGTAGGGTGGGTGTTGACTTGATGGGGGAGTGAGGAATATAGGAAGAGCAATGGCACATGTTTGGTATTCAAAGATCTCACAATATGGACCCATTGCGGGTTCAAGTCTTGGGGTAGTTGGAATAATTTTAGAGTCCGGGCAGCCCTAAATGCCCATCTGTGGTCCAAGAAGCTCAGTAGCCACTATCATCCCCCCCCTCCCCATTCTCCAGTACAATCTGAGTTTACTTCTGCTACAATATATGGTATCAGTTTTCCTTCCCATATGAAACTGGCAATCATAGTTTCAATCAGTTTCAGTCAACTAGGGGAATGTGTACTGGTAAATGGGAGAGAATTCAGAACATTTTCGGAGCCATCACCCTTTTGATCGCTTCAGTCTGCCACGGCATGGATAACTGTTGCAGCTTCCAGCAGTCACATTCTGTCCTGAGCTGTGTCAGTAATGGGGAGAGATTATGGTTACAGAGTTTGGAGGTATATGGGGTTACCTGGATGCCAAAGTACGTGCGCAACACAGGAGATATTTCAGACCTTAATGGTAATCTTGGTTGACTGACACAGCAAGTTAAGTGGGAGAATCTTTGTTTTGGATTGATTCACATTAAGCCCCGAGATATGTGTAAAACACTTAGCAGGTGTAACAGACGGTGTATAGTGGTGGGGGCATCTCCCGAGAGGACAAGCAGGTTGTCTGCATACATCAGAATGTGACATCTGTGGTGCCTATACTGATTCCCTGGATCACGGAGTCCTGGCAGAGGGCTGCATATAGGAGTTCAACGGCAAGCATGAATAGCAGAGGGGCCTGCCTTCTTCCTCTGCAGAGATGGGAAGGGGTGACATAGAAGTGGTGAGCCTCCGTGCTGTGGGAGAACAGCATAGTGTACAGACCTGGGTATTACTTATTTTTGAAGTGTTTTCCTTTTTTATAAGCTCATTAGATGGTCTTCTACTTAATAGTACTGGGTTGTGAAAAGCAGTGCTTTATCTGGAAGCAGACATATCTAGTTTGTTCCTCCTCCTACTGTATCACCAGCATATAACATCTCATTGTTATATCATAAGCCCTGCTGCCTGAATGGTAACATGTCAAAAGTTACCAATCAAGCAGAGGAGACTGGCTCTTCTTGGTTACTAGTGATGTCACAGTTAGCGAGGTCACAATGCTGATGAAGGAGAGGAAGCAGCAGAACTATGTCAGCCTCCAGGTTGAGTGCTGTTCCACACATCGCACACAGTATTATCAGGTAAAAAAAAAATTCTAATTATAAAAACAGAAAAGAAAAAATACTTTACACATGACTACTTCTGAATGCTCCTAGTAATTCCAGGAACTACACTAGCTCTTCAAGGTAGGATACATGATGTCAATTTATCCCATGTGGGATTAAAGACATTTTGGACTTTGTGGAACTTTATTTTAAATTTTATCTTTCTTACGTTTGCAAGAGAAAAACCTTACAATGGATACACAAGGAGATAACACCATGCCATTACTTTGTAGCCATCATGCAGCTCACGAGCTTGCAATACAGTGCGTATTTTGAATTCATTTTTGTTGTGGACTTGCATTGAATTCCCCAACCTGTTGTATCCCAATACCAGAAATGTAAAAGCTCAATCTGAATGCTGTACTGGTCTGTTTTCCACATGGATTTCGATGTACTGTGTTGTCTTTTACTGAAAACAAGAACGTTTAAAAGTATACTGTCTAAGAGCTGGCCCAAGAGATTGTATTTCCCCTATTTTGAGGGAGTAACCCTGGCTGCCAGTGGAAAGGCGAGTAATACTCCAAGTGCCCCTATCCACTTATAAGAGTTTAAATGGACTGGAACCCACTTGCATGCTGGACCCCCTCTCATCAGACAACCCCAGCAGGCTAGCATTGTGTCTACATTTGGCAAATGAGTGGCTAATACAATTACTTATTTGGTGTGTGCTACTTTTTTTTTTGTAAGTGGCTAGCTAGATCAGCTGGTCAAATGTTATTACAGTTAACAGGACCTCCATACGGTGTCTCTTATAGTAGAACAGTCTTCACGTGGCGTTTGGGTGACAGTACCCTAAATAAAGCTGAGGGGTTCTTGTTTCACCAACTCTAACACGATGACTCTCTTGTACAATATGAGACAGCCCTCATGGGTCCTATTATCATATTATAAATAATGACAAACTTGAAAGCATTAGATTATAGAATCAGGGTTTTATTTAAAAAAAAAATAATAATTCTCCAGTCCCCCTCATGTAGTTTTGTGTTTGTACTGGTTCAGTCCAACTGTTCTCTTGCCACACATGAGACAGTACATAACGTGCACTCATAGTAATATTCAGAAAGCAAGAGGGAGGGGTTTCATGAAGACAAATCAATAGTAAAGTAAATGTTTTAAGCTTTTTACTGCATTTCAAAAAGTGTTCCAAATTTTCTTGGGAGTCACTGCTTGAGGAAAGGGGGTTTTAAGACGGGGTGGAATAGAGTAAAGGGGAGGGGAGGGGAAGGGTGTCAGGGAGGGGAAGTATGGCATCATATAACAGATGTTACATGAGCCCTGCATCGAGCAGATTTGATAGACCACAAGGCCTTCTTCTGCTGGCTTATTCGTAGGTTTGCATGTTTGTAAATGGATTTTCTACTCATGCACAGCTGAGGGGGATAGCAAGAATGTGTGTGAACAATTGCTGAGGCAGGAGCACATGGCTGAATGGAATACTGAGAAGATGTGGTCACAGAAATGCCAACTGCACACAGGATAAGAGGTACGTGTACTTGAGCAGTTCTTGTACTGTGATTGGCCAGAAGGAATGTAATGATTTATGATAGTGACCAATCAGGACCATCTCGGTATTGTGGGTCCTGGGTGACAGGGCATTTGCTGTCACAGCCCCTGGCATCCAGAACAGTGTGATTAAAAAGGCCTTATGCTGACAGCATTTAAAACCAAACTTCAGACTATGTTATCTGAGGATGCGTTTGGACAGTCTGGACCTTCTAATATTTAATTAATAATTTATTTTGATTCTATAAATCATTTTGTATGTTTTTTCGTGTTGTCAAATTTTGTAGAGTATGCTTTATATCTATTGATGTGGTATCATTTAACTGTAATCTATTTTCTCATGAGGCACTCTCCCAAGGCACTGCATGAATTGTGTCATAGATAAAATCTCTCTCTTTTTGTACCTTTTTTAATTTCGTGCCATCATGCACTCTAAAATCAGGCTCCAAAGAAATTAGAATGTGTTGGGAATCCAGCTGGGTCTCTTCCCCTGACAGCTGCCTGGAAGTGTCTCTTTAACACACAAAATCTGATGATCTCTCTTTAATAAACAATTTGATGGGTCATGGCTTCCTGCCACTTTTCTGACAAGTCAAATCAGATCAGTGCATGCACTCATTCTACTGGCTGGAACTTGCTTATTTTCTATAATTAGAGAGATACAGTAGATGTAGTGCTTGTGAAAAGAGGCAGATCAATGTCATCATAAACTGAATCCTGATGCATATCCACAAGGTCTACAGTCTAGGTGAGTGCAGGGCAAGCATCTTCATTCTGATGCGTGACTGCGCATCAGGAATGACCTGAATGGAAAACGAATCTCAGGAAAACCAAAAATTCAGTGTCCATATTTATTCAGTCGAGTGGAGGGGGTGGTCAACCATACCAGTTTGTGCCCAGCTGGCAACTGAGGTTGTGTGGTATGAGAACCTACTTATGACTAAAACTGAGATTAGAATCCAAGTCCCTAGCAGCAAAACCACAGATGTTTAATAACACCAACTGAAATGGAATTATGGAATACATTTTCACAAAATTAACATTTGGAACACATAATCAATAAAGATAAGAAACAGTTTAAAAAATACCTTCACAACTATATACTAGCTGGAAATAGATTGTGCCGTTATGGGTAATTGATGGCATCCATATGGGCATACAGCCTTCTTGACTCCAAAAACCTTGGTATGAACCTCAGTATTTGGAACTCATAAAAATGTTTTCTGATTTCCCTTTCTACCCCCCTTCCCCACAACATAGACAAAATAGCGATACTCAAAGAGACTTGCCTACGGGGGTGGGGGGGTGGAGTCCCAATTCTGAGTTCCACACAATGCTGGCTGGCACAAATGGGTTTTGCATACTCCATCTTCCCAGTATGCACCCATGAACATGGCACAGCAAGGCACTATGACGTGCCTGGTATATGTCACGATGCCCAAAGTTGTACCATGTTGCTGAAGTCAGGCACAGAGCAATCAGCCAAGATAGAAACAAAAAAACATTGAACATGTCAGTAGAGAAGAACCAGTAGGCCCATCAAGTCTGCCCTATTCTCCATGCCTGACACTGTACCCTGGACCCTACTTGGTTACAGATGTCTCCTCTCTCTCTCTCTCTCTCTCTCTCTCACCCCCTCTCCTCTCCCTAATCCCTCACTTCTCAGGTTCCCTAGTGGTCCAGTCATCCCCCTCAAACCTTGGAGGGGCATGCTGCCATGCAAGTGGATGTGATGGATCACCATGAGACTGTGTATGGCCCTGTAGGACGGCTTTGCAACAGTGTCACAAAGCTTAAGCCAAGCCAATTAGTCTGACAGCTAACAGTAACCAAGAATGGGACCCAAAGCGTTTTTGAAAATTTACTGGCGCAACCAAATTGCAAATGCAAATGTTTAAAATCTAGACACCAGCTGTTTAGGTTAAGACTGCACATGTACCCAGAGAAAGAAGACAGAATAACTGTACCCAGTGACTTGATGAGGACAGAACTCAACAAACCAAGGGTCTCCTGTTTTCATGTTTCACCACAAACCATCTTCCACAGAACAAAGTACGCTGACATTTAAGCATCTGGACCTTATTAGGAAGGCAAACTGAGAACCATTTCCTTTAAAACTGCACCCTTGCTCTAAGCATACTAGTAATGAAAACCCTTAACAACCTTCTCTTCTTTGGCTTTCTTAAGATCACCGCCAGCCCATGCACACATATAATATTTGTTTACCATGGCGTATGCTGCTGCAAATGTCCCCATAGCAATGCCCTGCCAACGGCTGCTTTGACGCCAGCAAAAATGACTTGCCTCTCCCTCCAGCATTTCTCAATGGCAGCAGGACAGAGTAAAAATTCCTCTTCCTCTGAACAACATAGGAAAACTGACACTGTGATTAATGGGGATTCAAATACAGAGGCAAACTGAGGAAAGCAATGTATGGTCAAATGGTTCTGCCCAATGATGAGTGTAAATTATCCATAGCTCAGAAGTTACGCAGAGGCAGAGTCTTCGGTCTAAAGGTGCTGTAAGGGCAAACTTATTTCTCACAGTACCTCACTGTTCCTAAACTGAATAAAAGTCCCAAAATACAACTGACACTAAAGAGTTTTCTCTCAGCACAATAAGACATGTAATCATACCTTTCAGCTCTCACATTAGGAGGGAGGGTCTCATCATACTGCTCCCCCCAAGAAGCCCTCTGTCCCACATTGTAACTGTAGGTCGTGAGAAACTAACCTGAGTTCTTGGACTCAGATACAAGGGCGGTGGACAAAGGCCAGGCAGTGGATATCCTGTATTTGGATTTCAGCAAGGTCTCTGATTCAAAGCAGGTTAGTAAAGAAGCTAGGGGCCCCTAGGATAGGAGAGGCATGGATGTAAGAAATCCTACACTAAGTAAGCCATGGCTTACAAGTTAACTGGAGAGGGGCGGCATTCTGGGCTCTGACCACTGATTTTTCTTACTCTATCTGATATCCACCCCTACTGGTGTTACAATATGATCGTTGTGTTCTGTTTAAATTAGACATAATGTTAAATGTATAAAACAAAGCACTGCTGCATTATTTTCACTCTTTAACTGTACAGTATTTCCTGACTTCCTGAAGTACACTATGGGGTGTACAAGGGGTCTGGTTCATAAATATGGGTACGCCTGCAATGGGGGAGTGGCAAAGTGGTAAAAAAGGATTCTGGCTTATACATTTTATTTTCTTAGTTACATCACTGGGGAAGAGTGGTGGGAATGAAGCTAACCTGGTGGGCAGCACACTTGTTGAGGTAGAGGATCTAGATGCTAGCACTAAATAGGAAGCACACAGCTGTCAGAGGTATGACAAGTGGGGGCCACAGGGTTGGTACTGGGGCCAGTACTGTAAATGTGTTCATCTGTGGCATCCATAAGGGGATAAGGAAAAAACTGTCTCTTCGTAGATGACACCAAAATCAGTTGAAGGGTAGACACAGAGAAGGGAATTGGGGATCTAAAAAAGGGACCATGAAAAAATGGAGAAGTGTTCTAAAATTTGGCAGCTAAAGTTTGATTCAAAAAAGTAAAATGTTATGCACATAGGAAGAAACTTTTGGTGCAAAATAATCAGTCAGACCACAGAGGAAAGGGTCTGAAGTCAATGGACTAGTGTACTAGAACATTTGGTAAAGCCAACATTATGCTGAGATGCATAAGGAGGTGTTTCTCTTGTAGGAGGAAAGAGGTACTGTTGCCCTTCTATGGAACTCTTGTAAAGCTGCACCTGGAGTACTGTGTCCAGTTCTGGAGCCCACACCTGAAAAGAGATAGGGGCCATACAAAGACAGCAGATAGGTACGCTAAAAACATGATACATGGACAGCAGGGAAAAACATATGAGGAACATCTGGCCAGTCTGAACAGGTAGTCATTGAAAGCCAGCCAAGGGACACAGTTATAAGCTGGTGTGTGTTTTTCAGGAGTTGGGGTGCTCAAGAAGGATGTGAGGAATTACCATTCTTCATCACTGAGAGACTGGTTGAAAGATGGAACAGCTTGCCCAAGGAAATGTATTTGCCAAGATGGTGCAGGTTGTGTGGGACAGCCACAAGGCGTTGATGAGAGCAAACACCAGGTAGAGGGGGACGTGGCAGAAGGCAAAAGGCCAATCTCGCACTACAGCACTCAGTCTAGGCCAGACCGATGGTATGTTGGAGCGCTTGAGGCAGGAACTGGGCACACACGATAGCTCATGGGTCTTCTTCTGCCAGCAACTTTCTATCCTTCCATGTATAAACCTTGCCTGGAAGTGCCTTACAAATTCCTTGCACTTTCCAATGCTAAAAGCTTTCCTCAGCTGCAGACAGAGTGCAGAATGTGTCCCACTGTCAAAAACAGTAGACATGCTCTGTTTGTCTGTGCCACAATCACCTTCTGGATGTATTTCTCTCTCTTAGCAGTCACTGCCCCCTGGTAAGCACAACACTGCATCTTCAGGGCCAGTCTGTCAGCCAGAAAAAGGTATTTTCCCCAGATATGTTCCAGCCTACTGCCCAGTCTTGGTAGTCTGACTTAAACACATCCTGCAGCACTACAATGAGCAATTACACGATTTTCAAGTCCAGCCTAGTAACCCTGAACTGAACTAGTAATCCACTGCATCAAAATCTCATTATGGAAACATCAATCTTCTTTGGAATTTCTTCATGTACCATTGTGTAACCAATAAGACACGGCAGTGAGTGCATTAGACAATTCCAGCGCATCGTCAGGGATGTACTTCAGCCCCTGGTCATGCATTAAAACTGTCTAATGCACATCCCTGGCGTGTCCTATTGCACTAATAAAATTTGCTTTTTCCCATCTCAGCAGGAATTAAAAACGTTTTTAAATTGTTAAACATTAAAATGATTTAGCCTAATTTGTGATAAAACAGTCCTGCCTGTATGAGGTTGCTGTCTTTGTTTTTCCTTTAGGACATGTCCTATTCTAGCCACCATAGTTGTATTTTTTATTCTGGTACTGCAGCATTAAGAGCACTATACCACTAGTGCCAGGGGTGAAGTGTCATATCAAATAGAAATAAAACATTGGGGGGGGGGGGGGAAAGCACCACTCAGAACCTCCAGGGATTTGTTTTCATAAAGAAACAAATCAAGTAAACACTGGAATGGACTACTGGGTCACCACAGAAATCAGAGGAAACAAAGGTAATATACATTTACAATTATTCCATTTTAGAGAGGGGGTGCAACGCAACCAATGCAAGGTTTTATAAAACAGATGGTGACCAGAGTTGTTCCAGGCTATAGTGGGAAAATCTTGACCCCTAGGGATGAGCTATTGCCTTTTGCAAGTCATACCGCCCTTAGCCTTCAACTTCAAGCAGTGTAACAACTGTTAGGCAATAGAGTTCATCACTCAGGGTCAACATTTTCCCACTATAGCCCTTGACTTTGGTCTGTCTTTGTTTACAGTATTTACAGTACACAATACAAACCTGATAAGGTACAGAAACAGTACAGTACAGGGAGCTTCTTGGAAGCTGCAGCTCCACTCTACACTCTTTTACATGCCTTTTCTGACCGGGCATGTCTATGTCCAAGACTGTTGTTTATGTTTGTTTTATCAACCTGTTAACTGTACTTTATATGTCCACCCTCTGTTATCAACCTCTTTTATGAACTACTGTTCTGCTATATTTACTTTAGTAACTATAATTTTGATTTACTATGTACCTTATTATCAATTATAAAACGGCAAGGAAACAATCTAGAAATTGTCCAAGAGACGTCACCTGACCGTGCATTAAATCTCTATAAAAGCATGGTCAGGTGCCTAATTTCATTTTCCTCCCCCAAAAACCCTACATAGAGCCATTTTATAAGTGTAATAAACCCTTCCAGGTTGTGTATCATGGGATTTTAATGCACATCCCAGGCGCATAAGGACACTACCTTCAGCCGCATGCCTTACTACACCCCTTGGACATGCATTAAAATCCTGTAATGCACACCCTGTCACAGTTTATTAATTACTTATTCACTGTGTACAGTTCCCTAAACTTGTGTTATTTTATTGAATTATAATTATTGGTTAGGGTGTTTAATAACATGGTTGGCAATACTTTTAATTGCTATAATAAACCGCTTTCACCATAATATATTGCTGGTTATTACAGCATAGCTGTCAATCAATTAAACCCACTGAAGTAAAGAAATCACTTTTTTCTTGTGCACTTTAATGTCACATAAACAATTAGTTTCCTTCAGTCATGTGCTACATAGCCTCTGTTCTTAGTACAAACAGCTTTAAATTGTCACAGAGTTTGTGAAGTACCATACAGAAAGTAAAAGCCAGTGGGTCCCATGGAAGCACTTACATGCTGACTGTAGTAATTGCAAGTTAATATCGGCAGTAAGCTCCAAGTAGCTGCCCCCTAGCCTGCGGAGCCTGTGAAAGCATTTGTAAGCCATCTGAAGAGAACCTGTAATTTAAAGCAAGTACCGGCAGTTGGAGCAGCTTCTTGTGCTTCAGAGAATGAAAAGAAAAGTCTTCCTGAGGAAACACAGAACAGCACTTTATGGATTAGGCAACTGAAGGAAGTGGTACCATGCACTGTGGACAAATCCTCTCCTGACTTGGCACTCAATGGATGGGAGTATAGGAAGGAGCCATTAGACTCCAAAGATTCATTTAAAAGTGGTCGACCGACAGAGTACCCGCGGGCCCTCAGGGCCTGTTGGGAGTCAAGGTGACCAACAGCCAACGAAGAAGCCCAGAAGCAGTATGGGCATCCTTGGAGGGGTGACTACCAGTGCCTGCTTAGGCAGTGGCTGCACCTGGATGGGCGGAGAGGCTGACTAGGTCAAGCTGGAACCGGCCAAGCCACAGTAGGCTGGGGCCTAGGTGGCAGAACCATGGGAAAACCGGTGTGAGGCCTGGAACTGGCTTAACCCCAGTAAACATGAGCTGACACCACATGAGCTTCTTGTAGTGCTGAATATTTTTTGCCGCGGAGCCTCTACTCATCCGAGGAAAAAGAGGAATAGCAACGACGATGCTTGCCCGAATGCCGAGAGCGAGAATGCTGATGCCAGCATTGGCTGCTTGACTCCTGGCTTTGGGATCAAGACATCAACCTCGACCATCAGGAGCACCACCAGTGGGCCTCGGAGGGAACTGGTGAAAGCTGAGGATTTTTCTGTGTAATCAGCTCCCAGGAGGTTTGGACCGGATCAGCGGGCTGGTCTGACCCACCCTGAGAGGAGACAGGCAGGACACCAGAGTACTAGCGTCCTAGAAAACGAGGTATCGATCTCATCTGATGACAATGCATCGACCAGGTCAAGAAAAATCTCAACAGGTTGGTCAATGGGCGTCTTGACCAACTGGCCTGACTGGGAGACTGTGGAGCTAGCGGCCTGAGCCGAAGGATTGACCGTAGTTGAAACCTCCAGAGAAGTGCGGGAATCCGAGGCCCGAGAGCACTTTTGATCCCATGATCAACGTCTCTTTCAATCGTCTCTTTCTTCGAAGATTTACATTTAGCCCTGCCCAAAGATGAGAAGGGGATGGCACAAATCTCAAAATACCACGTGAAGGTGGCACCAAAGAAACGTGGCACGAAAGTCAAAGCCGAAGAGGCATGCTCCGCGGCCTGAGCTGCAAACTCTTCAAAAGCTGCAAGTTGTTCAGCAGATCCCGCAGCCGTGGAGACCACCCGACAGGTGTCCTTCAAGTGAATGGGGGGATCCTGTTCATTTGGGTGCCCTAAAAGAAGTCAAGTGTGGCGGCCCTCTAAAGTAGAGGGATGCAAGGTGCAACAGATTCCACATGCGTGGGGATTGTGTTCGTGGCCTAGGCAGTAGATGCACAAGGTGTGAGGGTCTGTCCAAGACATCTCCTGTCCACACTTGCATTTCTTAAATCCTGGCGCTGATTTTGAGTTGTCCCTGTTGGAGATTGAGAAATCACCTGAAGACGAAGTAATTTCACAAATTTTGCAAATTTATGAAGCAAAGGGCCTACTCAGCTTGGAGAGTGGTAAGGAGGGAACCTTCTTCTTCCAGCAGAAAGGAAGATCTGACATCACGGGGTGGTGTTGAGGGAGTTACCACCCTGGTGGGTGGGAGGAGCCAGCTTGAAGATATTCCAGCAAACCTTAAAGGGAAAGGAACGCTGCCACAAGTGTGGATAGTACACTATATCCATGTCCCTAGAATATATATTTTAAGAGTTTACACTTTCTACCTACAAAAACATTGCAGTCCGCATCAGCAGTTACAAAAAATTCCTAAACAATTTTAATTTCAGGACCTTTCATCTTTTTATTTACATTTCAATAAAATAAAATCTTTGTCTCTTGGATTTAATCTGTTCCTGGTGCTTATACCCACCATGATATCATAACCCACCGTTTAAGACATAGGGCTCGATTTTCAAAAAGTAAAACTATGATGCAAAGTGCCTGTGCCAAATGGGTATGACACAAGAGGCACCTTGTGTCATAATGTGCAGCTATCCTGCAGTAAAGTCAGGATGCCATGTGACAAAGCCCCCCTGTGCCACCCTTATGGCAAAAGCGCACATGTGCCAGATCGCAAGGGTGGTTGCACCATGGTGGGGCTGCACCATGCCCTTATTTGGTATTCTAGAAGTCCCGCCATGGTCACAATGGGGAGCTCAGGCTAGACCAGCCTGGTCAGAACATGAGAGGGGGAGGGGGTCGTCGCAACTTCAGGAGACACAGCACGGGGAACCAGTATTAATAAATGATACTTCCCTATCGATGTCAATCTCTGATAATGACCTTTTAGTTGTTAACATCTCATCCTACATGCTAGCTGATGCAGAAATGTCCATACTGAATAAGGGTATGTCGTTTAAACCTACATCACCTAATAATGAATTTAATACAATAGTGGACTTGAACTGTTTTGCTAGAAAATTTAATTTAAATATCCTTTTTTCACACGAAAATGAAATAATGGGCATAAATACAGAAACAACAAATGAAGGAATGCAGGCAATTTCAGAATGGAAGAAACCATCCATTTTTATTCCAGTAATGAATCTAACAGTGGGCGTCTTTTTGAGAAGATGTGAACAGGAAGTTTCTAAATTGCATGAAGCATTACCAATACCAAAGTATTTTAATTGCACTGTGGCAGAAAGAGAAGCCATAAAAAAATCTTCAAGCAAATACTACCATCACCATCCGACCCGCAGACAAATGAGGGGCCGTGGTGGTGACGGACCAAGTTACGTATTATGACACCATGAAAGCGCACTTAAATAATGTTGATTTTTACTGCAGGTTAAAAAATGACACCCCACTGAAGAATATAAATAACAAAGTGCTTTAGTTTTACATCATGCAGTACTGGATGATCCGATTTCTCAGAAAACTGGGAATTTTCTTTTGGTACACCATCCGGTAAAACCCTGTTTATATGGGTTACCTAAAATTCATAAAGACAAAGAAAATCCACCAGTCAGAGTCAGACTGATTGTGTCAAGTATTGGGTCACCAACAGAGCCATTGGCCCAATTTGTAGATGCCCAAATAAAAACAGTGGCAATGAAAACACGTACTTATCTTAAGGACGCAACTCGTGTTTTAAATTTAGCGAGTGAAATGGAGGTGGAATCTGATCGGTTTTTGATAACCCTAGATATTCAGGCACTGTATACCAATATTCCAGATGAAGGTGGTCTGGAGGCGGTATATGATGCTTTGAGTAATAATACTGATTACAGCGACTCATTTGTTCTTTTTGGAATAACTCTGAAAATTGTAGAAGAACTGCAGCCAAAGCAAACAGGATGCTGGACTGCATAGCCAGGGGAATTACGTCCAGAAGGAGGGAGGTGATCCTCCCTCTATATAATGCCTTGGTCAGGCTGCAGCTCGAGTACTGTGTACAGTTCTGAAGACCTCATCTGAAGAAGGACATAGAGCTGCTGGAGAGGGTCCAGAGGAGAGCGACCAGGATGATTCAGGGCATGGAGGGGGGGCTTTATGAGGACAGACTGGAAGAGCCTGGGCTTTACTCACTGGAGGAGAGGAGGGATAGGGGAGATATGATAGAGGTTTTCAAGTATGTAAAAGGAATAACCAGGAGTGGAACCAAGAAGCTGTTTAGACTAAAGAAGGGGGGAACAACCAGGGGCCAAGAGTGGAAGCTGGAAGGGGGAAACTACAGGGGGGAGCGTAGGAAGCATTTTTTCACTGAGAGGGTGGTGGAGCCGTGGAATGCGCTGCCTGGGAGGCTGGTGGAGGAGGGCATAGTGAGGGCTTCAAGAAGGGGTGGGACAGGTACAAGGGGAAACTGAAACTAAAGAAGACCCTCTTGGGGGCTAGGGGGGTGGTAAGGTGAGCAGCCAATAGGTTGCTGGCTTTCGAGCAGACAGTACAGACCATTTGGCCTATTCTGCTGGCTTTTAGTATGTTAGTATGTAAATTGTTTTAACAAAAAAACATTTTTTTTTTTTTTAAATGAACTGTATCATCAGATCCAAGGTACAGCAATGGGGGCTGCAATGGCTCCTAATTATGCTAATATTTATCTAGCAGAGTAGGAGAAACAGTATGTCCATGATGAAGAAGTCAATCCATTTTTTGGTCAAATTAATTTTTATAGACATTTTATTGACAGCATACTTATGACACGGATGGGGTCATATTCAGATTTGCAAGCATATGTTAAATATTTAGAAAGTACTATTAGCCACTTAACATTTAGTATGGTGACTAGCAGACAAGAGGTTTCATTTTTAGATTTGATTATTTTAAAAAATTGGGGGGGGGGGCTGTCTACTAAGAATTTCAGAAAAGAAACAGAAACAGTATTCTACGTTATACGAGTTGCCATCTGACCCATGTAGCTAAAAATATTCCAAAGGGCAATACATGTGTATTAAAAGAAACTGCAGCACAGAAACTGAATATGCATCTAGTAAAAAGGAAATGACCTATAGATTTAGGGAGAGAGGTTATAAATGGTCTATTTTACAGTCAGCGGTTAGCAGAATAGATTCAATTGAAAGAAAAGATTTGCTCCAATCAAAAAAGTAAAATAAAAAGAATATTAAAATTAATATGCATTTTAATAATAATGTTCCCCATTTTGTTACTGTTTCTAGTGCCCAATCTACTGAAATTCAAAGGATTGTGCGAACACACTGGTACATTTTACAAGCAGAACCAAAAATTTTGCCATTGGTGGAACAAGGTCCGAGATTCACGTTCAGAAGAGCTAGTAACCTTTCTGACTTCTTGGTGCACAAGACAAGAAATCCTGTAGTCGAAAAAGGACCTATTATGCCCTGGGGTAATTATAAATGTGGCAACTGTGCAGCATGTGACCACATCCAGGTAGGAGCATCTTTTCAAATTCCTAACAACAGCTAAGAACATAAAGTAAACAGCTTCATATCATGTGGAACTGAAGCTGTTGTTTATTTGGCAACTTGTACATGTCAGAATTTTTATGTGGATATGACAGGTTGTAAATTTAAGAGTAGAATTCTGGAACATTTATCCTGCATTAGAACAAAGAAAATGGAGAATGCTTTCGCTCTGCATCTTTCCAAAGCAAGTGCAGGTCATCATTTTTTTACATTTCAAGGACTGTAACGTGTGACATTAGGCCCAAGAGGGGGAGACTTGCAAAATAAATGACAGTGCAGAAAAACTTTCTGGCAATATAAGCTGAGAGCAGCTTTCCCTCCCGGTTTGAATGAAGCGTTTCAGTTATCACCATATTTGAAGAAACGTAGATACATTTTTATTCTTAGATATAATGGTTCATTAATTAGGAGAAACAGTGCAATTTCGAATATGTATATAATGTAGATATAAGGTGCTGTTGTAAGCATTTTGTAGAAAAAAATTGATATTTATGTGTAAAAACACTTATTATGCTATTTAATATAAATGTTTTGATGTTTTGCACTTGATGTGTTTTGGCTGCCATTTGGGCTACCAACTATATTAGCCAGATTATTGCTAAATGTTTAAGGATTTCTCACATATTTTTCTGTGAGATAATATCTGGCTAAATTGGAGACAGCACATATATAACTTTTGGAATGTTTTTAGGATATTTAAAGGTGCATTTAAATATGTGCATTTCTTCCTTATGGTGGACTTAATGCTACTGTGTCTTTAATTAGATAAGTGGCATGTTTCAGTGAGCTATTTAACCTATTGCTCCTGGCTACTATGACATCTTGAAAAAGTGCCAGGGTGGCGTGAAACGTTGACATTTTGTTTTGTACTCTTCTGGGGTGCTACTCCTTTTAATGTGCTTTTTGTATTATACTTTAGAGGGCAATTGTATTAATAAAGCCCTTTTTATTGTGTCCAAGTGTGTGGACTATACTTTGCCTCGTAAGCCGTTTTGAGCCCGTTGGAGTTCTTTTTTGACCTGCCCTCTAGGTGCCAATGAAACACCATAAGTAGGCAGCAGTGGCTGCAGGGTGCGGGGTGCAGGTTGTGGACAGAAACAGTTTGCGGGCACCACAACAGTGCCCTGTTACTCAGCTCTGGCTGCGAGCACCTGAGGCTGGGTTCCAGTCCTTCCTCCCAAACCACATACCCAGGCCAGTCAGCTGCCTACACTTGCACAGGGTACCAGCTCAGCCCCCTCACATTGCAGCCATGCCCCCATCACTCTCTATGCCACTCCCCATGCTCCTTCTGCCACCAGTCCCTGGCCTGCAGCAATATTCCCCCCACCACACCGCTGCGGCCCCTCGAGTGTTGCGCCAGGTGGGGGGAGCTGACGGATCTTTCCATCAAACCCCACAGGTGCACCACCTCTTTGGTGCAGCCCTGCCGCTGCGGCAAATCTTGGGTCTTGGGCATATGGCACAACTTGCAGCAAGGGCAGATGAAAGCTAAGGGCAAAGATCCTGTTTTCATGCAAAGGTTTTCAGTAATAAAGGAGGAACGGGGGTCATGATAGTGACCTATTAATACCTCAAGGGGTGAATAAGGTTCAGGAGGGGAGTATTTTTCAGAAGAGAAGGTAAACAAAAACTAGGGGACATGAAATGAAGTTTAAAGGGGGAATTTAGGAGGGATGTAAGTACTTCTTCACTTAAAGGGTGGAGGATGCCTGGAACTGCCTTACTACAGCGGTAGTGGGGGGGGGCCAAAACAGGTGGGCTTCAAACATGCATGAGATGTGCACAAGGGAATCTTGGTAGAGAAGTGGGGAGCAGGCTGCCCACAATCAGGTAGGGTCTATGGCAACAGCATGGGCAGAGAAAAAATGGGCAGACTAGGTGGGCCAAGTGGTCTTTATCTGCCAACAAATTCTATGTTTCTATAAGAATGGAATGTCCAGTAATCAAAATGTTACAATATTTGAGGTTTTCTTTTTTGCATGAAACTGGAACTTCACTTGAAACAAACATGGCATACAAAAACACAGTTATTAAAGGGACACTGTCAACCTGTTTTTCATCATATTCTACTTAAAAAACTACATTTTATGATTGCTTACCTTCTTTAACATTCACTGATGTTGCTGTTTGTTTTGTCTGCCTCCTTGTTTAGTAGAACTGAAATAATGCATGCTAATGTATATTTATAAACAACCTTCTTATGTTTACAATCCTGGATCTGTTCTTACTGCATACTTCCTGAGCATTACAAAAAACACCCAAACAGTGGCCAGTCACTCACGAGGCAGCAGACTCCTAAACTCCTACTGCATCATGAGGGGCTAGTCTGTGTTGTGGGTGTTCCCAAGTCAAGCAAAGATGCAGTTGGAGCTGATCAAGGAATGTAAACAAACCTGTTTTTGTGTTGTAACACCAGTATGGTGGGCAGTCTGTTTTTCACTTTTTTAATGAAAAAAAAAGAGTCAGAATCAAACTACCAGTTACATTAGCAATCTTTACAGAATGTTGGCAATCATAAAATGTGTTTTTTAAACTAGGGACACTTTGAGACCTTAACGGGGTTGACAGTGTCCCTTTAAGTGCAGTGAGTTCAGGTGTTTATTTATAATAATTAGTAGGGTCAGCTATTAACCAGAAATCAGATCCTATATTCTCTGTATTGAACTGGTATGATGTCATACCAGGTTGATATGGAAAAAGACACAGCTGCTCAATCACTCGCACAGGAAACCATTACACTATCAGTAACTAAAAACAGCTGTGACAGCATCTGTCGACTTTCTTTCTCTCACTCTCTTTTTATATACATTCACTTGCTAACTCGACTTTTTATACACAATTAACATAGTTCTAGTTCACTACTAGTTGATATCACACCCTAACAGATATTATAAAAAAAATAAATATGGGTGACTATTTTTTTTTAATGGTTTTGTCTACTTACCCTCGCTTTACTCTTGTGGTTTATGTGGCAAAACACACCTCCAGTGTGTAAAAAACACAACACACAACCACCCATGCAATCAATGAAAATATATATATATATACTATATATATATATATATATATATATATATATAGAGAGAGAGAGAGAATGAATAATGGATGGGCAGCTATGCAGAACCAGTGTGTTCTGCCACAGAGGGGTTCTGATTCCCTCTGACCTCGAGAGCGAAGCTCAAGAGGTCCACAGGAATCAGAACCCCGAGGTGGCAAAACACATTGGTTGTGCATAGAGTTGCTCATCCTGTATTTTTATAGTGTACAGTACTGTGTGAAATATGTGTTTTGTGAGTTCTTTTGCTTTCAAAATGAAACTGACTCATGCAGTTTCTAGAAGTTCTAGACTGCTGTTCTACCACAGTAGGGTAGAATCACATTCCACAATCTTGGAACAGTGGTAGAACGGCATTTTGAAAGGGATGGAATTCTATACAGAACAACACTCCACTATACACTATATATTATAGTGGCATGGTAGTGCCACTATAGTTAGGGTTGAGTACCCCATTGAAGGTTAAATCTGAAATTTGGCAGCTTAATAACTTTGCCACCGTTTGATGGATTTGCCTGTAATTTGGAAGGCATAGTTTGGTACTATAGATCTCTGGATCTGCCACGTTTTGTAATGGTCGGATATATGGCTGCAGAGCAACAGAGCACCAAAAAATGCACAAATGATGCATTTTTGCACATTCTTTGCTCGTGCCTACAGGTCGCACGGTTTGCACGATCAGTCCGAAACCTTCAGGGAACATCCAGCCGAGGCCCCCAATGTGCCTTTCGAAGATTTCGTGAAAAAATAGTACACAGTTCAAAAGTTATTCAAATAATTTTCCCATTATAGTCAATGGGAAAAGTTAAAAAGTTCGAGAGTGTCGCAAATGCAGTTTTTAGTGTCGCAAATGAACCTTATAGTGTCATAAATCCGGCATCTTATTTTCAGTTGGTGGTCACAGAAATGCTTGGCATTTAAATTTGGGACCCGCTAGGGACACAATTCTTGCTGTGTTCACCTAGTCAAGTCCTGCTGATGCTAGCCATGTCTTTTTTGGGGAGTTAAACACCCCAGAAATATGTTTTTCAAATTTTTGTAAACAGTAGTGTTGCAAAGTAGTGTCGCACATTCGACACTTTCGTGATTTTTTTTTGTGAAAGTGTCGCAAATCACGACACTACTTTGCAACACTATGCCCCAAACAATAAGAAATCTTTGCCACCCTGCTGCAAAGAACGGTTTAGTCTTTTGGGCTGAAATTTGGAGGGAAAAAAGCCAAGATCCCACAGATGTGCCTTTTGGTGGATTGGTGACAAAATATTAGACAGCTGCAAAATTCGGAACCAAAGTTGTGATTTTCCTATAGGCTAACAATGCAGCGTCCGCCTTGCGCCTTTAGGGCCCGTATCTGAAAGCGGTTCGAGATACGGATATTTCGTCAGAAGAATGCTTAGTGCCCCACTAGGGGGCTAAGTACAAAACTAGCCTGGAAAGTCGTAAATAATATGAGATTTTAAATTTTTTTCTACGTTGTATGGTTCCTGAGATATAAGCAATTTAGTATTCCAAGTGTTCATTTTCTGCTCCAAGGGCCATTATTATGCATACATTCTTTGTATGCACTGTGCTTCTGAATGCACCGTTTTGGGAAAAAAGTGTGTGTGTTTGCGTTACTGTTACAGTTAGCGTTTCCGCTTGCGTTTCTGTAACAGTTTGCGTTAGCGTTTACGTTACCCTGTGCGTTACCGTTTGTTTGCTTTGCGTTGTTGTTACCATTTGCGTTTCCATTACTGTTTTTGTTTGCGTCTCGTTTTGCATCACCTGTGCATTACAATTTGCGTTTGCATGCACGTCTCCATTTGCATTTCCATTTGCGTTTGTGTTTCCTTTGGCGTCATCGTTGATGTTATCGTAAGCGTTTGCACTTCCAATTGCATTACTGTGACTGTGCAAGTTACCATTTGTGTTTGCGTACAGATTTGCATTTCCATTTGTGTTACTGTTCCATTTGGTGTCATTGGTGTTACCGTAACCATTTGCATTTCCAATTGCATTACCGTTACTGTTTGGGTGTTCGTCACCATTTGCGTTTCTGTTGGCCTTAGCGTTTGCATTTTCGGTAGCGTTTCCATTGCCGATTGTGTTACTGTTTCCTTCTGTGTTGCCGTTTGCATTTCCGTTCGCGTTTGTGTTACCTTTGCATTTTTGTTACCATTTGTGTTTCCGTTAGCATTTGAGTTACTGTTTTCGTTAACGTTTGCATTTCTGTTGCCGTGAGCATTTGCGTTACCGTTTGTGTTACCATTTCTGTTTTCATTAACGTTTGCGTTTCTCTTACCATTTGCGTTATCATTTACGTTTACGTCACCATGTGCGTTACCGTTTGCGCTTGCGTTTGCGTTACAATTAGCATTACTATTTTATTTTACCTTACTGTTTGCGTTTACGTAGTGCAAAACATTATGTCTTTGCTACTTTTCTGCACTGTCTTCCGCGACACATATCACAGCTAGTGTGTGGTTGATTGGTCTGAAGCTTGGCAGGTAGAAATACCTTTCTTCAAGGAACACAGCAGTTTTTTTTGGTGAAAAAATGTTGTTCCGTTCCAGAGTTATAGCCATTTGAAGTTGGCCCGCCCATGATCTGCCATTTAGTGCATTTCTGGTAGCCGATTTCCGTCATTTTGTGGTGGAAGACTTCTTAAAGGTACAGGAACATAAAAACTGAATATCTCTGGAATGGTTTGGTCTTTTTACATGAAATTTGGAGGGTGTTGAGTGGATGTCCTGGAGATGTGAATTATGCTGTTTACATGTTTTAAAAATAATTCACTGCAGAGATACTGCATGATGTAGTTAACGTTTTGCGCATAGCGTTCTGCATGGTGCTACTGCCTTTAAATTTATAGTGCAGGTAGCCCTAGTGGTTTGGAGGTGCCTTGAAGTGGTTTCCTGTGTAAAACATTAACAGGTGTGGAATTATGCCACCCCGACTAATGAAAATGTGGTTCATTACACTTCAATAACTTCGGAAACATGTGTCCAATTTGCCTGGCATTTTGAATGTACAAAGATTTATAATTCATCTTTCACTGTGCCAATTTCTGGGTCGCTGGCACTTACGGTTGCTGAACTGTGTATGTTAACGTTGTTTGCTCGTGGCGCTGTGTGACTGTTGAATGGATGTAAACACAATTCTGGACACACAGTGTGCCATGGTACATGTCTTCATTTACCAATTTTCATTTCAGTCTGTCATACAGCTTTTGCTCAGCGAAGTGAAAAATAATCATATGGTGGGCCCCACGCTCCCACCACCACATTCCATTCACTATTTATAGTGCACATTCTCAAAAAGAAGGGAAATTCATGGCAAAAAACTCCATTTAATGCATCCGTTAGGGCTGTTCCACAGCGACAAATGCGAGGAAATTCGGTGTTAGGGTTGCCACCCCTTGCACTTCACACCCACCCCATCCCCACCAACAGGCATCAGGGTGTGCATTGGGGTCATCAGTCCTAACTCTCACCCCATTCTCCTACACTGCACCACCTCAGCTCATTTACACTTGGAATGGGGTGAGAGTTAGGGCCAATGACCCCAATGCACACCCCAACGCCTGTTGGTGGGGACAGGGTGGCGTGGGATGCAAGGTGTGGCAACCCTAACACCGAATTTCCTCGCTTTTGTCACTTCGGAACAACCCTAACTGATGCATTAAACAGATTTTTTTGCCATGAATACTTATGTGTGTATATATATTTATACCATGGGGGTGAGACCAATTCCAGTGAAATAAACCATGTTATTTTCCCTGGAGTGAAATAAATCCTGATGACATCAGCAGAGTTAAAATAAATACCATTTATACCTACTCTGCTGACATCACTCACCTGCATCTGAAAACACTAAGGCCCTGTCCACACTACCCCTCCGTAATGTTACAGAGTGCCCAAACCGTTACCACAACGGTTTGCGTTTACACCTGTAACGTTACAGAAGACGTTTTCGTAACCGTTGTTGAAACCACATATGAGGTGGTTTCAACAGTGGTTATGAAACCGGTTACGCCTCGGTAACGTTACCGGGCATAGTGTGGATGCGTGGCACTGGTCCCCTAGTGCAGCGCGAGCTGCATTCTGGGATCGGGTGCCATGGTAACGGTCGCCTGGCTCCCGAAGTGTGGACCGGCGGTGCTGGTGCCGTAACGGACACCATGGCAGTGTGGACACACTGCACTGCTCCCCGGTTGTAACGGTTTCTATCCGTTATGGGGTCTGAGCGGTGCAGTGTGGACGGGGCCTAAGAAACACCCCTGTAATTTGCTGAGTTCTAAAACAGGCCCTACACTGAAATTAACACAATTAAGATAGATAATGACAGTCAGCTGCAGCACTCCTTCTAAATGTAACAATCTCCAAATCTCGTGTGTTGTATTTCAAAACCCAAGTTTAGTATATTACTGACTCAAACAGATGATGCCTGAAATGTTTAAATAAATCTTAAACAGCCAAACATGAAGACACAAACCTGCCAAAAGAAATCATTACCATCTTCCTCATTGTCACAGAACAGAACCTCCCTCAGGCAATTACCAAAACACAGCACACCTAACCAAGACCCACACACACCAACCAAAAACAGCTCACTACAACAACCCATTCATAAAAGTTCTGTCACACACACACACGCACACTACCACAGCACCAGGATCATTTAAAGTGACATGATCCTCATAACAACAAACATACCTCTCTCACTGAAATTGGTCTCACTTCCATGGTATAAATAGCACACATGATGGGCAGATCATGGAATATGGCAAATATTGTCATTCCTGCATCGTGAGCTTGGATATCTCACTCGTGCCTTTGGCACTCGTGAGATATCCAAACTCACTCTGCAGGGAGTAGAATATTTCATATTCTACTCCTGCCCATCATGGATCCATTTATATAAATATATGGGATACATGATGGGCATGTGGTGTGATATGGCAAATATTGTCACTCCTGCAGGTAAGGATATCCAAGCTCACGGTACAGGAGTGACAATATGCCATAATCACTACATCATGTATTCAGCTATATACAATAGGGCCAAGAGTTTCAGAAGTTTTGTTATGCTGTCTTGTGTTCTTGTTCCTGTTAATGTGTTTGCTCATTCTGTGTGTGAGCTTTTCTAAATGGGCTGGCAGTGTTATAAACTCTGAGAAACACATGAGTGTGTTTTGCAATGCTAAATCGTTAATTTTAGATAGGAATAGAAACATACTTTTGTGAAGCTGTATTGTTTAGCAGTCTGGCTGCAGTGAAGTTAACCATCACAGTAATTGTAATGAACTGAGAGGCAGAGTGTCAGAACAGCTGATACTGTTTTCAGTGGTAATTAAGTTAGCTGCAGGCAGAGTGCAGAGTGTTCTGTGAAATTGTGCTCTTTAGGATTCTGGCTGCAGTGAAGTTGAAATTGTCACAGTAATTGTAATGGATGAGAATCAGAGTTTGAGGAACAAGTGAGAGTGTGTTTCAGTGGTAGTTGAGTTAGCTGTAGGCAGTAGTTCAGACTGTTCTGTGAAGCTGTGCTGTTTGGAATTCTGTCTGCATCAAGTTGAGAGTATCACAGTAATGAGCTGGAAGTTGGGGGTGGTAGGTGTGTTTTGTAATGCTCACTGAGTTAGCTGTAGGCAGCAGTGAGACCTCTCAGGTAGTTCTGCATTTGTGTCTATGGTAACAGCACAGGTGTTTCTTTCATGCCGAGGGGAAAGCTGCCTAGGGTGATGATATCAATGACCTTTTGTGACCTGTGTGTGTAAATGTCTCATATCATCACAGTAGAGCAGAGGGTAAAAATATCACACTGCAGTGGATGATACGTTGTTTTATCTCACTCATTTACCACTCACCCCTATTGTGTGTATATATATATATATACATATATATATACACATATATATACACACACATATATAATCATATCATGCTCTGAAGACATACCAGATAGTTATGGAGAATACTGGTCTTGATTAATATCAGACCCTAGCATTTAAAGGTATTCCCTGATGTTTCAAAATCCCATTTTTCTGCTGCACTCAAAAATGTTTTCAAGGTTGTTTTCTGGCACAAGTACTGTGCATTCTTAAATATATGGAAGCATTATTAGAAAAATGATTTATCCTATTATGTCATGTCCAGCTAAAAATATATACAGGATGGCAGAATGGAAATTAGCTCCCACAACTGCAACAGTTGGTATCATTCAAAGCAATTTACCTCCATATCTGTCTGTCTTTGGTTACACTTTTTATTTTATATTAAGGTCCTTGCCATTCTGCATGTATTTTTGAACTGTTTGAATAGCTTTCTTGCAAGTTTTATTTTTTATTGGGATGTTTCAATTATTTTTGTCCTGAGCTGACCATCTATGAAACCGCAACTTTGAAAGCAGATATATGAACAAGAAGCATGGCAACCCCTATATTTCTTATTCTGTATTCATAACCATATTCTACATCTATCAAAAATGTTTTATGAAAATTACATGGGTTTGAAATGGTTTTATGTATCCCCTTTTAGGGGGAATTTCAGTTCAAGATGGTGTCATAGTATTGGCAATTTACTCTTTTCTTTTAAGCATCATGACAAATGATGTGTCCTTGTTTCACGTTTTCTTTAACACTCTTGTTGATATCTAAAATATTGATGTTATAACCACATAAAACAATCTGACCCCTTCCGGATTTTTTCCATAAAGAGGGATTAAGGTTCACCAATATAACTTAAAAACAAGCATGGCAACCCATGTTTTTTATTGTGGATTTTAAAGAGCTGCAGACACCTCAAAGAAAACTTTGAAAAACACAGTATTTAGGTACAATTTAACTTGCATTCTTTATGTATTATATAGATTTCTCCTCCCTATTATTTATTACTGAGGAAATTTACAAGAAAACATGCTCTGTATCCGTAAGAGTTAATCTGCCTCTTTAGCTTACTCCCTACTTCATGCCATAATCCTCTGTTGGGACATCAAAATCTATTGCCATGGGAGTAACTGTGATGTCACAAGCAGAGCATTATGACCTCAGGTAGGGAGAAAGTAATAGGAACAGATTAACTCTTCAGGAGCAAAGAACCTGTTTTCATGCAAATTACCTCAATAATAAATAATTGGGAAGAGAAGTACAGAACTAATAATGTGAAATACAAGCAGATGTGTCTAAATATTACGTTTTGTTAAAGTTCTCCTAATGGTGTCAGCTGCTCTTTAAATGTTTAGATGACCATCATGTACTGGGCAAAAATTATGACTTTATTTATTTATTTGTATATTCGGAAACAACCTTTGAGTATATGCTCTTTTACAAAGGTTCCACGTCAGGATGTAAAACAGCAGAGACATAACAAACACTTGACAGTTAACACAAAACATAAGATTGCTATGTAATACAGAAAATAGATGAATAATACATTTGAGTAACCTAGACAACTGAAATTAAACAGCGGGAGAAGATTCCCAAATAGCAACGTATGGCATAGCTGCCCCAGGGGGGCCTGTCAAGGCAGAGTGCTCGGAAAGAATAGTAAAAGAAAGTGGAGAGTGCGAATGAGGGGTAGATTAGAGAGAGAGAGAGAAAGAGAGGAGGAGAGAGAGAGACGTGGGGGAGAGAAAGAGAGAGAAAGGGATTGGGAGAAGGAGAATATTTAGGGGGGAGTGGGTGGAAAGGGGAGGTGTTGGGGGGAGTATGGAGGGAAAGGAACTGGAGGGAGCTGGGGATGGCAAGGGATTACAGGTGGGGATCCAGGGTAGGTAAAACAGGAGGAAAGTTCAGACAGATGAGGGGGGTATCCAGGTTGAGGATATGGGCTCAGGTAAGAGGGTCAGAGGTGTTTAAGAGAGGGTATCCAGGTTGAAGATATGGATTCAGGTAAGGCCATCACAGGTGTTTGAGTTCAGCAGGTATTGCTTCAGTTCTCTTTTAAAGGACTGAACATTTGTTGTATTAAGAACTGCAGCAGGGATCACATTTAGCCATAATGGAGTTCGGTACATGAAGAATCTTTGTCCTAGGAAAGTTCTACATCAATCTGTGTTGTCATTGTTGTTCGTGTGTTGTATTTGGAGCTTGCTTCCTTTACCAGGTCTGCAAAGCAGGTAGGAGTTAGGGAGAGCATGGCTTTTCTCCCTAGCAGGCAAGTTTGGTATCTGATTCTGGATTGAAGTGGTAGTATGTGGGCCAGACCATACAGGGTACAAGTGTGCGTGAAGCGGTCAGCATTTAGCAATAGTCTACAAGCCTTGTTAAGGGCAGTGGCCATACCTCTCAACTGTACCACATTACGAGGAACGTTCCTCATTTTACTTCACAAAAGCTCCCTGTTCCACATTGTGAGGACTTGTTCCACATTCAAAGTCAACATTTTAAAGCAAAAATCCATAGTAAATGATGCAAAAAAATATTATTCAATTAATAACAGACTTTCTGAACATAAATGCAACATTTTAACAGTGTTTTGAGCTTCTTAGGTAAAGATTTGACTAAGTGTTCCACATTTTGCCCATTTGTCCCACATTTTGACAGGCAATGTTCCACATTTGGGGGACAAAAGGTTGAGAGATATGCAGTGGCAACCCTTTTGAGGGCCATATCAGCGGCAGCGCCGTAAACCACCAGCCCATAGTCGACCAGGGAGAGGACAGAGCTGGAGACTGAGAACCGGAGAGCTTCAGCAGTTAGGCTTTTCTTGTGCCTAAACAGGATCCCTAATTTAGTGTTCACAGCTTTCATCACCTTGTCAATGTGCTGAACATATGAGAGGGTATCATCCACAATGACACCCAGGTACTCGAAGGAGTGAACCTGTTCCAGTGGGGCAGTCAGGTGATTTGTGATTGTTAGTTCTGGGAATCTCCTTTTTAGTTGGGGGGCAAGAGAGGAGCATCGTGTTTTTTTTTTTTTTTGTAGTTTAGTAGCAACCTTTGGGAGTAGAACCAGGTCTCCAGTTGCTGGAAGGATGATTGTAGCTCGGCCTGTAGACAAGACAAGTGGGTGGCAGACTGTGTCAGATGCCTTTGTTAGGTCAATGAAGATGGACCCAACCAGTTTTCTCCTCATCCAATGCCTTATGGACATACTCTGTGAAATCCACCAGTGCAGCGTCTGTGCTGTGGAGTTTCCTAAAGCCGTGCTGCTGGGGACATTGCAGCTGGTATTTGTGAATATAGTCAGTAAACTGGTCTGCCACGATCCTTTCCAGTGCTTTAAAGAGGGGAGAAGAGGATAAAGATGGGCCTGTAGTTTGTGGTCAGTGACCTATCGCCTCCCTTATGCACCGGGGTCACCAGCGCTTGTTTCCAAAAAGAAGGGAATTTGGCAAGCTGAAGCGATTTATTGAAAATTGTAGTGATGGGAGCAATAATTTTGTTGATTGCCAGCGCCAGCAGTTTCATGTCAATGTTGTCACACCCCATTCTGGTTTTCCCAAGGACCTTTTTAACATAACCCAGTGCGTTTTTGACAGTGACTCTCTTGAAGTAAAATTGAGGGTGCGAGTCAATGTCCGGTGGGCGTCTATTATCAGCTTTGATAGGCTTGAGGTATTCAGACAGTAGAACAGAGCTAAAATCCATAAAGTGGAGTTGAACTCTTCGGCAATGGTGTGGGGGTCCATGGTATTTGTGCAATTAATGTTTAGCAGTGATAGCCGAGTTTTGTCCTTCCCTGGGAGTGCCTTTACATTGTATGGAATGGCCCAAAACTGCCTTCCATCACCCCAGGTTCTTTCCAATTGATCCTTGTAGAAATTAGCCTTAGCATTCCTGATGAGATGTGTGCATTTGTTTCTGGCTGCCCTGTATCTTTGAAGGTCACTGGGCTTACTGGAGGCCCTGGCTTGATACCAAAGGTTGTCCCTTGCCCTCATGTGATCTAGAAGGTCACTAATAATCCACCCATTGTTATGGCCGTGTGTTTTTCTTTTTTTGAACAGAGCAAATCTGTCACAAATACTATTACAGTTATCAATAAAGTACTGGAGCGTTATGTCAAGGTCATGCAGTACCTTAAGGGGAGACCAATCAAAAATAGCCTAGCCCTTCATCCGTGTCCTATATGTTTGGTGTGTACAATGATTTTTCCTAGTTTTTTCACTGCTAGCCTCACAATTTGCTCCAGTAACAACCTGACTATGTACTGATGTATTGCTATGTATTCTGTATGTCTCTGTATGTAAACCATGTGACGTGGAACCTTTGTAAAGGAGTCTCTGACTCAAAGGTATTTCTGAACCTACAAAAAATATAAAAATAAATAAATCTGAGAAAGCACCTCCTTGAAAGCTGAGAGCTGCCCTTTCATGAGAATACTGCTGTTCACAAAGAAAGGTGGTGATTTTTTTAATTTATTGGACCACAGACAGGTGATAGGGGAGTCATCGCTTAGCAAATCCGGTAGTACCAAGACATCTGTAATCCTGTCAGGTGAGCTTGCAAGGAGCTAGTCCAGGAGCGTGTGCTTACCGGTCTTATGGTTCATTCTAGTGGGCTCCATGACTAACTGCGTGAGGAGGGAGCTGGGTATGGTATCCTTCTGGTTGGTCAATTCATGACTGAGCCAACTGATGTTGAAGTCCCCAGTCATGATGAGCTCACAGTTGTTGTTAACACCAGCCAAGGACCCTAGTAGGTTAATTAGACCATCTTTGGCCATTTTCGGTGGGAGGTAGATGCATGCAATGACCAGAGATTTTTTTATGTTCACCAAAAATGATTCTAACTGCAAGGAGCTCATGGTCAACGCTGCAGGTTGTGATGGGGAGCACAACGCCTTGTAGCCTGTTCCGTAAATAAATGAGACAGCCACCACCTCTTTTCCCATTCCTATCACATCTAAAGGTATTGTAACCTGGGAGCACTATCTCATTATCCCTGACCCAGGTGGATAGCCAGGTCTTGGTCCGGCAAAGTATAGCAGGGTTATGTAGGGCAGCTCACGCCTGCAGTTGAGGCATCTTTGGAATTAGGCTGCAGATATTCACAGTAGCAAGTTTCAAGCCATTTCTCTTCGGCCCGGTATACCCTGGTCCACTCATGAGATTAGGCTGCATTCTTGATGTAGTAATATTAAACCATGCATATAGTTATGTTCAGGAATATGTAATATAGTAATCTTGTCCAGGGTACCAGGAGTCAAGTGATGAAAAATAATCAAATCCACAGGAAATGGTGAACTACTGGGGACCGGTAAACTGTTGTGACTCTACATAAAAGACCCAGAACATGTTAAATTCCTGAAGGTGATGAACATTGGCCTGGGGCATATGCAGGATGTAAAAATCCTTTGACATGGGGTTGCTTAGACAGCAAGGAATAAATATCCTTAAAGACGTTCCCTGGTGTTTAAAATTCCCATTTTTCTGATGCACCCAAAAAAAGGTTTCAAGGCTGTTTACTGACACAGGTACATTCTTAAATATATGGAAGCATTTTTAGAATGATGATTTAGCCTATTATGTCATGCCCAGTTATGAATATATACCAGATGGCAGTGAAGAAATTAGCTCCCAAAATTGGAGCCATTGGCATCATTCAAGGCTCTTTACGCACATTTCTGTCAGCTTTTGGTTACTCTGTTTCTTTGTTATTATTGTCCTTGTTATTCTGCATGTACTTTTGAATTATGTGTATAGCCTTTTGGAAAGTTTTTTTTTTTTTTTTTTAGGGTTTTTCAATTATTTTTGTCTTGAGCAGTCCACCTCTGAAACTGAAGCTGTGAAAGCAGATATAACCAAAAGAAGAATGGCAACCCCTATATTTCCTTCTTTTCCTATATTCACAACCATAATCTACAACTATCAAAAAAGTGTTATGAAAATGGCATGGGACTGAAATGGTTTTAAGCATAAAAACATCCAAATATTTCTCCCATATTTAGGAATGTTAACTCAGGAGAATGTCATGTAAGCAATAAGACATGATGAGGTGTGCATCATACAGTTCTAACGCATGGTTAGGGGGTGTAGTGAGGCACAAGGTCGCAGGCCAAGTGCATCCAACTCCCCAGCCGTGCATTAGAACTGTCGAACACACACCTCACGTGTCTTATTGCACTTATAAAATGGGCTTTTCTAAATTACATGGATATAGAGGTTATAGTTTTCATAAAAACATTTAAATCTATACTGTGTTTTAATGTAAAATAGTTCCTCTGCTTGCAATACATTGTTGTATTTTTTTTGCCTCCCTGGACTTTTGTTCCAGTTTGGATACAGTACTTGAAGGTGGTTGCTATGGTTGGCAGGTACCCCCACCACACAATGTTGAGTCCCTTGAATACACACACACACACACACACATATATATATATAGGTCATCTGGAAATACACAGCAGGATGTGTGTGTATTGATTCCCTTTTATTTTATAAATGTAGTTTTTTTTTTATTTGCTCAGTTGTATGGCAAGGTATGATGAGGAGCCAGTAAGGAGCTAGTTATCCCGCATGCGTGTTTGGGTGAAGGAGAAGACGCGAGCGCAGTGCTGCAATGATGGCTGGTAAGTGATTTGAAAAGTAAAGTAAAATAAACAGTAAAAAAAAGTTGAACCAGCTTTTTATTACTGTAGCATCTGTGTCCTTACAGTATGTGTAGTGGCTGGGGAGGAGGAGAGAGTGGAAAACTGGTCTTAGCAGGGAGGGACAGTGAGTGGCCAAGCCTGGTGTGAGCAATCATTCTGTCAGAAAACAGATTTAAAAGGGGGGGGGGGATGAAAGAAAAAATGTGTTGAAGATAATGGAGAGCTGTGTTATTTAAGTGTTTATGTTGTTTTGAAGTGAAATAGTACATTTCGGTATTTGAGTGTACTGCAGTTGTACTCGGTAAGGAGGAGGAGGAGAAAGAAATGGAGGCTATCTGAATTTAAAAAATTCTAATGGTTCATGGATTTCTTTCTCTACCTGCGTCCACCTTGACAGGACTAGTTTTAGCCATGCATTAGACAGTTCTAACGCACAGCTAACAACCAATCAAATTACTCAAAATCCTTTGCCCATTTTATAAAGTATTGGTAATTTATTGCGGCATGATAAATGATGTGTCGTTGTTTCACTTTTTGTTTCACACTCATTGACCCCGAAAATATTGATGTTATAAATACACAAAACCAATCTAACTCTTTATGGATTTTTTCCATAAAACTCAAAAACAAGAAGGGCAACCCATACTTTTTGTTGTGGATTTTAAATGTTTAAATGACCATAGTGTACTGGGCAAAAACTTGTAAATTTGACATGGGTATGCTGAAACACCAGGGGAACTCCTTAATGTATTATATTATCATATTAAGGTGAGTTATTGGCTCACCCCCTTCATTTCTCCTTCCACAATGCCATCCATGAGTAGCTCAATCTTGCCGTGCTGTAACACAAGTCCTGCCTTTCACTAAAGGCCCAGATATTCAAAAGGGTTGCGCATGGCGCAACAGTGTTGCGCCATGCAACCACAGCTAATCGTCGGCTGGCGATATTCAAAAGGAAAAGTCGCGCTACAAATCCCAATCACGCCGGGCGCATCAGTAATGTATGCAGGCACAGGTGGGGGCATGCCCGTATAACCTGCACAGCCCGATATTCAGCCGGGATGTGCAGGGGTCATCTTGCAACCTACTGTGCCTGTACAAACTTTGCTAAAAAAAAGGAACAAGTGATGGCCACCCACAGGTGAGCTGCCACATTGCATGCACACGCAGCTGCCACCTGTGGGTGGCCACCTGAAAGTTCCTGCTGCACCTGGCGGCACCCCCATGCCGCATCGCGGCATCCCTGTATGAAATCCCCTCAATATCCCTGGTGGTCCAGTGGACCGCTATGTGCCGATCGTGGGCATTTGTGTGGAGAATAAGCCCCCATGTCCCGGTGGTCCAGTGGACCTCTATGTGCCCAATCACGGGCATCGGTATAGTAGCCCCCGTCCAATATCCTGGTGGTCCAGTGGACCGATCGCGAGCATCTGTAACACATAAATACCCTACTACCCTGGTGGTCTAGTACCCCTCCCACCCGCCACTCGAGCCCCACCGCCTCCCCCGTCAGCGGTGGGCGGCAGCTACCGCCTGCCCCCGCGCGCCGACTGACAGCTCGGTAGGGCTGCCGCGCCAGTGGTTCTGGCGTGAGCCAATGGGCATCAACTCTATACCATACTCTCCAGTCCAGATATGTGAATGATTCCTGAGTAGTACAGTATGAGCTACTGCGCCCATTGGCTCATGCTGGCAGACCAATGGCGTGCAGCCCTACTGAGCTATCAGTCAGCGGGCGGGTGGGGTGCTGCCGCCCGCCAGCTAACGGGGGGGGGGAGAGCGGGCGGTGGGGCTCAGTGGGCAAGTGGGGAGGGGGGTACACTAGACCACCAGGGTAGTAGGGGTATTTTATGTGTTACAGATGCCCACGATCAGGCGGCGATCAGTCCACTGGACCACCAGGGATATTGGATGTGGGGGGGTACTATACCGATGCCCGCAATCGGGCACATAGAGGTCTACTGGACCACCAGGGATATAGGAGGAGGGGCTTATTCTCTACACAAATGCCCACGATCGGGCACATAGCGGTCCACTGGACCACCAGGGATATTGGAAGGGGGGGGTTCTTTTACAGGGATCGCGTGATCGGGCTGCGGGAAGCGTCGGTCCCGAAGGCTGCTGCCTGGCAGGCGCCAGGCACAAGTCGTCAAGCGATTGGTGCACCTGCATGCTAATGGCATGCAAATGGGGCCGTAATGAGATGCAAATGGCCCCTGTGTGCCTTGCATAAATTATGGACCAATTTGCATAGCTTCCCTTTGAATATAGGTGCTGTGCGACAACTGCTGCGCTAAGCGCATCTCCATGCTCCAGCTGGCCACTGCACCATGCATAGTGGGGTGGCAGGTGCGACATTCAAAGCCTGCTGAATATCGCCCAGGCCACACCCCTGCGCAACAAAGTTGAGCTGCGCGCAGGCTTGCGCCACTGCCTGGCACAGTTTGAATATCCAGGCCGAAGTGTGCAGGAAGATTATACTTAAGAATGTCCTTCTGGTGTCTGTACAGATGTGGTTTACAGTGCTACCCTTAAATCTTCCCTTGGAAGACTGGACCCCCTCCTTCACTCCTGCCCTTAACTGTCCCAACTGTACTTATCCCCAGTCCCTCCGTCTAGACCTTACTTTCCCCTCTCTTAAGGGAAGATGCCTTTCATATTTACTTCCTTACAGTTAAATACTGGTTCATCTCCATTCCCTGTTGCATCTCTTCTCTTATCTCTCCCTCTCTCCTCCTCTCCACTTATTCCCTCTGCTCATTCAATTCTTGCCCTTTCTCTAACCCTTGCTGCAAATCCTTAGCTGGGTAACCTGCCTTCTACGCTCACCTTTCTCACATCTGGAATAACCTCCCAATACATTCTTTTTCCTCCTCTTTCCTCTCTTTCAAAGCCCTCCTCCATGCCCTTTGCCCCACCATACTCCTACAACTAACCTTACCCTCCTCTCCTTGGCTCTCTATTTTTCAAATGCCAGTCCTCATTCTGCTATTGTTCGATCTTTACTGTTTTTTTAGTAAATTTACTGAAGTTTCTGATTTCAGCAGATGTAGTATGGGCCATTTTGGAATTGCATGGTGTAGCTGATGTCCCCATTAAGGTCTTACTTCATTGATAATATGCATAGTATTCTACTATAGAGCTCAGTGGCTTAACAGAACACATTCTGTACATCATACCATGCTAAAACCGTACTTACCACCAGTGTGTAAATCAGAAACAACCACTGAGTTTGCTAAATGGCTTGTAAAGACCCAGTAACACAAGGGGAACCACTATTTATAAAACAGCTTCTACAGTAAACAAATAACTTACATGTTCAATGCAGATGTCCTTTAAACGCTCTCACAAATAAAACATATTCCCTCACAAACAGTTCAACAGGGCTCCTGGTCACAGGGCTCTTGGAGATGTGGGTACAGTACCAGTGTCCTTTCTGTACAGTTGACAATTTATGGGCACTTCCTGATGTGTGTCCTCTGGATGTGCGATTCCCATGCAATTCCAATAAAAATTACACACTGAGATCAAATGTTTTCCTCTGGTACCAATCAGGACACTACACTAGGGAAATGGGGCTCAGGGTTTTATTTTTCTTGAACAGTGATCAGGGCTGGGGGTTGGGGGGCACTATACTATGGAAACAGGGCTTGGTGTTTTCTTTTTCATGAACACTTATTGGGGCTGGAGGGGGCATTACACTATGGAACCGGGGCTCAGGGATTTCCTGTTCTTGAACAGTGATAGGGGCTGGGGAGGGCTGACCTGGTGCACAACACAGTAGTGCAGCCATGCAGATGAGCCCATAATGGGCATGCAAATGGCCCAATTGTGCTGTGCACGCCCAATGTGCTCATCTGCACATTTGGACTGAGTATCACCCATGGAGGCTGCGGCACATACAAGTATGCGCCACGCATTTTCCTATGGGCGATCTTCTGCCCCGCACCCTGGATGCTCCGCGCCATACATGGCGGCTGCTTGCTGTGTGCTGCTCATCCAGGGTCTGATATTCAAACAGACTGCATGGTTTGTTCCAATCATGCATTCTGTTTGAATAGCGCACTAGAGCCGGCCAGCCCAACTTATCTGCACAGCGCACCGTTATGTGTGCGTATCTGCCTGGCTCTGAATATGGGGCCCTTAGAGCTGGTGATACCATGACATCATCGGGACTCCCATAGTGTCCAAAAAATGAATCTCTCCATAAAGACCCTTAAAAAGATAGCTTTTTCTATGGTACTTCATTTACTGAAACATTCTTAATAATGAGACTGCTAGCTTTCTATACTTAACTTTTGAAATAATCCTTAAGGGCATGATATGCTATGATCAACCGGGGGACCAGCTGGGATCCTAAGTAACTGGCACTCCAGTTAGTTTTAGTGATTCTCTGTTCAGCTAACCACCATTACTTAAGGGGCAGGGGATTCAGATGGGAGGGGGAATGGAAACAGTAATACACAAACCCTAAACAAGACATCATTTATCATGGGAAAGTACTGCCAGAGAGGCAGGCTGAAACTGAAATGCTTTACAAAACATATAAAAGTTGTTTATTAAATAAAGAGACGAAGTCCCTATGGAGAACTGGAAAGGCCTTTTGTTTCAAGCAGAGGGAGTCCAATCCTCCGGTGAACACAGAGTGTACTTCTGTGCTTCTGTATAGTGTCCATACAGAATAACCTATATGACACTGTGAAAGAAGCTGAGGTAGTAAGTTTCTGAAATCTAATACAGCCATGCGACGCTGGGACCAAATGAAAACACAAAAGCCAGGACACACTCTAATCCAGCTAAGAGGATAAAATATCAGAAACTGCTAAACAAGCAGATTTATTTGACAAAAAATTGGAGGCACAGCACTGTCTCACACCAGTGCCCAGTCACAATGACTCTTCCTTCGGGAGAATGAAATGTGTGGCTGATGTCAGTTTTGTGGCTTGTTTTGCTATTGCTGTTCCTGTGGCTTTAAGTCCCACAGAACATGAAGAAACTAGACAGAGGTGTACAAAGGACCTACAGTCCTTTTGCCCATGGTAGGATGCTACCAGAACAGTATTCCAGGGGCCTGGGTTCAGTTCCCAGGAGGTCACATTATTTCTTTCTCACTACAATTTGTGGTAGGATACCAAGAAAGGCAGACTTTATAGTATAGGGGCTAGAGGAGCCAACTGCTGTGTCAGTGTTTCAGTTTTGCACTATGAGCCGAGAATTAAGCAGCAGGTCTGCAAGAGGATTGACTGAGCATCCCACAAGCAGCTCTTCTACTCTGAGTGGGGCAGATGTTTGTATCCACCACAGCAGTACCCTCTACTGCATTCAGGTGGCTGTGTGGCTATCTCCCAGGAAGAAGGGCGAAGAGGGAGACAAACAACTTGGTGGCACAGGGACACGGCACAGATGAATGATGCCATAGTAGTCCCCATGTCTTCCAGGGGCCACTCCAACCCCTCCATCTACTGATCCCTGTCTCAGCTGA
Organism: Neoceratodus forsteri; assembly: GCA_016271365.2. NCBI lineage: Eukaryota > Metazoa > Chordata > Ceratodontiformes > Ceratodontidae > Neoceratodus > Neoceratodus forsteri. The sequence continues at coordinate 711,205,735 of CM057449.1, read as the reverse complement.
AAAGTCACAGACCAGACAAACTCTGCCACTGGAGAGACAGAGGAAGCTTAGAGAAGGGTCAGTGAAGATGTAGGCCCCCCTGGAAAGCAACAAATTACTTAGAACAGCAGCATGCTTACAGGTCACAAAAGTAATGTCTGCCCACTATGAAGTACAAAACAGAAATTTAAATACACACGAAAAGGATACTGAAAAGAGCTCTTATAGGCTTGCGTATCAGTTAATAACATCAGCATTTTCAAGTACTCCTATTTACAGTACCATACATGCAGGACAGGCTGGAAAACTGTCAAGTGCAAAGCAGGGTGACAAAAATGATTCAGGTCAAGCAGGGCAGGTCCTATAAGGATTGGCTCAAGGCACTGAACATGTACATGCCGGAGGCCAGATGAGACAGGGAAGATATTTATTTATATATTTATTTCAAAAGTTTCACCAGGAAAGGCACACTGAGCTGAGCAGCAGCTCATTTCCAGATGCATCCTGGGGGTATCCTGTGATGATGATAGTGACTGAATATGAGTGACCATCAAAACGGCGACTCATATTCAGCTCTATCCCCATGGGCTACCCTGCAAGGAAGTAGCGACCCCTCTTGTGTGGCGTAGGGAAGGGTGACGGAAGGGGGATAGCGAGGGAAGGGGAGGGATAGGGAAGGGGTTTGTGGGGAGAGCTGCAGCCGAGCCAGCCATGTGGTGTGGTGGTGAGGGTGGTTAGATCTGGTGCAGCAGGTACTGTGTTTAGGGCTGGGGACCGGGAGACAATATTTTGCCACTGCCTGCGGCTGCCTTTATTTTTTTTGTGCCACAAATGGAATGTCACCCCCTCCCCGACATGCACCCCACTGGAGTTAGCAAGCTATAGTCAGGGTGTGTGTGTGGGGGGGCAAAGCACCCCACCAGGGGGGCATGAGGGGGGCAGCCCTGCACAAAAACACTTAGTGTTGTTGTCGGCTGTTGGGTCTCCGGCGTGAGTATATTGCTCATTTGCTTTTCAGCAATATACATTCACCATAATAACAATCGCTATTATGACATGAAACCGTCCCGGGGAGGGGGGGCTCAGGAGATAAGAAACACCAATTCAGAGCCTTTTCAGTACAATACACACATTTTCACAATATTTACAACAGGGGTGGAGCCATATTTGCAGCAAGAGGCACACAGAAAAGGCAACTAGCAATTATCAGTTATGACTGTAATAGAGCAGAGACAGTGGAAATTAGACAATGATTCAGGATGTAAGATAATAGAGACCTTCAAGTTTCTGAATGGAATGAACAAGGTAAACTGTGAGGAAGTATTTAGCATAAGTAGTGCCTCAAGACACAGGGACAGAAGTGGAAACTGATGGGGGAGATTCAAGATGGAAGCAAGAAAGTTTTATTTTACAGAAAGGGTGGTGGATCTGTGGAACAATCTGCCAGCTGATGGGTGGCAAAACTATCAATGGTTTCAAATACAGCTGGGACCGAGTGAAGGGCTTAGTGGTTGCTTAGGGTGATAACAGTAGGACAAGGAGCATGGGGATGGATAGTGTGGGTTAGAACCCTGCATGGACAACAGGTCCCGGGTGTGTTAGGGTTTATGGGCAGACTGGGTGGACCAGTGGTCTTTTTCTGCCATCGCTGTTTATGTTTCTATATAAAGTCAAGCCCTCCTGTGTGCAAAACTGAATAAAATCGCAGCTGTTTAAAACACAACTTTCTTAGGATTTGACTTTAGCAAATTCATTTTACTTCTGAGAAAGCTGCAAGGAAAGAGATAGTCCCAACTGGCCCAATTTTATTTCTCCTCCTACTGTGAAGACAGACACTCCTGCTCATTCAAACTCAGTGCTGAAGCCTGTAAACTGATTGTTTCCCCTTTTTTCTGAGTTGGCCCCAGTGACTTGTGAACTACAGTCTCTTGCGGCTGGCTGTATGCCAGGCCCCCCAACTTACACTTGCCAAGATGCCATAGCAATGCTGGGCTGGCTGCAAATGCAAATTTGAATGCAGTAATATTGTCATCTGAATACAGGAGATGCTGGAAGGTTTGATACCTTTTACTGGACCAACAAGTGTCTTGTACAAAGATGGAATTCTATACAAACTGTCGGGGCCTCACAGCTCCCTTCTCAGATGAAGATGGCTAGAATCTCTTTTTTACTCATCTAAATACAGAAATACAAGCAAAGGGCACTTTGGTGAGTGGCTGCTTAAAACACTGCTTTTTGCCTTTCATGTAAAATGTAATTTTCCTATTTAAATTCTGCTCTGCTGGGGTTTGTTTTCAAAAATTCTATTTTACACACTTAAAGAATATTCTTTGTAAATATGGTTGCTCCCAGATTTTCACCAGAATCCTTACATGGTTTGGAACACTCATTGTTTGACACTGTTTTAGTCAATGAACTAGACAAGCAGGCAAATGCCAACACTTCCTGACCTTATAGGACATGGAGAACACCAAGATAACTCCAGTCCACAAAATCCAAGTTCCGACATAGTAGAGTGCAATGCACTTACTCACTTGTATAAAGATTGAAATAGCTTATGAAAAGCCAAGATACAGAATACAAAGAAAGCAGTAAGTTTTGTTCAAAAACATTTACAGTACAACTTGCAAATGTGCTTTATCAAACAGAAGCGCACTCCACTGGTAAAACCTCCACTCCAACTGACATTCCACACCTCCACATGGTGCTTTGGTAATTATACAATGGCATGAAAGAATCCTGGACACTGATTGGTCAGAGTTGGACTGGACCCATGATGTTACCCCAGTACAATATCACGGGTCTAGTCCCGGCACTCAGAAGAATGCAGCACATTAACAGAATGACTCCACAATCCCTGCTCGACAGCGAGTAATTTGTTCATAGTCGCTTTCAGGGTCAGCGTGCCTAAACCACAAGTGTTGTGTCAGAGAAATTCAGCACCCTGAAATACCAATTCTATCACCAAACTAAATTTAACAGCAGGTTTTCTCCACCGAGCAGATGAAGAAGGTTTAGTGAACTGCGAGGAGACCAACTGTCGATCGCGTGCTTCGCTGACGCAGCTTGCTCCCTTCAAAAAAAAGCTGCCATGGTATTTTTATGTCTGAACCAGCTGGCATCCTCATTAACTATCTTCTGTCCCTTTCATAAATTAAGTAAAATAAAGCCCTCCTTGCCCACTAGTTTACACTGAATATTGGCTCTGGAGTGAGCGAGAGAGAGAGAGAGAGACCAACCGTACATTTAAACACTCACTGTGCAGCTTGTTTTATAACACTCGCTCTTTCAAATAAAATTCTTTATTTTCCTCCACAATATAAAATGAGAGAGAGAGAGCGAGAGAGAGTAACTGCACATTTAAACAGTCACTGTGCAGCTCGTTTTATAACACTCGCTCAAGAAAAAAAATGTTTTTCCCTCCACAATATAAAACACATCCCAAACACCCACGCAGAGGCACGTTAACAGAAACTGTTTCCAACAAAGGTTGCTGCAGAGAGACCAAAGCCACAGCAAACAAAAAGCAGCTTTGTCTACTGCTATTTATTATTATTATTATTATCTCCAAATCCTTTTTCCCCCCCCCTCTTTGAGGGTCCCACTGTGGCACATTAAATCTGTATTCTGTTTACGTTTTCCAGTAGCCAATATGCATCACACTGCAGTTTTTGGCACTTTATTTATTTATTTTGCTAACTGGGTAGACCCAGTGAGACACAGCTGACCCTTTTTCAGGGGTGACCCAGAATTAACTACAAATTTGCAAACAGGCTGAACAATAAATAGTCAGATACATTATCAGGACAAGTCAGATGTGACAATGTTACAATATGTTAGGTAGTGAGACTATAAAATTGGCCAAACATGTTGTTCAACATATGGTAAAGATTTAATAACAATCTTGGACTACAAAAAGTAGGGAGAGGAAATATTTAACCAGAGTGCAACAAGAAGGTCCAAAAAGATCCCTGAATGATGTAGCATCATTAATTTTAGCACATAGGGAAATTACCGACTGCAGATACAACGGCTCAGTTCAAGTAGTACTGCTTTGAGCCCTTTTTGGAAACCACAAGGGTTGGGCAATCATGGAGGGAAGAAGTCAAGGAGTTCCAGATGACTGGATCTGAGGAGGCAAAGGACCTCTTTCCCAGACAGGTTTTACGTTTAGGTATTTCCAATAGAGGACTGCTGGTAGACCACAGGACTCTCCTTGGGGTCTTGAGTTTTACCGTGTGAGGCAGGCTAGGGGGAAGGGAAGGACCCTTAACAAGTTTAAAGGCCAGAGGAGAGGGTACTCAAGCCAATCCTCAAGTGATGGCCAGTTCAGTGAGCACAGTACACTGCAATGGTGCTCTCTGAGTGGAGCACCTGCAGCCTAGCTCCCAATTTTATTGTATAATACTTTGAGCTTATTAAGCTCCGAGCATGTAAGTGACTGCAAAACAGGGGCACCATATTGCAGGAGGGGGAGTAGAGTACCAATAGCAGTTATAAGCCGTGACTCTTTTGTAAAGAGATTCCCGAGTTGGTAGAACAGATCAATTTTTTTATGGAGGATAAGTGTTATATGGTCAATGCGGGTTCTCTAGGAAAGTTCCTGGTCCAAGTGGACCCCTCGTCATTTGGCAGACTCAGCTACTTCAGTGTTCAATGTAACTTTAACTGCCATGTAATGTGAGAAGGCAGTAAGGAGGGCTGGGGGGATACTGGGATACATAGGGAGAGGCATCACCAGTAGAAAACAGGAAGTTGCTATCCCTCTGTACAGACAGTTGGTGAGACCCATCTGGAGTACTACGTGCAGTTCTGGAGACCCCATCTCCGAAAGGACATAGACAGGATGGAGGCAGTCCAGAGGAGGGCAACTAAAATGGTGCAGGGTCTGCACCAGAATCCATACAAAGAGAGACTGAAGGAGCTTAATATGTATACCCTCAAGGAAAGGAGGGAGAGGGGGGACATGATAGAAACTTTGAAGTACCTTAAGGGAATCAACAAAGTCCAAGAGGATAGCATCTTTCAGAGAAAGAGATGTGCAAGAACAAGGGTGTGAAATTTGAAGATAGATGGGGTACAGCTCAGGGGCAATGTGAGGAAGTATTTTTTCAAGGAGAGGGTGGTGAACGCATGGAACAGCCTTCCAGAGGGGGTTGTGGGGTCAAAAACAGTGGGGAATTCAAGAATGTGTGGAACAGATATAAGGCAATTCTAGAGGGGGGTAAGAAGTAGTAGGCTGTTGGTTAACTGGGATCTGCAGCGTATCCAATAGGTAGGGAAATGGGCAGACTAGGTGGGCCAAGCGGTCCTTATCTGCCGTCAAAGTCTATGTTTCTATGTTCCTGACTACTTTTTAAGTCTCTCCATGTCTTTTTCATGTTGTCTATCCCCTGATCCATGTCTAACCTTACACAGAGCTTTGTGTCATCTGTCATCACAGACTCACCCTGCTGTGCAATTCTACTCCTATGTAACTTATAAACATACTGAACAGTTCCGGTCCCAGCACCAGCTCCTTGGGCACCCCACTCATAACCCTCCTGACATCTGGGAATTTGCTATTTAGCACAACACGCTGCATCCTATCAGACAAGTTACCAAACAACCTAGTTAGTTTATTTGTTAGTTCTTATTTTCCTATTTTCTTGGAACAGTCTTCTGTGAGGCATTGAACTGAAAGTTTGTCTAAAGACGAGGTGTAGGATATCTACTGTCTGGTTCCTGTCTACCATCTGTATCACTGTGGCAAAGAAGTTAATCAGACTGGTTTGACATGGCCTTCCCTTTGTAAACCAATGCTAAATTCTATCCACGAGTCCATTTTCTTCCAAGAAGTCCACTATCTGCTTTCTGATGATTAACTCCAAATACTTTCCCACTATTAATGTCAAACTCATGGCCTATAATTACCCCGATTGTCCCTATCGCCACTCTTGTGTAGGAGGAACACACTTGCTACCCTGCAGCCCTCGAGTACCTCACAAGATGCTAGTGATTCTGTAAAACATTCTTTCAAGTGTGGTGTTAATGACTGGTTCATCTCCTTCAGTACCACTGGGAGCAACCCATCTGGCCCTGGAGATTTGGTCACATTTAGTTCTTGCAAACCATCCAGAACCCTTTCCTTAGTAACTATCTATATCCCCAGCCTTTTACTGCTGCTATGATCCACAAACCTGGCCATGATATGAGACAGTTTTACATAGCTAGGCATGGCTATCCACCCTCGCGGATGAACATGTCAAAGATACAATCAACATTTCCCTGCTGCCCATTCCTGGTCCCTCCCCATGTGAGGGCACTAGTGTGAAAGGCCCAGTGGGCATGTCAAGATGGAACATACAGCACTGCACCCCCAGTGTCATGTGTCTGTGTGGAGCATTGTACTGTGGTCTTCCAAGGACTTTTGTGTCCCACTACAATAAATCTGCCCCCCCCCAAAAAAAAATGAGAGCTGGCCCCAGCTGTCCATGCCAACTTAGAGGGCAGGGACCAGTCAGCAGCAAGGCCAAACAAGGCCCAATTCTGGCATACCAGTGCTGTGAGGGACTTGTGCACTGGGCTGGTATTAATACACCCATGGGGCGTGTAACACTGCCTGCCACTGCCACTGTACAACCCCAAAGTTATACAAACTGTGTTGAAGATGATGTGGATGTTTATGTGTGCCACCGCCCCCAGGCCTGCCTGTTACTGGCCATGCATTTAGACATGCACATGGCATGGTGTTAGAAATGGAGGGAGCGTGCATCCAGGGTTGTACATGTGCAGAAGTCTCCACATGTGCAGAGCAGGATCTCTGTGCACCACAAGCTCCACTTCCTCCATCCCTCCCTCCAGTGCTCCAAATAAGGTGTGTACCAGTCCTAGTTATGCACTGGAAAAGGGCATTTACAAGATGTTCCTGTGCCTGGATCCAATGCATCTTACACAGAGTATGTGGATGGAGTTTTAAAGAGCACTAATCGGCTCTGTGTGTCCACTACTATTGTTGCTCCCCCACCCAACCAAACATGCCTAGAGCCCCCTGGCCCTGATTTGTGCTGCTTCTCCTCCAGCCTTGCTCTGCCTTGTTATGTAACATGCTCCTTCCCTCCCCTCTGTAATGCGCATTTCCCATTGCTCTGCCATTGTGTGTAACATGTTCATTATCTTCCTTAATAATGTGCATATCCTCAGCAATTTGGTTAGTGTAATAGGAGCACATGGTGCAGTAACTAGATGGATCATAATGCCAGTGGAATGGCAAAGTCCCCACCACCACACCACTGGCGCTGAAGGCAGAAGCAGCACTGTAAACAGGATAGTACAGCCAAGATGAGGAGAAAGCCATTCCACAGCTTGAATGAGACTCGGAGCTGGAGGCAGTGTAACTTCAAGTTGGAGGGAGAAGTTAATGTAATAAATGTAGGGGCTCCACACGTGTTGAGGAGAGCAGGAGTGAGTGGAGGAGAGGACGAGCAAGGGTAGACAGGTGAGCAGGGCTCAGTAACCTGCACATTTATCAAATATTGGCCACAGTGAAACAGGTGACAGTAGCGTGGTGAAGGAAGGATATTTAGACAAAAATACAATGTGCAGGCTTGGACTGTCTAAAGCAAAGGCTGTTTTTAATTTTGTAAATTCAGTGACAATCTGAGTCTGGCTGCTACAAAGAGTGCATGCCACTGCCTACTGATCATTTTGTGTATGGGGTAGGAGCTCAATGCTAACAGTTAGCAAAAGTGCAGACAGGGTTCAGTACAGTATAACTGCACCCTCTATGTGCTTTGTCCGACTTCCAGCATAGAGCCCTGCCTGTCCTGGGTGTGTGTGTGTGTGTGTGGGGGGGGGGGGGGCAGGCCATCATCAGGCTGCACTTTGTAGCTGCCTCAGCCTAACACATTGCCTGCTCTCTAATGGTAATACTGTGTCAGTACATATTTTTTGTTTGTTAAAAACGTACTCCTTGCTTGCTGGATTTTGGCAACTGTACTCATCCCAATTTGGTTTAACTCGCCTCCCTTAAAAAAAAAATGAGGAGTATAATACTCAAACCGAAAAATCTTATCTGGAGCACTGGACATCACTGTGCCTTACGCATGTCTGTTTGCAGCTGCTGACAATATGTATCTACTTGCTTTTTTGGCACTGAACTCTAACTGCCATATTCTTTACTACTTTGTAAATCTCTCCTAATCTCTTTTCATGTTGTCCGTCCCTTCATCAGTGTCTAACCTCACACAGAGCTTTGTGTCATCTTAAAACAGACTCACCACGCTGTGCAGCCACACTCCTATATCACTTATAAACATACTGAACAGTACCGGTTCCAGCACAAACTCCTTGGGCACCCCAATCATAACCTTCCTGACATCTGAGAATTTGACATGCAGGATAACCCTCTGGGTCCTTTCAGACAATCAGTTATCAATCAACCTAGTTAGTTTAATTGCAAGCCCTAATTCTCCTATTTAATTAATACAGCTCCTGGGGCGCATAACGTTGCCTGCCCTTGTACACCCCAAAAGACATGGAAACTGTTATGGATGGTGTGGATGTGTGCCCCTGTCCACAGGCCTGCCCCTGGCCAAGCCATGCACGTAAACATGCACAAGGCATGATTTTAGTGATGAAGGAAGCATGCACCTAGGGCTGTGTATGTGCAGAGGTCTCCACATGCGCAGAGCAGGACTTCTGCCCCACAAGTTCCAGCATGCAACCCTACATAGGTGTGCAAGGTTTCCTCTGCCTTTTGTCTCAGAGCCCTTAAAATGTTGACTTTTCCTTATCATCCAAAATGCTTATCCCATCCTTTCTCATCCCATTTTCTCATTTGTATTTCTTTTTTCCCTTATATATACAGCATCTGTAAAAGGTCTCATCTTTATACTGGACTCCCTTCATTATTCTCAATTCTGTGTTTGCCTTTGTCCCCCTTGTGGTATCTTATAACATGGGCATGCATGCTTCTGTGATGTGATTACCAGAGATTAATCAAGTGACTGTTGATTAATCTCTGTTAATCAGTCACCTCCTTTGGATGTGGTGATCAGTCCTTTAGTTGAGAAGCCTACACAATACCAGATCTTGTTAAGTGCAGGGGAAAAATAATGGAACAGTCACCATGTTGCTCTTGCTTTTCACTTAGACTGGAACCGATTTAAGAGTTCCCACCAACCATCCCAGCGGACACTGTAATGTCAGCCGATCGTTTTTCACGGACAGTATACCTCCTCTCAGAGCTCAGTTCCCAGCCACCAACCCAATGGACACAGTCAAAATACAGCATGTGTAAATACTGTCCCTAACCATTGTTCCGATAGAGCAGAAGCAAAGGAATAGTCACGTATCAAAGCATACTGTACACACACAGAAAAACCCAATTATGCCCGCTACAGTTTTCTGTCAGCAGTCTCAAATATGGTTCAATGCATTTCAAAGAGAAAGAGAGTTCATTACCACAGATAAATGATCATCGTGCCTGGTATAATGACCAGGAAGTGAAAGTGGTACAGTTTCATCTCTCTCTCTCTCTCTCTCTACTGTAAGTAAAGGTTGTGAGTGTCCGAGACACCCGCCGTGCTTACCTCCAAAATGTGCAGCATTAAATAATCGTTAGTGGCAATGTCAGTAGCAGACCCGCAAGACAGAGAGAGACAGAGTGGCAGCTGACACAGTGAACAATGAATCAGAGTTATAGCAGCAAGCGGCACTGCAGATTACTGCTTCTGCTTCTCTCTGTCTTTCAGTAATCAGAGAATGATTGCACAGAGGTAATAGATGTCATCAGGCTTGTGTCCGTGCTATGTGTGGCAGTAGTTGATTAATTTGGGGTGTAGGGGAACAGTTCAGTGTAAGCAGGGAATGGATGGGGGGGAGGAACTATACACATAGTGTAATCTGAGCATACAGAACGATGCAGCATCCTAATGTCAGCACTATATAAATTTCCATGTGTTCCTTGATCCTATTCTCTGTGGTCTGTTCACCACAAAATTATCTGTTTGGCATTATGTTTTCAGGGCGGAACACAAAAAACTGTGGTACTGTGGCCATAAATGGTGGAAGAACACTAAGTAGTCCCCACATGTTTTCAATCTTATTTTAACATTTTTTTGTCCATTTCTGTCCACTTTTGGCCCATGTTTTAAGCACAGTAACCCACTCCAGGGTGTGTGGTTAGTGGGTATTAATCAACACCCCAGGTGCTGTGAGGACACTTGGCCTGTAGCCTCGTGCCTCACAACGCACCTGGGGTGTTGATTAATCCCCAATAACTGCACACCCTGTCGTTTTTTATTGCTTACCTAACTAATAGCCAGTTTTTCTTTGCATGTGGCCCTGTTGATATTGTGTGATTCCTGGTATGCATTAAAAGCCTGTCCTTTGTTAATTGTTAACTTTTTTTTGTTGTTTTTGTGGATTAATGTATTGATGAAACTTTCAATAAAACATACTCAATATAAAAAAAGCCTTGCCTTTGTCACATACTGCTTTAGTTATTAGTTTACTAAGTCAAAGTGACTCATGTGGCTTTTTTACCCTTTTTTGGTTTTACAAATCTCACACAAGACTGGGCAGCCTCCGATAAAAACTGTGTTATTTTTGCTGCCAGATCAAGGAGCAACATTAACAGAGCAAGGAGAAACATTAAGGCTTCTTTTGGCTAAGCAGAGTTACTGTTGTGTTACTGTTTTGTTTTGTTCTTACAGGTTGTACAGTTTACTGCTTTATGTTTCTCTGATTTAAATTGTTTTTTGCAGGGTATATTTTCTGCCACATTGTTAAAGGGTGTGCTTACAGGTTTGTTACTGTTTTGTGCTTACAGATTACTGCTTTTATTTTCTCTGATTCAAACTGTTGTTTTTGTGTACAGTATAATTTCTGTTAAATTGTTACAGGTTGCACTTACTACTGCTTTTGTTCCTGTTTTGTGCTTATAGATTTTACAGTTTATTGCTTTATTTTTCTCTGAAATTGTTTTTTGCAGGGCATATTTTCTGCTAAATTGTTACGGTGTGCTTTCAGGTTTATTACTGTTTTGTGTTTACAGGTTACTGCTTTATCTTTTTTTTTTCCTTCAATTATTTAACCAGGAGTGGCACACCTGGGAGCACAGGGAAGTTAAGTGACTTGCTCAGGGTCACACAACATATGCAAGTGAGGCCTGTGGAATTCAAACCCAGGTCTCCAGATTTGCAGCTCAGAACCTTAAACCACTGCACTATACTGCAGCTCTCATTCACGCTGTTTTTTTCAGATTACTGCTTTATTTTTCTTTGATTCAGACTGTTGTTTTTTGTGTAAGGTATATTTTCTGTTAAATTATTACAGGTTGTGCTTACTGGTTTTGTTACTGTTTTGTGCTTACAGGTTTTACATTTTGATTTATCTTTAGGCTAAGTAAAGTTACTGTTTTGTTACTATTTTGTTTTGTGCTTACAGGTTTTTTGTTTTGGGCTTAAAGGTATTGCAGTCTCTTTCTCACACTGAAGGAGCTAAGTTAGGAGTAAGCCATGAGAAGGGATGGGTCTACTGTGAAATTAATCCATGGTTTGGGGGAGTTGGTTGGGGCACGAGGCCGAGTGCCTCCAATGATCCAACTATGGATTAATTCCACAGTAGACCCATCCTTTCGAGTGGCTTAATCCTCTTGTAACATGGCAATGATTGTATGGCTAATATTTATTTATTTTTTTATTTATTAAGTCTAGGATTACAATGCCTTTGAGCCAGGGCTCTTTTACAAAGGTTCCACATCAGGTTACAATTCAAAACATAAGACATATAAGTCAGATTACAAATTCAATACATAGGACAAGGTTACAACAGTGTCAGCTAAACAGATTTACAAAGCATCTGAGAAACAAAACTAGTTTTGGAGGCTAGGTTACAAGGAGAAAACATATGAAGTGCAGAGAGGACAAGAGAGAGAAAGAGTAGAGGGGGCGGAGAGCTACAGAGGAGGAGTGTAGCCAGAGGCATTGTCGTAGACATAACATGGGGAAGTGCATGTTAAGGGGTAACCAAGTGCTAATAGGAGAGAGGACTGCATAAGGTTAGAGAAATATTCATGGGGTCAGCTAGTTGAGGCAGTCATAGGAGCTAGAGGCAGTGAGAGAGAGAGGCAGAGCCTTGATTTAAATGTACCAAGGGTAGGAGTGGAGGAGATGTAACTGTTTAGACCATTTAGCCAGCTGGGTGCCCTGTAAGCAAAAGATCTTTGACCTTGTGTGAGGTACGACAATGTGGAACCTGCAGGAGCTGTGATTCAGACCCCCAGTTGAGCGGGGGTTATTGCTAGAGTGCAGGAGTGCACACACTCCGGGGGGGGGCGCAAGGCCCACAGTTATTTTCTTCGCCATGGTGCAGGTTAGGTACTTTATTCAGTTGGTGAGTTGCAGCCATCCAGTTTGTGCATAGAGGTCACACATATGTGTGAAGTGGTGGGATCCAGTGAGAAGTTGGCAGGCCTTATTGAAGGAGGTGGATATGTGTCTAAGAGTGGTAGCGGAGGCAGAGCCATAGATGATAAGCCCATAGTCAATAATGGAGACAACAGAGCTCTGAACAGTGACAGTCAGGGCATCCGGGGTAAGATGTTGCCTGTTCCGGAATAGAAGACCAAGGCGAGTATCTGCTGCTTTGGCTACAGAATCAATGTGGGCACTGTAAGTTAGATGAGGATCTAGAGTGATCTCAAGGTACTTAAAGGCCTGAACCTGTTCCAGGGCGACTCCATGACTGATTTTGATGGATAGGGGGTGCAGCTTATGCTTGTTATGAGAGTTGCTGAACATCATAGACTTTGTTTTCTTATTATTGAGGACCAGGTTGTGGTTTGAGAACCAATTTTCTACAGATGTGAAGCCAAGCTGAAGGTTGTCTTGTAGACGCTTAGGATCCATGTGGGAGGTAAGAATTACAGCATCATCTGCATATAGGATGATTTTTTTCGAAGTAAGGATTTGGAAGGGAGTTCGGGAGCAAGCTAAATAGTAGGGAGCCCAGAATAGATCCCTGGGGGACACCCGAGCGAAAAGACCTGGTATCAGAGAGGACATCTGCAATTTTCTACTTTTTGAGACTGGTTCTCCAAGTAACTTTTGAACCAGGCAGTAGATTCGGGAGAGAGCCCAGCTTTCAGAACTTGTACACGCAATAGGCGTGATGGACAGTGTTGAACGCCTTAGTCAGATTGATAGACAGACCCAATTAACTGACCATTGTCCATTGAGCTGTGAAGAGTGCCAGAGAATTCCAGTAAAGTAGATGAGTTGCTATGTCCTTTCCTGAAGCCATGTTTTTGCGAGCACAGGATATTGTATTGTCCAGGAAATCCATGCGCTGATCTGCTGCAATACATTCAAGGGCCTTGGAGAGGGGTGGCAATATAGAGATCAGAAGGTAGTTTCCATGAGTAGCCCTGTCACGACTTTAATGGACAGGGGAAACAGTAGCAGATTTCCATTTGTCAGGGAACTGGCTGAGCCTAAGTGAGAGGTTGAAAATATTTGTCAGTGGCTGTAACACCTCATCAAGGGTGAGGGACAGCAGTTTAAGGTCAAGTGTATCACTGCTGGATCTGGATTTGGTGATGGCTTTGGTAATGTAATTGCAGGCTTCATGCATCTTGACTGCTTTGAAATAAAAAGGCAGGTGGCTAGAGGAGGAGGAGGAGGAGGCATTGGGGGAGGAGTGGGAGAGTCACAGTCCTTGAAAAAGTCAGAAGGGAGAGCAGATCAGAAGACACATGTTTCTCTTTATCGTCTGTTGTCCATTAGTGCTTACTTGTTACTGCTTTTGCCTATGGTGGATCGCCAAGGTACTACATCACAAACCTGGTCTACTTGGGAATTAGACCATGGTTGATGAAGTACCACCGGTTATATTTAGGCTTTCTTCCACAGCTCTCCCAGGGGATTAGTATTGTAACTGGGAGTGGAGCTGACAAAAGCTTAGTACCTTCCAAAAGAAGGAAGATTTAAAAGGTCAGGTTAGTCAAGTGTGTTGTGGTGAAGACTAGGTTTGCTGGCATAAAGCACCTAGCTTCCACTGAGCTCTTTTCTTCTAGGGTTTGCTTGAAAGGACAGAGCAAGGAGCAACAATAACAGAGCAAAGAGAAACATTAAGGCTTATTTTGGCTAAGCAGAGTTACTGTTGTGTGACTATTTTGTTTCGTGCTTACACGTTTTATTAATGTTTCATGCTTACAGGTTGTACAGTTTATTCCTTTATTTTTCTCTGATTGAAACTGTTTTTTGCAATATTTTCTGCTACACTATTACAGGGTGTGCTTACAGGTTTGTTACTGTTTTGTGCTTACAGATTACTACTTTATTTTTATCTGATTAAAAAATTTTTTGCAGGGTATATTTGCTCTACATTGTTACAGGGTGTGCTTACAGGTTTTGTTACTGTTTTGTGCTTATAAGTTTTACAGTTTATTGCTTATTTTTCTCCGATTGAAATTGTTTTTTGTAGGGCATATTTTCTGCTAAATTGTTACAGAGTGCGCTTACAAGTTTGCTACTGTTTTGTGCTTACAGATTGCTGCTTTATCTTTCTCTGATTCACATTTTATTTGCAAGGTATATTTTCTGATTCATTTTTACAGGTTGTGCTTACAGGTTTTGTTACTGTTTTGTTTTTACAGGTTTTATATTTTGATCTATCTTTAGGCTAAGCAAGGTTACTGTTTTGTTACTATTTTGTTTTGTGCTTACAGGTTTTTGTTTTGAGCTTAAAGTTATTGCAGTCTCTTTCTCACACTGAAGGAGCCAATTGCTTTTCTTCCACAGCTCTTCCAGGGGATTAGTAGTGTAACTGGGGGATGGAGCTGACAAAGGCTTAGTACCTTCCAACAGAAGGAAGATTTAAAAGGTCAGGTTAGGGCTGTACAATGCCGGTTCGACAACACTTTTGTCGACTGGCATCTCCCTGACAGGAATTATGTTGACCACAAGTTGCAGTTGACATAATTCCTCTGTGTCTCCCGGTCTGTTTATTTTTTTTAATTGGGTAAAGCCCCCCCCAAAACCACCTATGCAGGGTGCTCTTCCCGTCCTTAGGATTATCAACTCCAGTTGGAGTTGATTCAGGTGGGGGTGCAGGACCGGGAGACAGTGTGCCCCTGTGTCGGGCACACCAACACAGTGACCTGTTGGCAATCTGTCAATTTTATCGATGGGTTGGTAGGTCACTGTGTTGGTGTCCCTTTCAGGAGGGCATACCTCAGGTTAGCTGGTGTACTTTGGTGAAGACCTGAGCTATTTTCTTCTAGGGTTTGCTTAAAAGGATAGAGCAAGGAGCAACATTAACAGAGCAAAGAAAAACATTAAGGCTTCTTTTGGCTATGCAGAGTTACTGTTGTGTTACTATTTTGTGTTGTGCTTACATGTTTTATTACTGTTTTGAGCTTACAGGCTGTACAGTTTACTGCGTTATTTTTCTTTGATTGAAATTTTTTTTTGCAGGGTATATTTTCTTTTAAATTGTTGTACAGGTTGTCTTGCTGAAAGGAAGGAAAACAATCACCGGGGTGGTGGGTCAGAGCTGTAGCTGATTGTTTCTGGAGGGCACAGGCTTGAAATCTCCACAAAGGAGACCCAGAGGAGGGCGGCACGAGACCCCACAGAGGAAGGAAACAACTCCTGGTGAGGGACTCAATCATTAGGAAGGTAGAACTGGGGGGTAAGGTGCCTGCCCAGTGTCATGGCTGGGAGGAACAGGATGTGAATCCTTAGGATTGCAGGAGCAGTGGCACGGAAGAGGGAGATGGATGTTATTGTTCACCTAGGAACATATGACCTGGCTGGGAATGGGATCAGAGCAGTGCAGAAGGAGTCTGTAGAACTGGGAGGGGGCCTTAGACAAGTAGCACACACAGTAACCTTCTTGGAGGTGCTGCCTGTCTATGGCATGGGTGAGTCTAGGATACTCCGCACCATGGGATTCAATGAATGGTTGAAGAACTGGTGCAGAGCTCAGGGCTTTGGCTTCACTGGGGACTGGGGGGGTCCACCTAGAGGGATGCAGGCTTATACTGGCACGATGGTCTGCATCTGTCCAGGAGGGGAACCAGGATCCTAGGTGATAGGTTTAAATGCTTCATTGGCAAGCATTTAAACTAGCCAAGGGGGGGGGGTACTGAAAAAAGGCATTGAAATCCCAGCCCCCCCACAAGAAACAGGGTAGTTAGTGAGGTAAACAGTAGGGTAGAGAAGTTGATAGGGAGCAGAACAGGGGTCAATGGAAAAAAAGGCAAATACAGTAAGGACAGGGATGAGGCTAAAAGGGGTAAGGCTATCAAAAAATGAAGGGTGATGAGTACCAATGCACATAGCCTGGGTAACAAGCTCCCTGAACTAGTGGCCTTGATGGAGGAGGGACACCTGGATATCGTGGCAGTCACAGAAAAATGGTACCCAGAGAACCATGACTGGGATGTCAACATGCTAGGGTACACAATCTACAGGAGGGACAAGGAGGGTAAAAGAGGAGGAGGCGCTCTCTACATAAGGGAAGGGATCAAAGCAATTGAACTAAAGGGTAAAAACACAGGAGAGGAGCCACTGTGGGTCACCCTGGAGACAGAAAATGGCATCACAATCTGTATAGAGGTTGTATACAAACCCCCCGTCTCAGGGGGAGGAAATGGATAAGGAAATGACAGCAGGCATCCTTAGAATTGCAGAAAAGGGGAAGATACTGTTGATGGGGAGGGAGACCTGAATATGCCAGATGTTAACTGGAGCACCTTTGCTGCAGCCACATCCAAGAGCAGGGTAATTCTCGATGCCCTACAGGGGGCATGCCTCAGACAGCAAGTGTTGGAACCAATTCGGGAGGGAGCAATCTTAGACCTGGTACTCTCAAACAGGGGCGCAGATAGGATCTCAGATTCAGAAATGGGTAGCCATCTGCGAACTACTGACCACCAAACAGTGTGGTTCACGATAAACACAGCCGTAGAGTCAAGTCACACAAAGGTGTGGGTACTGAACTTTAGGAGGGTTGACTTTGGGAAAATGGGGGAGTGCCTCAGAAAAGCACTGGCAAATGGGCAAGAAGGCGGGGTGGAGGAACAATGGGGAAAAAATCAAAGCTGCCATCACAGGCAACAAACCTTTGTGTGAAGCAAATAAACAAAACAAAATGAAGGAAAAAAACACTATGGTTCTCAAAAGAGGTAGCGGGGAAGGTTAGAGAGAAAAAGATAGCATTCAGGAAGTATAAGTAAACACAGAAGCAGCAGGACAGAGAACTGTATCACTTAAAGCAGAAGGAAGCGGAGAAGGCAGTCAGAATAGCAAAGGCCCAAACCAACGAAAAGATAGCCAGCTCAGTTAAGAAGGGGATAACATTTTTTATAGGCACATATGCAAGTGAAGAAAGACCAGGGGAGGGATAGTGAGGCTTGATAAAGGGGATGGGGTGGGCAGAGGGTGACAGTGACAAAGCAGAGATACTGAACGAATATTTCTGCTCAGTATTCACAAAAGAAGAGGAAGGGGAGGTACCTAAACCAAATTATAGAAGCACATTAGATAGGGGGATTGATACCAGTCCATTTATAAGAAAGGGTCCTGGAAGAACTCCTGAAACTGAAGGTGGACGAAGCAATGGGGCCTGATGAGATTCACCCCAGAATTCTAAAAAAACTTAGGGGAGACATAGCGGCACCACTGACTACCCTTTTAGCAAATCATGGGAGGAGGATGTGGTACCTGAGGACTGGAGGAGGGCAGATGTGGATCCCCTTCACAAAAGTGGGAGCAAGGCAGAGGCAGGAAACTACAAACCCGTTAATTTGGGAGATCTGCGATGTCTGCAGTGCCATAGCAGCTCATCTGAGGAGCCACTGCTCCTCTGCTCGATCATCTAATCAATCCAGCTGATACTTTGCATCTTTAAGCTAAAATATCCACTCAACACTGCTGCTACCTGCTTGTTGCCACTAACTGATTCTTCTGGACATTGCAATCGGCATCTACTTGCCACAATGGAGACAGATATTAAGCAGGCATCCTTGCGCCATACTGCTCCACCAACTCCTGAGAAGTCTGCCAAAAAATTAAAAGCGCAAACTACATCCTCCTCCAAACAGTCAGGGTCTTCACCCTTTGCAGTACCCTGACTGAAGAGCGCTTCTTACTAGAATTGATACCATTCAAGGAAACCCTTGCCAACATCTCGGCTGAATTAAAATCTATTCAGTCGGATATGGGGGACCTAGGCCACAGACTAGGAGACACCAAAGCTCGCACCACATCACTGGAAGGCTGGCGGGAAAGCACTGGACTTTAGAAGGGCTGACTTTGGCATAATGGGTGAATACCTGAGGAATACATTAGCAAATGGCCAGAAAGGAGGGATGGAAGAACAATGGAGAAAAATCAAAACTGCCATCATGGAGGCAACAAGCCTTTGTGTGAAACAAATAAAGAAAACAAGGTAGAATAAAAAAACACTATGGCTCTCAAAAGAGGTGTCAGGGAAGGTTAAGGAGAAAAAGTCTGCATTCAAAAAGTATAAGGAATCACAGACGGAGCACGACAGGGAACTGTCTCAATTAAAGCAGAAAGAAGTGGGGGAGGCAGTCAGAAAAGCAAAAGCCCACACCAAGGAAAAGATAGCCAACTCAGTTAAGAAGGGGGATAAAACCTTTTATAGGTACATTAGGAAGCATAGAAAGGTTAAGGCAGGGACAGTGAAGATTAATAAAGGAGAGGGGAGGTGGGCAAAGGGAGACAGTGAAAAGGCAGAGATACTGAATGAATACTTTTGCTCAGTATTCACAAAAGAAGAAGAGGAGGAGTTACCTAAACCAAACAGTAGAAGCACTCTGGATAGTGGGGTTGACACCAGTCCATTTACAGAAGAAAGAGTACTGAAAGAACTTCAAAACTCAAGGTGGACAAAGCAATGGGGCCTGACTGGATTCACCTAGAATCCTAAAAGCTAGAGAGGACCTAGTGACACCACTAACCACACTTTTAACAAATCATGGGAAGATGGGGTGGTACCTGAGGACTGGAGGAGGGCAGATGTGATTCCCCTTCACAAAAGTGGGAGCAAGGCAGAAGCAGGAAACAACAGACCTGTTAGTTTGACCTCAGTGGTGGGGAAAATGATGGAATCACTTCTGAAAGAAAGAATTGTTGAGTACCTAGAGGCCAGCGGGGCACAGGACCCAAAGTAGCATGGATTCACAGCAGGAAGGTCATGTCAGACAAATCTAATCGATTTCTTTGACTGGGTGACCAAAGTAATAGACCAGGGAGGGGCTGTGGATATGGCCTACCTAGACTTTAGCAAGGCATTTGACACAGTCCCGCACAAAAGATTAATAATCAAGTTAGCCAGCCTGGGAGTGGGTCCCAGGGTGGTAGCATGGTAGCAAACTGGCTGCACAACAGGACATAGAAGGTAATAGTGAATGGAACACATTCTGAAGAAAGGGTTACTAGTGGAGTACCTCAGGGCTCAGTACTGGGTCTAGTCCTCTTTAACGTCTTTATAAGTGACATTGCAGAGGATCTGAAGGAAGGTACACCTCTTTGCAGATGACACAAAGATCTGTAACAGAGCTGATACACAAGGGGGTAGAAAGGATGAGAAGGATTTGGCAAGGTTGGAGGAATGGTCAGACATATGGCAACTTAGATTCAATGCAAAGAAGTGCAAAGTAATGCACCTGGGAAATAAAAATCCAGGAGAAGAGTACACAATAGCAGGGAGGTACTAACGACAACAATAATGGAAAGGGATCTGGGTGTAGTCATATCAGATGACCTAAAGGTGGGTAAGCAATGTGAGAAGTCAGTAAGGAGAGCCAGGGGATACTGGGATGCATAGGGAGGGGCATCACAGTAGAAAAGAGAAGTGGTTATCCTCTATACAGACAGTTGGTGAGACCCCATCTGGAGTACTGCATGCAGTTTGGAGACCTCATCTACGCAAGGACATAGACAGGATGGAAGCAGTCCAGAGGAGGGCAACTAAAATGGTGCAGGATCTACATCAGAAACCATATGAAGAGAGACTGAGAGAGCTTAATATGTATACCCTTGATGAAAGGAGGGACAGGGGGACATGATAGAAACTTTTAAGTACCTCAAGGGAATCAACAAAGTCCAGGAGGGTAGCATCTTTCAGAAAAAGAGATGTGTAAGAACAAGGGGGCACAATTTAAAGTTAGAGGGGACAGCTCAGGGGTGATGTGAGGAAATTCTTTTTCACGGAGAGAGTGGTGGACGCATGCAACCGCCTTCCTGGAGGGGTTGTGGGGTCTAAAACAGTGGGGGAATTCAAACATGCATGGGACAGACATAAGGCAATTATAGTGGGGGGTTGAAGGAAGCAGGCTGTTGGTTAACTAGAATCTGCAGCTTATCCAATAGGTAGGGAAATGGGCAGACTGGGTGGGCCAAGTGGTCCTTATCTGCCGTCAAAGTCTATGTTTCTATGACTCCTGTTTTATGAGCTGTTACCTCATATTTCTTATGCATTCTCCTTGTTTTTTTTTTTTTTTTCAGGCTTAACTCATCTGTTGGATGTACATTGGTGCAGCCGGCGATGATCAGGTTCGTAAACCGATTTATTTGAAGTTTGGGGCCTTCAAACTAAGTCTACTCTTCTTATAAGCGGGTTAGTGTCTGGTGTTGGGAGGGTAGGTGGAGGGGTGTTCTTGGGATGCTAGCAAGTTCCGTGGGCTGGCAACATTCACGTACTGGTTAGTAGGGTTGGGGGGCTAAGCCTTCTCCTGGGTATTTTACACTCCTTACAATCCAGTACCCTGTGAATGATATTAAGATGTCCGTGGAAAGAACAAACCCCTAACAGTTTTATTAACTGCATGCCATTTCCAAACTTCTGTTGTTTTTTTACCCATTATGCCTATTAACTGTGGAGAAGGGCTCTATAGGGCTCCAGGGGTTGGGTTCTGCCCTCATTTCAAGACACGTTGTTTCTTGAAGTTCAGGTCATTGGGACAGACCATTGTACATAGTTTTTGGGGGGGGGCGTGGTTAGAGGGATTGCTATCGCGAAATTTTACCTACTTGTGCATGGGGGGTTCCACACCTTACTGCCTTGTTATGCTGATGGGTACTGGGTTATCTATGTACAGGGCTTTCTCCCTTTATGCTCACAGGTTCAACACATTGTTTGTTTTTCTTGTCGGGGGTCTGGGAGGGTGGGACAGAGTGTCTTTCACTTGTTTATGTATAATCTTAACCCGATGGATTGTGATAAATATGGCTAATAATTTAATTAAGTTCATGTCTTGGAATGTAAGGGGACTCATAGACCAGCTCAAGAGGTATCAGGTATTAAAACATCTATCTATACTGTGTGCCCAGATAGGTTTCCTTCAGGAAACCCACCTCCTCCCTCATGAAGCGGTTAAACTTCGGAGACAGGGAATTGGCCAGGTATTCGCCTCTGGGGAATCAGCTTCTAGTAAAGGTGCTGCAATTTTAATAAGCCATACTGTTTCCTTTCAAGCAGACTACTCTATTTCGGACACTCGGGGTCGTTGTGTATTTGTTACAGGTCTGCTTGATCAACAAGAGGTGGTTTTAGGTAGTGTATATGGCCCAGTGGGTGGTGACCCAAGTTTCCTTATGGAGCTAGCTGACAAACTGACCCCCTTCCTTATCCTTCCCTTCATCTGGGGGGGAGGGGATTGGAATATCCCTCCCACTCAGGATCTTGACTGTTCAACCTGAGCCCTTAGACCTCCCTCAGCTGCACAACAAGTCTTCATGGAGTTACTGGGTTTGTGTAACCCCAAGCAAACTCTCACTCCCTTATCTCGTAACTGCTCCTTTTACTCAACGGTACATTATACCTCTTTGAGACTTGATTATGTGCTTACTAGTTTATCCCTACTCCCTGGTCTTTATAATGCTGGTCTTGAACCCACTGTGATCTCTGACCATGTGATGGCCTGGTTGCTACTGACCCCGAATTTCAATCAACAGCGTGATACCTCATGGAAGCTTAACATCCAGCTTCTCAAGGATGAACAGGTGATTTCTAGAATTTCTAATCTTATTCAATCCTTTATCGCTACTAACCAGAATTCTGTCAAGAGACAAGACCATGAATGGTGTGCCTTGAAATGTTTTTAAGGAGCAAATTCATCCGTATGGCCTCCACCCAGAAGCGTCTCAGAGAAGCTGAGGCACTTTCGACTCTTGCCCAAATACGTGTCCTGGAACAATCTCTTTCTCCCACATCATCTCCAGATTCTTTAAAAGCCCTATTAACCCTCAGGGACAAGTATGCCAATCTCATTCAAGAGAGAACTGAATATTCTATTAAGACTAAGTCCAAATATATAGAGCAAGGAGATAAGGTAGGGCGTCTGCTTGCTCTCTAACTTCGGAAGCTGGAGACCTCTCAGATTATCCCCTCAGTCTCTGCCCCAGATGGTTCATTAAAAACACTCCCCAGGGAAGTAGCGACTGTTTTTCAACAATTCTACTCCACTCTATATGGCAGATGCCCTTCCCCACTGACCACCGCAGAAATGGCTTAATACCTGGACTCCACTCCACTACCCTGTCTCATGGACCATCACTGTACTCTTCTCTCTGCTCCTATCTCCTTAGCAGAAGTGGAGGCAGCAATAAATAGTTTAGTTCTAGATAAAGCTCCTGGCCCTGACGGGTTTCCCTCAAACTTTTTCAAACTCTTTAGTAAAGACCTGTCCCCTCTCTTACTTCGATTCTACCAATATATGTTCTCTGCAGAAGAATTGGACCCCTCACTTCCGGAAGTCACAATAGTCCTCCTTCCTTCCTTTTTTTTTTTACTCCTATTTGTACCTGGTGCATTGTCAGCAATCCACGTCCTGGTATCCAACTCCATCCAGCCGCCGTCTGTCCCGACTCAGCCCCCATTGAAGCTCCCACTGTGTGCCCCTGTGGACTGCCCCCCACGGCGAGGTTGCAGAGAGCCCCGCTGTACTCCCCACCAAGTTCAGATCCAGTTCCAGTGGTGCTCCGAGGCTGGGTGATCCAGAGCCGGCCATCAAGCCTCATCGACAGTGCGCCATTTTTGTGTATTTACTCCCCTTGGAAGTGCGGGCGTGCAATGACATCAAGGCTTACTTGCCGATGTCTGCTGCACTCCGCCCCTAACTCTGCCACCGCTTCTAGTGGAGCCCCCAGTTGTCACCAGGAGCCGCCACAGAGTGGTGGTACCCTTGGATCCCACCCTGGAATAGGAGAGCAGTCCTCTGGATGCTCAATCCTATCCCTCCCCTGCCAGCCAGCCCCTGATGCCCCGGGCTCGCATCCGAGCCCGGGTCGCCAGCATGGTGTGAGGTGTGCCATCCAGTGCCTCAACCATCAGTGCCACTGGGCCAGCACAGTCCTCCTTCTTAATCTGGACAACTCCCCCCTAAATCCAGTGAGTTGTCAGCCTATTTCCTTACAAAACTGCGACATTAAAATCTTAGCAACCCGAATTCAGAAAGTATGGCCCAGGCTATTAAGTCTGGAACAAGTAGGTTTTGTTCCTGGGAGATCCTCTGAAGACCACCTCCATAAGATTATCCATTTAATTCAAACCTCCTCTCTCTCGATGGCCTTCATTTCTCTCAATGCAGAGAAAGCCTTCGATAGGGTGGACTGGTCCTTCCTGTGGCTTCCCCTACAGAAGATGGGCTTTCCTGCCCCATTTATTCAATGGTTTAAAAGAAAAAATTACTCACCTCAGTAATGTTGTTTCTTCTAATGGAGTCTTGCTATATTATGACATATGCAGTGAGTCCCAACCTTCGAACTGCTCCGGAGGTTAAAGAGTTAACTTTCCATGCCAGGCATGGAACTTTGAGAGCGAGCTCGGTTGAAAACTCTGTCTGTTGTTAATCAAACTCAAACTGTCAGATCTTTACGAGCAAAACTCACTAAGGTTCTGCGTGGAAGCCGTAAACCTACACTAGCCAACTGGCTACTAAATATAAGAACACATTTTTCTTGGTCCCAAAACAGACTCAAGTCAGGGGATCCAAAAAATGAAAAACACAACACGCAATCACCCCAAAAAGGAGGGGTGAAAAAATAAGGTGGGCATCTACTAAGTGCCAACACTGCACTGCCCACCCACATCCCAAATTCTGAGAGGGGCAGGCAGGGGGGAGGTCATAATATAGCAAGACTCCATTAGAAGAAACAACATTACTAAGGTGAATAATTTTTTCTTCAAACAACATGAAGTCTTGCTATATTATGACATGTGCAGACTACACAGCAGTACCTCCATGGAGGAGGGACAGAACCTACTTAGGAAATAGGCTCTGAAGCACAGCTGTGCCAAACCGAGCTTCACTCCTAGCCTGGATGTCCAGGGAGTAATGCTTGGTAAAAGTGTGAACTGTTTTCCAGGTAGCTGCTTGACATATCTCTAGGATAGGAATGTCCCTGGCAGCAGCCAGAGATGCAGATGTACCTCTGGTAGAGTGAGCCCTCAGGCCTGAGGGAGGAACCTTACCCAGTTTTTCATAGCAAAATTGGATACAAGAGACAATCCACCTGGCAATGGATCTTTTAGTGGCAGGTTTCCCTTTACCAACCTCACCATAAGTGAGGAACAGTTGGAGGAGTCAAACCTGTGACCCTTGGTAATGCTCTATGTAGTAACTAAGGGCTCTTTTGACATCTAACTGTGTAGTCTCCTCTAGACAGAGGAGGAATGGTCAGTGAAGTACACAGGAGAGATATAGATTGATTAAGGTGGAAGTCTGAAACCACCTTAGGCAAGAACTTTCTGTTAGTCCGGAGGACCACCTTATCTCTATGAAAGGAGATAAAATCAGGTTCCACTGACAATGCTTGTAACTCACTTATGCGCCTGGCAGAAGTGATGGCTACCAAAAACACAGTTTTCCAAGTCAAGTACTTAAGCTCTGCTGAAGACAATGGCTCAAAAGGGGGTTGCATAAGCTGAGCAATGCAAATATTAAGATCCCAGGCAGGGGCAGGGTCCCTGAATGGAGGGTTGGTGTGAAGCAACCCCTTGGAAAAACTGGAGAATACAGGATGAGCCGAAAGAGAAGAGGGTTTACCTGCTAATAAGAAAGCAGACACGGCTGCCAGGTGCACTTTTAGGGTAGCTGGCCTCAGCCCCAAAGTATTCAAATACACCATATAATCCAGGACTGTGGGTAAGTCAGCAGATTCTGGGGAGATATGTTGCAGAGCACCAAATGGAAAATCTCTTCCATTTGGAATTATAAAGTAACCCTGGTGGATGGCTTCCTAGAAGCCTTCAATATATCCAATACACCTTGGGAGAGGTGTAGGTCAGCAAACTCTAACTCTTCAAGAACCAGGCCTTGAGATTGAGAGATTTGAGATTCGGGTACCAAACTCTCCCCTGAGCACAGGTTAACAGGTTGTGATTCCTGGGAAGACACAGGGGAAGGTGGACTGCTAAGGACATAAGGAGAGGGTACCAGGGCTGTCTGGCCCAATCTGGTGCAATCAGGATCATCTTGTAAGGTTGAGATCTGATTTTGACTAGCACCTTGAACAGAAGAGGGAAGGGGGGGAAGGCATAGAGAAACTTCCCTTCCCAACTGAGAAGGAAGGCATCCAAAGGGACTGAGCCCAACACTGGGGACCTGCAGCAAAAAAGGGGAAGTCGGTGATTGTCTGGGGCTGCAAAAAGATATCTGCGGGGTGCCCCATCTGGCAAATACTACCTCCAATACTAGGGGATCCAGTGACCATTCATGATGGCCCTGGGAAATCCTGCTGAGAGCATCTGCCAGGACATTGTCCTTGCCTGGGAGGTGAACTGACGTAAGGGAGGTGTTCAGGGAATACGCCATAGACCACAACTTCATTGCTTCGGTGCACAAGGCCGTAGACCGAGTGCCTCCTTTCTTGTTGATGTACCACATTGTAGTGGTGTTGTCTGTTCTGCTCTGTACAACTTTGTTCTGAACAGAGGTGGAAAAAACTTGAAGTGCTAGAAAAACTGCTCTGAGTTCCAACAGATTGATGTGGAGCAGAGATTCCTGAGGAGACCACAATCCCTGGGTAGTGAGATCCCCATCCCAAGAGGGATGCATCTGTAGTAAGGATTAGGGAGTGAGACTGAGGGATGAAGGGGACCCCCTGTCTCAGATTGCTCTGGTCCTGCCACCACTGAAGGGCTTGGATCAGGGTTCGAGTCACTGGGATCAATTTGGTCAGAGGGTCTCTCCTTTGAGACCAAAAGGCTCTCAAATGGAACTGGATGTCCCTCATCTGAAATCTTGCTCCCTGCACAACTGCTGTAGAAGCAGCCATGCCCCAGGAGCTGCAGAAAATGCCTTGTTGGTCGAGGACCTGCAGGGTGAAGGAGGAGGCCAGAGAGACCAAGGTCCTTGCTCTTTCCAGAGGAAGGAAGGCTCTGGCCTCTTTTGTGTTCAGTTCTGCACCTATGAAGCTGAGAAGCTGGACAGGCTCTAGAACTGACTTCGGAAGATTGAGAAGGAAACCTAGAGATGTGAGCAGTTGCTGAGTTACCTGAAGGTGTAGTTTGACTTGTTCTGGAGACTGGCCTACTATGAGCCAGTCGTCCAGGTAAGGAAAAATGGCAATCTTTTGCCTTCTTAAGTGGGCAACTGCTACTGCCAGGCATTTTGTGAATACCCTCGGGGCAGAGGTGAGGCCGAAGGGCATTGCTCTGAACTGGTAATGGCCTGAGGGCAGTTCGAATCTGAGGTACTTTCGATGGGTGCTTCTGATAAGAACATGGAAGTAGGCATCCTTGAGGTCCAGGGACGCTAGCCAGTCCCCTGGCCTTAGAGAGGGTAAAATAATTCCCAGAGTCACCATTTTGAATTTTGGTTTAAAAGGTGCTTGTTTAGGTATCTGAGATCCAGGATGGGCACGCCATTCTCCTGTCTTTTTGGGGTAAGGAAGTACCTGAGTACAACCCTTTGCCCTGGTGTAGGGGTGGAACCCTTTCCACAGCTCCGAGCCAGGAGGGTAGAAACTTCTGTTTCTAGGGCAAGTGCCTCTGATGGATTTGCAGGTGGAAAGGACCTGGCTCTCATCTTCGGAAATTTTTTGAAGCTGAGAACCAGTCCCTGGCTTACTACTTCCAGGACCCACTTGTCTGATGTTAGAGACTTCCAGTCCTGGACAAAGTAAGCCAGCCTGCCCCTACAGGTTGAGGAGAATCGGCCCTTGCTACCCCATCAGGGTGCCTGCTTGGCAGGGGCTTTGGGCTGAGGGGTGGGAGCAGGCTTGCTTGCACCCTGTCTGCCTCTCCCTCTAAAGAACCCCCTCTGGGCATAAGCAGAGGAGGAGGCCTGGTCTCGGTAAAAAGGCCTATGAAAAGGCCTGCCCCTGCCCCTGGGATGCTGCCTTTGAGGAGTGGCCTGCCTTTCCTAGGCCTGTGCACTTCTATAGGTGGTCCTATATTCATCCATTTTCTTCATGTAATTCTCTGTCTGCTCCCCAAACAGAGAATTGCCCACAACAGGAAAATCCATGGCCTTAGACTGGGTATCCTGTGACAGGTAGTACATCTGAGCCAAGCCATTCTGCTAAGTGCCACAGATGTAGCCATGACCCTTGATGACACATCATTAGAGTCTACTGCAGCATGAAATTGCACCTTAGATGCCTCAATACCATCCGCAGCAACCTGTTCCAGCTCCCTGGCAAGCTGGTCAGGGACCTGCTTTGCTAGAGCCAGCACAGTATCCCATCTGGATTTCTGGTATCTAGCAGCATAAGCCATATAATTTGCATGTCTGAGTCCCAAGGATGCTGCCATGTACTGTTTCTTTGCCATGGCATCAACCCTCCTGGAGTCCTTTTCAGGGGGGTGCGAAGCTACAGGAATATTTGCCTTGTCACAGGCTGCAGCCTACACTATCCCCATATGGCTGCACTGCTGTGTGAGGAACTCCGTATCAGAGCCTGATAATGTATACCTCTTGTCCATCCTTTTATCAACAGGAGGTATAGTGTGAGGAGTTTTTTAGAATTTTTACTGTCTGTTTCCTAAAAGATTTATGCAGAGGAATAGACAGTCTCCTAGACTCTGGAATATCCATCATTTCTACATAATCAGGCTCCTCTTAGTCATCAACAGCTTCCTCAACAGGGAGCTGGAGAGTTTCAGCAACTTTCTTATAAAACATAAAATGAGAAGGGGACTCAGATAGCCTAGGAGGAGGAACCCCTGATGGTCTGTCTGGAGAGATGTCCGGTTCAATGGGCACATCCAGACTTTCAAACCTACATTCACTCTCCTCATACTCCTCTTCTCCCTCCTCCGGTTCATAAAAATCCTCAAAATCATAATCTTGAACCGGTGGAACCGGCGCCGAACCGAGCTCTTCCCTGATGGTATCGGTTCGGTCAGAACCGGGGAAAGTGACTGGACAATTTGAATTGCTTTAGCTATTTCCTCAGTGGTTGGAGAAAAAACTTTTGGCACACTAGCTGACTTTCTAGTCCTTTTAGTTGGAACCGGCTCCTCAGAGCTGGCTCTTCTTTGTCGAGGAAGTATCGCCCTGGACAGAGGGCACTCCCTCCGGTTCGGTTGGAACGAACGGGCTAGCCATCAGGTCAGCGGACCTTTGGCCGCCCTTTCCTGAGCCTACCAACTCTCTTCTCAATGGTGGCAGCAGGAAAATTACTACATATCTGGCAGTCTGCATTGAGGTGGTCAAACCCCAGACAATACACACAGGTGGTGTTTGGGTCAGCTTTAGCAAAGGCTTCCCCACAAACACTACAGTGCTGAAACCCAGTGGGCCCGGTTTTTCTTTTGGGTTTCTCAGACATAGTGCCAGCCTAACCAACTTGCCCGTTTATGGCAATCCGCCAAGCAAGACTCCCTTATCGGTTCCCAACCATGTCACGGGTCGTGGAAAAAAACGTAATGAAATCCGTTTTTTTTAGAACCAATAAGAACCGGGAACCGCACTCTAAATAAGGACTAGTAAAATTTTAGAACAACCTGATCGGTTCAAACCGAACTGAAAGACGTTTACAAGTTTCACACAGAATAAAATAAATGTAAGCCTATCTATTACTTACAGTACCACAGACAGAGCTTGAACCGACCGGTTGCGGTTTAATTTCAGTCAAAAAACCGATAAAATAACACTTTAACCGACAAAATGAACTGAGCAGAAGGAGAAATCTCCGGAGCGATTGTTCAGTGAGGCTGAGTAAAGAATCTGACAGTTTGAGTTTGATTAACAACAGACAGAGTTTTCAACCGAGCTCGCGCTCAAAGTTCCATGCCTGGCATGGAAAGTTAACTCTTTCACCTCCGGAGCAGTTCGAAGGTTGGGACTCACTGCATATGTCATAATATAGCAAGACTTCATGTTGTTTGAACAATCTATTCCTCTCCTTCAGCAAAGATTTACTGCAATGGTGCCTTCTCCTCCACTTTCTCCCTATACACTGGCGCGTCAAGGTTGCCCCATATCTCCTTTTCTCTTTAATCTGCATCTTGAGACGCTCATTCGGCACCTCAAATCCTCCCCTAATATAAAAGGCATTCCCATAGATAATCTAACTCCTTCTATCTCGGTATACGTGGATGACATCCTACTGCACCTCTCTGATCCAGTTCACTCTCTTACTGAGGTGTTGAATGTGACTGATCAGTTTAGTCACTACTCTAACTACAAATTTAATCTCAGTAAAACTGAAATTTATCCTCTTAATCATTTTATCAGCAAGCTAGATTTCGCCACCTTTGGAATGCGATGGTCTCCTCACTCCCTTAAATACCTAGGCATCTCCCTTACTTCCAACCCCTCTCTACTGGTGAAACTGAACCTGCAGAATCTCCTGGTAGTGATCCGGCAGGATTTAACAAGATGGAAGGGCCTCCCTATTTCACTATGTGGTAGAATTAATATAATTAAAATGAATATCCTCCCTAGGCTTTTTTAACCCTTAAGCATGCTTAACATCGTACTCCCTCTCTCTTTCTTTAAACATATTCACTCCTTGATTACCTCCTTCATCTGGTTGGATAAATCACCCAGACACTCGTATCTTAAACTGAGCCTCCCTAAAGACTTTGGTGGACTTCGACTCCCTAATTTTTTTTCTCTACTACTGGGCCAGTCACCTTTACAAATGCGGAAAATGGTTCTCTAATTTGCATTTTGCGCCTGAATCCGACTACATCCCTGTCTGGTTACAGATAGAATCTCACCTCTTTACTGTCCACAATCTTTCACTTGCTACAATTCTCTTTGCTTCACGTAAATCTCTACCGGATCCAGTAGTCGCCTCTCTAATCGGTATCTCTATTATAGTCTTCTCTCAAATTTGCACTTATCTGAAGATCCACCTCTCTGCAGATGTCATACAACCTATCTTCTCTACCTTAAACATTAAGATTGGGGAACGCCCATTAATCCCTGCATGGTTGCCATTACCACAGGACGTTCGTGTTTCCAACTTCTATTCCCAATCCTCTCTTCTGACATCTCCGGAGTTAATGGGGAAATTTCAACTGGGTCCAGCGTACATTTTCAAACTTTACCAGATCCGACATCTAATTTTACAACAATTTGGTCCCGCTCTGAAACCTTCTACTCTCAAGGACCTCCTCAATCAGGTTCAAGATTGGGCCTTTAAGCCCCACAGTACATCGGGAATGTACTTGTAGTTTCTTACCGCCCACCCCTCCCGTTCCCCGGCTGGCTCCAAGGTATGGGAATCTTTGCTCCCAGATGTCAATTTTAACTGCCCAAAACTTTGGAAAGATCTTTACACTTACCTAACTCAAGACCGGCTAAGACTCACACAGCACCATATCCTAAACAACATGTATTACACTCTGGTCAGACTAGCCAAGATGGGTCATGTGGGAAAGCAGATGGCCCATGATTACATATTTTCTGGTCCTGTGAGAAAGTATCTTCATTGTGGGTGCAAACAGAAGAATGATGCGACCCCCTCCTGGGACTATCTGGCCTTTTCTCCCCCAAAATATGTGTCACCGGTGATTACTCCCAGATCCCTGGTCAAGGAAAGAAGGTACCATATGGCCCTCATCTCCTTGACGGTTAAAAAAATGGTCCTTAGGCACTGGCTGGATCAGACGCATATTTCATACTCCGAGTGGCTGCAGGAACTTTCCTTCTCCCTTCGGACTGAACACATGATTGCCAGCCTCCGTCACCGTTTAACTGTAGTTAACAAAAAATGGGGAATATTTTACGCCCTTTATTTATCCTGATTCCTCTGGGCGCTCTCTGATTACCCCACTCAGATGTCTTGTCATATACCTGGTTACTTCTATTAGTCTTAAGGTTTGTTTCTAAATGGATAATAGGCACACTCTGTCGGGGTTGGGGTGGGATGGGTGGGAGGGTACAGAGGAAGGGGTTTGTTTCCTTGTTTGTTTTCCTGATCAATGTACACTGTCTTGCACTGCAGATGGTTTGATGTATGTTCTCCCATATAAAATCAATAAAACTGATTAAATTTCAAAAAAAATAAAAACATTGAAACATAGAATTTGATGGCAGATAAGGACCACTTGGCCCACCCAGTCTGCCCATTTCCCTACCTAATGGATAAGCTGCAGATCCTAGTTAACCAGCAGCCTACTTCTTTCTACCCCCATCCGCTAGAATTGCCTTATGACTGTCCCATGCATGCTTGAATTCAACCACTGTTTTTGACTCCACAACCTCCTCCGGAAGGCCGTTCCATGCATCCACAGCCCTCTCTGTGAAAAAATACTTCCCTACATTACCTCTGAGCCGCCCCCCCATCTTCAAATTGTGCCCCCTTGTTCTTGCACACCTTTTTCTTTTGAAAGATGCTACCCTCTTGGACTTTGTTGATTCCCTTGAGGTACTTGAAAGTTTCTATCATGTCCCACCTCTCCCTCCTTTCCTCGAGGCTATACATATTAAGCTCCTTTAGTCTCTCTTCATATGTCTTCTGGTGCAGACCCTGCACCATTTTAGTTGCCCTCCTCTGGACAGCTTCCATCTTGTCTATGTCCTTGAGTTGGGTCTCAGAGACTGCACAGTACTCAGATGGGGTCTCACCAGCTGTCTGTACAGAGGATAACAACTTCCTGTTTTCTACTGGTGATGCCTCTCCCTATGCATCCCAGTATCCCCCAACCCTCCTACTGCCCTCTCACATTGCTTGCCCACCTTTAAGTCATCTGATATGACTACCCCCAGGTCCCTTTCCATTTTTGTTGTTGTTAGTATCTCACCCCCCATTGTGTACTCTCCTCCCTGGGTTTTTGTTTCCCAGGTGCATTACCTTGCACTTCTTAGCACTGAATCTAAGCTGCCATATATTTGACCATTCCTCTAACCTTGCCAAGTCCCTTCTCATCCTTTCCACCCACCTTGTGCATCAACTCTGTTGCAGATCTTTGTGTCATCTGCAAAGAGACATGCTTTTCCTTCCAGTCCCTCTGCAATGTCGTTTATAAAGACATTGAAGAGGACCAGTCTAATACTGAACCCTGCGGTCCCCACTACTAACCCCTTTCTTCGAAGTAGACTCCATTTACTATTACCTCTGTGTCCTATTCTCCAGCCAATTCTTTACCCAGGCTGTCATCTTGGGACCCACTCCCAGGCTGGCTAACTTGTATATTAATCTTTTGTGTGGGACTGTGTCAAATGCCTTTTCTAAAGTCTAGGTAGGCCATGTCCACAGCCCCTCCCTGATCTACTACTTTGGTCACCCAGTCAAAGAAATCTATTAGATTCGTCTGGCATGACCTTCCCGCTGTGAATCCATGCTGCCTTGGGTCCTGTGCCCCTCTGGCCTCTAGGTACTCGACAATTCTTTCCTTCAGAAGTGATTCCATAATTTTCCCTGTCACTGAGGTTAAACTAACAGGTCTGTAGTTTCCTGCTTCTGCCCTGCTCCCACTTATGTGAAGGGGAATCACATCTGCCCTCCTCCAGTCCTCGGGTACCACCCCATCCTCCCATGATTTATTAAAGAGGGTAGTCAGTGGTGTCACTAGTTCTACCCTTAATTCTTTTAGAATTCTAGGATGAATCCCATCAGGCCCCATTGCTCTGTCCACCTTCAGTTTTAAGAGTTCTTTCAGAACCCTTTCTTCTGTAAATGGCCTAGTATCAACTTCTGTATCCAGAGTGTTTCTATTGTTTGTTTTAGGTACCTCCCCCTCTTCATCTGTAAATACTGAGCAAAAATATTTGTTTAGTATCTCTGCTTTTTCACCATCACCTTCTGCCCTCCACCCTCCCCTTTATTAAGCCTCACTATCCCTCCCTTAGTCTTCCTTCGCTCCCTGATGTACCTAAAAAAGGCTTTATCCCCGTTCTTAACTGAGTTGGCTATCTTTTCCTTGGTTCGGGCCTTTGCTGTTCTGACTGCCTTCCCAGCTTCCTTTTGCTTTAACTGATACAATTTTCTGTCCTGCTCCTTCTGTGATTCCTTGTACTTTGTGAATGCTTTCTTTTTCTCTTCAACCTTCACTGCCACCTCCTTTGAGAACCATAGTGGTTTCTTACATCTTTTTGTTTTGTTTATTTGCTTCACACAAAGGCTTGTTACCTCTGTGATGGCAGTTTTTATTATTCCCCATTGTTCTTCCACCCCTCCTTCCTCCCCGTTTGCTAGTGCATTCCTTAGGTACTCACCCATTTTGGCAAAGTCAGCCCTCCTGAAGTCCAGTACTTTTGCCTTTGTATGGCTTGACTCTATTGCTGTGTTTATTGTGAACCATACTGTTCGATGGTCGCTAGTTCCCAGATGGCCACCCACTTCTACATCTGTGATCCTCTCTCCATCTCCATTTGAGATAATCAGGTCTACGCTTGCTCGCTCGCTCTTGAGTGGGTTCCAATACTAGTTGCCTAAGGCATGCCCACTGTAGGGCATCTAGAATAACCCCACTCTTAGAAGTGACTGCTGCAACTGCACTCCAGTTAACATCTGGCATATTCAGATCACCCATCAGCAATATCTCCCCTTTATCTGCCATTCTAAGTATACTTTCTAGCATTTCCTTGTCCATTTCCTCCCCCTGAAAGGGGGGTCTGTATACAACCCCTGTGTGGATTGTGGTGCCATTGCCTGCCTCCAAACTGACCCACAGTGCTTCTTCTCCTCCCTGTTTACCCTTTTGTTCTGTTGCTTTCATTACTTCCCTTATGTAGATAGCTACTCCTCCTCCTCTTTTACCCTCCCTGTCCCTCCTGTAGATAGTGTATCCTGGTATGTCTACGTCCCAGTCATGGTTCTGTGTGTACCATGTTTCTGTAACTGCCACGATATCCAGATGTTCCTCCTCCATCAAGGCCACTAATTCAGGAAGCTTGTTACCAAGACTACGGGCATTGGTACTCATTGCTCTCCATTTTTTGATGGCTTTACCTTCTTTAGCAGCATACCCCACTGACCTTTCTACCTTGGTCTTTTTCTCATTTAGTACCCTGTTTTGTAGGGGGAGGCTGGGGTTTTTCTGCTGCTTATCAGTGCCTCCCTCCTTGACTAGTTTAAAAGCTTGCCAATGAAGCATTTAAACCGATTGCCCAAAAGACTTGTTCCCTTCCTGGACAGATGCAGACCATCCTGCCAGTATAGTCTGGTGTCCCTCCAGGTGGAACCCCAGTCCCCAATGAAGCCAAACTCCTGTGCTCCACACCATATTTTCAACCATTCGTTAAACTGCATGGTGCAAAGTACATTCGCCTCACCCATGCTACTGACAGGCAGCACCTCGATGAAGGATACTGTGTGTACTACTTGTCTTAGGCCCCTCCCCAACTCTACAAAGTCCTTCTGCACTGCTCTAATCTCATGATGAGCCAAGTTATTTGTTCCTAGGTGGACAATGACGTCAAGCTCAGACTCCCGTGCAACTGTTCTCGTGATCCTAAGGATGCGCTTCCTGTCCCTCCAAGCCATGGCACCAGGCAGGCACCTTACTTCAGTTTTCCCTGCTCCCCCCAGTTCTATCCCCCTAATAATTGAGTCCCACACCAGGAGCTGCTTCCTTTCCCTGTGGTGCCCTCTGCCTCCTTCCTGAGGGCCTCCCTTGTGACAGTTGTCTGCAACCTCCTTAGTCTCCTCTGGGGTGCACCCATGGGGAACTATGCTCCCCAGAATGGTGTATGGATTGTGGGTGGAACAACTGACTGGGTGTCCTCCGTTCCACCACCCTTACCCTCCCTGAGCCCACTGTGGTCCAATTGCTGTGCTTTCTTTGCAACCTCTGAGGTAGTGGTGGTGGCTCTGGTGCTCCCTAGATGGGGGAGGTTCCCTTACTACTGTCCAGTGCAGCCTGAAGACGGGCAACTTCCTCCCTCAGGGCAGAGAGTTGTCTGCAAACAGGGCAGCATCTCAGCCTCCAGAAAGACTCCCAGAAGACTGCTGCCCCTCAGCCATTACGTTGCACTACTCCCCACATGTCTGTCTGCCTTGTTTAGTTTAATTTGTGTGTGTGTGTGTGTGAGAGATTGGTTTGTTATACAGAATTATATATATTACATAGTGTGTATGCTTATATTGTCAGTGCAGTGTGCTAGAGAGGATATGACAGTGATATGCACCTTGCCCTCTTGAGGAAATGATGTCAGAACCCCGGGTATAAAGGAACTATTTCCAGGGGTGGGTGGGGTGAGGGTGGGAAGGGTTTGGGCCTAAACTGTGCCCTCATGAAACAATCAGCTAAAAGCTCTGACCTACTGCTGCGATAAGTGCCTTCCTGTCAGCAAGATGCCCTACACGACAATTTGACAGAAAAAATACCCTGCTAATCAAACAGAGAAAAATCCAAACATCCAAGTCAGACACAGGTAAACCTCCCCAGCCCCAAAACAGCCTGGTGACTTGTGCTCTGAAAGCAGTCAGCCCCAAAACACGTCAGCTGTGCACAAGGACAGACACAGTAAACAGTATTCAGTCCCTGTGGGTTTAAACTCTTCCTACGCTGAAATTCTTAACAACTGTAACAAAAGTAAAGCAAGGTCCACCTCCCTCTGTTGATTGAAAGACTGCCTTTTCTGATAATTCTAAGTTCCTTATTTCACCCTTCAGTTAGAAGTATCCTCCACCTGAAGAATATTAACCTTCCTAAGGAATCTGCTTCAAACCAAAGACAACTGTAAATTGTAAGGTTCACCTCCCTCTGTTGTGAGCACAACTCGCTTTCTTGCAAATCCTAAGTCCAGTGTTGCAGCTTCCAGCCAGAGGTAGCTTCACCTGAAGAATATTACTTTGACCTCAGTGGTAGGGAAAATGATGGAATCACTTCTGAAAGAAAGAACTGTTGAGTACCTAGAGGCCAGCAGGGCACAGGACCCAAGGCAGCACGGATTCACAGTGGGAAGGTCATGTTAGATAAATCTAATAGATTTCTTTGGTTGGGTGACCAAAGTAGCAGACCAGGGAGGGGCTATGGACTTGGGCTACCTAGACTTTAGCAAGGCATTTGACACAGTTCCACACAAAAGATTGATAAATAAGTTAACCAGCCTGGGAGTGGATCCCAGGTTGGTAAACTGGATAAAAAACTGGCTGAACAATAGGATGCAGAGGGTAGTAGTAAACAGAGTCCACTCCGAAGAAAGGGAGGTTACTAGCAGGTTTCAGTACTGGGACCGGTCCTTTTTAATGTCTTTATAGGAGACACTGCGGAGGGACTGGAAGGAAAAGTATGCCTCTTTGCAGATGACACAAAGATCTGCAACAGGGTTGATACACAAGGGGGGAGGGTGGTAAGGATGAGAAGGGAATTGGCAAGGCTGGAGAAATGGTCAAAAGTATGGCAGCTTAGATTTAATGCAAAGAAGTGCAAAGTAATGCACCTGGGAAACAAAAACCAAAGGGAAGAGTACACAGTGGGGAGGGGGAGGTATTAAAAGCAGCAAAAATGGAAAGGGACCTAGGGGTAGTCATATCAGATGACCTAAAGGTAGGCAAGCAATGTGAGAAGGCAGTAAGGAGGGCTGGGGAGGTACTGGGATGCATAGGGGGAGGCATCACCAGTAGTAAACAGGAAGATATTCTTCGGTACAGACAGTTGGTGAGACCCCATCTGGAGTACTGCGTGCAGTTCTGGAGACCCCATCTCCGCAAAGACATAGACAGGATGGAAGCAGTCCAGAGGAGGGCAACTAAAATGGTGAAGGGTCTGCAACAGAAGCCATATGAAGAGAGACTATAAGAGCTTAATATGTATACCCTCGAGGAAAGGAGGGGGCATGACAGAAACTTTCATTACCTCAAGGAGTTAAAGTCCAAGAGGGTAGCATCTTTCAGAAAAAGAGATGTGCAAGAACAAGGGGGCACAATTTGAAGATAGAGTGGGGACGACTCAGGGGCAATGTGAGGAAGTATTTTTTTCACGGAGAGGGTGGTGGACGCATGGAACAGTCTTTCTGAGGAGGCTGTGGGGTCAAAAACAGTGGGTGAATTTAAGAATGTATGGGACAGACATAAGGCAATTCTAGTGGGAGGTAGGAGGAAGTAGACTGTTGGTAAAACTAGGATCTGCAGCTCATACTATATGTAGGGAAATGGGCAGACTGGGTAGGCCAAGCAGTCTTTATCTGCCATCAAAGTCTATGTTTCTATGTTTCCTTCTGCTGTGTGTAGGTCTTCCAGCT
This sequence comes from Neoceratodus forsteri, assembly GCA_016271365.2. NCBI lineage: Eukaryota > Metazoa > Chordata > Ceratodontiformes > Ceratodontidae > Neoceratodus > Neoceratodus forsteri. Next base: position 711,168,147 of record CM057449.1, on the reverse strand, counting down.
TCTTATCTATTACCAAACTCATTTTACTATAATCTACTTTTCTAAAGTCAAGAATCACTGTGCGGGATTTATTCTGCTCACTCCCTTGCACTATGCTGAATCAGATGGTGTTATGGTCACTCTGACCTACTGTATCCTCATTAGTAATGTTTCTGATTATCTTCTGGTTGCACAGTACCAGGTCTAATATTGCCTCCCCTTTGCTGGGATTGTGCATCCACAGTGTAAGTAAGTTTTCTTACACCATATTCAGGAATCTCTGATTTGTTTAGCTGCTTGAGGAATAAGTTTCCCATTTAATGTCAGAGAGGTCAGTGTCCCTCATGATCACCATTCTGGCCTGTCCAGCTGCTTTTGATAGTTCTCCTTCATCACTGTATCTCTATCTACCTCCTAATTTGGTAACCTTTGGAGTACCCCGATTGTGTGTTTCTTACTCCTAGTGTCAGTTAAATGTAGCTGGAGTGACTACACCCCTCACCCTGCAACTCACTTGTCCTCAGTTGTGCCTTTCCATTACATAAATTAACCCTGTGTCCCCTGGCACCCTATTCTATATTTTCTACACAGAATGTATACTGGGACAGTTAGATCCCAGCCACTGTTCTGATTTGCCCAAGTCTCTGTGATTAACATCTACATTTTCTGCTAAAATTGTTGCTTTAAGTTCATCCACTTTATTGCAAATGATTCTTGCACTGGTGTTCAGAACCTCCACTATACAGTGGCGTACCACAGAATGACAAGCAGTATCTCTGTTGCAGCCAGAGATTATCTTGAAGGAACCAATGTAATTTAATGGCAATTATATCATGGGTTAGCAAGACAAAGGAATCCAAATGGGCAAATACTATCAGATGACCATGGATTAAATGCCTATAAACGCACAGTTGGTGTATTTAATCCACAGTTGCTGTGAGTGGGCCCCATGCAGTACCCCTGGGCAGAGTGTCTCTCAATATGTTCTGCAGAAAGGAGCAGTGAAAGGCAGCCATTAGCAACAGGAGTGAGGTGGGAGACAGCTGCATGGCGCTCATGGTGGAATGCGGGTAGTGGGGAATCATGATGTTAATGTTTGTGGATGTCTTAGTAATGATTGGTGGTTTTGGTGTTTCTATTGAAGTCCCTGGTACCCATCCAACACCGAGCCGATACTGTCACTGTGACAGTGAACAGAGGTGCCAGTCTCACATTCAGTACTTTTTATATGTGCCATTGATTTATTGGCCCCTGTTCTGGTGATTGTCCCCTGCCGTGCTGTGGTGACTTGAAAGACAGACAGCAATGCGTCAGACAGTGGCCGGTACTTTGATGATTGAAAGCGGCTGTGCAGTTCTGCAACTGAAACTTAGTGGCCGCTGTCTGTCTCCATCTGTAGCAGCACATTCCAGTGCTCAGTCTGTGAAGTGTAGTCAGCTGTCAGCAGTTTCGGGGAAAGACAGAGAGCTCCAGTTGGCACTGTGAGGAGAGAGAGAGAGAGAAAGAAACAGTAACACTGAGCGCGACATGCAGAGTTCCTTCTCTCTCTCTCTCTCGCTCTGATCACAGGGACATTCAATGTCCTCTCTGTCAGCATGCTGTTTCAGGGGCGAGAGAGAGAAAGAGACTATGGTGCAGGAAGTAAGAGAAAGACAGAGACAGGAAAAAGGGAACAGTAGGTAGTGTTGTGATAGTCGGTGTTGCTGTTGTGTCTGTTTGCAGCAAGTCTGGTACGATGCCTACGTTGTACATAGGGAGCAGCACATAGCATCACACTCCAGATGTGCTGCACTGTGCTGTACAGTTCATGCCGCACTAGTGTTTCAGCAGCAATGCTTGTCCATGTAGCATGAGCCACATTCACACACAGAGACTGAGTGACACAGTGAGAATGGGAGACGCAAGACCCTCGGAAGTGTGAGGTGCATATGAATGTGTGTCATTGGGGGGGAGGGGCAGACTGAAGTAAAGGTTGTGTAGGACAGTAGCAGACAATGCTATGGTGAAGAAATGTCACACATCATGTCAGAAATGTATGTGTGACATTTCCATGTGCAGAACAGGAGTCCAGTATGCATTCTTTGTTAGGGACTATTTTGCAAGGTGGCAGGATACACAACCTTTCTTGCTATTTAAATGGGTGAAAAACCCTTTTCATGTTTTTTTCCCTTGTTCTGCATACAACCCATGTTATAAGCTCAATAACCCACTCCAGGGCATGGGGTTATAGGCATTTAATCCATGCCTGGGATGCTATGAGGACACTTGGCCTTCGCCCTCGTGCCTCACAATGCACCCCAGGTGTGAATTAAATGCCTATAACCCCATACCCTGTCGTGAGTTATTGTTAACTAACTCCAACTTGTCACACATTCATCCTGCTGAGTGGCTCTGTATTTTGATTTTTTCCCCCCAGTGAATGCTGTGAATCAAATTTATTTTCCTTGTGGTCCTGTAGACTACGTAGTCCGAAAGAGCTAGTAGGATTTAACTCGGCTGGGCTCTCATCATATGTAAAAACAATTTTCAGTAGCAGTCCTCCTCTAACCCTCTGTCCTGTTATCTAGTTTAAACAGTTGTCTAGTCAAGGGCGGCTAACGTTCGCCCCAGTGCACTGGTGTTCAACTGGCTAAGATACAGACAATTCCTCGTAAACAGCAGTCTGACTTGCCAGACTGTACCTCGGTCTATAGCAGAAACCTCCTTCCATGTACCAACTATTTAGCCATGTGTTTAACCCTGTAATTTTCCTCTGGCTCTGCTCACCTGCATGTAGCACCAGCAACGCCTCTCAGAAGACTCTTTCCTCAGCTCTCTGCCTAGCTCTCAACATCTTTCCTTTAGTTACACAGAAACATAGAATGTGTTGGCAGAAAAGAACTAGTAGGTCCATCTAGTCTGCTCTATTTTCCCTGCCTAACACTGCACTCCAGACTCTATTTGGTTACAGGTGTCCCTCCCTCCTCCCTTACCTCTGTCTATTATACCCATGTGCCTGTTCCCATGCATGCTTGAAACTCTCCATTGTCTTCGCCCCCACCTCCTCCTATGGCAGGCTGTTCCAGGTGTCCACCACCCTTTCTGTGAAGAATTATTTTCTCACATCTCTCTTAAACTCACCCAACCCCAGCATCATGGCATGTTCCGTGTTCGGTGCTCCTCCTCCTATTTAAGAGACTTCCCTCCTGCACCTTGTTCAGCCCCATGAGGTGCTTATAGATCTCTGTTATGTCCCCTCGCACAATCTTCTCCTCTAAGGAGTACATGTTGAGCTCTTGCAGCTATCCTTGCATGGTCTCTCGTGCAACTCCCGCACCAGATTAGTAGCACTCCTCTGGACCGCATCCACCCTGTTGATGTCTTTGTGGAGGTGCGGCCTCCAGAACCATAGTAACTCCAGGTGGGATCTCACAAGTGAATGATACATGGGCAACACTGCCTCCCTTCTCCTGCTAGACATCCACCTTCTGATGCACGTCAGCATCCTGACTGCCTTGCCTGTTTCCTGTCACACTGCCCTGCCGCCTTGAGATCATCATATATATCATCCCAAGGTTCTTTTCTTGCTTGATAACTGTAAATAACTGCCTCCTATCTTATACACAGCCCCTTGGTTTCCCTGCGATAGGTTTATGACTTTGCACTTTTTCACACTGAAACCCATCTGCCACCCCCTAGACCACTCCTCTAGTTTCCCCAGATCTCTTTTCATTCTCTCAGCCCCTCCTGGGAGTCCATCCTGTTGCAGATGTTTGCGTCATCCACAAAGAGAAATACCTTCCCCTCCAGTTCCTCTGCAGTATCACTTATGAAGACGCCGAAGAGAACAGGGCCCAGTGCTGATTAACTCCACTGGTCACTTTCCCATCTTCCAACTCGCTGCTGCTTACCACCACCCTCCGTCACCTATCTTTCAACCAGTTTGACTCGGCACACCACCTTCTCCCCCCAAGTTTCTTTATCAGCCTGCTGTGTGAGACACTCTATACTCAACTGTGTCCTCCTCCCTACGGACCCACTTACATACCACATACAACTCCATCTGCTGCTTTGTTGTTCAAGCCCCATTTACCACCCACCACTGCTCGCTATACCAGTCCTAGGGTGGCTCTCTGCAGGGTCGTTTTGACTTCACTATGAGCAGCCTCATTGACTGTGCACTCAGGAACCATCAGCTGTCCCCCTACTCCTCCCTACTCAGTCTCTCGGAGTCCCTGGGCCTCCTTCGTTCCCTCACTGGAAGTCCCTCGCACTACTACTACCATGGGTAGTATAGCCTTCTCTGTCTCTGCCCTTCCCTCTGGAATAGACTTCCTTTGTCCATCTGAACATCTCCCTCCCATCAGTCTTTCAAGGCAAACATTCCACATGCACCTGCAGCTGTTCCCCAGGTAGTACCAGGGCCAGTATTCTGGCATAGCACCTCTTCATGCCCTCACCCTACCTCCTGTGCCCCTACCCTCTTGCACTGTTCTGCTCCTCTGTTCAATCTGAATATGACTACCTGTTTTATTCTGAACTGTTAGCAGGTTCTGCAACTTAAATTGCATTTCTGCCTATGACTTGTGCCTATACCATTCCTGGTGATAGACTGAACCTTTGTTTTAACTGTATTTATTTTCTTGGCTCCCTGGTGACTGTATGTATATTGCATGTAATACTTTACCATAATCCCCATGTTAAGCCTTTTATATTGCATAACCACTTAATGTATGTCACTACACCAGTATGTACTGATTTCTCTGAAATATTTGTACTATGTAATGTGACCTCATACCAAATTTTTCGGCAGTCCTGTTTTGTTCTAATTGTATCTCTGTATTGTACTGATGTTTATTGTGTTTGCCACCCTGTAGGCCTGGGTCGCAACTGAAAACGGTCTTCTGGATCACTTTGCTCACTCGGTTATCAAAGACATAAATAAATAAACAGTATCAAAGGCCTTACTGAAGTCCAGATAGACCACATCCACTGCCCTCCCTGATCCATCTCCCTCATTAACCAATCAAAGAAATCTATGAGATTTGTTTGACATGGCCTCCCCCCATGAAGCTGTGCTGCCAGTGGTGCTGCAGCTAATGTGTCTCCAAGTACTGCATCAGTCTCTCCCACAACAGGGACTCCATTAACCTCCCCACCACTGATGTGAGACTGACTAGTCTGTAATTACTGGCCTCCTCCCTGCTGCTGCTCTTGTGCAGAGGGACCACTTCAGCCCTCCTTTCCTCTGGAACCACCCCCATCTTCAGTGAGGTGCTGGACAGTGTTACCAGAGAGGCGGCAAGCAGAGTGCTCAGTTCCTTAAAGTACAGGTGTGACATTTTTGCTTTTTGCAGTTTAATGCTTCCTAGCAATGGCAACAGTCAGCCTGTGCAAAAATTACAACATTTACTACTGGCTAGTAAGGGAGGGAAGGGACCTTAACTGTGGCCGAACAGCCGGCTAGCAGATCCCTTTCCACTTCCTGGTCCTCTGAACATGCCCCTGTGCTCGGACATTTTGTGATGTGTCATCAGGGACAGCACGGGGACGTGCCCCATACAAGTCTATGGGGCTTGTTTTCAAAACGTTTTTACTGAAGTTTAAAGCCATCACTCAACTAATAGGGTCCCTATTAGTTGAGTGGTGGCTTTCATTTTTATCAGAGGTTACTTAAACTTCAGTAAAAACATTTTGGAAACAAGCCCCATAGACTTGTATGGGCGAGTCCCCGGGCTCTCTCTAATGACACATCACAAAACGTCCGAGTGCAGGGGCATGTTCAGGGGACTGGGAAGTGGAAATGGATCAGCTGGCCAGCGGTTCACCCACAGTTATGATCCCTTCCCTTCCTTACTAGCCAGTAGTAAATGTCATTCTTGCACAGACGGACTATCACTGCCTCGAGCAAATGGGCTATGAAGCCCCATAAGGTATCTTACACCTTTACTTTAAGTACCCTTGGGTGAATCCCGTCCAGCCCCATTTGCCTTGTTTTCCTTAAGGGCTTCCAACCCCCAACAGGCTCTCGCTTCTGTAAGTGGACTTGTATCCGCTGACCCCCCCCCATGTCTATTAATGCATGATGGCCCATCCACCTCCCTTCCACAGTGAAGACTGGGCAGAAGTATTCATTTAAAATTTTAGTTGATTCTTGGCCTTCCTCTGCACATTACCCCCTCCTAGTCTCCTGATCTTAATGATACCACCCCTTGCCTTCCTCTTTTCACTCATATACCTGAAGAATGTCTTATCCCCATTTTGACCTCCTAGGCAACCCTTTCCTCAGTTTGTGCCTTTGCTGCCCTTACCCTCCTTCCTGTTTCCCTTTATTTCACTAGGTATACCTCCCCATCTGCATCCATTTTGGTCTCTTTGTATTTCCTGAAGGTTTTTTACTGCCTTAGCCACCTCCTTCGAGAACCACAGTGGCCTCTTTCTCCTCTCACCCTTGCTTATTACCTTTAAGCAGCTTGCCGTTGCCCTAGTTATTCCCTCCTTTTTTCTATTTCATTTTGCCCCCCCCAAAGTATTTTCTAAGGCAGTCTTCTGTTTCTTTAAAATCTGCTCTCTTGAAGTCCAGGACCCTTGTCCTAATGGGGTTTTTCTCTTGCCCAATCTGTATGTCAAACGGCACTGTACAATGATCGCTTGAATCCACTGTGATGACTACAATGCTGTCCCTGTTTGTAAGTACCAGATTCAACAGTGCCCTATCTCTCTTGGGATCTGTAACCAGCTGCCTGAGAAATGCCCCTAGGATGACCCTGCTCCTAGCTGTAGCTGCAACCTGGATGTTCAAGTACATATCTAGAAGATTAAAGTCACCCATAATTAATACTTCACTTTTTGTTTGCTATGTCGTCCCTCTAAACCCTGTCCATATCCTCCCCTGTGCTGGTGGCCTATACACCACCCGATGCGTATAAAGGTCCTGACCCCATTTCCAAGCTGACCCAAACAACCTCCAGCCCCGGCTTCTCTCAGCTGTGACCTTGTAGTTCTGTGGTCTTAATACCTTCCTTTACATATAAAACCATCCCCTCTTCTCCCTGCCCTATCCTTTCTAAACAGGTTGTACCCCGGTATGGCCATTTGCCAGCTGTTGTTGTCTGTGCAGTATGACTCTGTTATGGCCACCAGATCCAGGTCTGCTTCAGGAATGGTTGCCTCAAGGTCAGGAATTTATTTCCTAGACTCCTTACACTGGCACACATGGCTCTCCACTCCCTTTGTCCCACTCAGCTTGTGCATTGTCCTTTCTTTCTTTTTTTTTTTTATTTATCTCCACTTGCCTGGAGAACTCCTTCTGGCATCCTTGGGGCTCCCAGCCTCTACCTCCCCCTCGTAACTACTACTCCCCTCCTGCTCATGTGCCCCAGCACCAACTACGGGTCTGAACCCTCCGGAGCTAGGGTCATCCTATCCGCCCAGGGTACTCTATCCAAGGGTAAAGCGCTGGGCACACGAGCAGCCCAGTTTGAGAGGAGGCAGTCCAGGGTTGGGAGTGTGGGCTTAGGAGGCCGAGGTGCCTTCATCTATCCCCAGGAGTGGGGTTTTTTTTCATTATGTATAGGTTCCTTTTTCCCCTCAGAGAGCGGCTGACAAGGCAACACTATGCTGCAACTCCGCCCCTCGCATCCACTGCGTCGCCATGCTGGGCGCCTCCAATCACCACCAGAGGCCACTCCAGGAGCGATCACTTCCCACAGCCCTCCCCAGGAAGACAGAGCAGTCCTATGGATGCTCAATCTCCTCCCTCCTTGCCGACCCCCAGTGGCCCGGGCTCGTTCCCGAACCAGGGTTGCTGGCGTGGCGCAAGGTGTTGTTTCCAGCGCCTCAACCCTCAGCACCACCGGGCCGGCACTTTGTCCTTCCTTCCTGTGCCCGTCCTTCATCCTTATTTTCACTGATAGCATCCTTCTCCTTTTATCCTTCCTCTGCCCGCCCTAGTAGTTTCCTCTGCCCCAGTTATGCCTCCTGGTTCTCCTGTCCCTTATTCCCCCTTGCCCCTACTACCCACTACACCTGGGGCATTAATTTCCCCAGGGCTAACCATCACTGCAGCTACATCATCTGGGAGGGCTTTCATTGCCTCACCCATTTCTTCTGCCACTACCCCCCTGACTAGTTTAAATGCCCATCAAATTAGTATTTAAACCTCCTACCCAGTTCCCCTCTTGGATGGATGGATGGAAACCATCCCATATCTACAGGCATCAATCCCTCCCAGTAGGACCCCAGTCTCTGAGGTAGCCAAATCCTTCCTCCCTGCACCAGGCCTTCAACCAGTTGTGAAGCGCATGGTATGGTATGCCCTCTCCTCCCCCCAGCCTTGCACAGGTAGCACCTCAGTGAAGGCCATCATGCATGCTACCTACTTCAGGCCTCTCCCCAACTCCCTAAACCTGTCTTGCATCACCCCGCTACCTCCTCTGCCATGTCATTTATCCCCAGCTGGACAATGACATCTGCCTCCCCCCCTACTGCCCAGATGCCCTGGCGATCTTAAGGACCCTCTCCCCATCCCTCTGTGCTGAGGTGCTGGGTAGGCACCTCACCTCCCTTCTTCCCTCCCATGGTGTTCTCAGAACTAGCCTCCTAACGATCTGAGACCCCCACATTGCTTTCTCTTCCACTGGGGTCCTCTTCTTCCTACCTTGGGGCCTCCACTCTGAAGGACCCCCATATCCTCCCTTGCCACTATCAGGGGTGCCTTGCCCTGGCAACCCCATCCCGCCACAGCGGTGAAAGAGTTCTTTGTCTCCTAAACTCTGGGCTTTGCCAGGTCATTGGTATCTAAATTAAGTATAACACCTGGCTTCTCCCCTTCCTTGCTTAGTAGCGAGGTGTGATTCTTTTGCAGTTGCCCTTGCAAGGTAAAGAACTGATTTGTTCACACAGCATGAGTGACATATTAATCTCTGTATGCCTGGCTACAAAACTGACCCTTCCTCTTCCATCTCACCAAAAAAAAGAGTCTGTCCTCAGTTCTTACTTTTGACCCACTAAGCATTTCGGTTCCTCCTCCAATCAGTCACCTGCTCCACAGGTAAAGCAGCTGTCCTCCCCACATTGTCTTCTAAAATTTAAAGAACTACAGTACTCCCAAAAATACTCAAAAGAACTTCAATCTACCCATACTGCTACAACATCTTTTTCTGTAGCCTAGGTGCTTCAATCTGCTCTGTGTCCGCTGTGCCAGCACTATCACTACCTAGCCTGAAGTAAGTAATAGTGAAACGATGTCTTCGGCTGCACCACTCTGCCTGCCAACTACCACCACTACTGCAGATTCCATAACTCTGACCCAAGTTCTCACATACAGTATATTACCCTGAATATGCTAACAGCCAGGAGTGACCACATACCTGCCAAGTCTGCTTCTTTACACTGCCTTACAGAACTATTAAACCAGAGGCAAGAATCATGAAAACTGAAAAATAGAAACAGAAATGCCTACAGTGATTTGGCTGCATACAACATCTGATTTATCAGTACCCCATGGCACTCTCATCACCCTCCAGTCATTTCTGAAGTGGGGCCATTTGATTCAAATTGGTAGCTGTGTTTGCTTCTCCTCCCTTCCCCATCAGCGACTGCTGCAGGAAAGTTCAAATACTGCATTCAGCCAATATTACCACAGTAAGCCTCACACCTCTCCCCCAAAAAGATATACTTTCAAACTTGATCATGCAATAGCTAATAGTGCCCAAACAGATTTATAAAAGTAAGCATTACTATGAAGAGGCGTTTAGCTAATATGAGTAAGCACAGAGGATAAACGAAAAAAAATATATACATAAAAATATGTCAGCCCCAGAATGAATGGGAAACGCCAAGATATGATGCACAACTCCCCTCTCAGGGTTATGGATAAGCTTGTTTCTGATCTAGAGAACTGCACATCCCATTCCAATTCCCCCGAGTGAATGTAGTACAAATGCCATGGGACACCAGTATCATGCTTCCCGTTCTTCATGATGATGATGACAGCACCACAGTTCTCATCTGGACAAAACATATTTAAGATCATTTTACCAGAACAGCTTCATGATATGTAGTATCTCATTTACTGGAGGGTCGGGGAGCAGCAGGTAAACCAATCACACATAGCTACAATGATTAATCATCAGAACAGCAACAGCTGCAGAACATCAGACTTCTGTAATACTAGTAAAACAATTTTCTGTATGTAAATACTGTACATTATATGCCAAAGCTAACTCAATAAATACATCAGAGCACTGCACGCCCTGACATCCTCTAAGCATATGGACAGAGGCTTTAACAAAGGTGTTCATACCCAGAGAAGAGGATGGGACAGGGCAATGTTGTGATTTGGGATTTTATCTAGTTAACCTGCTTTGGTTTGTTAATATAAAAGAAGAATTATGAGCTTTGAAAAGGGTGATGCTGTCTAACATGGAGCTGTAACAGGACCATTTGCAGTTTCAAGGGTAAATGAAAGAAGCTGAAGGCAGTAAAGTCCAAGCCCATCTTATCCTGCTGTTTGTGTTCGCGTCCATTAATTCTGCTACACTGACAGGAGCCTCTCATGCCAGCGATTCATTCCTAATGCAGTGACACAGGAGCAAAGATGCTAAGAAAAAGGCAGAGAATGAGAGACAGAGCAGCAGCATGGCAGCTCCCAGTACCAAAACAATATGTAGTCCTCGTCATGGCAGCCACAATGAAACCCACTGTTACTGTTTCAACACCAGCCAGCACTGTGAAAAGAATCACTGTCTGCTCATTTGCACAGCTTCCATATTATTCAAGAACAAATGACACAGGTTACATTTCATTTCAGAGCACAAAAGCCCATGTATATAGGCACCTTTTCTTTTGTGATGGCATGCTGTAGAAGGAATGGCCGCACATAGCTGTTCTGATCTTGTCATCCATTCACAGCAAGGTCACACCGCTAAAATACAATTGCTCGTCCACACACTTTAAACACAGGGGTGCACACAGATTATTTTTTTTAAATACTATACCCATAACCATAAAATTTCCTTATCCTTAAATGCACTGATGACAGAGTATCCAGACCTGTGCGCAAACCCAAGCTGTTTTCTCCACCCTTGCAGTCTTACCTTTTCAAGAGACCCTCCTTTCCTTCCTACATAACCATCGCCTGGAAATATCCATTAATCCAGCTCGGATGCTCTGGGGGTTGGAGAGACACTGTGTTGCTGATTTTGTTGCACTATTTCAGTTCTCTCTCCCACTGTCTCTTCTCCCTACTGCTGGAGCTCAGGCAATGCAGAGGGTCTGCGCAAACATATCTCCAATGGAGCTGCTGCTGCTGCTGTGTTGCTAGAAGGTACCAACGTCACTGTTGTGAGGCAGCAAACATGCCCACAGCTGCTCCACTGGATGCTCCACGGCTTGCAATCAATGCCTCAGAGACCTGCCCTGAGAAAGGATTATAAACACCAGACATTAGGAAAAGAGAAAAGTACTGCTGAGGAACTGGCTATGCAGTGTCTCCTTAAAATAAATAACTGCCTCCATTTTACAGCTTAGCACACACCCCATGTCAGTATCTGTTTTCCACACATAATTCTCACCAAATCATATTCAGTAATGCTTTCATGATGACAGGCAGTAGCAGTAACAGCTATAAATTCAAGATGACCACAACAAATGTTAGTGTTACACTAAAGCTCCCCATGAATAACCAAAAAAAATAAAACAAACAAGAAACCCCCTCATCCTAACCGCTCCATAGACTCAAAAGATGTTAAAACCCAAAACGCACAAAACTATGCAAATAAAAAAAAACCTTAAAGAGCTATTAGCACCAAAAATAGCAGACATTAAATGATATTAATTCTTAAAATTACTCAGTTGTTACTTTTTATTTAAGTATTTTTCATTTTCCATTTCTCATTAGGTTTTCTACCTGATAGTGTTTGCTGGGATGTGAAAATCAATATTTTTCCTGCAGACTGACGGATCTACTTCTATTCCTCTTCATAGCTCTTCTGCATTGTGACCTCACTTACTGTGACTGGCTCTTCTTGTTCAGTTGTGATGTCACAGACAGTGAGGTCATAGGGCTGACTGTATGAGGAGGAACAGAATTTGCTATATTAGCCTCCAGATATAGTACTATTCCATACCTCACACCAAGTACTGTCGGGTAGAATCTTCTAACTAGTGAAAGAGGAATGAAAGTACAGTTGCGTAAGAACTTACCGTAACAATAGATCTTCGACAGGCTCTCTTGCAGCAGGTCAGCAGTTGCAGGATTTAGCTGCCAGGCGCAAGCAGGACCACAAGTAAACTTTCTAGCTAGCAGCCTACCATTGGGGACCACGCCGGCATCACCTTCTGACTTCAGCCTATCCTATAAAGGTGGGTTATCCCCCACATCCTCCTCAGTTCTCCCACTAGAGACCTGGAGTGGGTAGCGAAAGAAGAACCGAGAGTCAAAAAAGGAAGACGGAAGCAGAAAACCCATGTGAATGGAAAAAGGAAATGCAGAGAGGCAGAAGGGAGGGAAAATCAGGGCATGATGCAAGAGCTCCTCTCGAAGATCTACTGTTATGGTAAGTTCTTACATAACTGTACTATCTTACTTCAAGAGAGGCTCTTTCAGCAAGCCAACACCGGTAGGACTGAGTCCCAAGCAGTTCCAGTAATGAAAAGGAAACAGCATCAGGGGATGGTTAGAGAGCAGCCAATGGCCTAGAAGAGAAGGCCCTGCAGAACAGCAAGGCCAAAATTGGCCCTGCACCTAGAAGCAATGTCCAGACTGTAATGCTTGGTAAAGGTGTGGACAGAACTCCAGGTGACGGCAGAACAAATGTCAGCAGCAGACCCATTTCGGTAACAGGCCGTGGAAGCAGCCATACCCCTTGTGAAATGGTCCTCAACCACTCTCCTAAGGGACTTGTTGTACTTACGGTAGTAATAAACAATGCAACTGGCTAACCACTTAGACAAACACTGTTTGGAAACCAGAGCGCCCTCTCTTTGAGGGGCGAACGGCACAAAAAACTGATCAGACTTACTTGAAGTCTTGGTGCAGTGCGTATAGTATCACAAGATTCTATGTACATCTAAAGTAAGGTGCAAAGCCTTCCACTGATTAGAATACTCAGGATAATAAACTGGCAGGTGTATGGATTGGTTCAAAGTAAACTCCAACACCTCTTTGAGAAGAAACTTAGGATTAATACATAAAGATAGCCTGTCTTTGAGGAAAACCAAATAAGGCTCTTTGTACATGAGAGCCTGAAGCTTGGAAATCTTTCAAGGAGAGGTAACTTAAAAGAGTGCGTTCCACAACAGAAAGTGCAGCTTGCAGCTGGTTCACAGGGAAGTAGTGAGTTTCTCTAACATAAAACTGAGGTTCTACAGAGGGACTGGGTCCCGAATGAGAGGTTTCAAATGCAAACTGCCATGCAGAAAGGTGCAAGACACCACAAGCTGAGCCCAATTCCTGCTCTCGATAGGCGCATGGCACAAAGAGATGGCAGACAGATGCACCTTGAGGGAGGAGTACCCCAAGCCTGAGTCTGAGAGGCAGAGAAGGTACTCCAACACTTGATTCACCGGGCAGGTGAAGGGATCCAGTTGGCGTGAAGCAGCCCATAGGGTAAAATGCTTCCACTTCATGGTGTAAGTAGTCCTGGTGGAGGACTTTCTAGCAGCCACCAGGACATCAGCAACCCTAGAGGACATTCCAAAGTGGGCAATAGCTAAGTCCACAGGAGCCACGCATGGAGATCCAGAGACTTTAGATTTGGATGAACCACAGTGCCCCAGTCCTGAGAGAGAGCAGGCCAATGCACAAGGGCATGGGCACTGGAGGTTCCACCACCAGCTGTTGCAGCAAGGGGAACCAAATCTGACGTGGCCAGAAGGGGGTTATTAGTGTCATCCCTGCCCCTTCCAACTGGAGTTTGAGCAGCACCCTCTGGAGGAGCGGGAAGAGGTGGGGAAATGCATATAGAAACCTCCCCTTCCAGGAGAGGGACAATGTGTCTCACCAGAAAACTCCAGGTCAGGGATCAAGCAAGCAGAAAAGCAGCAATTTTGCGTTGAGTGGGGACACAAAAATGTCCTCCAACTCTGGTTGACCCCATCTGTTGAAGAGATCTTTGACCACCGGGGGTCAGAAGCTCCCACTCATGAGCCCTTGACAGGGAATGGCTCAGACAGTCCGTCAGGATGTTTTGAATGCCTAGAACATGGAAGGCCAAGTGCTCCAGACCATGCTCGATGGTCCAATACCAAACCCTCATCCTCTCCCGACACAGGAGGTAAGAGTGAGTGCTCCCCTGTTCATTGATGTAATACCCAACATACATGTTGTCCATCTGCACCAACAGCAGACCGGGGAGGAGGTGAGTCTAGAAGACTGCAGAGCATACAGGACGACTCGCATCTCCAGAACACTGATTTGGAGATCCTGTTCCACTTCTGTCCAAGTGCCCCGAGTCTGGTGAGCTTCTGGATGAGCTCCCCAGCCTAGACCCGAGGCATCCGTTGTAAGAATTTGACGAGGGGTAGAGATATGAAAGGCCCCCAAAGTAGGTTGGCTGGCTCTAGCCACCACGACAGGACTCTTTTGACCGGATCGGAGACCATGACTATCCGGTCCAGGTCATCCATGCATTGATCCCACCAAACTCTTAGTGTCCATTGAGGAACCTGCATATTCATACTAAGATTACTTAGAAAGCAAGAGAGCCAACTCCCATACTAGTCAGTTATAATATGACAGTTGGGTATCTTAAGGCAGGCAAGTGAAATTGTGGCAATGGCTGCCACCATGTTACCCAGGAGTCACAGGAAAACCTTGGCGGGAACCTGGTGACTGGAGGAGACCAGGTGAGCCTGGGCCATCAGGCATTCTGTCCTGTCCAGGGGCGGTATCCAGAACTGCTCCTATGTACTGTAGGTGCTGGAAAGGAGACAGGCAGGACTTTGGCCGATTGATGGTGATACCCAAGACCTGAAACAGGTGGAAGGTGTACTCCAGGGTCTGGACCAGATGGTCCCTGGAGGGTGCTGCGAGCAGCCAGTCCTTCAGGTAGGGAAACACACAGAAGCCCTATCTCGTCAAGGCAGCCGCTACCACTGCCAGGCACTTGGCAAAGACCCTGGGGGTTAAAGAGAGGCCAAAAAGGGAGGGACCTGAATTAAAAATGGGCTCCCTGAAACTGGAAGTTGAGGAAGCGTCGACGGGAAGGAAAAATCTTGATATGCAGGTACGCATCCTGCATGTCCACAGGACAGAGCCAATCTTCCTGGTGCAGGAGGGGCAACAACCCCTGTAGAGTGACCATCCTGAAGCATCTGTACTCTATGAACAAGTTCAGACGACTCAGATCCAGGGTGGGTCAGAGATTCCTGGTCTTTCTGGGGATGAGAAAAAAGTGGGAGCAGAATCCCTGTCCCATGGAGCCGAAAGGATGGGCTCTATGGCCCTTTTTTTGCAGAAGATCCTGAATTTCCTCCAAGACAAGAGGCAGATTAGCTGGGGGGGGGTAAAAGGAGTTTTCTGGAGTATTTTCTGGAGGCCACTCCAGAACCTCTAGGGTGTGGCCGTGTTCTATGATCTGTAGCACCCAGTTGTCCAGGTGAAGGGAGAACTGGCCCCCGACAGCCTCATCCTGAACCCTTATGGGAGGGGAGGCTTGGCTGAGGAGTCAGAAAGTAGGAGCAGGCACCGGGAGGGCAACTACAGGTGCTCAAGAGGGTCTGGGAGCAGCTGCAGATAGGGCTGACACTGCTTTGCATTTGTCCTGACCTTTGGCAGGTAGGTGAGCTTGTTTGCGGGAGGAGCAGCGAAATGGAGGTCGCTTGACCAGTCCCAGGTTGGGTATGGTACAGAGAGGGAATGGACCAGAAGACATGGCCCGACTCCTGGAGGGAGGACATCAGATCCTGAACATCCCCTCCAAACAGGATGGAACCCCAAAAGGGGGCATCCAAAATGTTGGACTGCACATCTGAGGCAAAACCAGACACTCAGAACCTAGAATGGTGCCGGAGGCAGACACCTTCAGCCGCTCCCCTGCTCAAGGCGTCCACAGCATTGAAGGCAGCCCAAAGAATATGACTGCCTATGTCAGAGCCCACCTTGAGGAGCTGGGCGAGCTGTGCTTTGAAGGGGCCATCGGGGAAAGCCTGAACTAGTTCCCTGGCCTGGTCTCAGAGGACACTCTGATATTGGACCATGTAGGCCAAGTACTTAATGGTCCATATAGTCAACATAGTGGACACAAAGACATGCTTACCTTGGTGGTCCAGCTTTCTGTATTCCCTGTCTGGGGGAAAATCACTAAGATGCTTAGGCTTCTTGGTGCAGTCATGTGCCACGCTGATGACTGGAGTCAGCTTTAGGATCCCAATAAATGGCTTACCAGCTGACCATTGTAGTGCCTGTCCACTTTCATAGGCACCAGGGGAGTGGTCAAGGAGTGATTCCAAGCCGTCCTTGTGACATCGTCATAAGAGTCAATCAGGGGTGGCACCACTATGGGGAGAGCATCTGACTGTCTCAAAAAAATGGGCAAGCAATGCCTCTCCAGGTCCCGCTCCTCCATTTCCTAGCCAATGGTGGTCTGGATGTGACTCATGACAGCCATAAATGATGGATCATTAAGAGTGGACTTGGGAACCACCTTAGTGGGTTCCTCACCTTTGGAAGAGTCCCCCAGGGTGGAAGAAGACTCTGAATAATCAGAGTCTTCCTCATCCGGCGTATCTGGCTCACTCTCGGCAGCGCGGGCACCTGTCCTAGTGAGAGCCGGAACCGATGTCGGGCCTGGATCCAGTGGACCCTGGCATTCGGAGGGGTACTGGTACCTGACCACCCCCTTTCTTGATGCAGAAGATCCCCTGCAGGGTGCCTGGAGGACACCGGAGGTGGGCCTTGTGGAGTGGGGGTCTGCTTCTATATGAAGGACCACCATGTGGAAAACAGGTTGTTATGGTCCACTGGGGTAAAATAATTATAGACTGGTGTATAAAGATAGGCCGGGGCCTGGTAGTGGAAAGGCAGCATCGGGCCCAGTGTAGGGTACCTTGGTAGGGCACCGGTAAGCGCCAGCTGTGGGACCTGTGCTGGGTCTGCAGGCTGTGGCAAGGGAAAACTGGCACCAGGCCTGCAGGCTGCAACAGAGGCAGCACAGGTGCCGGGCCCGAAGACCTGGGCAGCGTCAGAACTGGCATTAGCCCAGCGGGCGTCGGTTGAGGACACCTGGGAGAAGAATCTGCCAGCACCAGCAGAGGAGAATGGCTGCCTGAGGGAAGGGACCTCCCAGGAGAAGGCAGAGGCAAAGCAGGACTGGAGGAGATGTTGGTAGCATGTTGCGGGCGCTGCAAAGACTGCGAGTGGGAAGCAGACTGGTCCCAATGCTTGTGCTTCCTGCCAGATTTCTCCTGGGATTGAAAAGAGGAGGAAGCACTGGAAGACTTGGCTGGTGAAGCCAAAGAGCTCCTGGCCTGCAGCTCTTTCTACATCATGACGAGCTGTTCCTTGATGAGATGACTCTCCAGAATTTTAAGACAATGTCTCAGAGTGCCCTGGCTGAACTTCTGGCAGATCTGGCAGGCTTTGGTGTTGTGGCTGGGGCCTAGGCACAGGATACAAGCAGAGTAGCCATCTTTTTCAGGAATTTGTTTCCCTGAGGCACACCTTGTGGAGCAGTCAGAAGACGAGGCAGGTGTAGAAGACATAAACTTGATGATGGTAACACCGAAAAAAATCGATGGTAATACTTCAGTAAATAAATGAAAAGAAAAAGCACAACCACCGGTAAATGGTAGTCGACTGTAGCTATGGCATACACTGATATCCGATGAGCGCAGGTCAAAGGCAGAAAAGAACTGAGGAGGGTGTGGGGGAGCACCCGCCTTTACAGGATAGGCCGACGTCAGAGGGTGACGTCAATGGGGGACAATCCCCCATGGTAGACTGCTAGCTAGACAGTTTCTGTGTAGTCCTGGCACCTTGTGGCTAAGTCCTATCAGTGTTGGCCTGCTGCAAGAGCCTCCCTCAAAGTAAGATAATAGTATATTTCAGATATATAGTGCTAAAGCTGTCACTCTCTAAATCGCATTTTGTTACAGATTTTGCAATTTTTTCCCCCAGTATGATTTTCCAAATCACAAGTGCTTTGAGTAGACTGTGCATGTGCAGCAGAGGGGGGAAGATCTGCACGCATAGCTGGCCAGGCATGCGCAGTGTCCCCTACTGCCTCAGCGTTGAGGGAGGAGACAGGAAGGAAGACTCACAACAGGTATCACACAGGCACAGTAACAGCATGGCACTGGAGCTGCTTACCTGAAGTCACCAGCTCTCACCTGTCTACCCCCTCCTTCAGCTGCTACCTCAATGCACTGGTGCACTGGAAGACCTTTCCTGGTCGCCATGTTACAGCAGCAACGGCACAGGGCTTATGAGGAATGTAACAGACCAGTCATTCTCCCAGCTCAGCTAGATGCCACTCAGCCTGCAATAGTGAATGAAGATGATCACAGTGAGTAATGTTTGCAGACTGTTGGGATATTTATGTTTGATAGCCAGAAGCTAAGGAGAAGGACACGGAGGGAGTCAGGGAGGGTGAGCTGGAGTAAATCTTATAGAAACAGAGACAATGATGGCAGAAAAGAAAAAATTACTCACCTTAGTAATTGTGTTTCTTCTAATGGAGTCTTGCTGTATTCTGACAATCTGCAGTTAGCACCAGCCTTTAAACTGCCCCGGAGAGTATAGGGTTAATTTTCTATGCAGTGCACAGAACGTTGAGCTTGAGCTCGGTTGAGGTCTCTTTCTGCAGCACTTTGAAACCCAACCATTAGATTCTTACGAGCAAACACTCACTAATTATGTGGAAATTGTAAAAAAAATTTTAAACTTGCCAACTGGCAACCAAACGTTTTGGATTCCCAAAGGAAGACTCAAGTCAGGAAACCAAAAACCTATTCAAATAAAGATTATACTATAAGCACCCAAGTAAAAAAGGAGGGTGTGCTTAAGACACCCCTGGGATGCAACACTGCACCTGCCCACCCACTTCCCAAAAACAGGTTCTGAGAGGGGAGGCAGGGAGGGAGCTAAGAATACAGCAAGACTCCATTAGAAGAAACACAATTACTAAGGTAATTTTTTCTTTAAACAACATGAAGTCTTGCTGTATTCTGACAATCTGCAGACTACCAAAAAGTGCCTCCATGGAGAAAGGAACAAAACCTACTTTGGGAATAGACTCTGAAGTACTGCTGTGCCAAACCGAGCACCACTCCTAGCCTGGCTATCCAGAGAGTAATGCTTGGTAAAGTTATGGACTGTTTTCCAGGTGGCTGCTTGACAAATTTCCAACAGAGGGATATCCCTGGCAGCAGCCAGGGAAGCATCTATACCTCTTGTGGAATGAGCCCCCAGGCCTGAGGGTGGAATTTTTCTCAGCTTCTCATAGCAGAATTGTATACAAGAAACAATCCACCTGGCAATAGTTCTCTTGGTGGCAGGTTTGCCCTTTCTCACTTCCCCATAAGTGAGGAACAACTGGAGGGAATCAAACCTGTGACCCCTAGTACACTCTATGAAGTAGCCAAGGGCTCTTTTAACATCTAAACTGTGTAACCTCCTCTCCCCTGAGGAAGATTGATCAGTGAAGAAAACAGGGAGAGACATGGACTGATTCAAATGGAAGTCTGAAACAACTTTGTGCAAGAACCTCCTATTGGTTCTAAGGACCACTTTATCTCTATGAAAGGAGATAAAATCAGGTTCCACTGACAGGGATTGCAATTCACTGATATGTCTGGCAGAGGTAATGGCTACCAAAAACACAGTTGTCCAAGTCAAGTACTTTAGCTCTGCTGAGGACATAGGCTCAAATGGGAGTTGCATAAGTTGAGCAATGCAAACATTTAAGTCCCAGGCAGGGGCAGGATCCCTAAAGGGAGGATTGGTATGAAGCAATCCCTTGAAAAATTTACAGAATACAGGGTGAGATGACAGTGAGGAAGGCTTTCCCACTGACAGAAAAGCAGAAACAGCTGACAAAAGCACCTTGAGAGTAGCTGGTCTGAGGCCTAGGCCATTAAGATGGACCATATAATCCAGAACTGTAAGCAGTGCCTGGAGATATATGCTTCTTGGAACACCAAATGCTGAATCTTTTCCATTTGGAGTCATAAGTCTTTCTGGTGGCAGGCTTTCGAGAGGCTTTGAGAATATCCAGAACCCCTTGGGACAGATGCAAATCTGCATACTCTAGCTCTTCAACAGCCATGCCTTGAGATTGAGGGACCGAAGATTGGGGTACCAAATCCTCCCCTGAGAGGAGGTTAACAGGTTGTAATTCCAGGGAAGAGACAGAGGAAGATGGACTGCTAGGGACAGTAAGAGGGGATACCAGGGCTGCCTGGCCCAATCTGGAGCAATCAGAATCACTTTGCAGCGTTGTGACCTCATCTTGACCAGAACCTTGAACAGTAGAGGAAAGGGAGGGAAGGCACAGAGAAATTTCCCTTCCCAGTTTAACATCAGAGCATCTAGAGGGACTGAGCCCAAGACTGGGGGTCTGCAACAAAACAGAGGAACTTGGTGATTGTCTGGGGCTGCAAAGAGATCTATCTCTGGAGTGCCCCACCTTGAAAAAATCACTTTTAACACCAGGGGGTCCAGGGACCATTTGTGATGGCCCTGGGAGATCCTGCTCAGTGCATCTGCTAGCACATTGTCCTTCCCTGGAAGGTGGACTACTATCAGAGAGGTCTGCAGAGAATAAGCCAGGGACCACAATTTCATGGCTTCCGTGCACAAGGCCGTGGACCGACTGCCTCCCTGCTTATTGATGTGCCACATGGTGGTGGTGTTGTCTGTTCTCACCTGTACCACCTTGTTCTGCACTGACTTAGAGAAAGCCTGCAGGGCCAGAGAAACTGCCCTGAGTTCCAGGAGATTGATATGAAGAAGGGATTCCTGAGGGGACCACGGTCCCTGGGCTGTGAGAGCCCCCAGATGGGCTCCCCTCCCCAAAAGGGAAGCATCCGTGGTAAGGACCACCGAATAAGACTGAGCAACAAATTAGACCCCTTGCCTTAAATTGTCCTGATCCTGTCACCACTGAAGAGCTTGAATCAGTGTCCGAGTCACTGGAATCAGTTTGGTAAGAGGATCCCTCCTTTGGGACCAAAAGGCCCTCAGATGGAACTGAATGCCCCTCATCTGGAATCCTGCCCCTTGGACCACTGCTGTAGAAGCTGCCATGTGGCCCAAGAGCTGAAGGAAGTGCCTTGCTGGTCGGGACACCTGAAGGCTGAAGAAGAAGCCAGTTCTATAAGAAATCTTGCCCTTTCCAGGGGAAGAAAGGCTCTTGCTTTGACAGTGTCTAGCTCTGCCCCTATAAAGGTAAGGAGCTGCATGGGTTCGAGAACCGACTTGGGAAGGTTGAGTAGAAATCCCAGGGAAGTGAGCACTTGCTGAGTCACTTGCAGATCTGACTTGACTTGGTCTGGAGAATGACCCACTATGAGCCAGTCATCCAGATATGGAAAAATGGAAATCTTTTGCCTTCTCAAAAAGGCAACTACCACTGCCAGACACTTTGCAAAAACCCATGGAACTGATGTTAGACCAAAGGGCATTGCTTTGAACTGATAATGGCCTGAGGGCAACTTGAACCTAAGGTACTTTCTGTGGGAACACCTGATGAGGATGTGAAAGTAGGTATCTTTGAGGTCCAGGGAGGCTAGCCAGTCCCCTGTCCTCAGGGAGGGAAGAATTATTCCCAGAGTCACCATCTTGAACTTTGGTTTTAAAAGACGTTTGTTCAGGTATCTTAGATCTAGGATGGGTCGCCACTCCCGTCTTTTTTGGGGTAAGGAAGTACCTGGAGTACAGACCTTTGCCCGGTGTAGGTAGGAACTCTCTATGGCTCTTAGGCCAGAAGAGATGAAACCTCTGCTCTAGGGCAAGGGTTTCTAGAGACTTGCAGGTGGAAAAGATCTGGCTCTCATCTTCGGACATTTTTTGAAGCCGAGAACCAGTCCCCGGCTTACTACTTCCAGGATCCACTTGTCTGAAGTAACAGACATCCAGTCCTGGACGAAGTAAGCCAGCCTGCCCCCTACAGGGATAGGAGAGTCGACTCGGGCAGACCCATCAGGGTGTCTCCTTGGTAGGGGCCTTAGGCTGAGGAGTGCATATAACCCTGCTCATCCCCCTTCTGCCTCTCCCTCTGAAGAACCCCCTCTGTGAAAAGGGAGAAGAGGCCTGTGCTTGGTAGAAAGGCCTATGAAAAGGCCTGCCCCTGCCCCTAGATTGCTGCCTTTGAGGAGTTGCCTGCCTCTCCTTGGCCTGAGCACTCCTATAAGTGGTCCTGTACTCATCCATTTTCTTTATGTAAGTCTCTGTCTGCTCCCCAGAGAATTACCCACCACAGGAAAATCCATGGCCTTATCCTGGGTGTCCTGTGAGAGACTAGTACATCTGAGCCAAGCCATCCTCCGAAGAGCCACAGATGTAGCCATGACTTTTGATGACACATCACTGGAGTCCACAGCAGCATGAAATTGTACCTCTAATGCCTCAATCCCATCTGCAGCCACCTCCTCCATCTCCTTGGCCAGCTGGGGGGAGGCCTGCTTAGCTAGTGCCAGTACAGTGTCCCACCCGGACTTCTGGTACCTGGCTGTATAGGCCATATAGTTAGCCTGCCTGAGTCCCAAGGAGGATGCCATGTATTGCTTCTTTGCCATGGCATCCATCTTCCTGGAGTCTTTGTCTGGGGGGTGTGAAGCCAAGGGAATATTTGCCTTGTCACAGGCTGCAGCCTGCACTACACCAACATGGCTGCATTGCTGGCAGAAAAACTCCATATCTGAGCCTGATAAAGTATACCTCTTGTCCATCCTTCTGTCGACAGGAGGTACAGAATTAGGAGACTTTAGTATTTTTTGTGTCTGCTTTCCAAAGGACTTATGAAGGGTAACAGACAGTCTCCTGGACTCTGGGATGTCCATCATTTCAACAAAATCAGGCTCCTCTTGATCCTCCACAGCCTCCTCCATAGGAAGCTGGAGGGTTTCAGCCACTTTTCTATAAAACAGATAGTAGGGAAGGGACTCAGAGAGCCTAGGAGGGGAAACACCAGAAGGTCCGTCGGAGGAGATGTCTGGTTCCACAGGCACATCCAGACTTTCACCATCATCTTCAAAATCCCCTTCCTCTTCAAACTCCAGTTCATAAAAGTCATCAGGGGTATAATCTTGAACCGGGGGAACTGACTGAACTGAACCCCTGCCAAAAGGCACCGGATCGGTCGGAACCGGATGAAGTGATTCAACAATCCGAATCACTCTGGTTATTTCCTCGGCGGTCGGAACATGAACCTCTGGATCCGAACCGGTCGATTTCTCTTTTTCTTTTTGTAGGAAAAACCTCTCCTCTTGCCTGAAGAAGTATCGTCCTAGTCAGAGGGCACTCCTTCAGGTTCGGTCAGACCCGAACTGGGCTGGCCATCCGGGTCAGCGGACTTCTCGGCCTCCTTTTCCCTCAGTCTACCTAATCTTTTTTCCAGGGTAGACTTAGGAAAGTTTTTACATATTTGGCAGTCTGTATTGAGGTGGTCAAACCCCAGACAATAAACACAGGTGGTGTCGGGATCGGCCTTAGCAAAGACCTCCCCACACTCACTGCAGTGTTGAAACCCAGTGGGCCCGTTTTTTTCCTTGGGTTTCTCAGACATGGCCAGCCTAATCAAACTTACCCTTTTTTCGGCAACCACCAGGCAAGACTCTCTTATCGGTTTCTAACCGTGTTACGGGTATTGGAAAAAACTGCTGAAACACTTTTTTTTTTTTTAAACCGATAAGGACCGGTAACCACACACTAAGGAAAAACATAAGAGTTCAAATATGTCGGATCGGTTCAGCCGAACCGATCGAGAATACAGGTTTTACAATTTCCACAAAATAACAGAGAAACTATCTAAAGTACTCACGGTACCACACACAGAGCCTGAACTGACAATGTGGAAATAAATCTGGAATGAAACCGACAACTTTAACCGACTTTGAACCGAGCAGAAGGAGAAATCTCCAAAGCGACTGTTCAGTGAGGCGGAGTAAAGAATCTGACGGTTGGGTTTCAAAGTGCTGCAGACAGAGACCTGAACCGAGCTCGAGCTCAACATTCTATGCACTGCATAGAAAATTAACCCTCTACTCTCCGGGGCAGTTTAAAGGCTGGAGCTAACTGCAGATTGTCAGAATACAGCAAGACTTCATGTTGTTTGAAAGACCACTGCTCCAGCCAGTTTGCTTATAACACCCTATCATATCCTGAGACCTTTTGTTAATACTAGGTTCTTGTCTACACTCTCTAGCCGCATGCTCACGGTCTTACTGCTATCCCCTGAGTAACTACTAATCCCTTAACTCCATCCCAGTGGTTTTGGTGCCCACCACCTCTACTGGCAGACTGCTCACGTCTCTTCCACTCTCTTTATAAAATCCATCCTGAATCTCCCATCCTCACCCTGCCAGCTTTTGCAAATGCACTCATGCTCTAGATTCGCTACTCCTGTTGCACAGTTCCTCACAGTCACCATGTTCATTCCTTTCAGCAACTTGAAGGCTTCTATCATATTGCCACTTTTTCGTCTGGCCTCCAGCAAGTAAATGTTTAGTGCACTAAGCCAATGCTCATAGGATCTGCCCTGCTGCACTGAATCAGTTTGGTTACCCTACTCCGCACTGTCTACAGCTTATACTTGTCTTTCTTTAGGTGAGGACTCCAGAACTGTGCACAGTACTCCAGGTGTGATCTCACCAGTTATCTACAGAAATGTAGTAATACCTCTTTCCTCCTGCTGTCAAAACCTCTCCCAATACACCCCAGCATCCTGATAGCCTTCACTGTGACTTGGTCCCTTTCCTCAGAAGCAGTGCCCAGCTTAAACCTTCCTATCCAATATTTCTTCCTGAGGTTCTTGCTACCTAGGTAAGGGAGGCAGTATAGCGCAGTGGTTAACAGTCCTGAGCTGCAAACCTGGAGAACTGGGTTTAAATCCCACAGTCACCACCTGCATACTGTGTGATCATGAGCAAGTCAGTTAACTTCGTTGTGCTCCCAAGACACATCTGGAAACGTGCCTTAGCTTAGTGAGTTCTTCCTGGCTAAAAACAGTAATATATAAATAAAAAAAAAACTGTATCATTTTGCACTTTTTGGCACTGGATTTCAATTGCCAAACTTTGGACCACCTCTTCAACCTCTGCAGGTTCCTCTGCAACTCCCTTACCCCTTCCTCGCTCTCCACCCTACCACAGACCTTAGGCTCATTTGCGAAGAGATACATCTTGTTGTGACTTCTTTCTATGTCGCTGATGAACATATTAAAAAGGACTAGACCCAGGACTGATCCCTGTGGCATCCCCACTGGTGACCCCCTCTTCCCAAACACAATTATGTTTACCACTACCCTCTGTTACCTCCATTCAAACCAATTTCCCACCTATCTATGTCTCTAGCCACACCCAGATCCTCCAGCTTCTTCAGCAACCTTCTGTAAAGCACCAAGTCAAATGTCCAGCTGAAGCTGAAGTAGATCGAGTCCACTGCACAACCCTTTTTATCCACTGTTCTAGCTACCAAACAATATTATCAGGTTGGCCTGACAAGACTTCCCTACTACAAGCCCATGCTGTTTACTATCCTGGAGCCTGTTTTCCTCCAGGGAGTCTAATGGGTCCTCTTTGACTAGTGTCTCCATCAGTTTACTCACAACAGTGGCTTGACTGACAGGTCTGTAGTTACCCGGTTGCTCCTTGTCCCCATACTTGTGAAGTGGAACTACTGTATGTTTGCCACCCTCCAGTCAGTAAGTGCCACTGCAGTCTGAATTGAGCTATTGACTATCCTATCAAGGGTTCAGCTACTTCCAGTGTCAGTTCCCCTGGGTACCCTTG
Organism: Neoceratodus forsteri; assembly: GCA_016271365.2. Classification (NCBI taxonomy): domain Eukaryota; kingdom Metazoa; phylum Chordata; order Ceratodontiformes; family Ceratodontidae; genus Neoceratodus; species Neoceratodus forsteri. The sequence goes on along the minus strand of CM057449.1, from coordinate 711,142,236 downwards.
GATTCTTCCTGTCTGGCCCTGAAGCCTTATCCGCCTTCAGGGCTGCAAGCCCTATTCTCACCCTTTCACCCTTTCCTGCGGCTGTTGCTAGATATCAGAATTCATCCCACAAATTTAATTTTCCTTCTGGGTGAGTGTTTTATAAATATAAGTCCCAGGGTCTTACTGCAGGTCTGTACTTGTTGCTCATAATTATAAGAGCTTGTTCAACTTTTATGATCCTGCCTATCCCAGACCCTTTGATTTGACAGGCTACCCGAAAAAACTGTGGAACAGAAGAAGGGTCTGAGTCAGGCATGGTCATAAACAAACTCCTAATCATAATTATCAACATAACTGAGACCATAGGCGAAAAAACTCATAAAAATTGGTATGCCTAAGACAAGCAGGCCTTTATGAGACTGCATTTAGTATGTTCATAAACAAGTTTTAAGAGATAACCAAGAAATAACCAAGAGTGCCAGGAATTATAAGGTTAAACATTCAACAACCTTGAGCTTTCCCCTTATGTTGATTAAGTGTTCAGTACATGAGTGACAATGCCTGCAGCAGCCAGCTTAGTACGGGAAGTACATTTTTGTACAGTCAAGACACAAACTACACCATGGCATTTTGACATCGAGTGATTAAACTATAAACATTATCTGGCAGCTGCCTGTCACGTTTAGTGGCTACATGACAATTTGTTTCAGTGAGTCCGCTCTGCGAGAACTCGTTCCAGACTACTAGCTCCAGTGTCAATTGCACCCTTGTACAAATCGTTCCCTGACAATTCACACCTAGCATAAATATTATAGATTATCCGAGAGGCATCTGTTCTTAGCTAATCAGAATTAAGAAATGCCGTCAGTTATTGTCCCACAAACTACATCCGAGATCCTTCAAGGTCGGTTATTCATCTAAACCCTTCCCACAGTCAATCAGCCTCTAGCCATGACCACAGTTGGTTAATCAGCTTCCAGCCATACCTAAAGTTGGTTATTCAAACCGGAGACCAAAAACAGAAACAAGCAGCTACAGCACCAAGCTGTTGCGTGCAGTGTCCCCTGATGGAAAAAAGTTTTTAAACTTCATTTGCACTGAATGATTTCCTCATCCTTTGCCTCGCATCACGCTGAACCAATCTCCAAAATTCCTGTAACAGCACTAGAGCTGAGCAGAGTCCCTGCTAAAATTGAAAGTAAAACTGCAACACCAAGAACAGTTTTTTTAATGTTTGTTTAACTAAAAGCTTTAACATAGTTTAAGCCTCAAAAGAAAAAATTACTCACCTTAGTAATGTTGTTTCTTCTAATGGAGTCTTGCTGTATTCTGACAAGAGCAGTGAGTCCCAACCTTCGAACTGCCCCAGAGATGAAAGAGTTAACTTTCCATGCCAGGCATGGAACGCTGAGCTCAAGCTCGGTTGAGACTCTGTCTGTTGCTGTTTAAACTCAAACCGTCATATCTTTACGAGCTAAACTCACTGAGGTCCTGTGTGGAAGCTGTAAACCTACACTAGCCAACTGGCTACTAAATACATAAACAGATTTTTTGGTCCCAAAACAAAGACTCAAGTCAGGAGACCCCAAAAATGAATAAACACAACACCCACTCACCCAAAGAAAAAGGGTGATAACAACAAGGTGGGGCACCTCTTGAGTGCCAACACTGCCACTGCCCACCCACATCCCAAAACAGAGGTTCTGAGAGGGAAGGCAGGAGGTCAGAATAGCAAGACTCCATTAGAAGAAACAACATTACTAAGGTGAGTAATTTTTCTTCAAACAACATGAAGTGTTGCTGTATTCTGACAATAAGCCGACTACCAAGCAGTACCTCCATGGAGGAGGGACAGAACCTACTTAGGAAAAAGGCTCTGAAGCACAGCTGTGCCAAACCGAGCATCACTCCTAGCCTGGATATCCAGGGAGTAATGCTTGGTAAAAGTGTGAACTGTTTTCCAGGTAGCTGCTTGACATATCTCTAGAATAGGAATATCCCTGGCAGCAGCCAGGGAAGCAGCTGTACCTCTGGTAGAGTGAGCCCTCAGGCCTGAGAATGGAACCTTACCCAGTTTTTCATAGCAAAATTGAATGCAAGAGACAATCCACCTGGCAATGGATCTTTTAGTGGCAGGTTTTCTTTACCAACCTCACCATAAGTGATGAACAGTTGGAGGGAGTCAAACCTGTGACCCTTGGTACGCTCTATGTAGTAGCTAAGGGCTCTTTTCACATCTAAACTGTGCAGCCTCCTCTCACTAGAGGAGGAATGGTCAGTGAAGTACACAGGAAGAGACATAGATTGGTTAAGGTGGAAGTCTGAAACCACCTTAGGTAAAAACTTCCTGTTAGTCCTGAGGACCACCTTATCTCTGTGGAGGGAGATAAAATCAGGTTCCACTGACAGGGTTTGTAACTTACTTAGGCGCCTAGCAGAGGTGATGGCTACCAGGAACACCATTTTCCAAGTCAAGTACTTAAGCTCTGCTGAGGACAAGGGCTCAAAAGGGGGTTGCATAAGCTGAGCAATGCAAACGTTAAGGTCCCAAGCAGGGGCAGGGTCCCTGAATGGAGGATTGGTATGAAGCAATCCCTTGAAAAACTTGGAGAATACAGGGTGAGCTGAAAGAGAAGAGGGCTTACCTGCTGAAATGAAAGCAGAAACAGCTGCCAGATGCACCTTTAGTGTAGCTGGTCTAAGTCCCAAGCTATTCAAATGGACCATGTAGTCAAGGACTGTGAGCAGATCAGCAGACTCTGGGGAAATATGCTTCCCAGAACACCATATGGAAAATCTTTTCCACTTTGAATTATAAGTAGTTCTGGTGGAAGGTTTCCTTGAAGCCTTTAGAATATCCATTACACCCTGGGAGAGGTGTAAATCAGCAAACTCTAACTCTTCAAGAGCCAGGCCTTGAGATTGAAAGATTTGAGGTTCGGGTACCAAACCCTCCCCTGAGCACAAGTTAACAGGTTGTAATTCCTGGGAAGAGACAGGGGAAGGTGGACTGCTAAGGACAACAGGAGAGGATACCAGGGCTGTCTGGCCCAGTCTGTAGCAATCAGGATCACCTTACAGGGTTGAGACCTGATTTTGACTAGCACTTTGAACAGGAGAGGGAAGGGGGGAAAAGCATACAGGAACTTCCCTTCCCAACTGAGAACTAAGGCATCCAGGGGGACTGAGCCCAACACTGGGGGCCTGCAGCATAAAAGGGGAAGTTGGTGATTGTCTGGGGCTGCAAAAAGATCTATCTGAGGGGTGCCCCATCTGGAGAATATGACCTCCAAGACCAGGGGATCCAGTGACCATTCGTGATGGCCCTGAGATATCCTGCTGAGAGCATCTGCCAGGACATTGTCCTTGCCTGGGAAGTGTATTGCTGTGAGGGAGGTGTTCAGGGAATAAGCCAGAGACCACAACTTCATTGCTTCTGTGCACAAGGCCGTAGACCGAGTGCCTCCTTGCTTGTTGATGTACCACATTGTGGTGGTATTGTCTGTTCTGATCTGAATAACTTTGTTCTGAACAGACTTGGAAAAAGCTTGAAGTGCTAGAAATACTGATCTGAGTTCCAACAGATTGATGTGGAGCAGAGATTCCTGAGGGGACCACAACCCCTGGGTGGTCAGGTTCGTCAAGTGAGCCCCCCACTCCAAGAGGGAGGCATCTGTAGTAAGGATTAAAGAGTGAGACTGAGTGACAAAGGGAACTCCTTGTCTCAGATTGTTCTGATCCTGCCACCACTGCAAGGCCTGGATCAGGGTTCGAGTCACTGGGATCAGTTTGGTCAGTGGGTCCTTTTTCTGGGACCAAAAGGCTCTCAGATGGAACGGAATGTCCCTCATCTGAAATCTTGCTCCCTGCACCACTGCTGTAGAAGCAGCCATGTGCCCCAGGAGCTGCAGAAAATGCCTTGCTGGTCGAGACACCTGTAGGGTGAATGAGGAGGCCAGTGCGATAAGGGTCCTTGCCCTGTCCAAGGGAAGGAAGGCTCTGGCCTTTTCTGTTTCTAGCTCTGCGCCTATGAAGGTGAGGAGCTGAACAGGCTCTAGAACTGGCTTTGAAAGATTCAGAAGGAAACCCAGAGAGATGAGCAGTTGCTGAGTTATCTGTAGGTGTAACTTGACTTGGTCTGGAGACTGGCCTACTATGAGCCAGTCGTCCAAGTATGGGAAGATGGCAATCCTTTGCCTTCTTAGAGAAGCAACTACTACTGCCAGGCATTTTGTGAACACCCTTGGAGCAGAGGTTAGACCAAGGGCATTGCTCTGAACTGGTAATGGCCTGAAGGGCAGCTCAACCTGGAGGTACTTTCGATGGGAGCTTCTGATGAGAATATGGAAATAGGCATCCTTGAGGTCCAGGGAAACTAGCCAGTCCCCTGGCCTTAGAGAGGGTAGAATTATTCCCAGAGTCACCATTTTGAATTTTGGTTTTAAAAGGTTCTTGTTTAAGTATCTGAGATCCAGGATGGGCCGCCATTCTCCTGTCTTTTTTGGGGTAAGGAAGTACCTGGAGTACAATCCTTTGCCCTGGTGTAGGGGTGGAACCCTTTCCACAGCTCTGAGAGCCAGGAGGGAAGAGACCTCTGCCTCTAGGGCAAGTGCCTGAGGGATTTGCAGGTGGAAGGATCTGGTTCTCAGCTTTGGGAATTTTGAAGCTGAGAACAGTCCCTGACTTACTACTTCCAGGACCCACTTGTCTGATGTTAAAGACTTCCAGTCCTGGACAAAGTAAGCCAGCCTGCCCCTACATGTAGTTGAGAATTGGCCCTGACAAACCCATCAGGGTGCCTGTTTAGCAGGGGGTTTTGGCTGAGGGGTGGAAGCAGGCCTGCTTGTACCCCTTCTGCCTCTCCCTCTAAAGAACCCCCTCTGAGCGTAGGCAGAAGAAGAGGCCTGGGCTTGGTAGAAAGGCCTATGAAAAGGCCTGCCCCTGCCCCTGGGATGCTGCCTCTGAGGAGTGGCCTGCCTTTCCTTGGCCTGTGCACTCCTATAGGTGGTCCTATGTTCATCCATTTTCTTCATGTAATTCTCTGTTTGCTCCCCAAACAGAGAATTACCCACAACAGAAAAATCCATGGCCTTAGTCTGGGTATCCTGTGACAGGCTAGTACATCTGAGCCAAGCCATTCTACGTAGTGCCACAGATGTAGCCATGACTCTAGATGACACATCATTGGAGTCCACTGCAGCATGGAATTGCACCTTGGATGCCTCAATACAATCAGCAGCCACCTGCTCCAGCTCCTTGGCAAGCTGGGCAGGGACCTGTTTTGCTAAAGCCATAACAGTGTCCCATCTGGACTTTTGATACCTATCAGTATAGGCCATATAGTTGGCCTGTCTGAGTCCCAAGGATGCTGCCATGTACTGTTTCTTTGCCATGGCATCAATCCTCCTGGAGTCCTTGTCTGGAGGGTGTGAAGCCAAGGGAATATTTGCCTTATCACAGGCTGCAGCCTGCACTACCCCAACATGGCTGCATTGTTGTGTAAGGAACTCCGTATCTGAGCCTGACAATGTATACCTCTTGTCCATTCTTTTATCCACAGGAGGTATAGTATTAGGAGTCTTTAAAATCTTAAATGTCTGCTTCCCAAAAGATTTGTGTAAGGGAATAGACAGCCTCCTAGACTCTGGGATATCCATCATTTCCACATAGTCAGGCTCCTCCTGGTCATTCACAGCTTCTTCCATAGGAAGCTGGAGGGTTTCAGCCACTTTTTTATAAAACATGAAATGGGATGGGGACTCAGAAAGCCTAGGAGGAGACACTCCTGAAGGTCTGTCTGGGGAGATGTCTGGGTCAATGGGCACATCCAGACTTTCAAAATCACATTCACTTTCCTCATACTCCTCTTCCTCCTCCTCTGGTTCATAATATACCTCTAAATCATAATCTTGAACCAGTGGAACCGGCCGAACCGAGCGCCTCTCTGATGGTGCCGGTTCGGTCGGGAACCGGGGAAAACGACTGCACAATTTTTATCGTTTTGGCTATTTCTTCAGCGGTTGGAGAAGAAAGTTTTGGATCCACACCAGCTGATTTTTCCTTTCTTGTTCTCTTAGCAGGAACTGACTCCTCAGAATCAGTTCTCCTTTTGCCCGAAGAATTCTCGCCCTGGTCAGAGGGCATTCCTTCTGGTTCGGTTTGAACTGAACTGGGCTGGCCATCCGGTTCAGCGGACTTTTTGGCCTCTCTTTCCCTGAGCCTACTAACTCTCTTCTCTAGGGTAGCTGCAGGAAAATTTTTACAAATCTGTCAGTCTGCATTGAGGTGGTCAAACCCCAGACAATAAACACAAGTGGTGTGGGGGTCAGCCTTAGCAAAGACTTCCCCACACACACTGCAGTGTTGAAACCCAGTGGGGCCCGGTTTTTCTTTTGGGTTTCTCAGACCTTGTGCCAGTCCTAACCAAACTTACCCTTTTAATGGCAATCCACCAGGCAAGACCCTCTTATCGGTTCCTGACCGTGTTACGGGTCGTGGAAAAAAACGTAATAAAATCTATTTTTTAGAACCGATAAGAACCGGTAACCACACACTAAAAGTACAGATAAACATTTTTTAACAACTTGATCGGTTCAAACCGAACCGATAAACCGTTTACAAGTTCCACACAGAATAGAAAATAATATAAACCTATCTAGTACTCACAAATACCACAGACAGAGACTGAACCGACAGGTTACGGTTTAAATACGGTCGAAAACCGAGAAAAGCGGTACTTTAACCGTCAAATTGAACCGAGCAGAAGGAGAAATCTCCGGAGCAACTGTTCAGTGAGGCGGAGTAAAGAATCCGATGGTTTGAGTTTAAACAGCAACAGACAGAGTCTCAACCGAGCTCGAGCTCAGCGTTCCATGCCTGGCATGGAAAGTTAACTCTTTCATCTCCGGGGGCAGTTCGAAGGTTGGGACTCACTGCTATTGTCAGAATACAGCAAGACTTCATGTTGTTTGAATGTGTTTTTAGTTTTTTTATCCTAGTCAATAGTGCATAGACTCCAACTCGTATAACAGTAATGACATTAGTTCAGTTGGAGTATACTCGCAATAACCGGCTTCTGTGGGGATTAAACGCCTCAGCTTCACCTCGGCATTTAATCAACCACAGAAGCTGGTTATTGCGAGTACATTCCACTAAATGAATGTGATCACTTAGATAAACTCCAGGTGGACGCAAGTCACCCACCAGATGAAGCAATATGCTCAAGGGGTTATAAAAGTAGAAGTTGCACCGTAATTGTTGTTAAAGTACAGTACAATATATAATGGGAGAGAATAGTATGGGAAAGAACTGAGCATGGCGCCAACTGATGGCAGAGCTAGTAGGCTGGAATGAGTGCTCGCAAAGCAGACTGACCGCAACAAACTGACGTGACACCATGTTCGGTTTGGATTATGAACTAATAAAAAGTTTTTATGGGTATTTCAAGAGCACCTTTTATGCTCAGGACTGGCCTCTCGAGGTCTAGTCATGTGACACCGGTCCTGTGTGAAATTCATTGACTGCCTGTGAAATGGCGTGTTACCTTCAGTGTTGATTTTCTAATCTACAAGGCCCTACATGGGTTGGACCTGGGCTAGCTGGTGGAATTTCAGAATCTTCTCCAGTCCTCACACCCCTTCCGCTCAACAGATTTATTATTTCATCAGTAATGGGTAAATACAGGTGTCAGCGTGGCTCATTTGGCAGGACATCTGCCTCTGATCATGGAATCTAGTCCCACACCACAACTGAGTTCATACCATAAAACACTGGCATCCCAGTGCAGCACCAAGGTTATGCTGTGCTTTTGAGATCTACCATCTTTAGGATGAGACATTAAACCCAGGTCTCATCTGCCCCTTCAGGTCAGGTGGACGTTATTGGTCCCGTGACACTTCTCAAAAAGAGTAGGGGAATTTGTATTGAATCAAAAGTATCATACAAAAATAAACCGAAATCAACAACCCATAGAGACATAAAGCATACCAGTCTATGTTTTAACTATATTTTGAAAGTATGCCTGTAAGAAGCATACTGTAAAGTGTGACAAAAAAATCTTAGCGTTACCAATCATGTAAACCTTTCCAAACGGCAGACTGGATAAGAGAAAGGAGTTCCTGATAAGAAACTACCTTTTGTTGCAAAGTAATAGTGCAATGTGCTTGCCATACAGTATGGCAAATTTAATAAAAGCAAACACAACACTGTATTTTTAAGGTACTTGTTCCAGGCTGGAAGAGTTGCATCCAGTACAAATGTTTGGTAGGATAAAGCAGTGAACAAAGGTTCCCTCCATATTCTATCTCTCTCTCTCTCTCTCTCTCACACCCTAAAAGCCAATATGTATGAAAAATTCTAACAACAAATGAAACTGGGCTTCAGGAATCCCCACACAACACTGTCTGGGACAGATGCACTCTGCAATCTGTTTGTGCTTCATGTAGTCCTTTACCGCCACCCAACCATGACTGCTAAGCCAGTAAATATCCCAATATTGTACTGGGAGTCTAGGATTATTAAACTGGTCTAGCACGTTTTTCTTGGCCTACAGGACAAAATTTAAAAGTCAACTTTTCCTCACATACTGCAATTAGAACCTGACCATGCATATATTTCCTTGTTTTGGTTGCAATATGTTGGGAAGCCAGTTTCCATAGTTTAATTTTAAGAAAAACTGATTTAGCATAATCAGGGACATTACCAAAGTTGTTTAAGGAAGGCATCCACATGCAGTCATCCTTCCAAAAGGGTAAAAAGGGTGCCATCCATGCCTCAACAAAAGGACTCTAAACCTTACTTCTCTGTGTGAGAATGGGACACAGATTAAAAGAAAGAAAAACAGTGAAACAAAACACAATTCACCATCCTTATATTCCCTTCTTTAATGGATTTATACAAAGTTGGTCTTTTAATGGGTTACAGTCCTCTGCCAGAGAAACTACAAAAAAGGGGACTATGAAGCCAAGTCTCCAAAAATGTGGGCCAGGGTGGGGGACATAACATAAGAAAAAACCCCAAAAAACAGAAAATGTGAATTTTGCCAGAGCAACAATTTTACCTCCACTTACTGACCACGGTTTTCCCAATTTACCCAGGCCACATCACCCATCCCATTATACACTCCAAGAATTTTAATGCAAGAGTAGGGGAATTTCACTATTGTCCTGGACAAATGTTTCATATTCACTAAAAATACCACCAACAGCTTAATCTGAATCACTTTCAGTTTGTTTGCATCTAACCCCTCAAAGGAAGAGGCTGAACATAGACATTATTGTCTAGTCTCTCCTTTCCTGGACAACAAAAACTATATGTAACCACCTCCATCTGCGAGGTGTGCTGAATAAGCCTAGAGATGGTAAAGGGCCAGTCTATTATGCCTCTGAGTGAATGGTGCTTGGGTTCATGGTTACAATGGGCTTGGAAAGTGGTGTGGTGCCTCCACCTATGGGGACCCTTACAACAGAGTGCTGCCAGGATGTCTCCCTACAGGAAATAAATACAACCACAACCCTCTGTGACAGGGACCACAATAACACAGTCCCCTTCCCACTTATCACCTACATGCAAATAAACAGCAAGGCAATTATGGCAAAATATGTCAGCATCTGCAAGTAAATAATCAGTGGGGTTATTTTGGGGCTGGAGAACAACGTAGGGGACAAGGGAAGCAAAAGCATAAATTAAGAGAAGTTTGCATTTACCTCCCACCATAAGGCATATCTGAGCACCTCTCCACCCACTGATGTACCTGTTAACCCCACAGTCCATTTGGCTGTTCCCAATTACAGTTTGAGCGTCCACAAAGATGCAGAGTTGCAGGTCTGTGACACTTGGACCTCGGTGTGGTATAGTGTAAATTCAGTTAGTGTCTGCAGCTGCTGACTGGCAAGTTACACAGTTGTATGGTCAGTAGAAGAGTTGCTCCAGGGTGTGAGCTCTAGTTGTGGGCTTCATTCTAAGGTCATGCAAAAATGCCCAGAAAGTATCTAGCTAGCTAGTTAAACAACAGGAATGATTAACTTCTGTGGGTAAAATGAATGATTAACTTCTGTGGGTAAAAAACAGTAATTACAATCTTTAGATGGCAGGCTGTTTCTGTGGCGATTACTCCTCTGCGTAGGCAGATGATGACTGGGTGGTCTTTTCTGTAGGCTGGATACAGGTACGGCAGACCTAATACCCTCCCACTGGTGAAAGGTGAGGGCTGTGATGACTTTGGAAGATGGGAGTGCTGCTCTGTAAGAGGGCCACAGGTCTGGCAAACCCAAGGTGCTTCAAATGACAAGGGTTGCAGGCGATGATGCTCCAGATGTTGATGATCCTATTCATCCCACAGTGAGACTTGACTTCACCCACCCCGACAGGCAGGCAGTCACTTGGGATCTCAGTTGGTTCGATCCCCTGTCAGGATAAAATCCTAACAGCTGTAGAAGGCAGTGACTCACCACCTTCCCAGATGCAGAGCAGCTTTCAAGGCAACCCTTGCTCTAATTTAGTGCTAGATCCTAGGCTTGTCACGCTAGCTGCATCAATCCCCTTTTTTCAGGGGTCTCAAGTCTATTTTAGACAAACTTTTTGGTCAGGCAGGAATAGCCAGTGAGTGCTATTCACAAACACTCTCCTTTCCTCAGAGGTTTTGTTACAAACAAATCTGCTCTATTACATGTCTCTCCCTTGTGCAGAAATCCAGGGATTAAATATCAGTGGCTAGCATCTCATGCATTATTCATTATGCTAAACCCCTGGCTGTCAGTTACAGGGGAAAAGCAAGTACACAAGTCCAAAATTTAGAGCAGCTTTGCAGAGCTAAGTAAGGATTAAGCCACGAGAAAGGATGGGTCTACTGTGGAATTAATCCATGGTTGGGGGTTGGCTGCGAGGCGAAGGCGAATCCGTCCTAACCCCCCAACCATGGATTAATTACACTGTAGACCCATCCTTTCTCGTGGCTTAATCTGCTTGTAACATGGCAATGATTGTATGACTAATAGTCTCTGAATAAATGAGTACAGTCACACTGATTTACTTTCAAAATGCTGTATGTTGAGCTGCTAAACTTGGTGTACATATACTTCAAAACAATTGGAACACACCTATTGGAAATATCGTGGCTGCTATTTCACTTTTGTTAAAATAACTTTCATTACAAGCTTTAAGCTTTCTAACATCAAAACATATTGTACAACTTTTCAAAAACTTGAAATTCACTTTCTATTCTAGGTGCTTTGATTACTGCATGATGAGAGGGTGCTATGGTACAGCTTAGTTTTCTTCCTGCAGTTCCTTTGCAGACCAATAGGTGGCTGTCAATCAATCCTAGCAGCACAAGCACCGTTTCTCCAAATGTACTGAATTAAGCCAATCTGAAAAACACTCTATTGAACAACTACTACTTTGCGGAATATTATTTTCACTTTTTTCCCTCTGAACTATCTAATTTAGCAGGACATAGAACAACATAACGTTTACTGCTTTCACCTTTCAAATACTTATTTTGACTAGTATTGTTAGTCTGTTTCTTTGATTTCTTTTTGTTTCTCTCAATTTATTTTTCTTTTCACCCATAGAAGTAGCCTCTGTCTTTGCTTTTGCTTTGTTTTATCTCAATGTCTGTTATTTTTGCTTTCGGTTATAGAAGGTGCTGCTCATCTTTACCACTGTGTATTCACCAAGAAAAGGCTAGGACAGATAATTCAGTCAAATGTTATTCAGTCATCAAGACAATGCATTGTACCCAAAGTTGCTTAGAAAGCAGTAGATCAGAAGGGATGGTAACAGTATGTAAATGTTCACTTCTAAAGAAATATTGTTGCAGCATAATTAACAGTATATGTGGAGTTAAATGTACAATCTTTAGTACGTCATGAACTTGTGTGGCAGTTACACCATAGAACAATCTTGAAAATGTCAAAAGCCCTGTGCCAGGAAAATCTTGGCAAAAATAAGCTGGAACAAGTACAAACTGCAAACTATTTGTATATTAGTTTCACTTGTATACTGCTTTTTGCCTGTAGTGGATTACCAAGGTATTACATCTCAAACCATGGTCTACTATGGTATTAGACCATGGTTGCTGATGTGCCACATGGTATACTTTAACGAATGAAACTGCTTCTTTTGTGTTTCTCTTTTAATGCCATGTTACCAGCTCCAAATAGATGTCAGTTCCATAAGGACAGGATGTACTAATTTAGTTGTTTCCACAAGGACAGGATGTACTAATTTAGTTGTTTTGCAGAGCTGAACTAGTGCCCAAATTGATGTCAGTTTCACAGAAAAAGGACGATTCAGTTGTTTTTCATTGTGTGCAGCTTTGAGGGCTACTAAAAACTGAGCAACCTCCTTGCTGTGGGTTCCGCAACCCTTGAGGCAGTCTAGGGGCCGGTTGAACGAAGAAAGGTAGCAGTGCACCAGCCATGGTGAGAAGAGCACTGAACAAGCCCACAGAACAATTAACAGTACCCAGTCCATCCCTGGCTCTCGCAGCTGTGGCCTGGACCCGGATTGGGGTCAAGAAATAGTGCAAGGGAAGGCAGAAGCAGTGCTCCAGAGGAAGCCACAGACAAACCTGCTTTTAGGAGGGGGTTACGTAAATAAAATCATTTACAGTAACAATGCCAATCCCCATCTATAGCTCTTTTCCCTCTATTTGTCTCAATGTGTGACCATGTAGATACCAGCACGAAAATTAACGAAAAAAGATCCTGAATCACAGAACAGTCACTCCAAGGAGTATCTTAGTTATTTTTCAGGTTACTTGGAAAGTAATGGGGAAGGAGACATAGTCTGGAAAGAGAACTGCAGTTTTAAATAATTCATGACTTGACCACTTTTAGCATATGCACTTTGTCTGCCAGGGGGAGGAGACGCAGCAGCATCCTGACCTCCAGATGTACGCCACAGGCTCATTTATGATTCACTCTACATGCTTTTCATTGCCAGCAGTGATTTATTTGGGGCCCCACCTCCTTGGTTTTACACCTGGCAGAGAAGAAAATCCCTGTTTTTTTAAGACTCATTCTAGTAATAGAATAGTCAAGTGCATCTTGTGTTGATACAAAGCTAGGGCTTTAGTGTCTTAATCCTGGAAGGGATAATTAAAATCAACATACTACAGTATGCAGGTAATATGCATAATACATGACTAATGAAGCAGTAAACTAGGCTTAAAATTAATATATAAAATTATCTATTTCACTCATCATAAGATTTAAGAAATAATTATTCATGAGTACTGATATCTCATCACATGCACCAAACCTGGAAGGGTATGCTGTTGCAGTCTAGTAGGTACAATGAGGGAAGCAGCCTTCTGCATTTAAAGGATTATCACCAAAAATCAATTATTCTTATGTAATTTTACAGGCAGTTTATAAATCGGTTTTGCCTGCCTGATTTACTGAAGCATGGCCAATCATGATTATGGAATGGCAGGTCATACTGGGCAATGAAGATGAGAAAAGAAGACAGCTGACTTTTTGAGCCATTGGAGATGGCTTCCTATTCATGGGCTGGAGCTAATTCTTGAAAGAGGAGGACGTTTCATAGACATGGAGGAATGCAAATTTTTATAGGAAAGTCTACGTCTGGAGACCTGGGTTTGACTCCCACAGCCGCCTAGGTGCATACTGTGTGATCCTGAGCAAGTCACTTAACTTCCTTGTGCTCCCAGGTCACATCTGGAAACAAGCTTCCGCTTAGTGTGCTACTCCTGATTAAACAATGTTCCCTTCCCTATGTTGCTGCATTTTTGGCCCCTTCAAAGGTAGGAAATTCTACTCAGTGGCTACAGATTTTTCCCAGGGCTCACCTATTATACCATTTTGTTATTGGTGTTCTGTCAGGCATCACTTCTGCAATCACTAGCTGATGGCTAACAGCTCACTTCCGCTCCTGTCTAGTGTATCTGCTGTTCCACAGAAGATTACCTAAGAGATTAGACATGAAAATGAACGGGCAAAGACTGTGGCCACACCTCATTAGGCTCATTAGTTACTTACATTAGTTTCCTAGAATTATGCATGAAAAGCAGCATAAATATAGAAATCCACAGAGCTGTGACTAGCTGCCACGCAATATAATGTGTGCCATACACAGGCTGAGGAAAAACGGAAACATCTATGTGTAACCCTTGCTGTGCCACAAACCTTTTATACACATCCTGAATTCTTACATGTTCCAAATCTACTGGCAGTCTAAGGGTTAACTACCCCTTAAGACAAATCACAGGCTATGGCCCTACCTTAAATGTATACATTCCCCGATCAAGAGCTGCATAGGAAATACAGTATAGTGCATTTCAACAAGAAAAGCCTGGAAAGTTGAGTGACGCTCCTCCTGCTTCTTACCTAACCAATGCATCATGAGACGTTAAACCGAGGTCCCATCTGCCTGGATTGGTGGTAGTTCAGGTGGATGTTAAAGATCCCATGGCACTTATCGAAAAGAGTAGGGGAATTTCCCCGGTGTCCTGGCCAAATTTCCCTCATTCACTAAAAAAAATACCACCAACAGCTTAATCTGGTTCAAGGTCAGTTGGCATTCATCTGTATCCCCTTCCCCCGGGTCGTGCCTGAAAATAGGCAGGATTTGTCTAGTGCACTTACCCGGTCAACAAAAGCTAAATAAATAAATAAATAAATCATGTAACTCATAGCTAGCCATTTTACATATGTTGTATCTGCACTCCTGGTAAAAATAAAAAGCAGGAAAATAGTAACGTTGCTGCTGGAGTTTTATTTCTTCTTGTAACTCCCTTAGCGCCTCGGCCCCACACTTGGGCCTTCTACTGAGGGATGACTCTCTTAGCTAGTCACTGCTTCTTCTATAGGCCTAGCGACAGATCCAGTGAACTGAATAAATGCTGTTTTATCGCCAGTAGGGATATACTTTCTTTCAACAGCTCATGGAATATTCATGACCTCCCTTTTTTTTCTACTGGGGTTATAAAAAAGAATAACAAATTGGCTAATACATAGCTTTCCCCACAACAATGCTAACAATGAAACTGAACTACCACCAAACATATACCCCAACCACTGGTAACTGATGGACAAACAGCTTTGATTGTCAAACAGAAATCAAAAACTCATTTATTGTAGGGAACAATGCCAACTTTAAAAAAAATAATAATAATAATCTGGTTTGGCTTGTCTGTCTTTGAGCCCCTACTGTACATAGTAACTTTGTTTTATACAGAACCCTGTTAAGGTAAATGCAAAGAGTTTCCTGCATGTTCTCATGTAAAAAGTAGAGCTCACCAGCACACTCAATTACAGTTCCCTCAACTGTACTCTCCTTACTGGGCTTTTTTATTTGCTCACTTTAAAAAAAATGTACACCCCCATTCAGGATCCCTTGTTAATGCTTTTTTTCTGCCTGAACTTCACATATTTAACAAAAATAACTGATCTGGAGCTTTGTGACATCAATTGATCAGGAGCTCATAACACACGTTTTAATGCAGGGCCTCCAATCAAAAGGCATCACCAGGTTATCTGGATTGACAGCGCAGTGGCAGAGCACCAGGATAGTATTTAGGGGGCCTAGGTTTAATTTCCGGTAGTACCTTATTTCCCTGGAGTGTAGCAGCAAGGCAGGGAACATGGAGGTAGGTAGCATGGGCATAAACCCAGTATAGGTCTCGGGGTAGGACAGGGTATTACAACAGACTAGATGGATGAAATGGTCTTTTTTCTGTCACCAGCTTCTGTTTCTATGTTACAAAACCGAGCAGTAATTATAAAAAATTAGTATCATGCACAAAATGGACAGCATGAACAAGAGACCTTAAAAAGGGGAAAAAGTTTATTTTTTTCACATAAACAAAAAAAAAAGCACAGACCAGTGATTAAGGAGGCTATACACATGCCCAGATTTCCAGTTATAGTAGAACCCACTTAAACTAATACCTAATAGACATTTTAAACATTTTAAATAAATACTTTTTTTGCCCTGTTCGCACTGCAACTTTTACATTTTTTTAAACTTGAAATTTGTATTAGTTTTCAAAGGAAAATGAAAGAAGAAGAAATACAAAAGCATAGTACATTTGCACAAAGGAAGTAAACATGATTCATAAATAGATGAAGATGCAGTACTTTGACACAGTGAATTAACCTACTAAGCTATAAACTGTATATGCAGTAATGTACTGCAGATGAAATATGGGATAGAATTATGTCTGGTAAGTGGGATAGTTGCCCGGCTAGTGAAAGTGACTAGTGTGGTAAGTTGAAGAAGAACAGAACAGAGAAAGCGAGGAGGAGAAGGAACAAATAAGTGTGTGTGGGGGAGGGGGGGAATGAGTCATGGTACAAAATCAGGGTAGTTTAGTGCTTGGTGCTCAGGATCGTGGGAGGAGCTGCACAAGGGAGGGAGCTGGATGTCATTGTCCACCTAGGGACAAATGACCTGGCTAGGAATGGGATCAGAGCAGTGCAAGAGGAGTTTGTAGAGTTGGGAAGGGGCCTTAGACAAGTAGCGCATTCGGTAACCTTCTCGTAGGTGCTGCCTGTCTATGGCAAGGGAGATGCTAGGCATTCCTCACCAGGGAATTCAATGAGTGGTTGAAAACTGGTGTGGAGCTCAGGGTTTTGCTTCATTGGGGACTGGGGAGCCACCTGGAGGGATGCAGACCTATACTGATGTGATGGTCTGCATCTGTCCAGAGGGGGAACCAGGATCCTAGGGGAGAGGTTTAAATGCTTCATTGACAAGCATTTAAACTAGCCAAGGGGGGAGGCACTGAAAAGGAGCAGGGAAATCCCAACCTCCCCCCACAAAACATGGTGATTCATGAGGTAAACACCCAGGTACAGAAGTTATTAGGGAGCAGAACAGATTTAAATGTAAAAAAAGGCAAAGGCAGTAAGGACAGAAATGGGGCTAAAAGGGGTAAGGCTATCAAAAAGTGGAGGGTGATGAGTACCAATGCCCGTAGTCTGTGTAACAAGCTCCCTGAACTAGTGGCCTTGATGGAAAGAGGTTGCCTGGATATTGTGGCAGTCACAGAAACATGGTACACAGAGAACCATGACTGGGATGTCAACATACCAGGATACACAATCTATAGGAGGGACAGGGAGGGTAAAGAGGAGGAGGAGTAGCTCTCTATGTAAAGGAAGGGATCAAAGCAACAGAACTAAAGAGTAAACAGGGAGCAGATGAGGCACTTTGGGTCACCCTGGAGACAGGAAATGGCACCACAATCCACATGGGGTTGTATACAGACCCCATCTCAGGGGAGGAATGGACAAGGAAATGATAGAAGGCTTCTCAGAATGGCAGAAAAGGGGAGATATTGTTGATGGGGACCTGAATATGCCAGATGTTAACTGGAGCACCTTTGCTGCAGGCACATCCAAGAGCAGGGTCATTCTTGATGCCCTACAGGGGGCATGCCTCAGACAGCTAGTATTGGAACCCACTCGGGAGGGAGCAATCTTAGACCTGGTACTCTCAAATAGGGATGGAGATAGAATCTCAGATTTAGAAGTGGGTAGCCATTTGGGAATAAGCGACCACCAAACAGTGTGGTTCACGATAAACACAACCATACAATCAAGCCATACAAAAGCAAGGGTACTGGACTTTAGGAAGGCTGACTTTAGGAAAATGAGAGAGTGCCTCAGAAAGCACTAGCAAACAGGCAAGAAGGAGGGTGGAGGAACAATGGGGAGTGATCAAAACAGCCATCACAGAGGCAACGAGCCTTGTGTAAAGCAAATCAATAAAACACAACGAAGGAAAACCACTATGGTTCTCAAAAGAGGTGGCAGGGAAAGTTAAGGAGAAAAGGACAGCATTCAGGAAATATAAGGAAACACAGAAGGAGCAGGACAGAGAACTTTATCAGTTAAAGCAGAAAGAGGCTGGGAAGGCAGTCAGAATAGCAAAGGCCCAAACCGAGGAAAGGACAGCCACTTCTGTTAAGAAGGGGGATAAGACCTTTTATAGGTACATTAGAGAGCGAAGAAAGACCAAAGGAGGGATACTGAAGCTTAATAAAGGGGAGGGAATGTGGGCAGAGGGTGACAGTGAAAAAGCAGGGATACTGAACGAATATTTCTGCTTAGTATTCACAAAGGAAGAGGAGGGGAAGTTACCTAAACCAAACAAGAGAAACACTCTGAAGATGGGGGTTGATACCAGTCCATTTACAGAAGAAAGGGTTCTGAAAGAACTAATAAAATTGAAGGTGGACAAAGCAATGGGGCCTGATGGGATTCACCCAAGAATTCTAAAAGAACTAAGGGTAGAACTAGTGACACCGCTGACTACTCTCTTTAACAAATCATGGGAGGATGGGGTGGTGCCCGAGGACTGGAGGAGGGCAGATGTGATTCCTCTTCACAAAAGTGGGAGCAGGACAGAGGAAGGAAACTACAGATCAGTTAGTTTGACCTCAGTGGTAGGGAAAATGATGGAATCACTTCTGAAGGAAAGAATTGTTGAGTACCTAGAGGCCAGTGGGGCACAGGACCCAAGGCAGCATGGATTCACGATGGGAAGGTCATGTCAGACGAATCTAATAGATTTCTTTGACTGGGTGACCAAAGTAGTAGACCAGGGAGGGCTGTGGGACGGGCCTACCTAGATTTTAGCAAGGCATTTGATACAGTCCCACACAAACGACTTAATACACAAGATAGCCAGCCTTGGAGTGGGTCCTAAGGTGGTAGCCTGATAAAAATTGGCTAGATAACAGGACGAAAGGGTAGTAGTAAATGGAGTACACAGTGAAGAAAGGAGGGTTACTAGCGGGGTACCGCAGGGTTCAGTACTGGGACCGGTCCTTTTTAATGTCTTTATAAGTGACATTGCAGAGGAACTGGAAGGAATAGTATGTCTCTTTGTAGATGACATAAATATCTGCAACAGGGTTGATACACAAGATGGAGTGGAAAGGATGAGAAGGGACTTGGCAAGGTTGGAGGAATGGTCAAATGTATGGCAGCTCAGATTCAATGCAAAGAAGTGCAAGGTAATGCACATGGGAAACAAAAACCCAGGGCAAGCGTACACAATGGGGGGTGAGATACTGACAACAGTAAAAACAGAAAGGACCTGGGGGTAATTACATCAGATGACCTAAAGGTGGGCAAGCAATGTGAGAAAGCAGTAAGGAAGGCTTGGGGGGATAATGGGATGCACAGGAAGAGGCATCAATAGTAGAAAACAGGAAGTTGTTATCCCTCTGTACAGACAGTTGGTGAGACCCCATCTGGAGTACTGTGTGCAGTTCTGGAGACCCCATCTCGCAAAGACATAGACAGAGTGGAGGCTGTCCAGAGGAGGGCAACCAAAATGGTGCAAGGTCTGCACCAGAAGACATATGAAGAAAGACTAAAGGAGCTTAATATGTATACCCTTGAGGAAATAAGGGAGAGAGGGGACATGATAGAAACTTTCAAGTACCTCAAGGGAATCAACAAAGTCCAAGAGGGTAGCATCTTCCAGAAGAAGAGATGTGCAAGAACAAGGGAGCATAATTTGAAGATAGAGGGGGGACGGCTCAGAGGTAATGTGAGGAAGTATTTTTTCACAGAGAGGGTTGTGGATGCATGGAACAGCCTCCCTGAGGAGGTCGTGGAGTCAAGAACAGTGGGGGAATTCAAGAATGCATGGGACAGGCATAAGGCAGTCCTAGTGGGGGGTAGGAGGAAGTAAGCTGTTGGTTAACTAGGATCTGCAGCTTATCTGTTGGGTAGGAAAATGGGCAGACTAGGTGGGCCAAGCGGTCCTTATCTGCCATCAAATTCTATGTTTTTATGGTACATGATTCAGCTTCTCCATCTGTTTTCAAAAATCAGAAGTGTATTGTGAAACAAGTATGTTATTCTTTCTAAATAATAAATGTCAAGGACAATCATCCTGCAGCCCTCTAATGTAGGGATCTTAGTAGTAAGCCAGTATCATGTAACAGCTTTTTAGCAACCAATATTAGAGTCAAGAGCAATTTCAATATCTGACCATGTAAAAGAGTCCCCCTACGAGAGGGTGGCCTGAAGGATTAAGGAAGGAGTGACTGCCCCTGGAGTATTGAACATGTCCTCCAACTCTCCGATTACATCCTGCCAATAGTGGGGCAGTAGGGGGCAGTGACAGAAAATATGCAAGTGGGTAGCTATGGATATTCCACAGTCCCTCCAGCAGGAAGCCCTGTATGGGCCAGCCTATTTAGCTACAATATCAGGTGTTCGGGGAAAAATCTGTACCTGCAATTCACGCCAGATGGTAGCTGAGGTCACCCTGTAGGCGAGGAGTATTTGTGCATATCTCCAGTGGGTAGTGCACTTGAAGTTCAGTGTTCCACCTCTGTAAAATATGGTCCGTGGATTACAGGTGGGTCTCCTGTAGTGCTTTAGCCAATGACCAATAAGGTGATTGGTGGAATTGCCTTCCAGGTGCAGCCACAGTAGCTGCACCAATAGGAGCAGCCTCTCTGGGGCTCTAGAAAATGAAACACCTTGACGCTGAATGTATGTGCGAAGTTGTAAATACTGGTAATGGTCCATTTAAGGTAGATGGTAAGTTGTTTGTATTGTTGCAAAAGGTAGGACTCCCGGCTCCCGCTGGACAATAAGCTGATGCATGATGCGGTCAATGCGATTGGGGGGGGGGGATAGGTTTGATCATAGGCTAGTGCCCATAATTGAAACTGCAGTTCTGGTGTTATGAATTTAGAGGTAAGGAGAGATCACTGTTTGAAAATCTCTGCAGTAAATCAAGTAAATTCTGAAGTGGGGTTATACTGATAGGAGTGACTAAATAGATAGTAATCTATACTGAAAAGCTCATTAATGGTGAACTACATATTTCAGACAGACAAATGCGTCCCTTGGGCGCGTTTTTTCCTTCTCCTTCTTCCCTAAGCCTGATTTACTCGAGTGAGTGGAAGTACGTCGTTTCAGGGCAGAAAAGGGTCACTATGATGCATTTATTTTCCCTGCCTACTTTATTTCTGTTTCTGTTATTGATTTTTTGTTCGAGATGTTGCGAGGGGTCAAGTCTCCTACTCGCAGTGAAACCTGATTGTCCTCAATTAGGGGGCGGTGATAGCCCCTGGGAGGCCCGACTTGTTTTTCAAGCTGGATTACCTCCCCCCGTAGTGGTGAATGTTTACACCGTTTGTGGAATAGGAGGAAGCTGATCTATCCTCCCCACCTTGGAAGTCAAATACAGTTTTAGAACGCAAGCCCTATGTGTTCTACAGTTATTAAAGGGGGTAGCGGTTTGGTAACCCTACATGTTTATCCCCCGACGGTCTTGGTTCGACTGCAGGGGGTTTGGTTAAATGTTTCTAAAGTGTTATGTATGAAGATTTTCATTTTACCCATATTCCAGTTGACAATCTGGTGTTTAAAGTACAACATAGCATATGTAAATTTAACAGATGTGATTTCATGCTACTGGTTTATTGAAGTTCATGGGGATCATTACGGGGTGATGGGATTTGGGGATCTGAAAGTACAGGATGGAACTGAAGGTAGGAAGAGAGTTACATGGAAGGCACGAGTTAATGTCGAGACCTTGATTTGGAATACTATGAGGTTCATTTATATATATATATATATACCCATACTGATATACAAAAATGGCAGTCTCTTCACTGGTAATTTCTCTAAATACTAATGGCATTCATTCACTGGTTAAAATGGCTAGACTACATCAATATTTAAGAAGAGAGAAACCAGAAATAGTAGCCTTACAGGAGACCCACCTGTCCCAGGGTGAGCATGGTAAGCTGCAGGGCAAGGGATATACGTTAGTTGTGTCTTCCTCACATAGATCAGGACATAGGAGGGGGGTGGCTTTGCTTATGGCAAAATCGGTCATATGGGAGGAGATTGATCGGAGGGAAGATCCTGAGGGCTGCTATGCTATAATCTTGGGCTTCCTGTATAATAGAGAGGTCACCTTGGCCTCGGTTTATTTCCCCCCGGGTTCACCAAAATCATTTGTTCAGAGATTTTTTTGGGGAATTACTCTCAATCCACAGGGGTCAGCTTGTTCTGGGGGGTGACCTAAACATGGTTATGGATCCCTCGCTAGATGTATCCAGGAATTTACCCCATCGAGTTAGTCCAGTACAGAAGTATACCAAATCAACCTTGGCCAGCATGGGCTTTGTAGACATCTGGCGCCACACATTTCCTACTTCTAAAAGTTTCACACATGTGTCTGCAAGAATGGGGGTGGCTGCTAGACTGGATTACTTCTATACTATGATAGAGCACTATGAAGAGGTGTTAGATGTATGGCACGGAGCCCCGTTGCTCTCGGATCACTCCCCAGTGTGTGTAAAGTTGTGTCTGGGAAAGGTATATAAGAATAACCACTGGAGACTAAACCTGGCATATTTTAGGGACCCGGAATTCAAAAAAGAAATTTTGGATTTAATTCCTGAGATTCTGAGTAAGAACGGTTAGTCGGAGACTTCCCCGGGGATCCTTTGGGATACCCTGAAGGTAGTTCTCAGAGGTTTAATAATAAAAGCCTCTGCACAATGCAGAAAAGCCAGAGAGCAAAGATATAGGAGTCAAAAGGGGGAATTGAATACTTTGCAACAGATGTGGGACCAGGGGGATCACTCGGTTAAACCTCTTATTTTGAAGACTAGGCAACAACTCCAGAAGTGTCTTGATCAACAAGTAGAACAGCAGTTGTTTTTTTTAAATCAATATTATTATGAGGGCGGCCCTAGAGGTGCTCGAAGACTAGTCAGGAGATAGGTCCCTATTTGATCCTGATACTAAGGAATTGCAAACACACCCTCAAAAGATCAGGCAAATATTTGCTAAATATTATCGAACCCTCTATACACAGGATAGTGCCCCCTCCTGGGAGGAGATTCTTAACTATTTGCAGGCTCTTAACCTTCCTAGATTAAAGGAACCACAGGCACGTGCTCTGACTGACCCTATTAGTAAGGCTGAAGTAGAGCGGGTCCTTAAGTAGGCCAAAACATTAAAGGCTCCAGGACCTGATGGATACCCGGTGGAGTTTTACAAGGCCTTCAGGGATTCTCTGGTCCCTGTACTCCTTCCGGCTCTCCAAGCTTTACAGCAGGGGGAAGCCCCCCCGCTCTCTTGGCAGTATGCAATAATAGCAGTGGTTCCTAAACCTCACAGGGATCCCTGACAAGCTGCATCCTATAGGCCCATATCTATGTTGAATTACGATTATAAAATTTATATGACTATCCTAGCACATAGGATAGAGGATATGGTCCCTAAATTAGTGGACCCTGACCAGATCGGATTTGCCAGGGGCTGACAGGCCCATGATGCCATTCATCACACCTTTTTATTGATAGAGCATGCGGTGAGTCGTGGGATCCCTTTAGTGACTCTGGGAGTAGATGCGGAAAAAGCTTTCGACAGGGTCTCCTGGCTCTTTTTATGGGAGACCCTGTCAAAATTTGGATTCCCCATACAACTGATTAAACAGCTCCAAAACATATATAAGTCTCCGAGTGCTTATGTTAGGATAGATGGGGCCCTCCTGACCCCATTAGGCTTTCCAGAGGCACACACCAGGGGTGCCCTCTCTCCCCTTTGTTGTTTGTGTCGTATCTGGAGCCTTTGGCTGCAGCTATCACACAATATACTAGCACTGATGGGATTCCCTTAGGAGGTAAAAAGTTTATACTGTCCCTCTTTGCGGACGATATTTTGCTCACCCTTACTAGTCCAGAGACTTCTATATCTGCTTTATAGGAACAACTTGGGAGATTTGCAAAGTTTGCGGGTTATGAGGTGAATGACCAAAAGACTGAAGCATTACTTTACAATTATAGGCCGAATATACATTTAAAATTGTCGTACTCTTTCAGATGGAACAAAACCTCGATGAGATATTTAGGAGTTAAATTGGCCACCCGCCTGGAGATTACTGATATTTTGAATTATGAGCCTTTGACCGTGCAGCTTTTGCATGATTTGGCTAGGTGGGCCCAGATTCCTATGAGCTTATTTCACAAAATAGAGGCTGGAAAACAAAATATACTGCCCGGAATATTATTTTTCCTGCAGAATCTACTATCACCACCGACTGCCATTTATTTTAGGGACTGGGACAGACTAATATCTAGATATATTTGGGATGGTAAGTCCCCCAGGATTTGCTACACTGTCCTAAGGGAGGCCTTAATTTGCCCAGCTTTAGGACTTACTATAGGGCCACGCAATTACGTATATTGGTGAGTTGGATTAACCCGAGTTACTCAGCCTACTGGAAGTTTATAGAAATCACACTTAATGGTATCGAAGATACTGCTGGATATATTTTTGCCAACCCACCCGACTATAATCCTTTCAATAAATTTTCCCCATACACCAGAGAGCCTTTCTCTATATGGCTTTGGGTGTTGAAGCATTATTTTTCCCAGATAGAATCGTTGTACCTAAGGACCATCACTGGAGATTCTGCCTTCTCTCCCAATAGGGTGGGAGGGGGGATTTCAACATGGGGTTTAGGGGGACCGCGGTATATTCATCAGATGGTGGGACCTATGGGCCTCCTACAGTTTGTAACAATCCAGGCCACATATTCTCTCCAGAATAAGGACTTCCTTGGCTATATGCA
The DNA here is from genome assembly GCA_016271365.2 of Neoceratodus forsteri. Lineage (NCBI taxonomy): Eukaryota > Metazoa > Chordata > Ceratodontiformes > Ceratodontidae > Neoceratodus > Neoceratodus forsteri. Next base: position 711,117,660 of record CM057449.1, on the reverse strand, counting down.
ACTCAGGTCCTATCTGGCACCCCATGAAAATGACTTGGCTGATTTGGCAGAAAAAACGCCAACACTAGTAAATTTTATAGTTCAGTACACTGGGGGGACAGAGATGAACCATTGTATCAGTTTATTATATAAAGTGCTTAGGGAGCGGCCTGGGGATTCCATAGAGTTCATCCGACTAGCCTGGACATGTGAATTGCAAAAAGATATATCTGCACAGGCATGGGTTAGGGTAGCTGGACGTGCCATTGGCGTGATACAAGCTCCCTATTGGCGGGAATACATTTGGAAGCTAAGAATGCGGTATTTCCGCACGCCTGAAGTGATCTCTAAATACCAAGGGGATTCACTGGGGGGATGTTGGAGGGGCTGTGGTACTGCTCGAGCTGGGCAGTCTCATGTGTTGTGGTTCTGCCCTAGACTCCATGAATATTGGCAAAAGGTTTTGGGAGAAATCAGAGCAATTTATGATTTAAGTAACTTAGATATTCCGATATATTTCCTAACTCGTTAGGGATTAAAATAGACCCCACTACTTATAACCAAGTCGGACTCTTGGTGGCTGCTGCACATAAAAATATAACCAGGCTATGGTTATCCCAAAATATCCCCACTAAATCGGCTTGGGTGAAAGTAGTTAGGGAGATATACACATTGGAAAAGATATCGGCTAATCTCCTAGATCACAAAGAGGCCTTTGAACTTAGATGGAGAAAGTGGGTTATGCATCAATTAAATATGTACCCTGATTTTGTCCCTTAGACATGTAGTATTGCCATATCGGCTTTTAGGTTTTAAATGAGTAGTGAAACTTGGGATTGGTCTGGGTAGATTGTGGACTGTAGGTCGAAAAGAACTCCTTTTGTTGATGGGGGGGCGCAAATGCTCCCAGGACTGACAGTTACCTCTCTTAGAATATGGTGGATGTATTCTTGCCTTATTTGCAATTCAATTTTAATTAATTTATCTGTACTAGGAAGGTTCCCTATGGATCCACTGTGCTTTTTTCTTTTAAATTATGTAATGGATATGTATATTTTAACCCCATTTGTGTATTGTAAGTTGTAACACCAGAAGCTATGTATTGATGTATGATTTTGGCTATGTCTGAATAAAAAATATATTTAAAAAAAAAAATGGTGAATTCTATATGCTTCCAGTATTGTTGCTGTGAATCCGTTCGCCAAATACACAGTATTCATATGAAAATGGCTTGGGCATACCATTGGAAATTAGGGAAGGTTATCCTTCCATGGTCATGTGGAGAGTACAGAAGAGAAAGGCAAATTCAAGGTGGTTCCCCTTGCCATACAAAGCGAGACAACATTTTGTTCCTTGACGTAAAATAAAAAGCAGATGGCATCAATGGCAGTGTTTGAAAGTACCAGGGGAACAGAGGAAGGACAAATTGTCGGATAACTTCTATTCTATAGAAGAAGCCCAGACATAGTTGGGACCATTTGGACAGGTCCATAGTGATTTGCTGAGATAAGGGTTCAAAATTAAAGAGAGAGATTTTAAGTGAGTTTGATCCCATGGTAACGGATGGCACCCTTATTCCAGCGGAATGGAACTCTGCCTTTTAAAGCCTCGAGGGGGAGAACTTCTGTAAAAGAACTTCTATTTTTTGTGTATTTAATTTATAGTCCACAACTGACCCAAAATGGCTAAGTGTATCCCAAACCATGGAGATGGATTCTTCAGGTGAAGTTAAGGTAAGAAGCAGGTCATCTGTAAATAAAGAGCATTTAAAGTCTCTCCCACCCACTGGTAACCCCTGAATCGTAGGGTCTGCTCGGATAACTATCGCCAATGGTTCCAGATGGAGAGCAAACAATAATGAGGATAAAGGACAACCTTGACATGTCCCTTGACTCAGAGAGAACGGGGCTGTGAGGGTGCTGGTAACTCTAAGTATGCTTGAGGAGCAGCGGAGATTCCCTGCAGCATCTGGGTCATCTGATCAGGGATTCCAAAGTCTGACAGGGCAGACTAGAGGAAGATCCAGTCCACCCTGTCAAATGCCTTCTCTGCATCCAGGCTTAACAGGGTCAATGGGCTCTGCCGAGCCACAGAGTGTTTTATCAACAGACAAGAGAGGTGGACATTATCATGATTTTGACACCGCCTGACGAACCCCACCTGGTCTTTAGCGATGATATCCGGGAGCACAGACACTAGACGGTGAGCCCATATTGCCATGATGAGTTTATAGTCACAATTTAGAATCGATATTGGGCAGTATGAGGTTGAGTATCGGGGTCCTTGTACAGCTTGAGAATAGTAGAAATAACTGCGTAATTCCAGGAAGGTGGAGAAATACTCTCCTTCTGCACTGCATGGAAGGCTGCTAGGAGAGGCAGAAGGAATGTTTGCATGAAATTGTTTTATAAAACTCCACCAGAAAGCCGTCAACTTTTAAACTGTTTTTACTCTGTTAAAACAGTTTAAAATTTGTGCGTGCAGACAGGGGACCACATAAACTGTGTCCCAACCTGTATTTAAAAACCATGTTCCAACCATGCTTGGGGCAGGCTAGAACTTTAATTCTAACACAGTTCTCTAAACATGAGTTAATAGCAGAGTGGACACAAACAATGCTGGCACCTGAGCCAAGAGTATTATCCAAGAGTTGTGACTACATAACTTTTGGGCTACATAGCCCGTATGCTGTATGAACATAAACAATTTCAGTAGTTATTACTGTCCTAATGTTGAAAAAGGAAACCATTTTGATGGTTTTCTTTCTTTCTCACTGATCCAAGTATACCAAAACACACTGCAACATCTCTTATGCCATGCACCTGTGTCGAGATGGTGCTTGGGAACTTGGGCGGCAAAGCAGGATGCAAACATACAGTGTGGACGCTCAGGTTCTCTACAGCAAGTCTGCTTTATCTTTCTTTTTTTTTTTTTTTTTTTTTTTTTATGTACAGTAGCTGTTTGCTCCGAGCGACCACCTTTGCATGCCATCGGGTCTTGAGTACGGCGACCTCAAAACCCCGTAAACCTTTCCCCACACAGATGGAGCATGTCTGCAGCATCCCCAAGAAAAAAATAACTCACCATAGTAATGTTGTTCTTCTAATGGAGTCTTGCTGTATTCAGACATAATGCAGTTAGCCCCAGCACTTGAACTGCCCCGGAGAAGAAAGGGTTAACTCCATGCAGAAGCATGGAACATTGAGCTCGAGCTCGGTTTTCAAACCTCTGTCTGTGGTACTTCCCCATGTAACCATCAGATTCTTACGAGCAACTAACTTAGCATTATAATATGGAAATTGTTTGAAACGTATAGCCAAAAGGCAAAATATTTTTGGGGTCCAAAAAAGACTCAAGTTGAGAACCCAAAAAGAAACAAGGTAGTGACAAATTAAGCTTTGCAACACAAGAACGATAAACATAACAGCTACCCCACCACGAGGGAAGGTACAAGGTACACCCCTGAGGTGCAACACTGTACCTGCCAGCCCACTTCCCAAAAACAGGTTCTGAGAGGGGAGGCAGGGGGGGAGGTCTGAATATAGCAAGACTCCATTAGAAGAAACAACATTACTATGGTGAGTAATTTTTTCTTCAAACAACATGAAGTCTTGCTGTATTCAGACATAATGCAGACTACCAAGCAGTTCCCTATGGAGGAGGGAATGCAGAACCTACTTTGGGAACAGACTCTGCAGTACTGTTGTGCTAAACCTAGCATCACTCCTAGCCTAGATGTCCAGGGAGTAATGCTTGGTGAATGTATGTACTGTTTTCCAGGTGGCTGCTTTACAGATCTCTAACAAGGGTATATCTCTGGCTGCAGCTATAGTAGCAGCTGTACCCCTAGTGGAGTGAGCCCTCAGGCCTGAAGGGAGTGTTCTACCCAATTTGTTATAGCAGAATTGTATACAAGAAACAATACACCTGGCAACAGATCTTTTAGTGGCAGGCTTACCTTTCCCCACTTCACCATAAGTGAGAAACAATTGAAGACAGTCATTCCTGTGTTCCTTAGTATGCTCTATGTAGTAGCTAAGAGCCCTTTTAACATCCAAACTGTGTAATCTTCTTTCCCCGAAGAAGAATGGTCAGTGAAAAACACAGGGAGAGATATAGACTGGTTTAGGTGAAATTCCGGTACCACTTTAGGCAAGAACCTCCTATTAGTTCTTAGGACCACTTTATCTCTATGGAAGGATATGAAGTCAGGTTCAACTGACAGGGCCTGTAATTCACTAATCCGCCTGGCAGAAGTAATAGCTACCAGGAACACAGTTTTCCAGGTCAAGTACTTCAATTCAGCCGAAGCCATAGGCTAAAAAAGGGTGGTTGCATAAGCTGAGCAATGCAGACATTAAGATCCCAAGGCGGAGTAGGCTCCCTAAAGGGAGGGTTGATGTGAACCAGGCCTTTGAAAACTTCCTGAAAACAGGATGAGATGTTAGGAAGAGCCCTTCCCTGCTGAAAGGAATGCAGAGACAGCTGCTAGATGAACCTTCAACATGGCAGGCCTAAGGCCTAGACTATTCAGATGAACTAGATAATCTAAGGTTGTGGAAATGCCTGCAGAATCAGGCACAATACTTTTCTGAGAGCACCAAATACCGAACCTCTTCCATTTGGAATTGTAAGTTTTTCTAGTGGAAGGTTTCCTGGAGACCTTCAGAATATCCAGAACTCCCTGAGAGAGATGTTGTGCTGCATATTCTAACTCTTCAAGAGCCAGGCCTTGAGGTTGAGAGACTGGAGATTGGGGTACCATATCTGCCCCTGGGAGGAGGACAGAAGATTGTATCTCCTGGGAAGAGACAGGGGACGTGACACAGCCAAGGACAGCAGCAGAGGATACCAGGGTTGTGTGGCCCAATCTGGAGCCACCAGTATCACTGTGCAGGGTTGAGTTCTTATCTTGATCAGAATTCTGAACAGGAGAGGGAAAGGAGGGAAGGCATAGAGAAACCTGCCCTTCCAGTCCAGAATGAGGACATCCTGGGAAACTGTCCCCAGGACTAGAGGTCTGCAACAAAACTGAGGAAGTTGATGATTGTCTGGTGCTACAAATAGGTCTATCTCTGGAGTGCCCTACCTGGAGAAAATGATCCTCAGAATGTGAGGATTCAGAGACCATTCGTGATGTCCCTGTGAAATCCTGCTCAGGGCATCTGCTAACACATTGTCTTTCCCTGGAAGATGAACTGCTACCAGGGAAGTCTGAAGGGAATAGGCCAGAGACCAAATCTTCGTGGCCTCTGTGCACAAGGCCATGGACCGAATGCCTCCCTGCTTGTTGATGTACCACATTGTGGTAGTGTTGTCTGTCCTGATTTGGACCACCTTGCCCTTGACTGAATCTGAGAAGGTCTGAAGGGCTAGGAAAACTGCCCTGAGTTCCAGGAGGTTGATATGAAGAAGAGACTCCTGCAGGGACCAGATCCCCTGAGCTGTTAGGGCTCCCAGGTGGGCTCCCCAGTCTAGGAGAGAAGCATCCGTAGTCAGAACTACTGATGGAACTTGAGGGAGAAATGGAACCCCTTGTCTGAGGTTGTCCTGGTCCAGTCACCACTGGTGAGCTTGTACCAGAGTTCGGGTCACTGGAATCAGTTTGGTGAGAGAGTCTCTGGGACCAAAAGGACCTTAGGTGGAACAGAATGTCCCGCATCTGAAATCTGGCTCCCTGAACCACTGCAGTGGAGGCTGCCATGTGACCCAGGAGTTGGAGGAACTGTCTCGCTGGAAGAGAAACCTGAGGCCGAAAGGAGGAAGCAAGGTCTACTAAGGCCTTCACTCTTGCCAGACGAAGGAAAGCTTTTGATTGGATAGTATCCAATTCCACCCCTATGAAGGTGAGAAGTTGTACTGGTTTGAGGACAGATTTTGGCAGACTGAGAAGAAACCCCAGAGAACTGAGCAAGTCCTGAGTGGTTTGCAGACCTGACCTGACCTGGTCTGATGATTGCCCTACTAGGAGCCAGTCGTCCAGATATGGAAAAATGGTGATACCCTGTCTTCTGAGGTAAGCCACCACTACTGCAAGGCACTTTGTGAACACCCTTGGAGCTGACGTTAGGCCAAAAGGCATGGCCTTGAACTGATAATGGCCTGAAGGCAACTCGAACCTGAGGTATTTTCTGTGGGAGCACCTGATAGGGATATGGTAGCAGGCATCCTTGAGGTCCAGTGATGCTAGCCAATCTCCTGGCTTTAAAGAGGGAAGGATTATTCCCAGAGTTACAATTCTGAATTTGGGTTTTGATATGTGTTTGTTCAAATACCTTAGATCCAGGATGGGTCGCCACTTCCCTATTTTCTTTGGGGTAAGGAAGTACCTGGAGTACAGGCCTTTTCCCCTGTGTTGAGTAGGAACCTTCTCTACGGCTCTGAGAGCCAGGAGAGATGAAACCTCTGCCTCTAGGGCAAGGGTTTCTGAAATTGATGCAGGTGGAAAAGACTTGGCCCTCCTTTTTTGGTACCTTTTGAAGCTGAGGGCCAGTCCCTGGCTTACTACTTCCAGGACCCACTTGTCTGAAGTAACAGACTTCCAGGCCTGAAAGTAATAAGCCAGCCTGCCTCCTACTGGGATTGGAGAGTCGACCCGGGCTGACACCTCAGGGTGTCTGCTTGGCAGGAGCCTTAGACTGGGAGGAGGAAGCAGCCCTGCTCATCCCCCTTCTACCCCTCCCTCGGAAAAAAAACCCTTTGTGGGTAAGAAGAGGAGGCCTGAGCTTGGTAAAAAGGCCTGTGAAAGGGCCTACCCCTGCCCCTGGACTGCTGCTTTTGAGGAGTGGCTTGCCTTTCCTTGGCCTGTGCACTCCCGTAAGTGGTCCTATATTCGTCCATTTTCTTCATGTAAGTCTCTTGTCTGCTCCCCAAACAGAAAGTTACCAACTACAGGAAAATCCATAGCCTTAGACTGGGTGTACTGTGATAGGCTAGTACACCGGAGCTAAGTATGCCTTCTGAGAGACACAGATGTAGCCATGACTCTGGATGCCACATTGCTGGAGTCCACAGCAGCGTGAAATTGTACTTTGGATGCCTCAATTCCATCTGCAGCCATCTCCTCCAGCTCTTTGGCTAGCTGGGGGGAGGCCTGTTTAGCCAGTTCCAGAACCGTATCCCACCTGGACTTTTGGTACCTGGCTGTATAGGCCATATAGTTTGCCTGCCTGAGTCCCAAAGAGGATGCCAAGTATAGTTTTTTGGCCATGGCATCAACTTTCCTGGAGTTCTTGTCTGGGAGGTGTGAAGCCAAAGGAATGTTTGCCCTGTCACAGGCTGCAGCCTGCACTACCCCAACATGGCTGCAATGTGAATAAAGGAACTCCGCAGCTGAGCCTGATAACATGTATCTCCTGTCCATTCTTTTATCTACAGGAGGTAAAGAGTTAGGAGTCTGTAGATTCTTTTGTGTCCGTTTCCCCAAGGACTTATGAAGAGGGATAGACAACCTTTTGGACTCTGGGATGTCCATCATCTCCACAAAATCAAGCTCTTCTTCCTCCTCAGCAGCTTCAACCATAGGGAGCTGGAGGTTTGCCACCTTCTTGTAAAACAAGAAGTGTGAAGGGACTCAGAAAGCCTGGAGGGAGACACCCGAGGCCTGTCTGGGGAGATGTCCGTTCAATGGGCACATCTAGACCCCCGGTCGTAGTCATTGTCGCCATCATTGGGATAATCTTCGCCTCCCTCCCACTCCTCATAGAAATCACCCGGATCGAATCCGCCAAGGATCCGTTCGACCGAACCGACCGCCTTAGTCCGACGGTGCTGGTTCGGATGGAACTGGATGAAGCGACTGGACAATACTAACCGCTTTGGCTATCTCATCCACAGTTGGAGTACGCGGTACTGGATCCGAACCAGCAGACTTTCATTTCTTTTTTGACGGAACCGACCCCTCAGAGTCAGCTCTCCTTTTGCCCAAGGAGGTATCACCTAGGTCAGTAGGTACCTCCTCAGGTTCGGCCGCAACCGAACCGGGCTGGCCATCCGGATCCACGGACTTCTCAGCATCCCTTTCCTTCAGCCTACTCAGTCTTTTTTCTAGAGTGGTATTGGGAAAATGTTTACAAATTTGGCAGTCTGATTGGAGGTAGTCAAACCCCAGACAATAAACAGAGATGAGGCAAAGGCCTCCCCACACTCAGTACAGTGTTGAAACCCAGTGGGACCGGTTTTCCTTTTGGGTTTCTCAGACATGGCCAACCTTCCAAAATTACCCTACAGAAGCTGTCAAGCCAGGTAATACCAACCGATCGGTAACAACTGTGTCACGGGTTTGGAAAAGAACCGAGAAAAGGCCCAGTTCTTTTGAGACCGATCGGTACCAGAACACCACTCTAATCCCAGAAAATATTACTTAAAATTAGAAGAAAACACAAGGTCAGTTCCTGACCGGACCGACCGAAAAGAAACCGAGGAAGCAAACAATTTTTACAAGTTGTTTAAAATAAATACAGGTACTACCTATCACACTACCTGTACCGTAGACAGAAGCTGGAAATCCGAAAAACAATAAAAGAATTGGTTTAAAACCGAACGCTTCACTTTTACCGAACCGAGCAAAGGAAATCTCTGGAGTGATTTCACTGTTAGGCGGAGTAAAGAATCTGACGGTTACATTGGGAAGTACCACAGACAGAGGTTTGAAAACCGAGCTCGAGCTCAACGTTCCATGCTTCTGCATGGAGTTAACCCTTTCCTCTCTGGGGCAGTTCAGTGCTGGGGCTAACTGCATTATGTCTGAATACAGCAAGACTTCATGTTGTTTGAAATCAAGGTAATCCAGGTTTTGGGCACTGTAGAATATGGAGCTCATGGGGGCTGCTATAGCAGCTCATCGCCCTCCTGCTGCAAGCTTGCATAGCATTCAATGCCCCAATCCGAACCCACTGTGGTTCCCAGCCCCCACAACAGTATGGAGGGCTGGGAAGGACAACAAGACATTTTTTGTTTAAAAAAAATTGCTTCCTGGTGAGGGGATAGGGCATTTGGGTGATGACAGGCTGATAGGTGTCGCTTCATGGTGGGCAGTGAGGGTTTATGAATGCTACTTATGAGCTAGACTGGAGTAGCGGAATTGGGGAGCCAAGCAGTACATGCCCTAAATGCAGCAAAATCCAATGACATATCAAGGATCAAAGAAAATGTTTCCAATCACAGATGAGAAAAATAGGGTATGATGGCATTAAAATTCAGTATTTATACAGGGCACCTCTTGAATTAAAATGATGCATTTGACAGAGCATGCTGTGGAGCCAATTCTGATTCACAATAAAAATGCAGAGCAGGCACACATTACACACAAACCACGTGCTATGAAAAATTTAATTTGGTTACATTCCAGGCCAGTACAAAAACAAAGGGGAGGGGCTGCTGTTTTTGGTTCCAAGTTTATAGCACTTTTGTCAGCACTTGTGCACATATTGTTTAATTAAAGGTATTGTTGGTGCTAAAAAATCTTATGCTTTTATGCAAAAATTTTTTATGCAATAGGAGTGGACACAAAACTCATTGAATAAATCCATTTATCTTCACAGCCATTGAATAAATTATATTTATCCATATAGTAGCTATGTCACAATCACTCCGGAACTCATTTAGAATGTTCGGCCTCAGTAGCAGTACTACCCATATTCAAATGTGAATAACTCTAAAACGAAAAAATATAGCATGGTACTGTGAGCATGAAAGTTGTTCAGCACAAAATTACCTACAAAATGAGTGGTGTTTCATTTACAGATCCCTTATAGATTTGTTTATAATTAGCAAAAAATAGCAGAAAATGCAATTTTTGTTCACTTTTTTGACAAATATATGCAAAAAAAAAAGATAAGCAATCAAAAGCAAATGTCCCTGCACTGACAGAAAGCATCCCTACTGCATAAAAGAAATATACAATGGTGAGATGTCAGATAAATAATTTATCTACACTTGTGCTGTTTGACCTCGGATACCTCACTCGTGGCATACGCCACTCATGAGGTTACCTGAGGTCAAACAGCACTTGAGTAGATAAATCTTTTATCTGACATCTCACCATTGTATATCCTTTATTTATCTATTACATTTTTGTGCAGCTGAAACTGTGCGTGGGAGCGCCTGTTCTTTCCTCTCTCTTCATTCCAAGTCAGGACAGCAGTTCAGACTTCAGCAGTCAACAGTTTATCATTCGATGTTTCACACAGCACGCACTGCAAGACGCTTTAAGATAATATAACGATTAATCTTAAAATCCAAATAGTATGCTAAAATACTTCAAGATTTATAAGATGACAGAATAAGAGAGATTCAAGGGAAAGGACAACTAAAACTACTTTACAGAATGAATGGTAGACACCTAGAATAATCTTCCAGGGCATGTGTTATCAGCAGATACTGTAACAACATTCAAGCTCAGACGCCACAGGTACTTTGAAAAAAAATGGGAGGGGGAGGGTAATGGTATTTGCACTCAGCTGGCAGAAAGGAAGAACTCCATGAACAAATTGTATTCTTTCCTTCTTAAAGTTGCATATTTATTTTATTTATTTCAAAATATTTCACCAAGAAAGGCACACTGAGCTGGGAGCAGCTCATTTTCAGATGCATCTTGGGGGGAAGGGGAAAAGAGGATAAACAAAAAAAAATATACAGTATGTATGTTCGTATGTGGGTAGGTACAGCATGTACAGCATAGCACTTTTGTAGTTTTCTTAAGGGGAAGGTCCCCTCAGCCTTTTTTCTGTTACTTGTGTAGTTTATAGGCATGAACAATGGCTGCCTCTATTGCAACCTCCTAATTTCATCAAGATTTAAATATAAATGAAGTTACTTAAGTCTGGTGTGAAAACCTGCTTAACTCCACTGCCAGGGTCATGACCTGACTCATGTAAGGCATTCTGGATGCTTTAGGGATAAAGCCTGCAGTAATTATACTGTACCAGTCAGTGCTGTTGCTGTCATCTGCAGTCCTTATGTTCTTATCTTACACTGGCCATGAAACTTTTCAAGGTGTAAGTACCCTGCTGTTTTCTGTAGTTTAAAGTGCGTGAGATAGAAAAACATGCTTTTAGAGAACGAAGGGGCTCCACAGGACATGTAACATAACTGACTGAAAGTATAACTTCTACTGGCTTGTGCAGATAGGTATCATCAACTCCTATGATGCCTTGCATGAGTGGGGTCATTCCACTGTAATGGGAGTCAAACAGGTTTTCACACCAGGGCAGAAGAGAGTTAGGATGAAATTAGGGGACTGCAAGAGAGGGAATCATTGTTCATGCCTTCTAGCTACACTGCTATACAGAAAATAAAAGACTGAGAGGACTTTCCTTTTAAATAAGCCAGTAGGTGAGTGATTGTTTCTAATGAATCAACACTACTTCAAGCACCCTAGCTCGGTTCGTCTCATCATGATGTAACTGAGTTCCTGTGGATATTGATGGTTACTACTCCTGTCTTTGTCGCTAAAACAAAGTTGAAGGGCCTGAGTCAATAACACCTGGGGCGAATCCAAGATAGAAACTTTAAGTTGTGCTGTACCTCCACCCAAAGAAAGGATGAAGTGGGCCTGGTCTGAGTATTGTACACCCCCCTATGTTGCTGTACCTACCCACCTCTCCACAGATCAACCCACCCATAAATCAACACATTGTATTTAAACAGTCCCCATTGAGCATGCAGCTTAACACTTCAAAATAAGATGCAATCAGACATATACTAGAAACATTAACAACTGGGCTTTACAAGGTCAGGTGTCAGGCCCTAAAGGAGGAAACAAGGGAGTAATGCAATATGAGTTAGCAAGGTATAAAACAAGGTTAGTTCTCCTGCTGCCCACTTAAATTACTGTATATACAAAAACTGCTCTTCTGTCTCCCTCTTAGGTGTAGCCAAATTATAGCTATTCACCTGGGCTGTATTTCCAGTGACCTTACTGGCTCAGTTCAACTTTAGGTAGCCCCCCCCCCCCCAAACCATGCATGCACAGTAATGTTCCCCAGCTGTCCTAGATAGAGATGCATAGAATTTGACGCCAGAAGGAGAATGAAGGTCCATCAAGTCTGCCTTACTATAATATCTCACCCACTGATCTACTGTGCTGTTGGGCATATGTATCCCCATACTTCAAGGAAACTCAGCAAACACACTTGGTACGTTCAAAGCTAGTCTCCGGAACCATCTCACTGCCACTAGCTTTTGCGACTGCTGCAACTAATCTCCCCGTCTCCACTATGATTTGTCATCCTTTCACATCTTCCCCTTCCCTCCTACAAGTTTCTTCATTAGTCCCCTGCCTTTCCCTCCTTCCCTCCACCCCCTACTTTCCCCCTCTCTCCCCTACACCTTTCTGTACTCTTTCGGTTTTTGGCTCTCCTTCCTTACCCCAATAGCATACCCCTCGGAATCTTTTTCACCCACCTTCTCACTTCCTCAACTACATGCACTTACTTGCTACCTACTAGCTACTCGTACGACAAATGCCTTTGGCTGCCTGTGTACCCACTTCACCCCCTCCTCCCCCTTCACTGGTTGTTGCTATTTGTTGTTTCTTATGTTGTGACCACTGTTGTGTTAGACTTTCCTTGCCTCTGTCAAGAAATGTTGTTCTCTGACATGGAACCTTTGTAAAAGAGCCTTGGCTCAAAGGTACTGTAATCCTAGAACTCATGAATAAATAAAATAAAATACAATAAAGGAAGCTCCCAAGTGCTGCACTGAGTGCCCAGCCACTGGAACAGTGTAGGCACAATGATATTAGCAAACAAACCCAGTTACAGATGGGTGTCTGCATCCCTGACTGGATATCCTAGTCCATGAAAGAATTTCTGAAACAACGTATTAACAAGAGTGATGCAGAGCAAGCCTGATTTTAATCATGGTTCTTTCAGACCAGGGTCTGTCTGACTCTGTCTATCTGTGTCTCCTTCTCTCCCTGAAGGCCTCTGGTGTTGGCTGGCAAAATCAGCTGTTCTCTCAGAAATAGTCAGGCCTCTCCTGACTGTCAGATTTGGCAGATGATCTTCCTCTCTCCTCTCACAGGGCAACTCAGCCTGTGAAGCTCGAACCGCATCAGACCAACATCCCATGTTCTGCCATCAAGTCTCTAAAGTGTGCCAACGACCAGTACCAACCAAAGGTACTCTGACAGGAAGGAATTCCCTAAGTTGCAGGGACAAGCTCTATCTATAGTATTTTGTGAGGGCAGAAGTTGTCATGAGCCCCTGGCCCCCAAACCTCGGGCAGCCGAGTAGGACCTCCTGTTTGCAGAGAGGATCCCCCTTTTCAAGAACTCGTAAGCAGGAATAGGGGTTCTGGAAGATTTAACAGCCTTCCTTTTCCCAGTAGGAGGGTGGAAGCTGTAGTTTCGAGTTCCCTTAACTCTGCACTGCTTTCAATATTTGAATCCCACCACGGCCACTGGCTACGTCTTGCCTAAGTAGTTTGGGTACGACAGCCAAGCAGTACTATCTGTCAAGGCAGTCTTTTCAAAATCCTTCTGTTAAAATGTTAGATCACACAATCAGACCCCCAGGCAGAGTTGATAAGAAAATCATAAAAGTTTACTTAAAATAAAAGCAATACAGAAAATTCTACAGTTTGGAAGAACTTTGAAATGCAGACAATATCAAAAGTAAAACTGGATGGTTTACAGAAAATGCTAGATACTGTTATTCTAAAATCATACCTTGTTTTGATGTCAGAGTCTAGACACGATTTTAAATGTCCCTGTAGAGATGTGTCCTTAAGCAACAGTTCTGTAGCAAGTGTTTATTCCAAGTCAGTTCCTCTGAATATCCTTTCATAAAAAGTCTTCAGGCGCTTTCCTGGGTGGAAAGTCTTGGTTTCCAAAATTCTGACTTAAAATCAGAATCTTCTGTTCAGTACGTGACAAGTCAAACTTTCCACACACTCAGGTCTGGTTTTAGAGATTTTTCCAGGCCTACACATATACTTCTGGTCTTCAAGTATATGCCAGCTGGACCAGGCTATCTGACCCCCTGAGTGTCCAGCCACTGGAACAGTGTAGGCATGATGATGTTAGCAAACAAACCCAGTTACAGATGGGTGTCTGCATCCCTGACTGGATATCCTAGTCCATGAAAGAATGTCTGAAACAACGTATTAACAAGAGTGATGCAGAGCAAGCCTGATTTTAATCATGATTCTTTCAGACCAGGGTCTGTCTGACTCTGTCTGTCTGTGTCTCCTTCTCTCCCTGAAGGCCTCTGGTGTTGGCTGGCAAAATCAGCTGTTCTCTCAGAAACAGTCAGGCCTCTCCTGACTCCAGTGTACTTTTCCCTGTAGGTGTCCCTGTGGTTCCATGTCAACTCCAGTGACATCTGGTCCATGCATTTGGCCTAATCCCTGACCCCTAGGTCATTCCCCTGACCTCTTCCTGTCATGGAAAGCTAGATACCCAGTTTTCTCTAAGAGATATGTTTTTCTGGCTCTATAAAACTGTCTCCCTTATCTGGGTATGTACCAGATCCACCCTAGCCAGTATGACAATTCTGGTTGTTTTTGTAGTTTCATTTCTAAAAGCCTTTTAAAGAGACAGTGTCTTAATTCTAAAGTACATTACAGCATATACAATATGAACCCACATAAACCCACCCTCATTCCTATCCTTTACCTCACTTGTGTCTTCATGGCCCACTGTCATTCTCTTGTCCTTACTCCTACCTCCCTAGTATCCATCTTAGTCCTTCTTTGACTACCCAGTGCTTATCCTAGCTCCTCTACCACCCTTTTTATCTCCTTACCATGATTCCAGAAAAGTGACCCCTGGGATCCTAACATTACACACTTATCTGGGTTCCTCCCCTCCCCTCTGGTTCTTCCCTTCTCTGCTCGCTAACATTACACACTTATCTGGGTTCCTACCCTTCCCTCTGGTTCTTCCCTTCCCTGCTTGCTGTTATATTTTTCTAGCAGTTTTTTTTTCTTTTAAAATGGGTCCCCAAGGTTAAGCTCCAGTACTATAACTGCCCATGGGGGCTGTAACCTTTATATGGTTCTCCTGCAATATGCTATCTAGTGAATGGCACATCACCTATCGCTCTGCAACTGTATATCGTTCTCTTGTAATATGTTCTCTTGTGTATGGCCTTCATGTATTGTACCATACTCCATACTCCTATGTATCATTATTGCTTCTGTATACATATGTATATTGTATATTATGTGTTTATATATATATATGTATGATTTCCTTTGTTGTACTTGACCTTGTTATACCCAGGCCCATCTTGCAAATGATGTCCGCCTGGATAAATAAAGATTTTGATTGACCTGATTGATTGATAAATGAATATAGGTCTAACATGCGATGGAAGTCTCAATCATGTAACAGAGAGAGAACAGCAAACTTTCAAAATGTGTCTGAGGAAGCGCATCACGTAATTTCCACCTGTGTTCCTACTGCCAGGTCAGCTTTCAGGCATGTGCACCATTTTTATTTTTTTATTTGTTTTTTTTATTAGATTTTTTTCTTGCTTTTACATCAGGAGACATTTTACAAACAGTAGATTTTCTATGATTACTTTAGGTTTGTTGTAATACAGGTAAACAGTACATAAATATCTTTTACATTGGTTACAGATTTAGACCGAAACTGATCTACCCTCGTCTTGTAACAGAGTCAGACCAATCCATGCCCCCACGCATTTCTCTTTTCATCTCCTATCCGAGACCCACACATTATGGGCAGAAATCGGGATCAACCCTTATCTGATAGGCTGTCCATCTCCTCCATAGAGTGGCAAATCTCCCTCTGTTTGATTGTTTAGTTTGGCTGTGATGTTTTCCATCTGGTATATAGAGTTCACAATTTGCCTCCAATCTTGTATACTTGGTACTGCTTTCGTCATCCATTTCCTTGTCAAGGATTTTTTCGCTGCAAACAGCAGAATGGGAAGCGGGGTTTTAGTCCAAGGGGAGAGCGATCCGGGTAAACGGCCATGAGTACCACTTCAGCCATGAGCTCGACTTGTTCACCTAGGCTCTCACTGAATTCATTTTGTATACTTAGCCAAAAATGCATTAAGCGTGGGCATAGCCACATTATATGTGCTAAGTTGGCTATTTCTGCTCCACACTCCCTCCAGCAAACCCCATATTCCATCGGAACATATTTAGCCAGACTAGTCGGTGACCTGAAAAATCTAGATCTACATTTCCAGGAGTATTCCCTCCAAACGTGAGATCTGGTGATTTTGACCACTCGCAGAGACAAGGATGTGCACCATTTTGTTCTTGTTCAAGCTTTGCAGCTTCTTCAGCATAATCATTTTAGGAATTTAATAATAAAAAATATACGCCTAGGGGAGTAGTGATAAAGGTTTTGGATCCCGACAGGCTTCTTCACAGGGATTTTTTCCTCTTCTCTGTGCCAAATGTCATAACATTTTGCTATGTGATGGGCCTGAATGAGCGGTTTGTGCACCATTCCTCTTTCTTATGGACATATCGTTTACATAATTCCTAAGGAACCATTAGTTTAAGGGGACCATGTCCCAACAGTACCTCTAGTGATGGAACTCTCACTGTGTTGCTGGTTCCTCTGGTCACAAGACCAAGCTTTGTGGCACCTCATAAGGGTGACAGTCCCCGCTGTAGGAAAGAGACTGAACAGTCTAATCTGTATTGCATAAGCATTCTAACATACACATTCATAGCTGCCCAGTGATGCAGTGAACTGCAGGGCCATGCCCAGGGTTTAGTGGGGTGGCGAACAATGCACTTCCTACACAGGGCTGTACAGTGCACACATGCTAAAGCAGCCTTCCAGATGGCCATTTATTTTAATTATTCTACCATCCTCCCCTCCTTCAGCAACTTCCTCTCTTTTCTTACAGGAACATCATTCATGCACGTTCCCAAAGTACCTTTAGTGTTTGAGGACCATGCCCCTCAATGGATGTAACCCTCACTGAGGTGAGGTTCCTTTAGTAACATGACTGAACACTGAGGCACCTCAAAAGGGTGTCAGTCCCAAACATGGGGCAAAGACAGTGAATGGATAAATCCATGTTGCGTAAGCATTCCAGCATACACATTCAGAGATGCTTATGAAGACCTAGTGAACCAATGGTATTTACATGAAAACAGGAGCTTTGCCCCATGCAATTCCTCTACAGCTGAGGCTTATTCATGAACTAAAATCATAATGCCATTTTTGACATTATAATTGTTTAAAACACAACAGATCATGATGTTAAAAGCAAGGGATTATGATTTCTGTTCTCAAATGAGCTTTGGCCGTAAGTGAACTGCAAGGGACAAAATCAATTTTTCATGTAGCTGTTCCCGAATAATAAAGAATAAAATGCTGAATAACTGAGTTTTATGGATGCCAGCTTAATTTAGTCTTGGTTGGTGACTGAATCCAAGTGCTACCTGGCATAAGTTAAAACCTGTGATTAGTACACATGCAGCTGCATGTGAGGGGAACCTCCTCACTTGCTTGAGCGCCCACAGGCCGGGAAGCCCCTGTTATGCCTGCTGGGCCATTTCTAAAAAGAAGAAAATCTCAAAAGTTACTATGTATAATTCTGACTTGTTCATGTATTCTTATAATGAATATACAGCTCTTGAAGCACTGAGTATGGATGATGCTATTAAAGAGCTACAGATGCCTCAAAGAAAACTTTGAAAAACATAATAATTGAGTACAGTTCGGCTTGCATTTAATGTGTTTTCTATATATTTCACTTCCTCATTATTTATTACTGAGTAAATTTGTAGGAGCATGTGATTTTTCTCCCTTAGAGATCCCTTAGAGTTTATCTGCCTCTGTAACTTACTCCCTGCTTCAAGTCATAATCCTCTATTGTGACATCACAATCTGTTGCCATGGGAGTAACTGTGAGGTCACAAGCAGGACATTATGACATCAGGTAGGGACAATGCAACAGAAATAGATGAACTCTTCAGCAGCAAAGATCCTGTTTTCATGCAAATTACCTCAGTAATAAAAAATGGAGAGGCGGAATACAAAACTAATGTGAAATACAAGCTGAATTGTGTCTAAATGTTATGTTTTGTTAAAGTTCTCCTGAAGATGTCAGCTGCTCTTTTAGATTAAGATTCAGCATAGACTGGTCTCAAGATAAATTTTTTAAAGAACTGAAAATATATTACCAGTTGTTTTTTTTGGCTCTATTAAATCAAAATGGCTGCTACGGGCAGATCTTATTTAACTTTCTCCCACAATGAACTTTTTTTCTCCCATTATCCCCTTATTGTTGTAAAGATTTACTATCTTCACAGTAACATTTCTCTGGTAACTGCATGGCCTAATGAATTGATAGTGGGTTAAGGAATGGTTCACGTATGTATTACCGGTTTGCCCAAGCCAGTAATGGCCTAAGGGTTATTTGTTGGCCTGTGACAAATGAGTTGTGGTCATCTCAGTTCAGTTCCTTGTGGATAGGTGTTCACATCACAAAACTTGCAACAAAACACAAAACTTGCAACAGAATTGGCACTAATTGGACCCTTTGTTGGCCAATTCACATGACAGGTGAAAGATTCGCAGACTGGTATAAGATGTGAAGGACAATTAGCATGGAATCTGAACTACCATTTTACTTATGTGGTGGATTGAGACACACTGACAAGAGGGTTTAGGGAAGCTTGCACTGTGATCACCAGTGTTGTAAATGTCATAAAAAAAGGTGAGCTTGGACTCCAGTGCCGTCAATACAGCCCATTTCACAAGCAACTAAACATTTATCAGAAATATAAAAAACAAATCAATAATAAAATAACATTCTGTACTCTAGAGAATGAATGGAGTGGCCATCACGCCCTTTGCACAACTACCTATAATCATACCTCTCAACCTCCTGCCTCATAAATCAGGGACAAGGCTTAAAAAGATCAGGGACAAAGGACCAAAATCAGGGACACTTCTTCAAAATTGGAGATATATACTCAAGAAGCTGGTAGAATAAAGGGCTTAGTGTAAAATGCATTTTCAAAGGAAGAACAAGTCTGTAACTTTAATGTTTGACATAATTTTGTGCTTATAACCCCCACTATTTGGTCATGGAAACACAATTTTTAGGAGGGACAGAGTAAAAGGCAAAATCAGGGACGTCACTGAAAATCAGGACAGTTGAGAGGTATGCCTATAATCTACACTAAAGTTCCTAAACGGTTGTATGAAAGGGAATTATATTTATTCTCATTGTCCAAGTGAAATTAGTAAATGACACTTAGCAGCAAAAATAAATACTGCGAACAGCACCAGGACTTTAACAAACAAACACGTAGTAAGCTGTGCCGTAATATGGGCTGGCAAGAAGATAAGATGCCAGCAGTAAGTCAGTGGACTATGGTGGCAGAAGGATTTATTTACCTTTGTCTGTGGGTGCTATGGAATTATCACCAACTTATGATATATTTCCAGATACCATATATACTATATGCAGGTTTATCATATAATATTTATTCTACAGTAATACAAATACATTTTCCCCAGGGAAATGTCACAGGGAACAACTCTGTAAACCACTGCTTTCCACTCTAAATTATGAGTGTCAGGAACCTCCATTTAGTGAAAGAGGAAGTGATGCGCTTTGTACCATACTTCTGCAGTTCAATACATAACCTGAGTTAACCAACTCAGACTCTATTCATTCTCAACCTAAAGTAACAGCCGCTGTGTAGCCAAATAAGTTTTTATTACAAAAAGGAAGTTGCCAGCAAGAATTTGTCAAAAACAGGTTAGCATAACAACTAAATGTACTATGTTAATGGCTTCATATGTTGTGCATTACACTGTCCATTATTTTTTCTGTTTCTCTCCCTTTCTGGCCTGCCAGGGAAATACTTAGCTAGCTGAATTGATACCCAGCTGCTATGGTATCTGAATAAACAGCACTTATTGAAGCAGGCAGTGTGTGGTCTGTGTGGGAACAAGTGTTAACCAGCTAAGCGGGCAGTGGAACACAGCCAGATGAACAAGACTGGGAGCAGCCAGATTTCTTTTCCCAGGGGAAAAAAAAAACTTATTTAAAACATTTTGCAACAAGTGATTATCAGTAGTACTGGAGGATCCTAAAAGGAATTACGATTTGAATGGCCCAGAGACATGGAGAAAGCACAGCGCGCTGCCAAGTGGGAAAACAGGGTTTACATGCAAGCCACACACTCTCAAGCTGTGGCTGGATAAGGGCCTGGCATGTCACCATATCTGCTAAAAAACAGACAGTGAAATAGGACTGATTATTCAGATATTTTCCATTTGTTGAATATATAAGATTTTGGGCTGGCCCAGTGGCACGGCAGTAGTGTTGCCCCTCACTAAGCCAGTGACTCGGGTTCGGGAGCAGGTTCGGTTCACTGAAGGGTCAGTCAGGGAGGCAGAGGATTAAGGATCCAGGGGACTGCACTCCTCTCCCAGGGAAGAGGATGCTTCTTGCTCTGCCTTACAACTGCCACCAGGTGGAGGCCTGGTGGCAGTGCTAGTGGGAGTAGCACGTAACGAGGGGTGGCCGTTTGATGCTGCACACGTAGGCCTAGATGCGGAGTTTGCTGATGTCTGTGCAGATGCAGTGGACAAGGGAAGGAAACAGAAAATGAGTGAATAGGCTTAGTGATGCCATGCCTACCTGCCTTCGGCCCATGTCATCACCCAAAACCCTGGTCCCAACTTCTGGATATGTTTCTGGGGGGGCGGATGGGGGGCAGGGGATGATGACATCTGAGAGGGAACACCACAGGTCAGGTAAGTCCTGGGGAGGTGGTGGCCAGACAGAGGAATTAAGGACAGGGCTGATAGCCACCTGCTCACCCAAGAGAAAAAAAGCATTATAAAAAAAAAAAGTACCAGATTTTTTTTCTGCTTCACTATTACTCCAAGCTATCGTATCATTATTACTGTGACCTTTTTAAAGCACAGACATTATACTATCAGGCTACAAACATCATAAGACTGGGCATCGCTTCTGTAGATTAATAACAGTATATTTAAGCTAGCAATGCAGGAATAGTCCAGTAATCATTCCACCGTAATATCCACCAAGTATCAGAATGTCAAGGTATGAACTTTAGATGGCATGATAACTGTTACATTTAATACCAGTTATAATACCACGTTATTATAGGAACACAGACTACTCACCTGTAACAGTAGTTCTAGGAGTGGTATATGATGTACATCCACACGTTCTTGCAGTGTCCTTTCCCTTTAAGATGTGCCAGAAAGTCTTCAAGCTGGCTCCTCCCATCTACACGGGTGGTATAACCCTCAGCTCTGACCCATGATGCCAGACCTTGCCCGCTAGAAGCAGAGTGTATGCGCCTGAGCTTGGGGAGGTCAGGTGGGTCCGTGTGGATGTACACCATATACCACTCCTAGAACTACTGTTACAGGTGAGTAACCTGTGTTTCTTGGGACATGAATATGGTGTACTTATCCACACATTCTGGCAGACTCCTAGCAGTTCTCTGGAAGAGGGAGGCAAGGCGTACACACCCTACTTGGGGAACAGAGATTGGAGAACTAA
This sequence comes from Neoceratodus forsteri, assembly GCA_016271365.2. NCBI lineage: Eukaryota > Metazoa > Chordata > Ceratodontiformes > Ceratodontidae > Neoceratodus > Neoceratodus forsteri. The sequence goes on along the minus strand of CM057449.1, from coordinate 711,096,178 downwards.
GGCCCCAAAACCAGCATCCCAGCGTGATGTGGTAATGGGAAATGAAGGTGTGTGCTGACTTCCAGGGAGCAACCCTGTAGATTTCCTGGATAGGATCTTCCCTAGAAGCAGCCAACGACGCAGCAGTATGGCAGGTGGAATGAGCCCTTAGCCCTCTGGGAGGCTCCCTACCAGCCAACGTATAGCAGAGATCAACGCAGGACGTGATCCACCTGCTAATCGTCCACTAGACTGCAGGTCTGCCAGGTGCGGTTTCAGCATAGGTGACAAACAGCTGGCGAACCTCCCCCCCAAACTCCAGCTGTGTGCTCTTTGTAGTAGGCAACTGCTCACCTCAAGTCCAAAGTATGGAGCCTGTGTTCCAGCTCCGAGGTGTGATTCATGTAAAACATTGGAAGAGTCATCACCTGATTCAGGTGAAACTCCAACACAACCTTCGGGAGGAACTTCGGGTTGGGGCAAAGGACATCCTTGTCCCTGTGGAAGACCAGCTAAGGAGATTTCACCTAAAGTGCCTGGACCTCACTGTTCCTTCTGGCTGACGTGACAGCCACCAAGAAGGCGGTCTTCCATGACAGGTGAGACATGCCACACCTGCACATTAGTTCGAATGGCTTGCCCATGAGCTTTGCTAAAACCAGCAACAAGTCCCACAGTGGTGGTGGTTCATGCACCGGAGGGTAAATGTGGTCAAGGCCTTTGAAAAAGCACCAGACCACCTTCTCCTCTGCCACCGACTGCTGACTAGCCCGCACCTAGTAAGAAGAGATAGCTGCCAGGTGCACCTTAAAGGTCCTCGGCCGAAGTTCCCCTTTGGAAAGGGACCACAGGTAGTCCAAAATGCTAGCCACCGGACAGGTCAGAGGATGCAACCCCTTTCCTTGACACCAAATGGAGAATCTCTTCCACTTGAAGGCATATCATTTTCTGGTCGATTCCTTTCTAGATGCCTTCACGACAGTGAGGACATCTTCGGAGACCCAAATCCTGGAACTCTAGCCACTCAGAAACCAGGCTGTCAGGTGCAGAGACTGAAGGTCTGGGTGGAGTACTTTCCCCTGATTGATGGAGAGTAGGTCCAGGCACATTGGAAGATGCCACAGGAGCCTGCTGCTGAGGCTGAGGAGATCGGGGTACCAAAACTGGCGTGGTCAATCTGGAGCCACCAGGATCACCTGCGCTTCGTCCCTCCTGACCTTGAGTAGCACTTTGTGGATCAAGGGAAATGGAGAAAAGGCATAGAAGAGGCCTGGGGTCCAAGGCCTCAAGAAAGCATATCCCTGCAGCGAGCCCTGCTGAGGGGGGTGGGCACAGAACATCCTCAGCTTTGCATTCTCCCTTGAGGTGAACAGATCCATCTGAGGGCTGCCCCACTGGGAGAACAAACTGTGAACTACCTCCGAATGGAGAGAATACTCGTGAGATGCCTTGCCTACCCAGCTGAGGGTGTCCACCAGCTGACTGGGGGCTCCTGCCACATGGATAGCTAGGAGATCTGCCTCCAGGCTGCACACAAGAGTCCATACATGGACAGCCTCCTTGCACAGAGGCAGGGAGTGTGTCCTGCCCTGCTTGCTGAGGCAGTACATGGTCGTGGTGTTCTCCATCTGGACTTGGACCACTTGACCCTGAACATATGGAGCGAACGCAGTCAGCACCAGCCGAACTGCCTGGAGCTTCAGCAGGTTGATGTGCCATTGGGACTTCTCAGGGTCCAGAGCCCGTTGACTCTGTGTTCCCCCAGATGGGCACCCCAGCCAGTGAGAGAGGTGTCAGTCGTCAGGATTACCGAAGGCTCAGTGCGGACAAAAAGGATCCCTTCCTGCAGATGCTCTGGGACTAGCCACCACTGGAGGGCGTCCCACATCTTCTGGGTCACAGTGACCAGCTGGTTGAAGTGACCCTTTTGCTGAGACCACTGGTTGGCCAGTTCCCATTGCAAGGAGCGCATATTCCAATGGGCCCAATGGACCATGCTGGTGCAGGCCGTGATTCAACTCAGAAGGCACAGGAAGTCCTGGGCAGGGTGCAATTGCACAACCTGAAATGATAGGACAAAGGACGAGAGAACCTCTACCCTGTCCACTGGGAGCCAGGCTCTGGCTCCACAAGAGTCGAGCTCTGCCCCTGTGAAGCTGATCACCTGCAAGGGCACGAGTTCCGACTTGGCCTCGTTCACCAGGAGGCCAAGAGAGGTGCAGGTCTGGAGGGCCAGGTCCCTGGACTGCTCCACTTACTGCCTGGAGGGACCTACAATCGGCCAGTCATCCAGGTAGGGGTACACCTGGACCGCTCGGCACCTCAGGTTCTCACATAAGCTGCCACCACTGCAATGCAATTGGTGAGGACCCTGGGGGCTGTGTAGAGGCCGAAAGGCATGGTCTGGAACTCAAAGAGGGTTCCCTCAGCTCAAAAGTGGAGGAACCGTCAGTGGGACGGACAGATCGGAATGTAAAAGAATGCATCCTGAAGATCCAGGGAGCAAAACTACATGTCTTGCTCTGGAGATGGTATGATCTGACACAGACTTACCATCCGAAGGTGTGTGACCTGAGGAACTTGTTCAGGTCATGCTGATCTAGAATGGGACGCCAGCCTCCCATCTGCTTTGGCACCAGGAAGTATCTGAAGACAAACCCTGGGTGTTCCAGAGGATCCACTACTCTGACCATGACCTCCTTGTAGAGGAGCTGGGTTAGGTCATCTCGAAAAGCCAACTGAGTGTCTGCAGATACCAAGTCCTCCTGTGGGTCTCGGACTTGGCTTGGAGGGTACTGCTCAAATTCCAGAGGCAGACCCTGACCAACCACTTCTAAAACCCACCTGTCCATGGTGACAGTGGACCAGGTGGAAAGGAAGTAGTGGAGCCAGCCCCCCACAGGAGGACCCAGGGAAGGTGTGACGGGCATGAGGGTGGCACCTCCCATCCTGTCACTGAGCAGGCTTGGAGGAGGAGGAGGACCCGGCTGAGAGCTACTGGGTCCCTTCCCTCTGGGCTTACGGACCACCGAGGCCACTGACTTAGGCCTGGGTCACCAAGACTGAGCCTACTGGCCCAGTGGATTCTGGGCTGGTTTTGCTGCAGGAGTGGAGGACTGATGCAGCTTTCGCGTCTGCTGCCTAGAACCCTTGGGATCCTTCTATGCAGATGTCATGGAGTCCAAGGTGGCATTGGACTTCTTGATACACTGGAGGTGACCCTCCACACCGCGCTCAAACAGGTCAGTGCCCAGGAACAGAACATCCACCAGCTTGTGCTGAGTGTCTTCCGTGAAGGTCGAGATCTGCAGCCAAGCCCTACAGCGCATGGCATGCGGCCACCACCGAGCAGGCACAGGAATCCCCCCCCCCATCCAGAGCTGTCTGAAGTTGCTGCTTGGCCACAGTCCGGCCCTGATCTCGGACCTGCTTGACCATGGTCTGGAGGTTCACAGGTAGGTGAGGAATCACCTCATCCAAAGAGCCCAAGAGAACATGGGAGAAGAGTGCCATCATGACGGCTGAGCTAGTCTGGCGGAGACCAAGCGAGGAGGCAGCATAGACTTTTTTAGTCGCATGGTCCAATTTCTTTGACTCCTTGTCCGGCGGCTTGTTGCCGTCCCCGAATTGCCCAAGTGCCAAAACACAGAGTCAGCCACCAACCCCTCGGCTGAGGGGTGCTCCTTGAAACCTGAGAGGGTGCCGGTGGGCATCGCATATTTGCAAGCCATCAGGGCAGAGGGTGCAGGGCAGGATGTGGGCTGCTGCCAAAGCTCCTGGGCTGGGCTGACAATGGCCTTGGCCACTTGGAAAGCCTCAGTCGGAGAGTCCCCTTTGTCCAGAATCTCTGTGAGGTGATAGTGAGCCCGCTTCTCCAGTTTCATCCCCGAGACTTGGAGATGAGACGGAGGATGCCCATGAAGGAAGTGGGCCCCTCCTCCATCGAAAGATCCCCCATGGACTCCACATTCACCAGACAGGAATGCAGTGAGGAATCCTTGGATTTGGAGGAGTCTACATAAAGTGTCCAACCGCCCAAGTCACCCTCAACCCACCGTGGCTGGTCAGGCGTGAGTGTGACCGACAGCTGATGGGGAAGCCCATTGGCCGGCTGAGACTCCTTAGTCGGAGCGCCAGTCAGTGGCTGTTTGGACAGCGGCTCCACCTGGGGGAGGGACAGTCTCAACCGACCCCACAGGGGAATTGGCATTGGCCTGTTGGACGACAGCCAAGTGATGGCCATTGTGGAAGCCGGAGTCAACTTTGGACCAGCCATCACCAACTGTTGCCACATGAGGCCTTCGTAGCATCAACACAACTTGTGCCAAAGCCTCTCCTCACCCAAGGAGGACAAAGACGAGGAATAGTGGCGGTGATGCTTCCTGTGGCCTCAAAAGCAGGAGCACCAATAACAGCAGAAGCTGCTTGACCCACTGAAGAAGGAAGACCAAGACCTTGACCTCGGCCACCAGGGGTGCCAATGGGAGATCTCGGAGGGAGCCGGACAGTGCCGCGGCTCCTCCTGGTCTGGTGATGAGGGTACTGCTCAGCAGACTGAGCAGCCCTTTCTGAGGTCATGGGCAGGACCGGAGTCCTGAAAAGAGAATTGTCGGCCACTTCGGACGACAGCCGGTCGATAGGGTCGAGAAAAATCTTGGCCGCATCATCAGCCGGCGTTTCAATCAACTGGCCCGACGAAGTCTCCATGAAGCCAGCGGGCCAAGGCTGAGGTTTTAACCGTGGTCAAAACCTGAGAGTCATAAGATCGAGAGTGTTCCCGGTCCCAGGAATGTTGATGATGAGTCTTCTCTTTGTCTTTCTTTGACTCCTTCTTGCGAGAGAGGAAGTTGTGCGAACCTGAAGGGCCCTGCCCCTTAGTCGGGAGGGACTGGCACAGCTCCTTGAAGAAGCCCGAAAAGGTGGAGCCCAACTGGAGCGGAACAAAGGCTGAAGCCGAGGAAAATTGTGTGGCGGCCCAAGTCGCCTCCTCCTCAAAAGCTGTAAGCTGTTCCAACTGCTCAGTGGACCCCGCAGCCGTGGACACCACCCAACAGGCATCTTTAGATTTGACCGGTGGATGTCAGCTTTCCAGGCATCCCAACTTCAGGCGGGCAAGGTGTTCCTCAAGGACCGTCATGTGAAACGACCAGCAAATGTCGCAGGCATGTGTATCGTGATCGTGGTCCAGGCAGTAAACGCATGTGGCGGGAGGGTCGGTATGTGACATCTTCTGCCCGTATGGGCACTGACAAAAACCGGGCATGGACTCGATGTCCATAGCGGTCGCGATTGAAGATCAAGTTGAAGATGGAAACTCAAAAGAGTTTAAAGTTTTTGGAAGTAAATCCAAAGATTTGTAGAGCTAGGGCCTACTCAACGCAGGGGCGGTAAAGCGGAAAGGAAGATCTAGCGTCATGGGGCAGAGCTGAGGGTTATACCATAAGGGTGGGTGGGAGGAGCCAGCTTGAAGACTTTCTGGCACATCTTAAAGGGAAAGGACACTGCCAGAATGTGTGGATAAGTACACCATATCCACGTCCCTAGAAATAGTAATCTTTGCACAAGTAAGAAGTCTCCTCAAACTCTTATGTTGGACAGAGTTGTAATGGAAGGGACACGTGTCCCTACAAAGAGGGGGAAGTTGAGGGAGGTCACAAGGAAAATGGGAAGGGGGGGGACAGTTCCTTTTGTAAATACATAGGGAGCTGCACAACTGAGCAGATTAGATAGACCACAAGGCCTTTATCTGCTGGCATGTTCGTATGTAAAACACACATTGGCTGAAAGGCCTGAAAAACTCTGTATACTATGAACCACGGTTAGCCTGGTATTAGAAACTGACCACAGTACAGTATCAATACCATGACTCCTGATACCATGTATACAATAAAACTGTCATACTGCAACATCACCTAGTATCTATATAGGGGAAGGGAAAGGGGAAATTGTTTAACCAGGAAAGGCACACTAAGCCAGAGCTTGTTTCCAGATGCGACCTGAGAGCACAAGGAAGTTAAGTGACTTGCTTAGGGTCATATGCAAGTGGGGGCTGATGGGATTCAAACCCAGGTCTCCAGATTTTTGCAGCTCAGTGCCCTTAACTACTACATTATACTGCCTCCTATATACTATCAATTATATGGGGGCTACATGACTGATACTTACATAATACCTAAAGAAACATAAATTGGGCCGGCCCAGTGGCGTTGAGGGTTGAGGCGCTGGACGCCACACCTCGTGCTACACCAGTGACCTGGGTTCGGGAACGAGCCCAGGACACTGGGGGTCAGCAGGGGAAGGTAGGGATTGAGCATCTGGAAGACAGCTCTCCTCCCAGAGGTGGGGGGTGGGGTCATACGCTCCTGCAGTCTAGTGGCCTCCGGTGACATCGGGGGGGCCATAGCAGTCGGGAGCCACAAAGAGAGGGGATTGGCTGGGTGTCGCTCCTGTGGGTGTGTTTGGGAGTGAGCACGCAATGTGCTGAAGTGCATCGCACTTCCCAGCCAATAGGGGCAAAATGGAAAAAAAACCCTACCGCCGGGTGAGGCGACGGGACCATTGGTTACCCCAGCCACACACCCAAGGTCAGCCGCAACTCTCAACTCTCCCCTGGGGACTCGTGGGCCCGGGGTCCTGACCGACAGGAGTGCGGTTCAGACGGGTGGTTGAGCCGATGAGTAGAGTATGGATCCCCAAGAGATGCCCGGTTAGGTAGGTGCATAAAGAAAGTAGGAAAAAAAAAAAAAAAAAGAAACATAAATTGTGTCCCCTGACCCCAAAACATGAGGGGCTTTAGGCAACCCAATGTATGGTGCCGGGCTCTAGAAGGGCTGATTCTGCTCCTTATCACAGTATCCCATTTGCCAGTGGTGCAGACAGGACCTGCCCAATCTCCTTCAGTACCCGGGGATTCCTGGACAATTGACTTCCACCTTCATTTCATTCAAACCATTCAACACCCTTTCCTTTGAGTTCAGAACTTCACAGATACCCCTCTTGCCATGACTACACAGTTATTACAAAAATGGCTCTTTATCCTCCACTGTAAATACTGAACAGAAAAACTGATTTAGTATGTCCGCCTTCCCTTTATCCTCCTCCTCCCATCATTCCTTCTTCTTCAGTCGTATCCCATCATTTCTTTTCAGTTTCTTGTGCATGTAGAAAAAGAATGTTTTATCCCCCATACTAATCCACCCTCCACTATTCTCAGCTCTGCATCGGACACTGCCCTCCTCACAGCATTGTTGGCCTTCCTCATCTTGCTTAGATACTCCACCCTATCCCCCTCATCCTGGCTGTTTATGTTTCTGTTTTGCTTCCATATGTGGGCGTTAGCCATGCCTAAACCCATATGAACCTAAAATGTTAATAATAAATAGCACCTTGCAAAGTTGCAAAAGGATGAGGAATCCTCAGATAAGTTAGAATGAAGGGAGCACCACAGGCACAGTTAGGTTTAAACTCAAACCAGCAGGCACAGAGGTGGCCTTTTGTTTTGAGGGCCCCCAGAAAGGTCAGTCATGGGGTTTCTAACCCTGCACTGTGGCAGGCAATTCTGTGTCATTATGGTGACACTTTGAAAGCTTCCCCTAGCATAGTGATACCCTTTATGTGCTATTTCAACAGGACACAGTGAAAAATAATTAAAAAAAAAAAACACTGAAAGGGACACTATCAAACTCTTTAGGCCTCAGATTGTCCCGAGTTTAAAAAAAAAAGACATTTTATGACTGCATCTGAAACCCCTGGGTGGCGCTATCCCCAGTGTTACACCCCTGCAGCACTACCCTGGACATAGGCTGAGGGGGTTGGGTTCGCTAGCTAATAACATTTTTTAAAACCTTTGCGCAGTGCCTCCACTCAGGGTGCTTATTGGGGGTGAGATGGTACTGGGTGTAGCTCCCTGAGCTGCTACACCACCCACGGTGACCATTTACCTTCCCCAGACATGCCCCAATACACAGTTCCCCACATTTCAACATTTTGAATTAAAGGCTCTCTCTAATAATATGCTCACACCAGACTTTTAAACAACAAATAAAATATTTATTTCGGGGGTAATATAGGAGCTAGGAAAGGAAACAAGAGGAGTAGAGGTTATCTTATCCTATTTACAAAATATACAGCGATCCTTTGGATTTTGCTGGTGAACCCTCCGGATGGGTGGCTACATATTAAAGGCAGACATAAATCACATTTTACCATTTGACTTAAGACATCCATCTCCCTGGATATCTAGCTGCTGACAAATCAGATGTTAAACATAATTATTATTAATACCCACACTGGTACCAGTCCCAGATACAGCAGAAACCCCGCAATCACATACCATAATGGTTAAACAGATACCACAGTCCAAGATGTTGCAGGCCTGATGTGAGTTGCAGCTGGACGAGGTGGCCGGCTATTAATTTGAGGGTGGGGCAACTTGGAAACAGATTTTTGCACAGCTAAAGATTACTATTTATAGCCACAGCAGGGATTGCCCTGCACTTGCAGACTTCTGAACATTCCAGGACAAGCTATGTGGATCTTGCATCCAGAACATTCAGCACAATACTTGAAAGTCCCATCCAAATGCAATGAGAGTGATACTTTTGTCAAGCATCCTATATGCAATTTAAACACAGTCACATCCAGTACCAATTTATATACCAAAAGGCATCCATCCAGAGTAAGTTGACAGCGACACTTTCATCAAGCATACCATACTTTAGTTACAGGCAGTCACATCCAGTACATTTTATATACCAAGAACATTATTCACAAGCAGAGTCCTATCCAGCACATCTAGACATTGTACACTTATCCCAAGCACTCTCAGATGAAATTCTGGTCAGACACAGGTAAATTCTCTTCAGGGTATCTTAGACATAATATGCTCTAGGGCCTCCTGTCTCATGAAGTGGCAAACGTGGATTGGCAATCAGCTTCACGATGGCAGGACTCTAACCCATAGCTGCACAACTTGCAACACATTTATATGCTTTACTAGCCAGGCATCTTGCTGCACCTGCGACGTAGCCATTTGGGCCACAGATAAGATGCATCCATTTACTTGAACTAGGCAGTCTCTTTTGGGGTTAGTAGCCCAGACTGATAACTTCAATACTTCAGACTTATCAGCACATATTTCTTAGTGGGGCTTGGGGCCCCCAAGATTACTTTTAAATCTTCTCCCTTGCACTGTGGGGTATGAGGGTACTCACTCAGGTCCTCCATGGGTCTCTTCCGCAATCAAAGGCATCCTGAAGACTTCTTCAGCTCTGTCACCACTGAGGTACTTGGTCAGTGCTCTCACCGCTGCATGATGTCATCTGGTCATACCCTCTGATGACTGTAGGGGCTTGGACTAAGTGGCCCAGGCCTGGTGGCATGGCTGGGGCCTGAGCCCCCACCCCTGTGGGGGGCTCCCAGCAGGCTGGAGCCTGCCCTGGCTGCTCTCTCTCCAAATCTCTGAATCTCCAGACAAACTGGCAACACTGTCTCTTTATAGAGCTCCTAGCTCGACTCCTGATTGGCAGCAGAGACGGGGTGACATGTCTCCAAATGGCTGAGGGACCTGTCAATCAGAACACTCGAGGCACAATTGGTTTGTGGACTTGGCCTTCAAATAATGTCCCTGTAAGTCCCCATAAGCACTTGAGTGCTTACCCATGAGATGCAGTGAATGTCCCACAAGTCCTGGCATTTTATTTCTGGCTTCCAATTGGCTGTACTGCTGGCAATGGCTGTTTAACTCACTGTCCCTTATAGCAGATCCGATACAGTCGTGAATAATGTCTTGGTGCAGCCAGAAAGAAATAATTATTTGCCCCAAATGCCCCACAGTTCTGTAGCTTAAAGGCTGTACTTGCAGTCGCTGCACAGATGAAGAATGTGGCACCTTTAGTTTTTCTGTCGCTACTGCACTTATGCAAGCTCCCCCTGCAGCAGCTGACATGCTGACACACAAGAGTCCCAAAATACTGGAATTGCCAGGGAAAAAGTATTAATTTTAACTTTAAACTCTTTCCCCTCACATGTACAGTATATTCCCAACAAGCAGCAACAGGTTACTACATTTAAAACATTAATTTTCTCTTCTTTTTGGCTGAAGCTGTTTTAGGCTACCCTGGAGGCAGCCAGACACTTAGCTAATTATTTATTTAGCTGACCGGGGCCCTGCTCAGGCATACTTAAATGGAGCCTCGGTCAAACTCCTTCAATTCCCACCAGAGCGGCCCCCCAGCAGGCTGTCTGTTGTCACCGGGTCCCAATTTAGTGGAAAGGATCCTGGGACCCACGGCACAGTCCCCGAGGTGACCACAAAACCAGCGGCTCCACTTCAAAGGCGCTCTACACACCAACGCGACTCCCGCTGCCCTGGAGGCAGCACTTTTGCAGCAGGAGATCGCGGTCAGCGTTTAAAGCCCCAAGGGGCTGGATTTCGATTGGGCTGCAGGCTGGGGCACACAGAAAGGCAAAGCAGGACCTGGGGAACCAGAAAAACTAGGGGCCAAATCGGGAGAAGCCCAAGAGACAGCAGGAGAAGGACAGAAAAAAATGGGCTAAGGTAAGCCCAAGCAGGCATTTCTTGGAACCCCTATTTGCAAGGGGGTTACACATCCACTCTGTAGAGATTGATAATGTAGCTGGTAGCTTGATTCTGATTCCTTTTCTTTTTTTCTTTCTTTCTTTGCAGTAAAAAACTTAAATTTTTCCATAATAAACATACAACGCACAAAGCAACATAAAAAACATCCAAGAATGCAACAATAACAGTTAATATACACGGCAACCGTACAACATATTATTGAGTATGAAAGAATAAAGAATGGTTGTCTGAACAGAGGGACTAATAAAACTTTTGATAAAATCATTAGAAGAACACGAGTAGATAGGCCATAGGCCCAGCTGATGGACCTGCATCACATAACAATAAGAAAAAATTACTCACCTTAGTAATGTTGTTTCTTCTAATGGAGTCTTGCTATAATATGACTGATGCAGTTTGTCCCACCATTAGAACTGCTCCGGAGGTGAAAGAGTTAACTTCCATGCAGTGCATGGAACTTAGAGCGCGAGCTCAGTTAGAGAAGCTCTGTCAGGGTAATTTCAAACCAAAACCGTCAGATCTTTACGAGCAAAACTCACTAAGGCTCTGTGTGGAAGCTGTAACCTACACTAGCCAACTGGCTACTAAAATATTCACACATTTTCCTGGTCCCAACACAAGACTCAAGTCAGGGACCAGAAACAATAAGATAAAATAAATAAATAAAACACAACACCCAAACATAAAAGGGGGCATCAATAAGTGCCAACAGTGGACTGCCCACCCCATACCAAGTAGAAGTTCTGAGAGGGGCAGGCTGGGGGAGGTCATAATATAGCAAGACTCCATTAGAAGAAACGACATTACTAAGGTGAGTAATTTTTTCTTCAAACAACATGAAGTCTTGCTATATTATGACTGATGCAGACTACACAGCAGTACCTCCATGGAGGAGGGACAGAACCTACTTAGGGAATAGGCTCTGAAGCATGGCTGTGCCAAACCAGCATCCCTCCTGGCCTGGATATCCAGGGAGTAATGCTTGGTGAAAGTGTGTACTGTTTTCCAAGTAGCTGCTTGACATATCTCCAAGATAGGGATGTCTCTGGCAGCAGCTAGAGATGCAGCTGTACCTCTGGTAGAGTGAGCCCTCAGACCTGAGGGGGGAACCTTACCCAGTTTTTGATAGCAAAATTGGATACAAGAGACAATCCACCTGGCAATGGATCTCTTAGTGGCAGGTCTCCCTTCCCAACCTCACCATAAGTGAGAAATAGTTCGAGGAGTCAAACCTGTGACCCTTGGTATGCTCTATGTAGTAACTTAGGGCCCCTTAACATCTAGTTGTGCAGCCTCCTCTCACCAGAGGAGGAATGGTCAGTGAAGAAACACTGGAAGTGAAATAGATTGGTTAAGGTGGAAATCAAACCACCTTAGGCAAAACTTCCTGTTAGTCCTGAGGACTACCTCATCCCTGTGAAAGGAAATAAAGTCAGTCTCCACTGATAAAGCCTGTAACTCACTTATGCGCCTGGCAGAAGTGATGGCTACTAGAAATACAGTTTTCCAAGTCAAATACTTAAGCTCTGCCGAAGACAGAGGCTCAAAAGGGGGTTGCATCAGCTGAGCAATGCAAACATTAAGATCCCAAGCAGGGGCAGGGTCCCTGAATGGAGGATTGGTATGAAGTAATCCCTTAAAAAACTTGGAAAATACAGGGTAAGCAGAAAGAGAAGAGGGCTTCCCTGCTGAAATGAAAGCAGAGACAGCTGCCAAATGCACTTTCAGGGTAGCTGGTCTCAGTCCCAAAGAATTAAGATGGACCATATAATCCAAAACAGTGGGTAAATCAGCAGATTCGGGAAATATGCTTCCCAGAACCATATGGTAAACCTTTTCCACTTGGAGTTATAGGCAGCCCTGGTGGAAGGCTTCCTAGAAGCTTTCAAGATTTCGAGAACACCCTGAGAAAGTTGTAGATCAGCAAACTCTAACTCCTCAAGAGCCAGGCCTTGAGGTTGAGGGATTGAGATTCGGATACAGGACTCTCCCTGAGCACAGGTTAACAGATTGTGGTTCCTGGGGAGACACAGGGAAGATGGACTGCTAAGGACAGAAGGAGGGTACCAGGGCTGCCTGGCCCAGTCTGGAGCAATCAGGATCATCTTGCAGGGCTGAGACCTGATTTTTAGCACCTTGAACAGGAGAGGGAAGCGGGGAAGGCATAGAGAACTTCCTTCCCAATCGAGGAGAAAGGCATCCAGGGGACTGAGCCCAACACTGGGGCCTGCAACAAAAAGTAGGAGTTGATGATTGTCTGGGGCTGCAAAAGATCTATCTGAGGAGTGCCCCATCTGGCAAAAACTATCCCAGTACTAGGGGATCCAGTAACCATTCGTGATGGCCCTGGGAAATCCTGCTGAGAGCATCTGCCAAGTCATTGTCCTTGCCTGGGAGGTGAACTGCTATGAGGGAAGTGTTCAGGGAATAAGCCAGAGACCACAACTTCATCGCCTCGGTACACAAGGCCAAAGACCGAGTGCCCCCTTGTTTGTTGATGTACCACATTGTAGTGGTGTTGTCTGTTCTGACCTGTACCACCTTGTTCTGAACAGATGCAGAAAAACCTGAAGTGCTAGAAAACAGCTCTGAGTTCCAACAGATTGATGTGGAGCAAAGATTCCTGAGGGGACCATAACCCTGGGTGGAGAGGTCGCCCATGTGAGCTCCCCATCCCAAGAGGGCGCATCTGTAGTAAGGGTCAAGGAGGACAGAGGATGAAAGGCACCCTTGTCTCAGATTGCTCTGATCCTGCACCACCACTGAAGGGCCTGGATCAGGGTTCGAGTCACTGGGATTAACTTGGATAGGATCTCTTCTTTGAGACCAGAAGGCTCTCAAATGGAACTGGATGTCCCTCATCTGAAATCTTGCCCTTGCACTACAGCTGTGAAGCATCCATGTGTCCTAGGAGCTGCAGGAAATGCCTTGCTGGTCGAGAGACCTGCAAAGTGAAGGACGAGGCCAGGGCCACAAGGGTCCTTACCCTTTCTAGGGGAAGGAAGGCTCTTGCCTGCTTTGTATCCAGTTCTGCGCCTATAAAGGTGAGTACCTGGACAGGTTCTAGAACTGACTTTGGAAGATTGAGAAGAAAGCCCAGAGAGGTAAGCAGCTGCTGGGTAACTAGCAGGTGTGAGTTGACCTGGTCTGGAGACTGACCCACAATGAGCCAGTCGTCCAGGTAGGGAAAGATGGCAATCTTTTGCCTTCTTAGATGAGCAACTGCTACTGCCAGACATTTTGTGAATACCCTTGGAGCAGAGGTAAGGCCGAAGGGCATTGCTCTGAACTGATAATGGCCTGAGGGCAGTTCGAATCTGAGGTACGTTCGATGGGAGCTTCTGATAAGAACATGGAAGTAGGCATCCTTGAGGTCCAGGGAAGCTTGCCAGTTCCCTGGCCTTAGGGAGGGTAAAATCATTCCCAGAGTCACCATTTTGAATTTTGGTTTTAAAAGGTGCTTGTTCAGATATCTTAGGTCCAGGATGGGCCGCCACTCTCCTGTCTTTTTTGGGGTAAGGAAGTACCTGGAGTACAGACCCTTGCCCTGGTGTAGGGGAGAAACCCTTTCTACAGCTCTGAGAGCCAAGAGGGTTGAGACTTCTGTTTCCAAAGCAAGAGTCTCTAAAGGGTTTGCAGGTGGAAAGGATCTGGTTCTCATCTTTGGAAATTTTTTGAAGCTGAGAACCAGACCCTGGCTCACTACTTCCAGGACCCACCTGTCTGATGTTAAAGACTCCCAGTCCTGGACGAAGTAAGCCAGCCTGCCCCCTACAGGTAATGGACAGCCAACCCTGGGCATCCCATCAGGATGCCTGTTTGGCAGGGGCTTTAGGCTGAGGGGTGGGAGCAGGCCTGCCTGCACTCTCGCCTGCCTCTCTCTCTGAAGAACCCTCTGAACATAGGCTGAAGAGGAGGCCTGGGTCTGGTAAAAGGCCTGTGAAAAGGCCTGCCCCCTACCCCTGGGGGCTGCCTCTGAGGAGAGTGGCTTGCCGCTCCTTGGCTTGTGCACTCCTGTAAGTGGTTCTATATTCATCCATTTTCTTCATATAATTCTCTGTCTGTTCCCCAAACAGAGAATTTCCCACCACAGGAAAATCCATAGCCTTAGACTGGGTATCCTGTGACCAAGTGGTACACCTGAGCCAGGCCAATCTTCTGAAAAGCCACAGATGTAGCCATGACTCTAGAGGATACATCATTAGAATCCACTGCAGCATGGAATTGCACCTTAGATGCCTCAATACATCAACAGCCACCTGCTCCAGCCTCTTTGCAAGCTGGCCAGGGGGCCCGCTTGGCTAAGGCCATGACAGTATCCCATCTAGATTTCTGGTATCTCTCAACATAAGCCATAGTTTGCTTGTCTGAGTCCCAAAGACACTGCCATGTATTGTTTTGGCCATGGCATCAATCTTCCTGGAGTCCTTGTCAGGAGGATGGAAGCCAGGGAATATTAGTTTATCACAGGCTGCAGCCTGAACTACCCCAACATGACTGCATTGCTGTGAAAGAAATTCTGTATCAGGATCTGACAAAGTGTACCTCCTGTCCATCTTTTTATCCACAGGAGTCACAGAATTAGGAGCTTTTAAAATTTTTATTGTTTGTTTCCTAAAAGATTTATGTAAAGGGATAGACAATCTCCTGAACTCTGGGATATCCATCATCTCTACAAAGTCAGGCTCCTCTTGCTCATCCAAAGCCTCCTCTAAAGGAAGCTGGAGGGTTTCAGCAACTTTTTTATAAAACAGAAAATGAGAAGGGGACTCAGCAAGCCTAGGGGGAGATTCACCTAAAGGTCTGTCTGGGGAGATGTCCGGTTCAATGGGCACATCCAGACTTTCAAAGTCACATTCACACTGATCATAATCATCCTCCCCCTCCTCTGGTTCATAAAACTCTTCTATATCATATTCTTGAACCGGTGGAACCGACCTTTTGCCAGATAGTGGCGGTTCGGAGGGAACCGGGGAAAGTGACTGGACAATCTGTATTGCCCTGGCTATCTCTGCAGCAGTTGGAGAAGGGATTTTGGACTCCACACCTGCTGACTTTCTAGTTCTCTTTGCTGGAACTGGCTCCTCAGAGTCAGCTTTACGTTTGCCCGAGGAAGTCTGGCCCTGGTCAGAGGGCACTCCCTCAGGTTCGGTTGGCACCGAACCGGGCTGGCCATCCGGGTCAGCAGACTTTTTGGCCTCTCGTTCCCTGAGCCTACCAACTCTCTTATCTAGGGTAGCTGCAGGGAAATTCTTGCAAATCTGGCAGTCTGCATTGAGGTGGTCAAACCCCAGACAATAAACACATGTGGTGTGTGGGTCAGCCTTGGCAAAGGCTTCCCCACAGACACTACAGTGTTGAAACCCAGTGGGCCCGGTTTTTCTTTTGGATTTCTCAGACATAATGCCAGCCTAACCAAAAACTTGCCCTTTTGATGGCAGTGCCAGGCAAGACACCCTTATCGGTTCCCAACCGTGTCACGGGTCGTGGAAAAAACGTAATGAAATCCGTTTTTTTTAGAACCGATAAGAACCGGGAACCACACTTCTAACAAGCCTTAAAGGCTTCAGAATAAAGTTTAAATATAATTTGATTGGTTCAAACCGAACCGATAAACATTTACAAGTTCCACACAGAAACCTATCTATTACTTACAATACCATAGACAGAGCTTGAACCGATCGGTTTGCGGTTAAAATAAAGAATATCGCGGTTGAATTTAACGAGAAAAACACTTTAAACCGAGAAAATGAACCGAGCAGCAGGAGGAATCTCGGGCGACTGTTCAGTGAGGTGAGGTAAAGAATCTGACGGTTTCGGTTTGAAATTACCCTGACAGAGCTTCTCTAACCGAGCTCGCGCTCTAAGTTCCATGCACTGCATGGAAGTTAATTCTTTCACCTCCGGAGCAGTTCTAATGGTGGGACAAACTGCATCAGTCATAATATAGCAAGACTTCATGTTGTTTGAATATTAACATTAGAAACAAGGTAACAGGAAAAAGCAAGAAAATGTAGAACCACAACATCCTAAAACAGTAAACGAGAGGGTAAAAGGCACATTTAAACATGCATCAAAAGAGGAACGGGCACTTATACGCTGTGAATTCTGTATAGCCATAGAATGAACATCAGGCAGAGAGCACAGCAGGTGAGACATTCAGCTAAAAGCTACTTTTTTCTCTTTTTAAAAGTGAAAACAGACTGCCCACCATACTGGTGTTACCACACAAAAACATGTTTGTTTACGGTCCTTGATCATCTCCCACTGCATCTTCCCTGGACTTGGGTACACCCCAAGCACAATCTAGCCCCTACTGATGCAGTGGGAGGAGAGGAGATTATTGCATCATGAGTAGCTGTACTGTTTAAGGGTGTTCCTAATGTTAAGTAAGTATGTTCTAAGAGTAGATCAAGGATTTGAAACAAAAGAAGGCTGGTTATAATTATTAACACTAACATGCATTTCAGTTCTACTAAGAAAGGAAGCACATAAAACAACCTCTAACATATGAATTTTAGAGAAGGTCAGCCATTATAAAATGTGGGCGTTTAACTAGAAATAATATGATGCAAAAAAAAAAACATTGACAGTGTCCCTTTAAATCTCAAAGACTGGTAACTTGCAATGGGTCAGACCAGGGACCCTTTGAGTTGCATGCCTCAGCAGCCACTGGCACTGAAGGTGCATAAGGTCAGATCTGGGCTGGCAACACCAAGTAAAAGGAAAATAATATAGTCATTGTAGCACTGCTACATTCTCCCTCAGACTGGCTAATGCAGATAGGGAATACGGCTCATTTCTTAAAGGCGGCAGGAAATGTTTGTACTGTTAAATGCCCACATTATCCTTTCCATGTCAGACGTACATTTTAATTAATTGATAATCTAGCTTTGTACTGCCCTCAAATCTACATCGTGTTCCCCTCTCCACAGCAGCTACAAGACATCAGTTACACCATTCCATGCTATTCATACGAGTAACCAGAAATGGAGAAACTGGTGGCACTTAATGTTCAGATAGTATGAAAAGAGGACGCTGTAGGAGCTAGGTGGAGAGAGGAACTGAAGACAGGTAGGAAATTGATTATTACTGTAACAAAAATGATCAAATGCATATCACAGTACAGGACAGACACTAAAATAATAACCGGAGGGTATCTAACACAACAGTGGTTTCCAATAACATTTCAAAGTCTTATGTAACCCCTAGAAGGCACTATCCCAAGGGCTACTACCCCTGCCTGCTTGGCTAGTAGCAGGTTAAGGGGCCTGAGTTCTGAAATGGGTGCCTCCACCCGGAGGTCAGGGTTGGTAGTGGTCAAGCTAACCTGGGCACAGCCCTCTGGGACACTGTAACCCCCCTCTTTCCCCTCTAGTGGCCTGAACACTGTACAATAATCACTTTCACAACACCCCAGCACACCACACGAGTACCCATACTGTTTGCACTTACCACCAAGGCTGGTTCCTCTGGCTCGACCCTGGGGACCCCCTGTAAAACAAGGTTAAGCACAGCAAATAGCAACAGTACAGTACTTTGAGCACATACTGGAACCACAGTCAGATAACATGCAGAAAAAGTTAGATCTGATTTATTCAGGGGACTTCAACAAGGGAGGGGCAAAATCAGGTTAATTAGCTTAAAGGTTATATCAATCAAGCAGTTATGCATGTGTTTTGAGTACTCCCACAGTCCACCCTCTGGGCACAGGTAGAGAAGAGATGGGTTAGCTTGTGACAGCTGCCCGGGTTGCAGCTGGTTGGGGCCCTGTGACGGAAAACACAACATGAACAGTACACAATATTTGTAATCCAGAGCCAGAGGGCTCAGTTTGTAAAGGAAACGAAACAAGACAATCAGATGACACACTCAGATTAAGCTGTTGTTGTAGGGAGCTACCCTGGTATTTACTCACAATACCCAGGACTGGACACAGGCTGGATGAAAATCGAGACTGCAGGTGGTTGATCTGGAATGCCAGGAGAAGCAGGGCCCACACAAGTTACAGAGGCGTCGTTCCTGTTCAAGCGTGGAGCAGGGGGCTGATCCCCAGACAGGTCTCTTGTCGATGGCTTCTCTGTGCAGTGGGTAGTCTAGCTGGGCCAGTCTGGCAAAGCCCAGACCGCTTGGAGACAAGTTCGGAAACAGTCTGTTTTGAGCTGGATACAGCTTCTAGCAGGCAGAACACAGTTCACACAGTGGGGAACTAACTCACAACCCACTAGCAGCTCATAGCACATTTACATGTACGGGAATTCTACTGTACCAGGCAAAGCGCTCCCCGGGAACAATCGCAAAGTCTCTGCACACACCGGGAGCTTAGGGGTAGCTGGAACTCCTGACAGGCCGATCGCATTCAGCAAAAATATTCGGTCTTCTTCAGGCTGAGCCTGGCCCACTTCAGTAGCTCACTTTAGTCACACAAACTTAGATTTAGTCCAAAATAATTCTCTTCTCTCCCTCTCAGGAGCAGCACACCAGCATACAGGCCAAAAACTTAGCCTTTTCAGAGTTCTCCCATGCGAATCAACTCAGGATAGCTGCTCAGAAACACTTCAGCTCCTTCTTGCTCAGCCTCCGGCTTAGTTCTAACTGAAAAACTGCAAGCAGCCCGGGACTTCCCCAAGATTCAAAAGATTTGGTTGGCTGATTTGGCTGTCAGTCAAAGCGAGAGCTCCCCTTCAGTTGCAAAAACGCGCAAAAAGTTCAAACTGCAGTTCCTATAGATTTTGAATTCAGACAGCTCCTGCAGTCCGGCTACATTTTAGGTCCCACCAGCACTGATTGGTCCAATTTGCAGTCCAGGACCAAGATAGTGGAGACAAACAAAACAGTCCTTGCTACAAAGAAAGCAGGTTAGACAAACTACATTATCATTATCATTCTAAATGGTTTTCAGTAAATAGTTACATCTTTCAACAGAGCTCCCTCTCAGATTACTTAAGCTGCATTTAGGCAGCTCTTAAAGAGACAGTACACAGAGGTTATACAAGCCTGGTAATCACATCTAAACTGCTAAAACGCAGGACACCATCCTGGCAGTGAGCATTTAGGTAAGCTCAAGGAAGACTTTTTGGGAACCCCCATTTGTAGGGGGGTTACACCTAAAAGTTATTGTGTTGAATCTGGTTGCTCAGCAACTGCAGGAAAACCAAAGTTCCTTTCCATGAGGGGCTGATAACCAAGTGTGTGGCTCAGTGGTGTAAATGGCTTAATGGAGTCTTAAAAGGTGCTGCAACAGTATAACTTTGAAGTGACATAAGACTAAATTGTCCCAGAGCAAACGGATTACAGTTACACTCAAGGAAACAGTCATGGAAATTGTTTTATGAAATTTGTAATCCTCAACATAAGTTGTATACATTGTTACCACCTAGAGCAACTGCTGTTTACGTCTAAGAAAACAAGTTAGATGGCGAAAACCGGTTTTTAGAACAACCAAATACCAGTCTTCCTTTTTTATGAAATTTTTAAATGACTGTTAATATTATTATGCATGTATCCTCTGTGCAATCAAATGTTTATTGCCTTTGTTTTTGATTTTACGGTATCATTGTATTATGTTATTTGTCTTTGTATTTTTTGCATTCTTGTTATAAATTGGTGTATCAAACTTCAGCTGACCCACCTTTGGTGGGAGGTTTGGCTGCAATATGGTAAACAAACAAACAAATAAAGTGTCTACTTTCTGTTGCCAAGATGATCCACTCAGGGCAGGGGGCCCCTTAGCAGACAGGGGTCCTAGGCCTCGGTCTTGTTTGCCTAAGCCAGGACTACCTCGCTTTCTACCTTATTTCTTCCCCTCTCTCTTCCCACTTCATGAGGGATACATCCCCCACTCCTTCTTCATTCCTTACTGTAGGAATGCCTTCTGCCAGGCAGCTTTCTCATATTGTCTTCCTCCCCTCTTGAACTACTTTCCACACAGTTCTCCACCTCAGATTATGCCCCTTTGTCCCTTCTTTCTGAGCAAATTTATTTATTTAAAAGTTTCACCAGAAAAGACATACTGAGCAGACATGCTCATTTCAAGATGCATCCTGGGGGAGAGGGGAACGGGATACACAGTAGTTACATCAGTTACAGATACAGTTACAGTTATAGCAGCAACATCAAAAACAGTGCATAATGGAAAGAATACTAACATACACAGGATGAGAAACAGATAACAATACATTACAATAAACAACAGCAATAACAATAAAGGTGATAGGAAACTAATAAAAACAAAACAATAATATCTCAATTAATATGACTCTGTGCCCCACAAAAGGTTGATCAAGAAGTTGGTGGATCTCGGGGTTGGGGAAAAAATGACCCGATGGGTGGAAAACTGGCTGAGGGACAGAAACCAGAGAGTGGTTGTTGGGGGAGAGTTATCTGGCATTAGAGAAGTAACCAGTGGGATCCTGTAGGACTCGGTGCTGGGGCCGGTGTTGTTCAATGTCTTCATCAACGACACTGGAGATGGCATTATGGGCAAAACGTGCCTATTTGCAGATGACACCAATCTCTATGGGAGAGTGGACACAGCTGAAGGGATACAGGACCTACAGAAAGATCTGGAAAAGCTGGGGAAGTGGTCCAGGATCTGGCAGCTTGGCTTCAATGCCAAGAAATGCAAAGTTATGCATATTGGAGCCAAGAATCCCAGGACAGAGTACTACCTGGGTGAAGTCCGAGTATCTGCATCAGAGGAGAAGGACTAGGAATGATGATCACTAGTGACCTGAAGCACTCCGTGCAGTGCAAGAAAGCAGCAGCAAAAGCAAACAAGATACTGGGATGCATATCTAGGGGGATCAGTAGTAGGAAAGAGGAGGTTATACTGCTCTTGTGCAGGTCACTGGTAAGGTCACATCTAGACTATGGAGTTCAGTACTGGTGCCCACACCTCAAAAAGGACATTAACCTGCTGGAGAAGGTCCAGAGGAGGACTACAGAGATGACAGCTGGTCAGCAGGGTAAGGCATACGAGGAGAGATTGACGGCACTGAACATGTACTCCCTGGAAGACAGGAGAGAGAGGGAGGACATGATTGTGACCTTCAAATATTTCAAAGGGATAAATAAGGTTGATAAGGAGAGTCTCTTTAAGCTGAGTGGCAACCATAACACAAGGAGGCATAGTCTTAAGCTGGAGGGTGGGAGGTTTAGGAGGGAGGTCAGGAAGCACTTCTTCACAGAGAGGGTGGTGGACACTTGGAATGCACTGCCGGAAGAGGTCATCTTGTTGAAGACAGTAGGCAGCATTAAGAGAGGCTGGGATAGGCATATGGGGAAGGTAAGGATCATGGGTAGAGAGGATGGGAGGAATGGGGTGGGAAGGCAGGGACATTAGCTCAAGCTGTGGATCCTGCAATACAAGCAGACTTGATAGACCAAATGGCCCTCTTCTGCTGGCTTCTTCGTATGTTTATATGTTCGTAATATAGAAAAGGTACTAAACTACAATCTAGTGCAATGGCTAAAAAGGGAAAGGGCAAAAACTAAACATTAAACACATCGACAGGAAAGGGGGAAATAACATCTGAGGAGTGAGTTGAGGATAGGAGAGGTGGCAGCACTGTTCCAAATGTTAGGGAAACAGTATGAGAAAGCAGCCTAAGTGAGGTAGTCCTGGGCAGAATGGTTAGAGTGCGATGGCCATGGTATATGAGTGAATGAGAAGAAAACTGTTTGAGGGAAATAGAGGAGGAGATATAGGGAGGGAGTGAAACCAGAATTTGGCAAGAAAGTGGGCACAGTGGATGTGTTGCCTGTCAGCTAGGGAAGGAAGAAAGAGAGATTGGTAAAGGGTACAGTGATGGGTAAGGGAAGGACAGTCAAGAGCAAAATGGCAGAAAGAGTGGAAAAAAGAGTCTAGCCTCATTAGGGAAGATTTAGAAGCAGCACTGTACTGTAGACTACATCACCATAGTTAAAGATAGGTAGGATCATTTTCTGAACCAGGGCTTGGCGAGCTGGTAAAGGAATAAAACCACAATTTCTGTATAGAGCACTCAGTGTAGGACATGGCTTTTTGGGGATGGCATCAATGTGTCCAGAGAAGGTGAGGTGGCCAGAGAATGTGAGGTGCTGGTCAAGTCAGACCCCAAGGTATCTGAAAGAGGAAGTGATCTCAAGTAATGTACCAAATGAGCTGTGGTTGCCATGTAACTAGGCCTGTCTGACCACTGTGATCCTGTATGTTACACAGGTGTATTGTTCAGCATTGTCCTACTCACTTGCATGGTACCTTCTTACACTTTATTTCTATGGTATTACACTTTATTTTTATTGTACTGAATAACCTCGTTTTATAGTATATAATCAGTGTCTGTTATATATGGAATGCAATGACAGCCAAAATGTTATTGTTCCATCAATCTGACATCAGACTACTGTTGTACCATCTATCTGACATCACAGCAATGGTGCAATAGCAAGCAGTCACCAGCTGTGTATGGCACAGTTATAAAAAAAAAAAAAAAAAATTGTGGACGTCGCTGTTTAAATCGTACCAAGCACAACTGACAAAATGAATGACATGGCATCTTTCAGTAGGGGCAATACTCTTAGTGATTGTGTGAAATTCATAGCTGAACAGGAAAACAAATGTACTTTTGAATTTTACAGCTGTTTCCTCATTTTGTTTTTTGATTTTGTGCCCGATCTTGTAGCCTGACTCCCAACGTTGTCCTGACTCTCTGCTAATTGTAAGTAACTTGTTTGTTTTTTTTTATATAGATTTTATCTGATCCTCCCCCGCTTTTCTCCTGTCCCTGTCCCCTGGTGTGCACATGCGTGTGGAGGCATGCCACGCCTGGGCACCCTCCCACTAAACTGCCATCCCCTCCCGCCTATGCTACCCACTGGACCTCCACCCACTGGGAGTGGAACTACAGGGGAGCGACAACCACCCCAGGAGAGGAAAACTGCCTTTCAGCTGCTCAGTCCTGCTCCCCCCCATGCCGGCCCTCCGACAACCTGAGGTCATAACCGAACCCGGGTCGCCAGCGTGGTGCGAGGTAAGGCGTCCAGAGCCTCAACCCTCAGTGGCACCATTCTGGCCTAACATGTTTTTGTTTTCTTTTTAAATGCATATGTGAACAGACCCTGCCTATATACTATAAAAAACAGCACATGGCTGGACATGCAAAACAAGCTCCGGATTCAAGAGCCCTCAATTGTACACAGATTTCAGTTGCTTCTTAAATCTTGTTGTAGGACAGGTCAAAGGTCAAAAAATGAAAATTACATACCTACCATAATTCTTGATCTTCTCTTGTATCTTCACCATTCATTACTGATTGGGTTAAGCCGGGGGCGCGCACCCGCTACGGGAGTTTTTTTTTTTTTTTTTTGAGTCGGCTCCAACTGCGGCACCCTCAAGGACTGCGCATTGCTTACATGCGAGGGGCGCACGATAGTTGTCAGACTCTCCTCCTCCATCTCAGTTCTGCAGCCGGAGAGGCGAAAATAAAGTGTAAGAAAAAAGAAGTGAGGCAAGAGAGCCGAGGGATACAAAAAGGAAAGGAAATAAACTGAAAAAGGAATAAGCCGATGGAGAATAGACAGAGGAGAGAGAATTCCTACCCTAAGGGACCGCAGGGCCTCCTGTCCAGGGCGGCTCTAGTGGAGGAACAGAGAGAGGGACAGGGAGTAGAAATACAAGAAGAAGAAGAAGAAGAAAGAAAGAGAGAAAGAGGCATGTTGAGAGGGAGAACAGTGCCCATCGAGCATTGTTGGTTGAGAGGCTTAAAGGCTCGAAACTAATAAGGGAGCAAGAATCCCAGTTGCTAGGACTGAGAGAAGGTTCCACCGAACCTCCTGAACAGATCCAAGTGAGGGCAGACTCTCTGAACTCTCAACATGCCAAGTCCCTTCCTCCTAGGTGAGGGCTCCTAGACTGTCCGAGCAGAACCTGTTCCGTAGAGCTCCCATCCAGGAAGAGGACTAAGTCCCTTAGCACCTTGTTATGCTAACACAGAGTGTATGGATAGACTATGCCTTCTCGAAGGCAGTTTGTATGAAAAGTAGAGAGGAACTCAATCAGACTTGCTAGGGTAAGGCAGACAGAAGCTTGAAGCTGACAAGTTTAGTCAGCAACTGGAAAGCTTGAAAAATACCTGCCAGGGGGATACCAAACTTTGAGGAGGCCAAGACAGGGCATGGCCACAGGCTATGAGACTACATGACCTGAAGAAGGTAAGGAATCGCACCATAGGGCAGCCGAAAGAGTTCCCTCAGAATTAAAGAAATTGCAACTGCATTTCGCCTCTACCTTGAGGAAAAAGGAATCAATTCACAAGAATGGGGGGGGGAAAAAGTTTTTTTTTTTTTTTTTGGCATAAAGGCCAAGGGGGGAGAGAGGAACGAGACAGGAGGGGGAGACGCCACAGAAGGAGGCCACTGAGGGGAAGGTGGGTGGGTATCAGTAATGAATGGTGAAGATACAAGAGAAGATCAAGAATTATGGTAGGTACGTAATTTTCATATCTTCCCTTGTCAATCTTCACCATTCATTACTGCTTGGGTGAGTACCAAGCCCCCTCCCCCCTTGAAAAAGGTGAGGGTAGAACCCTGAGGGAACAAGACCCCCAGCCTCCTGCTGGTGAAAACAGAAGGGGAAGACCCTGGCTAATACGGAGAGAAGCCTAAGTGGGAGAAGAGCTAGGAGGTGCCCCCCGAGGATGGGGAGACGGAGGAAGCTCTGCAGAAGTCTCCTAGCTCTGGAGGAAAAAAGACGGGTCCCCCGGAAAGTGGAGCGCATCACCCTACGCCGGGCCAGGGGTGACAACCTTGAAAGACAAAGCCATGCCGTCCACCTAATGCAGATCGCTGTCCCTGCAAGCCTGGAAGCCACCTCATTGGCGTCATAAGATGCCCTTGCTTGGTGCCTTGCCAGCTCCAGGCCTATAGCAGAGAGGGCAATAGCCTGTCTGGTTTGCTCCGTATCAGGCATTGATGCTAGGAGCTGGGAGAGCATCGACCACAGATGCCGATTGTAGGCAGCGTGGTGAGCCTGATGATGCAATGCAAGCCACCGCACGAGAAGAAGAGAACACCTCTTTGCCCCCACGGTCGAACTGTAGGGAATCCAGATCCAGTGGGCGGTCGCGCCAGGCGGCGGCAGTGCCGGAAGGAGTCTCTAGGTACACCAAACCCGAGGACGGGTTGGAAGGGTACCAGGGATTCCGAGGGGACACAATACCTTCTCGACGATAGTCTGCCGGGCTGGAGAAAGGGCGGCTGAGCATCGCCAGGAACAGATAGACGCCCCTGAAGGGAATAGGCCAGGAAGGTACCACCAGGTGCTGGGCACTGAATTCTCCAAGGAATTCGTGACGCCTCCCTGCTCAGTATTGTCTCGCCTAACGAAGAGATTCAAGATCCCTCACCATCCTCGAAGGAATCGCTGATATTCTGTGAAATCAGCCGGAAGAAAGATGAGCAGGGGGTTCCTCTCCCTCAGAGGAGGAAGACGAGGATGATGGAGAGCTCGAATGTCCAGAAGATTCCTGCGGCGGTGGGGAGAGTCGAAGACCCGCCCATGCGTGTATCTAACGTGATGATAGGAAGGCCGCAGAGAACCTCTGAACTGCTCCCAGGATAACGGACCGAGGACCGACATGGCCTGGCAGAGCGGGGGGTGGATGCAGAGGTACTGGAGAAGGGCACCTATGAAGAGGCAACTGACCTCTGCCAGGGCTCTGAAATCCGGAGAACGGAGCCCGAGCTGGCGGGATCCCGGACAACAAACCAGGCCGCAAGACGGGACCCTGAGGATGCGATGCCTGGAAGAGCCCAGGGGAACCTCCCCTGTGACGAACCCGGGACTGCATGGATCCAGAAGGGCAGTCCACAGCAACGCCACCAGAGGGAACCCCGGGGCCCAAGAGGGAAAGGCAGGTTCAGCCGCCACGGCCCTAGCCACCCCACAAGGGGTGGTCATGGAGTACCGCGACGACCCCCTCCCCCGCCGACCGGACGCCGAGAGAGCCCTCCTCCTCGACTACAGCATTCCCCCACCCTGAGAGGCGGCAACAGCACCTGGGAGGGTAGCTGTCACAGGCCCCCTAGGAGGGGGAGCCTTCCCCTCAGTCCCCACCACATCACTCCCCCGGGACCCAGGGCCACCCCTAGCCTGAGGGCCCTCAGGAGAGGACGGGAGTGGGGACAGAGGGAGGGGCCCGCTGCGCCGCCTAGCACCCTGTGCCACTGGGGACCCTGACCCCAAAGAGTCAGGGTGCCAGGATGGGTCCACATCTGAGCCATCGACCAAGAGGACGAGACCAGCAGGACCTCAATGATGGCAACCCCAGGGGTCCCTTGAGCAATGGCGCGCTGACGGCGCCGTGCCAGGGACAGCCTGATGCCCCAGCCCACCAGCGACAGCCAGGCCTGGTCCTGGCCCCTGCTGCACCAGGTAGGGCCCACGGCGCCGCCTCCCGCATCGGACCCCCAACCCGCACCGCCAAGAGAGCACCGCCAAGAGAAGAGGAGGAAGCTTCCTCCTCCGCGGACCGTATAGGCCCGGGAGGGGACCCGGGGGAAGGGCCTAGAGACCTTACCTGGGAATCCCTGGAGCGACGCTGTCCCCTGAAGGTCGGCGGGCCTTGCCGAGCTTGAACGCTCGGACTTCGAGGACACGACGGTCCATGGAGAAACAAGCGTCGCACACGTCCATGTCGTGGTTGGGTCCCAGGCAACGGAGATAGACATCATGCCGGTCCGAGACGGAAAAATGCCGCCGCGACACCGACGATAGCGCCCGCCTTCTCGACTTCTACGCCTTGCTCCCCGAACCGACATGATGCTAACCAAATAAGGAAAAAGACAATAAAGCACTGCCACCGCAGTATAGAAAGAAAAGAAACGGTCTTACCGGATAACGGCGCCGAGTGGACGGAAACTTGAGAAGCGAGGAGGTTGTTGAGGAAACCGAGAATACTAGCCACTGCACAGAGCAGGTGCAGCCTCGACGGCGGAGAAACAGAACTGAGATGGAGGAGGAGTCTGCGGCACTCTGGTCGCCGCCGCAGCATGACACGAAGTGTCGCCCTCGAGGGTGGCGCTGGAGCTGACTCCAAAACAAAACAAAATCTCTGGCGGGTGCGCGCCTCCGCTTAACCCAAGCAGTAATGAATGGTGAAGATTGACAAGGGAAGATGTAGTTGTACTACTGTTCTGATGTCACTTTGATAATACAACAACTTTTCAGCCTTAACCTGCCAGCTAATTTGCTCACACGATACTGCTCTAACAGGAAAAGTAGTGCAAACATGGCAGCATGCTTTAGCGAATACCAAGAAGTGGACCCATCTAGTTTTGACACAAAGAGCCGCACACAGCTCCATGTCCAAAAAGTGAACTACTTTTTTTATCATTTAAAAAATAAACATTGTGGACACAAACGGTTATAACTGCCACACAGCAGTTCTCTGTTGACACGGTCTGAGTCACACGGAGAAGCCGGAGCAGGCAGGAGCAGCATCACACAAAAGTGAAGGTAAGTATGAACCAAAACAAAACACAAAAAAATTTGTGAGCTCCCATATACTATATAAAAAGTGGATGGGTGACCAACCACAACTAAGATTGTGATTCCGTGTCAGGAATTGATACCATGATAGAGACCTCTCGAGCTTCACTCTCGAGGTCTCTGTGATGTCATCAACTCCCTCGATGGAAACACAGCCTTGTTGTGGATGATCACCCATACCCTATTCTATATGTTAACACACTAGTACTGTACAACTGCCATTTGATCATCCTTGGTGCTGCAGTAATGTGGCCTGTCAGACCACTGCAATGTTCTATGAAACACAGCGATGCTTTCTTACATTTCCAAGTCATAAAAACACAGTGGGGTGGAGCCCCCACGTAACGGAAACCTAAATATCAACTGTTTTTCTTAAGAACGGGGGGAAATCTTCCTCACACCCCTCCAAGTTTTTTTTTTATCATGTCACAATTTTTCTCGCCCTGCCGGTCGGCCCCCATCTGACCGACCACCCCCCCAAGCCCCGTCCCCCGGAATCACCGTCTCTTACCCACCCGGCCCAGGAGTGGCGTCTGCGGGGGGTTGGTCTTCACCCTGCTGACTGACATTTTTCCCTCTATATTTTCTCCTGGAGGCCCCAGGAGTCAGCGCATATGCGTGTGGCGGCGCACATGCTCCGAACAGCCCCGGTCACGGCCTCATTCCCTCACCCCCTGGCCTACTGCCTAGGCTCCCTCTGGCCTGAGCTTCCTCCAGCCTTCACTGGGGGTCGCCCATCAGCAGAGGGGCACAGCGCTTCCTCCCCGGAGAGGAGAGCTTGCCTGTCGGCAGCTCAATCCAGCTCTCCCCCCGTGCCGACTTCCGACGCCCGGGCTCATTCCCGAACTGGGGTCGCCGGCGTGGGCTGAGGTAAGGTGCCAGCGTCTCAGCCCTCTATGCCACCGGGCCAGCAAATTTTTATTTAAAAGGTAATGTTCATTTGTTTACACTATGAGCACAACTCTAGCACAGTAGCAAGTGTAGTGTAGCACAGTGTATGCAACTATAAACTGTCCCATAGAACTGCTTGATAGTTTGCACAGTGTTACATTTAAGAACTAAGTAGGTCATTAGTTCTCCACTTATGCCAGCACCAATCCCACACAACACAGAGCGTACTCCTTGACGCAGAACAGCAAAAACTCAACAGGGACCTGTGCACTCATATCTGCGTGTGAAGATGAGGCTGTGGTTAAGAGGTCATGGGAGTCCGATGCCTACAGTAGCATAAGTGGGGCCTGGACAACATTTTAAGACTTTAGGAGGACCGTCTGTCCTTCTAGGAATGATGTTGGTTGGTACTGGGACACTCCCCAAAGAGAAGTGATGGTCTGAAACAGACTAGATGAAAAACCGGCTTTAAAATGCACCCTTCCTGACATAATGATCGGCAAACAAATTAGTCAAAAAAGGCAGGGCTGACAGTAACTTGTAGGTCTAAAACTGTTATGGTGCTGAAAACATCAAAATAAAACATGCACGTACTTGGCAAAGAAACAACATACAGTAAAACAGCAATAAACTCAAAACTTAGAGGTCTACATGGATGAAACCCAAAGTTCTGTCATTCCGCTAACAAGATGTGCTCTTGATGGTGGAGAAAAAGGAACTGAGGCAGTTGGGGCCGGCACCACTATTTATGCCATCAGTGCACAAACCACCATACTCGGTGCCATACCGATGTGTATGGTGCATGCCAGCCTCAAAAGTTCTAATTCCTGTAGGGTACCGGAGCCTTCAGCCCTAAAACCAAAGAGTGGGGCTCCATAGAGAAGACTGGTTTTTGAAAGATGAACCTTTTATTCTCCCCTAAACTCCTTCCAATGGACCATATGCAAAATGAGTCATTTCAGTGCAGCACGTTCTTCCCAAAGAAAAAGTTTAAATAAATAAAATCATTGGGGGGTGCAGGATTAATCAGCTACATTTTAGTTTACTGTAGGGGTTATTTTTGTGCTCTGTAGCCGGAAGTAGAATAGGCCTGTTCTGTTGCAAAAAATACACAGAAATGTAGACTTTTCCCAACGGATACAAGATTCTACAACTCCCACAGTTTTCTGCAAAACATGTTCATCAGTTTAACAAAATGGCAGCTAACGTTAAAGAAAAACCATCATTAAAAGTAACGTTCCCACCCTTGAAAGCTGTACCCCCAATTAAGCTTTTCACATAGGAAAGAATTTTTTCCTGCTGTTTGCTTAATTTTAATTTTAGAAGTCCAATATCTTCCAAACATGAGCAGACACTGCGCAGTTCCATTTCATCTAATGGTGCACGCCGCACCGTCACCTACAAGCATTATATATATTAGCGAGTGGTGCGTGCCGCACCATTAGAGGAAATGGAACCACGAGAGTCCACCATGTTTGGCAATCGCAGACTTTACAAAATTAAAATTAAGTAAGTAAACTGCAGGAAAACAAAGTCTTTCCTATGCTAAAAGCTTAATCGGGGGTTACAGCTTTCAGGGGTGGGAGTGTTACTTTAATGACTGTTTTCCTTTAAAAACAAATTGCAGTTCACTTGGTGCAGCTCTGTGGAATTCTCTGCAAAGTGCTCTCAAGTTTTTCAGACATCGAATTACGATTCTGCTGGAATTCCTCGAGCAGAATGCCATATTCCACATAGCTCTAAACAGTTAAACTACAGTATATAGTTAAAATATCTGGCAATGTCCCATTGGTCCTTTTAGTAATATGGTTGTTGATCATAAAGATTACAGAAATTAAAAAAAAATTGCATACATCTGTCTGTTCCTCATCTCCAGTATATTAATGTAAGCATTCAACACCAAATATTGTTTTACAGTAGTTATCGGTGGTCGAAGTCAACCAGGTTTACACATCTGTAAATCTATCAATCAGTGAAAGCGCTCCTACTGAACTTGAGTTCTCATCAAACTATACAGATTTTGCAGGGTTTTTTTGCTACTCAGCATGTGTCAACTTTAAACACCAATAATTTAAAACTGGTTACTTTTGGGGGGGGGGGACTAATACAAAATGTACTGTACCAAACCCTAACAAACTGCTGATTTTCAAAATTTATCTCCTTATATTTTTAATGAAAACTACAACTGATTTTTTGTGACAAGTGAAAAAAAAACGCATTCCAGACCCCAAAAATCTCACAAATTATTTTACCAATTTTTTGGCAAATTTATCAAATCATGATATATCCTAAGAAAAACCTGAACATTTTCAAGTATACTTTTTAAGATGGTGGAATTATAAGCCGGGGAAACAGCCCTTTGATGTAACCAGCCCTTCAAACCATAACTAGCCCTCTGCTATCACACTACTATAATAATAACAGATAAATAACTAGATGGACAGACAGCTACAATCAGCTATCACCAGAGTAGAACTGATAAGACAGAGATGACGGCAGGCTAGATTTTTCTGTTCCTTAAAGAGCTAGAAGAATCAAAATTAGCAAGCGGAAAATGTTATTATATATATTTTTTTAAATAGAATAATGTATGGGTGGTGTGTGTAATAAGAAGTTTACACACACCCGAGGTGTTAGCTGCTTTGTGAAAAGCATCTAACAATAAGGGTGTGTATAAACTTCGAGTTTACACACACCACCCAATATTTTATTTTATATAATTGCTGGGTTTCCCTTTTTCGCCATAGCAATTACTGTATAAAAAAATACCACACGTTCCGGTGTGGCTGCGCTCCAGTTCCATTTTCAGCCGGTCAAGTGGTCTGAGATTTTTAAACATTTTAACATTTTTTTCTTATCCCCATATACAGTATGCAGAAAATGACAGTTTAAAAAAAATAAATAACATACCGCCAAGTTCCTCTGGTGAGAAGGAAGTGGTGAGCGGCAGGAAGGGACACACTGCGGCGGATGCATGCGCAGAGCAAGGGGAAATCATGAGCGTGTTTGCTGCTTTATAATGGCAAATTATGGCACAGTTTCCCTATGGTAAAAAGAGGAAATCGTTAACTATTTAGTCAGTTAACTATTTTTCTTTTACCATTTGCTCATTGGAAGGTTTTCTATATGATAATATTACCTGTGATGCACAGAGCAGTACTTTACCTGGAGACGGACATATCTAGTACTATTCCTCATCATATCTTGTCAGCATTGTGACCTCACTTACTGTGACATCACACATGATTGATCCTGCAGCAAGTAATTAGCTCTTCTTGGTCAGTTATGATGTCACAGACAGTGAGGTAATAGGGCTGGGATATATGAGGAGGACAAGAAATTCAATCATTCCTTCCTTCCTTTCTTTATTTCAAAGGTTTTACCAGGAAAATCATACTGTGCTGGTATCAGCTCATTCACAGATGTGTCCAGGGGGAAGGGGAAGAGAACAGAACAGAACAGATATAAACTGCAATGAACAAAAATAATACTGTGGTAATAAGTATAATAAAACATACAGATTGCAAGAAACGCTTCAAGAATAAAATTGGCATACAGTAAATACCATACGGCAAATCACAGACCAGACAAAAGAACATTAAACTGTGAGCAACAAAACAATAATATGAGGAGCAGGGAGTAGTGACTGATGATCTGGGGGGAAGAGGGACTGTGCTAGCTCCAGTGTGAGATGGAAGTGCACCTCAATATCAGAAGCAACTGCAGGAGTGAACAGAGAAATCACAGAGGAGAGATTTCAGAGCAAGACGGGAAGAAGCAGAGCAAATGGAAGGGGGAAGAGAGTCACAAAATTTAAGCAAGCAAAACGAAAAGGCAGCTTGGCCAGTGGTAGCTTTCATTGATGGGACAGCAAAACAGAAAAAGCAAGCTTTGTGAGGGGAGAAAGAGGTAGAAGGGGGTAAAGAGAAGGGATAAGCAAGATACGAGGGAAGGGAGCCAAACCAAAATTTGAAGATAAAAGAGGCTCAGTGGGTAACGTGCCTGGCATCAAGAGAGTGGAGGGCGAGGAAGGTATACAAAGAACAATGGTTAGTATGCAGGGGTTTGTCAAGGGCAAACTGACAGAAGAGTGAAAGAGGGGGTTCAGTCTAGCTATAGTGGGCTTTGGAGCAGCACTGTAAACAATGTCTCCACAGCTGAAAAGAAAAAAATTACTTACCTTAGTAATTGTGTTTCTTCTAATGGAGTCTTGCTGTATTCTGACAATTTGGCAGTTAGCTCCAGCACTTGAACTGCCCCGGAGAGTAAAGGGTTAAAATTCTATGCCAGGCATACAGCGTTGGGCTCGAGCTCAGTTGGAAACTCTGTCTGTGACACTTTGAAACCAAACCGTCAGAGTCTTACGAGCTAAAACTCACTGACTATATAATGTGGAAATTGTAAAATTCCTACTAGCCAACTGGCAACAAAGACTTTAGATTCCTAAAAGACTCAAGTCAGGAAACCCAAAGACCAAAAACCAAGCAACAAGGAATAAAAAACTTAACTAATCAAACACAAGGCACCCAACACAACAGAAAGTGGGCTGAAGACACCCCTTGGGTGCAACACTGTAACTGTCCACCCACTTCTCAAAACAGGTTCTGAGAGGGAAGACAGGGCAGGAGGTCAGAATACAGCAAGACTCCATTAGAAAAAACACAATTACTAAGGTGAGTATTTTTTTCTTCAAACAACATGAAGTCTTGCTGTATTCTAACAATTGCAGACTACCAAGCAGTACCTCTAAGGAGGAGGGACAGAACCTACTTTTGGAATAGGCTCTGAAGTACTGCTGTACCAAACCTAGCATCACTCCTAGCCTGGATATCCAGAGAGTAATGCTTGGTGAAGGGATGAACTGTTTTCCAGGTGGCTGCTTGGCAAATTTCTAACAAAGGAATATCCCTGGCCGCAGCCAGAGATGCAGCTGTATCTCTAGTGGAATGAGCCCTCAGGCCTGACAGTGAAGTTTTTCCCAGTTTCTCATAGCAGAATTGGATACAGGACACAATCCACCTGGCAATGGTTCTCTTGGTGGCAGGATTGCCCTTACCTACTTCCCCATAAGTGAGGAACAACTGGAGGGAGTCAAACCTGTGACCCTCTGTACATTCTATGTAGTAACTAAGGGCCCTTTAACATCTAAACTGTGCAGCCTCTGCTCTCCTGAGGAGGTATGATCAGTGAAGAACACAGGAAGAGACATAGATTGGTTTAAGTGAAAATTAGAAACCACTTTGGATAAGAACATTCTATTGGTTCTAAGGACCACCTTATCTCTATGGAATGAAATGAAGTCAAGTTCAACTGACAGGGCTTGCAATTCACTGATATGTCTGGCAGAAGTAACAGCAACCAAAAACAGTTTTCCAAGTCAAGTACTTGAGCTCTGCTGAGGACATAGGCTCAAAGGGGGGTTGCATAAGCTGAGCAATGCAAATATTCAAATCCCAGGCAGGAGCAGGATCCCTAAAAGGGGGATTGGTATGAAGCAATCCTTTGAAAAATGTACAGAATTCAGGGTGAGATGACAGAGAAGAAGACTTCCCCCACTGACAGGAAAGCAGAAACAGCTGACAAATGAATGTTGAGAGTAGCTGGTTTGAGGCCTAGGCCATTAAGGTGAACTATATAATCCAGAACTGTAGACAACTCAGCAGTGTCTGGGAATATATGCTTCTTGGAACACCAAATGCTGAATCTTTTCCATCTGGAGTTGTAAGTTTTTCTGGTGGCAGGCTTTCAAGAAGCTTTGAGAATATCCAGAACCCCTTGGGACAGATGCAAGTCTGCATACTCTAACTCTTCAAGAGCCATGCCTTGAGATTGAGTGACTGGAGACTGAGGTGCCAAATCCTCCCCTGAGAGGAGGTTAACAGGTTGTGATTCCTGGGAAGAGACAGGGGAGGATGGACTACTAGGGACAGCAACAGTGGGTACCAAGGCTGCCTGGCCCAGTCTGGAGCAATCAGAATCACTTTGCAAGGTTGTGACCTTACCTTGACTAGAACCTTGAACAGTAGAGGGAAGAGAGGGAAGGCATAAAGAAATTTCCCTTCCCAGTTCAAAATCATAGCATCCAGAGGGACTGAGCCCAAGACTGGGGGTCTGCAACAAAACATAGGAAGTTGGTGATTGTCTGGGGCTGCAAAGAGATCTATCTCTGGAGTGCCCCACCTTGAGAAAATCACTTTCAACACCAAAGGATCCAGAGACCATTCGTGATGGCCCTGGGAAATCCTGCTCAATGCATCTGCTATCACGTTGTCCTTTCCTTGGAGGTGGACTGCTACCAGAGAGGTCTGTAGAGAATAAGCCAGGGACCATATTTTTATGGCCTCTGTGCACATGGCCGTGGACCGAATGCCTCCCTGCTTATTGATGTACCACATGGTGTTAGTGTTGTCCGTCCTGACCTGAACCACCTTGTTCTGTACTGACTGAGAGAAAGCTTGTAGGGCAAGAAGTACTGCCCTGAGCTCCAGGAGGTTGATATGAAGAAGGGATTCCTGAGGGGACCACAGTCCCTGGGCCGTGAGAGCCCCCAGATGGGCTCCACACCCCAAAAGGGAAGCATCTGTGGTAAGAACCAGAGTGAATCTGAGTGACAAATGGAACACCTTTGCCTCAGATTGTCCAGGTCCTGCCACCACTGAAGGGCCTGAATTAAGGTCTGTGTAACAGGAACTAGCTTAGTAAGAGGATATTTCCTTTGGGACCAAAAGGTCCTCAGATAGAACTGAATATCCCTCATCTGAAACCTGGCCCCTTGGATCACTGCCGTGGAAGCTGCCATGTGGCCCAAAAGCTGAAGAAAATGCCTTGCTGGTCAAGAAACCAGAGGGAGGAAGGAAGAGGCCAGCTAAAAAGATGGCTTTTGCCCTTTCCCAAGGAAGGAAAGCTCTTGCCTTGAGCGTGTCCAGCTCTGCTCCTATAAAAGTGAGGAGCTGTACTGGCTCGAGAACTGACTTGGGAAGATTGAGAAGGAACCCCAGGGAAGTGAGAACTTGCTGGGTAACCTGCAGATCTGACTTGACTTGGCCTGGCCCACAAGTAGCCAATCGTCCAGGTATGGAAAGACAGAAATCCTTTTCCTTCTTAAAAAGGCCACCACTACTGCTAGGCACTTTGTAAACACCCTTGGAGCTGAAGTTAGGTCAAAGGGCATTGCTCTGAACTGGTAATGGCCTGAGGGCAATTCGAACCTGAGGTACTTTCTGTGGGAGCACCTGATGGGAATGTGAAAATAGGCATCCTTGAGGTCCAGGGAGACTAACCAGTCTCCTGACCTCAGAGAGGGAAGAACTGTTCCCAGAGTCACCATTTTGAATTTTGGCTTTAGCAGGTGCTTCTTTAGGTATCTTAGATCTAGGATGGGTCACTACTCCCCTGTCTTTTTTGGGGTAAGGAAGTACCTGGAGTACAGACCTTTGCCCTGTATGGGGTAGAAACTCTCTCTATGGCTCTTAAGGCCAGTAGAGAGGTAACCTCTGCCTCTAGAGCAAGGGTTTCTGATGTATCTGCAGGTGGAAAGGATCTGGATCTCAGTTTCGGAAAATTTTTGGAACTGAGAACCAGCCCCTGGCTTACAACCTCCAGGACCCACTTGTCTGAGGTAACAGACATCCAGTCCTGGACAAAGTAAGCCAGCCTGCCTCCTACCAGAATGGGGGAGTCGACCCGGGCTGACACATCAGGGTGTCTGCTTGGCAGGAGCTTTAGGTTGAGGGATGGATGCAGCCCTGCTCATCCCCCTTCTGCCTCTCCCTCTGAAGAACCCCGTCTGAGAAAAGGAAGAAGAGGCCTGTGCTTGGTAGAAAGGCCTGTGAAAAGACCTGCCCCTGCCCCTAGCTTGCTGCCTTTGAGGAGTTGCCTGCCTCTCCTTGGCCTGGGCACTCCTGTAAGTGGACGTGTACTCATCCATTTTCTTCATGTAATTCTCTGTCCGTTCCCCAAACAGAAAATTACCACCACAGGGAAATCCATGGCCTTAGCCTGGGTATCCTGCGAAAGGCTAGTACATCTGAGCCAAGCCATTCTCCGAAGAGCCACAGATGTAGCCATGACTCTTGATGACACATCATTGGAGCCAACAGCAGCACGAAACTGCACCTTTGATGCCTCGATCCCATCAGCAGCCACCCCCTCCAGCTCCTTGGCTAGCTGGGGAGAAGCATGTTTAGCCAGTGCCAGTACAGTGTCCCACCTGGACTTCTGGTACCTGGCTGTATAGGCCATATAGTTAGCCTACCTGAGTCCCAAAGATGATGCCATGTACTGCTTCTTTGCCATGGAATCTATCTTCCTGGAGTCTTTATCTTGAGGGGGAGCCAAGAGAATGTTTGCCTTGTCACAGGCTGCAGCCTGCACTATCCCAACATGGGCATGGCTGCATTGCTGATAAAGAAACTCCATATCTGAGCCTGACAAGGTGTACCTCTTGTCCATTCTCTTGTCAACAGGAGGTACAGAGTTAGGAGACCTTAGAATTTTTTGTCTGTTTCCCAAAGGACTTATGGAGGGGAAGAGACAGTCTCTTAGACTCTGGAATGTCCATCATCTCAACAAAATCAGGCTCCTCCTGATCCTCCACAGCCTCCTCAATAGGAAGTTGGAGGGTTTGAGCCACTTTTCTGTAAAACAGAAAGTGGGGAGGGGACTCAGAAAGCCTAGGAGGGGAAACACCATAAGGTCTGTCTGGGGAGATGTCCGGTTCCACAGGCACATCCAGACTTTCACCGTCATAATCATTCTCTTCAAAATCTCCCTCCTCATCGAACTCCAGTTCATAAAAATCTTCAGAGGAATAATCCTGAACCGGGGGAACCAACCGAACTGAACCATTGCCAGAAGGCGCCGGATCGGTCAGAACCGGACGAAGCGATTCAACAATCCAAATCGCTCTGGCTATCTCTTCGGCAGTCAGAACATGAAGTTCTGGATCAGAACCGGACGATTTATCCTTGCGTTTTCTCTTTGTAGGAACCAATCCCTCAGGATCAGCTCTCTTCTTTCCCGAAGAAGTATCGCCTGGTCAGAGGGCACTCCTTCTAGTTCGGTAGGAACCAAACCAGGCTAGCCTTCCGGGTCAGTGGATTTCTCGGCCTCCTTATCCCTAAGTCTACCTAACCTTTTATCCAACGTAGACTTAGGGAAATTCTTGCAAATTTGGCAGTCTGAATCGAGGTGGTCAAACCCCAGACAGTAAACACAAGTGGTGTGGGGATCGGCCTTAGCAAAGACCTCCCCACACACACTGTAGTGCTAAAACCCAGTGGACCCGTTTTTTTTCTCGGGTTTCTCAGACATGGCCAACCTAACAAAACTCACCCTTTATAAGGCACCCGCCAGGCAAGACTCACCTATCGGTTTCTCACTGTGTTACGGGTGTTGGAAAAAAACATTCAATTCCCCTTTTTTTTAAACCGATACAGACCAGAAACCACACACTAAACTTTTTCACAAAGATTTTTGTCTAAAGGATCAGTTCAGCCGAACCGATCAAAAAAGGTTTACAATTTCCACACAATAACTATCCTACGTACTTACGGTACCACAGACAGAGTCTCGAACCGATAAACGGAACTTAATGCGCACTAAAACCGACAAGTTTAACCGACTCTGAACTGAGCAGAAGAAGAAAATCTCCGGAGCGACTGTTCAGTGAGGCGGAGTAAAGAATCTGACGGTTTGGTTTCAAAGTGTCACAGACAGAGTTTTCAACTGAGCTCGAGCCCAACGTTCTATGCCTGGCATAGAATTTTAACCCTTCACTCTCCGGGGCAGTTCAAGTGCTGAAGCTAACTGCCAAATTATCAGAATACATCAAGACTTCATGTTGTTTGAATGGGGAGAATCATCTTATATGTCATACGCTATATAGAGAATAATGTATGGCCAATCATACACAACAAGGCTATGTTTCCATCGAGGGGCTGAAATGACAGCATTTCGCTCTCGAGGTCCACGCTGTCATCTCAACCCCAAGATGGAAACACATGCCGAGTTGTGTGTGGATGCCCATATTTTATTTTATATAGTATATGGTTTTGTACACAGGAGTCTGAGAAGTGTTCCCTCCACAATGTAAAAACTAAAGAAAACAAAAACAAAAAACTTGCCATTTCTTTGCTCTGTTCTATGACTGAAATTAAATTTACAGACTTTTAGAAGTTAAAAGGTACAAATTTGGGCACTAGGTGGTTAACAGTCAACTAGCTGTTGGGTGAATGAGGAATTTAACATTTTAGACCCTTTGAACTGTGCTGAACAACTGCTTGGAATGTGCACAACATAATTTTGGAATGCACACAACAGTTTAGAATCTGCACAAGGATTTTGAGCAGGCTAATTTTTATACAGAACATAAAGAATACCGGATGGGCAACTATGCAGAACCAATGTGTTCTGCCACAGAGGGATTCTGATTCCCTTCGCTCTCGAGGTCCATGGGAATCAGAACCCCGAGGTGGCAAAACACACTGGTTGTACATAGAGTTGCTCACCCTGTATTTTTTATAGTGTATAGTACTGTGTGAAAAATGTGTTTTGTGAGTTCTTTTGCTTTCAAAATGAAACTGACTCATGCAGTCTCTAGAGGTTCTAGAATGATGTTCTACCACAGTAGGGTAGAACAGCATTCCATGACCTTGGAACTGTGGTAGAACAGCATTTTGAAAGGGATAGAACTGTATACAGAACAACAGTCCACTATACACTATAAAGGATAGCCATATACTATATGCGATATAACAGTGTTCAGGTAGAGAACTGTTCCATGCATCACACCAAGTACAGTCTGCTATGAAATCTTCTAATCAGAAGAAGGGAAAATAAGAAAAAACACTTCAGACATAAGAATTAATAGTTCACTACATTTGAAAGTTGATATTATTTTCAAGCGGTACACCCATATTCTGTCCCTGACATTCAGATATGTGCTTGCTATTCGAACCATGAGAAGGCAATATAGTCTGCAAGGTGGAGCTTTAAAATGTGAACCAGGACATTTCATCTTTGAATCCTATCACAGCTACTAGCTCAGGGTGTGGTCCTCACTCAGCAGTTCACACTGCCACACTTCGCTTCAGTCCTTTCGGATGTAAAACTTGCTAAAAGCAGGACCCTAAGTTGTTGCTGGACAAAGGTACTGTAAAATTTAATGCAGGAGTCTTGAATAAACCCAGCAATACAGATACTTCCTCAGTAATAGCCACACTGCTACTTAAGGAAATGGAACTCGAGAAAGAAATGGAGCCTGCTATGCTATTCTCTACGCTTTAATGGAGATTAGTGCATTCACAGTGTTGAATTTTAGCCAGGCCATTTTTCTGTTGCCACAGCAACATGGTATACCTCTTTACTAACATCACAAGCTGCTGCAGTTTTTAGCATCTCACAGGAGAAATCCAGCACCTGCTCCTACAAGCATGGGCTTTGGACTGAAAGTTCACATATGAATAACCTTTATTTCATGATAAATCATCCAACTGTAATTCTGCAACCAACTGGTAAAACTAAATATTGTGGAACATATCTGATGAAGAGGCAGCACTACGGGGTCTCAAAAGTTTGTATCAAACTTTCTGTTAGCCTAATACAGATATCATATCTACCAAAAGAAACCAACTTTGTTTTGCTCCTGCTAATACTTCAAAGAAATACCGTTTACTTTGTAAAGGTGACAGACAAATGACAGAAGAAGAATCAGCATTTATCTAGTGCTTTTCATACACACTGTATCCCAAAGCACTTTACAAGCAATGCTAGACTGGTAGTGAAGAGAATGAACGTGCAGTGGCAGTCATTCTGCAAATCAACAACCACACAAAGCCTTGGACAACCACATAAACTGGTTTAATGGGAAGGAGAATATTGACCAGGACACCGGGGAAAGTCCCCTACTCTGCGGAGGCAGAGGGCGCTGTTGCGCTGTGGAAGACTGTGGACAAGCACAGTCTGTCCCAGACCATGGAGGAGGACGGTCAGTTTTGTGGACTTACAGAGGCTTCTAAGGAGCTACGATGATAACTTTCTTTGGCACAGAGTTTGGTTTCTGAAGTAATACCAGAGACCTGTTTGGATCAATCTGGCTTGATGGAGGCTGATGGGATTTGCATCCTGAGGAACTTAGATTACAAGAAGAACTAGACGCTAAAAATCCCAATTACTTGCTCTTATTTCTAATGCAGAACAAGAATATATTCAGAGCAAGTCCAGACTTGAAGAGGAACGGAAAAAAGGAAAAGGTCGGTCGCCAGTCCTTCACTTAATAACTAGCAAACGATATCTACTCACATGGACTCCAGCTGTGCTGGGAACAAGTCGCTATTGTTGCCCAAAGACTTGTGCAGGCTGCAGATGAAGCGAGTGGTCACGGAGGGCGCTCTACTCAGAGCAGGATGGATCTATTCGGAAACCGTTGGACTCCTGATCGGTGATGCATACGCGGGTTCTCGATTTGCTCTGGGGGATGTGACTGGTGCCTTGATTTACCGTCGCTGCATTCACGCGAGCTTCACTACTGACATGCAGATTGAGACAGAGGTAGATTTCTGGTGATGCGTTAGACTAATTTACAACTTTGCGAATATTCATGTCTCTGACCCTTCCGACAGCATCTCCCTACCTCAGGACTTTCAGGTACTTTCTCTAAACTTAGGTACTGCAATGACGAGGAGTGAGGGTCAAGTTTCGTCTGAGTTCTCTGATATGAACTCGGTGTCTGTCGCTGCAGTGAAAGAGCTGCCCCCTGTACAAAACCAGGGGTTTTCAAAATCGTTTGCTGGTCTTTTTCATAAACCTGTGACGGCAGCAAAACGAAGGTTCCTAGTTCGTCTCCGCTATGTTGGAGATGCACCTATAGTTCGGATAGAGTTTGGGTGGGGAAACCCTAATTAAAGACAGCATGGGGTTTACTCCTGTAGATGTATACCTTTATCCACGCCTCCAGGTGATAGGAACTATGACATTAGCTTTTGCTCGATGGCATTACTAGACAAATTTTGAAGCTGTATTATGAGCGCAAGCATCTGGTTGATTGATCGAATTTTGGCATTCCTGTGACTAAACCTACTGTTAAAACTGTTACAATTTTATTTAGGAATGAGGGTGTTGATGTTTCAAATATTAAATTCTGTTAGAAAAGCAATGTTCTACTGTGGAGCATCCCAAACCAATAATTGACGAAAATGGCTTCTGGAATGGGGGTGGACTTTTAGGGTCCAATTAAAACACACGGATAACGAGTATTCAACATTTACCCAGCTCCTTTTTGGGTAGGGATAGAGGGATATTATTTTATGCTGGTCAACCTAAAAGCTGTTATAAATGTGGCGATTTATCGATTTGAATAACGATTGTACAGCTATCAAATGTTTTCTTTGTGGCTTATTGGGGCACTCTGCAGACCAGTGCACTGCACCCCTATCTGTAACTTATGTGGGGATACTGCTCATAGCTTCCAGGGATGTCCATGGGCGGCCCATAATTCGAATCTGTCTCTGAACATGACACACTTTTGTCACGAGCAAAAACCTAGGGGCATGAGGTAGGTCATGTCTCCTCCGGTTCGGGCGCAGGGGACGGAGGTAGTAGTGATTTGGTTTCTGGAGGTATGGACGGTGAGTTTAGTCAAGAGGGTGCCCACTGTGGTTCCACCTTTACCTTCTCACACTATTGAGAATCCTACACTAGCTGCTACTGAGGTAGTTGGCGCTTCTTTACTAATCCGCAGGTTTCACCTGCACAAGATCCGTCCATTTGTCTCACCTCTTGATGAGGCTGGAGAGACAGGTTTTCTTACTGTAGAAGGTTCTCAGGCTGCTAATCCCACCTCTTCTAAAGAGGCTGGCTCAGATCAAAGGCAATCACAGCTAACTCTTTCTCCACTACCCCTTACTAACAGATTTTCAGCCTTTTCCTCATGGGGAGAGTTGCTAGATAAGGAGAATCCCATAGAGGGAATTTCCCAGGTTTCTAGTCAGGGCCTATCTGAATCGATATTGCAACCCCCGTTGGATCAGTCGGTACAGAAGCTGTAACCAGGTTCATTAGGAAACATTTAAACAAACCTCCTTGATTTCATGAACCTGAGGGTGGCGTGTTTAAATGTTAACAGCATTAAATCGTTCTATAAACGTAGGACAACTTTCGGTATATTAAGTGATTTGGAGTTTGATGTTTTTATGCTACAGGACACTAGATTTCATACTTTAGCGGAAACATCTCAAGCTTCCAAGGATTGGTGGTGGGGTGCCGGTGTGGTGCGATGGAGGCTCGGAAGCCTGTTGTGGGGTAGGTTTTGTTTTTTCTACCGATGTACAGGTTTTACGCCTAGTGGACAATGAACCTGGTAGGCCTTACTGTTGGATGTGGTTATCAATACATTGTCTTGTAGATTGATTACCATTTATGGCCCACAATCCAAAGCTTCAAGGATTGATCTCTTAACTAAAATCCAACCGTATTTATTTACCAGTAGACAGATTTTTGGGGTGACTTTATATAAACTTCCAAATCCAGGGGAAAAGGGAAAACAATATTGTGATAAAAATTTTTGAAATCTTTAGTTTTGCAAGCTGGTCTGAAAGACTTTCAAACCGATATGTCGAAGAGGTGAAAGCAACCTTTTATAAAGGAAAGCTTTTTTCTAGGATAGATTTTTTATTTTTGAAACATAATTTAGATATTTCAAAACGATTTATTATTCCCATAGAAACTTCCGATCACATGTTGATTGGGATTAGTATTGCATTACCCCCTGTTAGGGGACCAGGATTGGGGTTTTGGAGATTAAATGTCTCATTATTAGCAGATCCGAATATTTTGTCAGGCCTCAAGTCTCTGGTGGAAGATAAGGCCTCGACAATTTTTCTTTATGAGGATATGGGAGCATGGTGGGGAGATTTAAAAAATATTGTTATCCAATTCTTCAGTTGCAGGGGAGGGTTCAGGCCAGAACGAAATATAGGGATTATTTAGCTTTAGAAATAAACTGGGAGAATTGCTATCGAGTCAGAGTATGGAGGTTGGACCTTAGTGGAGAAATTAGTTTTATAAAACAGAAAATGAAATCTTTCCAATATGACAGGCTATGTTCTCTTCAACTGGAACAATCCTTTGGTACTCATGGGAAGGCAGAAAGTATTAATCCATATGTTAGTTGCCAAAATAGACGGAGAGAAAATTGATATCAGGCCTAATGACTCCCAGGGTACTTTAGCTACCGATAATGTTTCCATTATGAATATTATTGTACAACGCGTAACAGATATGTTTGGTTCTCAGTGGTACACTCTCACCACCTCTACTGCAATTACTTCATGCAGCAGCTCTACCTCAACTTTCACCAGATTTATGCGATGCTTTGACTGCCCTTTTCTAAGTCAGAATTGGATAGGGTGTTTAAAATCTTCGAACGGGATTTCACCTGGTTCAGATGGGTTACCTGCCAATTGTATCATTTCTTATGGGAGATAATTCCACTAGAAATATTAGAAGTCTTTAGATTTTTCAGAAGGAATGTTGTTTACCAAATCAAATGTATGAGGGCTTGTTGTTTTTCTGTTTAAATCAGGTGATTCTACTAATTTGACTAATTGAGGCCCCTCACTTTGCTGAATACTGATTTTAAGTATTTGCTAAACTGTTGGGGAATAGACTGGCTTCAGTTATGGATGTACTGATTAACTCATCTCAATTGTTCCTTTCCAGGATGTAGTATCACGGATGCTTTATTACTGCTTAGGGAAATAGTGGAGGTGATGGTAGACATCAGGATGGGGCGATCTAGGTTTTTCTTGTCAGCCTAGACCAGGCCAAGGTTCGATAGGGTGTCCCACTCCTATTTATGGGATTGCCTATTGGCTTATGGGATCCCACAAGATTTTGTGGACTGGCTGAAAATTTACTCTGACCTAGCGTATGTAATCCCTATGAGA
Organism: Neoceratodus forsteri; assembly: GCA_016271365.2. Taxonomy (NCBI): domain Eukaryota; kingdom Metazoa; phylum Chordata; order Ceratodontiformes; family Ceratodontidae; genus Neoceratodus; species Neoceratodus forsteri. Next base: position 711,051,234 of record CM057449.1, on the reverse strand, counting down.
ATGGCTGGATGGGTCCGAAAATTCCAGTACTTAGGGGGGTGCGTCAAGGGTGTCCTTTGAGCCCACTCCTTTATGTCTTTTTTATTGACCCTGTCATGAGATTATTACAAAGGTCCCCGAATATTTTGGGCATATCAGGGGCTTTTCATCAGCGGACAAAGTACTTGCATATGCTGATGATATGTGTTTGATTGTTCAGGATCCACAGTCTCTGCTCACTGCTCTCCGTTTAATTCAAGTAGTGGGGAAAATTTCAGGAGCCACCTTAAATATTGGGAAACTAAATGTCTGGCCTTAGCGGGTTTTCCAGAGGATTCTAGGATGGTTGGTGGTTGTGAGGTGGCTGTAGACCCTTGCAAAATTTTGGGCGTTTATTTTGGCTGCAAAGCAATGGCTGAATACAATTGGTCTAGACTGTTATCAGTAGGGAATGACATGGTTAGTAGATGGAATAAATGGAAAGTGGGAAAAAAAAAGGGTTTACTTGATTAAGTCCTTTCTGGCCCCGATATTTATATATCTTAGTGCTGTTTTTCTGGTACCGAAGAAATTCGAAGCGTCTTTATCCAGACTGTTTTTCACTTGTTTCTGGGGGAGCAGATTGAATCCGATCAAAAGGTCGGTACTCTACAAACGAGTCAAAGATGGCGGTGTAAATATGCTGAACCCTATATTATTTTACTTCACGATCTTTTTTTACATGAATTTAGTCCCGATAATAAAAAATTCTACTAAAACAATGGATTAAATGGGTTCTCCGATACTCAAAGGAATTTTGTCAGAATGGGATAAGGATTATTTTTCCACAAGAATAAAAGGCCCCTAGGCTTGTGAAGAGGTGGGAGGAGGTTTTGATAGGGTAATTAAATGGGATATTGGCTATTCAGTGGCCCAGACCTTTTCTAGACGGCATTTATATGATGAATTATTGATAACACAGTTTCAGATCGACTTTTTCCCATTTTACTAGCGTCCAACAAAAGTTTATATTCATGATATTACTGACCAAGTATATCCCTGAATCTATGTGGGATACAATTTGGTTAGGTGTACACCAGAAAATCAATATTAAAGGGAATCAGAAACATAAATCACTTCAAGAGAGATATTGTCCTAGGAAAGTTGTCCTAATGTTATAGAAACAATGGATCATTTATATTTTTCCTGTCCGCTTATCATCCAATTCTGGATGTTGTCAAAAACAGATGGAAAATTGGGATACCTATACCTCCCGCCCCTACTCTGTTATTTTATGGCATTCTAATTCCATTTTGCTCAGAAGCATTTGCATATTTAGGATTGTATGTGCTTTTTGTATACTGGATCTGATATGTAGATGTCGCTAGTTTTGCAACAACAGAATATCCCGCTTTGGAGCTGTATTTTATTATTGTAAAGGAATTTGTGAAGTAGTATTACTGATTTCCATTGTGATACTACAAATGAATTGGTTGACAATGGTTCTTTCAGATTTTTTGAAAAAAAAAAAAGGGGTGATTGTTTTATCTCTTATACATTATTACACAGTCCAGTATTTGTTGACTTGAGTTATTTCTACTATACTTAGATAGCCTTTTATTAGGAACTGTTACATTTTGCTTGACATTATCAGGTTTTAGTATTTAGTTACTTTGGGAGAGCATAAGTGTCACTCCTTCTGTTGAGTTTGAAATGTCTTAAAGTGTCCAATGGAGCTGTTTATTTCATATTACAGTTGAATTTATTTTTCTTTATTTTGGTCTATATGAATACCTGTGTAAATGCTTTTGATTTCAATAAAAAAATTCCCCTACTCTTGCAAAAAGTGCCATGGGTTATTTTACTTTCACCTGGACACCCACCAGGACAGCACCAGAGATGAGTAGAAGGAACCTTGGTTTAACATCTCATCAGAAGGATGGCACACCCCAACAACACTGCACCCCACCCTCATTACCATACTCGGTGCTAGCATTTAGGTATGAGCCCAATCCCAGTGTGGGACTAGAACCCATGACCTTCAGGCAGAAAGACATACTGTATGTGCTACAAACTGAGCCATGCTGACACCGTCAGCACCCATATTTCATGTGGATAAGAGGGATGCATTTTGGCTGTGCTGCTGTGGATTTCATGTGTGCCCCACAAAGATGGATCCCCTGTGGGTCCCAGGTACCCCAGTCTGATCCTAATCCCCAAAACAAGTTACTCACCTGTAGTTGTAGTTCTAGGGGTGGTATATGATACATCCACACTTCTGGCAGAATTACTTTCCCCTCTAAATCTTGCCGGAAGGTCTTCAAGCTGGCTCCTTCCACCGGTCCATGTGGTATTCTCTTCAACACCGCCTCATGATGCCAGATCTGACCTGCTGGTAGCCTGACCAGTGTGCCACTTGCCAGGGGAAGTCAGGTGGGTTGTGTACACCATATTTCACTTCTAGAACTACAGTTCCAGGTGAGTAACTTGTTTTTCTAGGGGCGTGAATATGGTATACTTATCCAGATTCCTAGCAGTTCTCCATGAGGAGGGGGCAAGGTGCACACCCCTTATTTAGGGAACAGAAGCTGGAGAAACAAGGCCCTAAAACCAGCATTCCGGCGTGACTCAAGGTTGATAAAGTAATGGGAGATGAAGGTGTGTGCTGACTTCCAGGGAGCAGCCCTGCAGATCTCCTGGATACAGACATCCCTGGAAGTAGCCACTGAGGCAGTGGTATGTCTCGTGGAATGAGCTCTAAGCCCTACTGGAGGCTCCCTTCCCACCAACCTATAGCAGCGGTCGATGCAGGAGACTATCCACCTGCCAATCACCTGTTTTGCTGCCAGTCTACCAGGTATGGCATCAGCTTAGGTGACAAACAGCTAGGAACCTCTCCCTGAACTCCAGCTGAGCGCTCCTTATAGCAGCCAAGCGCCCGCCTCAGGGTCCAGGGTATCCGGAGGCTCGGCCTCCAAGGAGTGATTGGTGAAGTACACCGGGGGAGACTGATCACCTGGTTAAGGTGAAACTCCAAGACAACCTTTGGAAGGATCTTCAGGCTGGGGCAAAGGACAACCTTGTCCCTGTGGAAGACCAGATAAGAAGACTCCACTGAGAGTGCATGGAGCTCACTGATCCTTCTGGCAGAAGTGATGGCCAGCAAGAAGTCGGTCTTCCATAACAGGTGTGACATTTCACACCTGTGCATTGGTTCGAATGGCTTGCCAATGAGCATGGCCAACACCAGCAACAAGTCCCAAGGCAGTAGTGGTTCACGCACCAGAGGGGAAATGTGGTAAAGGCCCATAAAGAAGCACCTGACCACCTTTTACTGTGCCACCATTGGCATGTCAGCCCGGTTTGCAGAGATGGCTGCCAGGTGCACCTTGAGGGTCGACAACCGAAGATCCAACCTAGAGAGGGACCATAAGTAGTCAAAGATGCTAGCCATAGGACAAGACAGGGGGTCAAGCTCCTTGCCCTTCACCAGATGGAGAGTCTCTTCCACTTGAAAGCATCACATCAATAAGTTGACTCCTTCCCAAAGGCCTCCACCATATGGAGGACCTCGTCGGAGAGACCCAGAGCCTAGAACTCTAGCTGCTCAGGAATCAGGCTGTCAAGTGCAGGGATTGAAGGTCTGGGTAGAGGACCTTCCCCCAAGAGCAGGTCTGAGTGAAGTGGCAGATGCCACGGAGGCCTGCTGCTGAGGCTAAGGAGATTGGGGTACCAGAACTGGTGTGGCCAGTCGAGATCCACCAGGATCATCCATGCCTTGTCCCTCTGAGATTTTTTTTTTTTCCCCTCCTTCCTCCCTCAGGCACTCCTACTCTTCGGGAGACACCTACAGCCTGTTATATCCCCGCTCACCTATCTGGCATCTAGGCGGTCCATCCCCCGTGAAGCCGTGGTTGTACCCCCCAGGCAGGTACGGGGTGAGGGCCCTTTCACCTCGTGTCTGTATTTCGTCGGGATGCTGGTTCTGGTGCCAGTAGGGGCACTGGGGATCAAACCTGGTGTCTGCCCACCAGGAGCGCTTGAAGGTGTTTTTCTCAGTGTTCGCGGCTGTGTGCGCCTGATCGCCCAGGCGCCCAACGTCCAGCACGCCTGCCCACCCCTCGCTTCAGGCTGTTGTACTGGCTCTCACCCGAGGTCACTCAAGCGCCGAGTCTGGACACCCTCCTCCCCCTGGAGAAGGTGAGCTGTCCGTAGGACACGCAAGCCTCCTCCCCCCGGCCAGCCCTCCAGCTCCCAGGCTTGTTCCCGAACTCAGGTCGCTGGCATTGCAAGCAGAAATCCAACCACTGCGCCGACGGGCCGGCTGTCCCTCTGAGCTTTGATCAGGACCTTGTGGATCAGAGGAAAGAGAGAGAAGGCATAGAGGAAGCCCAGTGTCCAGAGCCTCACAAAGGCATCCCCCTGCAGTGTACCCCACTGACGGTTGTGAGCACAAAACAGGCTCAGCTTGGCATTCTCCTGGGAGGTGAATAGGTCCACCTGAGGGGTGCCTCACTGGGAGAACAGCCAGTCTATCACCATCTGGTGAAGAGACCACTCGTGAGATAGCTCACCCACTTGGCTGAGAGTGTCCACCAGCTAGATGGACACCCCAGCCACATGAATCGCCAGAAGGTCCACATCCAGATTGAGCACAAGGGTCCAGGTGTGGAGGGCTTCCCGGCACAATGGGAGGGAATGTGTTCTCTGCCCTGCTTTGTTGAGGTAGTACATGGTTGTCGTGTTGTCCATCTGGACCTGGACAACTTGACCCCCAAACACAGGGAGCGAAGGCCATCAGTGCAAGGCACACTGCCCAGAGCTCCAGCAGGTTGATGTGACATCAGGATTCCTCAGGGACCAGAGGCCATGGACTCTGTGCTCCCCCAGATGAGCACCCCTGTTCATCACGGAGACATCAGTTGTAGGAGTAATCATTGGCTCTGGGCGGACAAACGGGACTCCTTCCTGGAGATTTTCCAGGACCAGCCACTACTGGATGGCCTCCCACATCTGCTGAGTCACTGTGACCATCTGGTTGAAGCAGCCTTGATGCTGAGAACACTGGTAGGCCAGGCCCCACTGCAGGGGACACAGTCTCCAGCAGGCTCAATGGGCCAAATTGGTGCAGGACACAATGAAGCCCACAAGGCACAGGAATTCCCCTGGCAGAACGCAACTGCCCAACCTGAAATGATCAGGCAAAGACGGTAAGATCCTCCGCCCTGTCCGCTGGGAGTCGGGTTCGGGCTCAGCAAGAGTTGAGCTCCACCCCAATGAAATAACTCACATGCAAGGGAAGAGTTCTGACTTGGTCTTGTTGACCAGGAGGCCAAGGCGTAACCAAGTCTGGAGGGCCAGGACCCAGGATCGCTCCACCTCCACCCTGAAGGGGCCTGCAATTAGCCAGTCATCCAGGTATGGGTCGACCCGGACTCCTAGATGCCTCAGGAGGGCTGCCACCACTGAAATGCATTTGGTGAAGACTCTGGGGGTTGAGTAGAGACCGAAGGGCATGGCTTAGAATTCGTATAGGGTCCATGCCGCTTGGAACTGGAAGAACCGCTGGGATGTATGGATGAGGACATGAAAGAAGGCATCCTGAAAGTCCAAGGAGCAGAACAACATACCCTGCTCCAGGGACAGAATGATCTGGTTCAGAGTGACCATTCTGAAGGTGCACAACCGCAGAAATTTGTTCAGGTTGTGCAGATCCAAGATGAGGTGCCAGCCCCCTGTCTGTTTCGGGACAAGAAAGTGGAGATGAACTCTGGATCAGCTGGGGGAGACGGTCTGGGACAAGAACTACCATCTCCTTCCAGAGGAGCTGGTAGATGTTCTCCCAACGGGTGGGTAACATGTTTGCGGACACCACATCCTCCCAAGGGTTTCAGCTGGGCAGAAGAGCCTCAAACTCCAGCGACAAGCCCTGACCGACCACTTCTAGCACCCACTTGTCCGTGGTAAAAATGGACCAGGTGGAAAGAAAGTGGAAGAACTGGACCCCCACGGGAGGAGCCAGGATGGGCAGGGAGGGGGCACCCCCCAACCCATCACTGGGCAGGCTTAGAGGCAGAGTCAGAGCCAGTGGAGGACGTCAACCGCCAGGCTTTTGGACCACGGAAGCAACAGACTTGAGTCTGGGGGCACCAGGCCTGCTGCTTGACCATCAAATGAAGGTCAGCTGGGAGCTGAGGGAGCACCTGGTCAAGAGTTCCCAGCAATGCATGAGTGAAGTGGGCCATTATTAGGCCAAACTAGCCTGCCTATGGCCGAGAGATGAGATGAGATACACTTTCTTGGTCACATCCCTGACACTGCCCATTTGTCGGAACTGAGTCAGCAATGAAGCCTTCAGCCAAGGGGTGTTAGGTAAACCTGGAGAGGGAACCCATAGGGACTGCATACTTGTGAGCCATATGGGCCGTCTGCATAGGACAGAAGGCTGGATGTTGCCAGAGCTCCAATGCGGGCCCAAGAATGGCCTCCGCTACTGGGAAGGCGACCCCAGGGAATTTGTCCCGATCAAGGATTTCAGTAAGGGGATACTTGGCCCATTTCTGTACACCTCCAACTGGATCCCCGTAGCTTCCAAGATCAGGCGAAGCATGGCCCCAAAAGAGGTAGGACGATGGTCCGTCAACAAATCCTCAGATTCTGAGGAGTCGTTGAAGATCAGCCAACCCCCCCCAACCTTGCAGGGCTTATTGGCCTGAGTGACAGTGACCGACAGCTGTCGAGAAAGCACGGGAGTAGTACAGGCATCCCTGGATGGGGGACCATCTTTAGGCTGAATCGGTGGGGGTTCCACCTGAATGGGCAAAGAGGCCGGAATCAGCCAAGCCGGAACAGTTTTGGGCCGAGGTGGCAGCAGCCAAACGAGTGCTGGGGTAGGAGCCAGCACCAGCTTAGACCCAGCACCCAAAATAAGCTGCTGCCACATGAGCTCCTCATAGCGCAGACACAACTTGCAGTGGAGCCAGTCCCCCCTGAAGAGGAAGAGGAGGAATAGCAGGGGTGCTGCTTTCCTGAGTGTTGAAAGTGACACCGGCAGCTCTGGCAAGGGCTGCTTGACTTCAAGCTACGAGTCTTTGACCTCGACCGCCGGTGGACCAGATGGCGGGGAGAGGCATGAACCGGCGAGGGACACTTAGGGTCCCCTGCAAGCTTGGTGTCCTGAGGGTTAGGGACCGGGTCAGGGGGCTTATCAGACCCACCCTGGGACTGGAGTCCTAGAGAGGTAAGTATTCCCCTTGTCCTGCAACAATGGGTCAACCGGGTCATGGAAGATGTCAACAACCTTGTCAACCTGCGTCTTGGCCAACAAGCCCGACAGGGACACCATGGGGCCAGCGACCTGGACAGAGGCATCAGCTGGAGTCGATAAAACAGGGTCACGGGAGAGTAAGGCCTGGGAGCGCTCGCGGCCCCACACCAATGACAGGACTTTTTTACTTTCCTCTTGGAGTCCTTTTTGGAGGATATGGAACCATGGGAAGAGCCCTTCCCAAGGGTAGGGAGGGACTGGCATAAGTCCTGGAATGTCCTGGTAAATGAGGTGCCAAAACTCAGTGGGAATAGTGTGGACACTGAGGAAGCGCCAGCCACGGCCTGAGCTACAGCTTCTTTAAAAGCCACAAACAGATTAGCGGACCCCGCAGCCATGGAGACCACCTGACGGGCGTCCTTAGACTGAACAGGAGGACCTAGCTCATCAGGACAGGCCAAGAACAAGTTGTGCATATCGGTCCTCCAAAGTGGACTGGTGAAGAGTGCGGCATAGGCCGCAAGCCTGGGGATTGTGGTCATGGTCCAGGCAGTAAATGCACATGGCGTGAGGGTACACGCATGATATCTTTTGGCCGAACAAACACACCTTAAAACTGGGCGCCGACTTAGAAATAGTGGAATCCATGACACTACTACAGACAAACCATGGAGCGAACAAAGGCCTAGGTATTTTGGAAAAAACAACAATAGGGCCTACACCAAGCATGGAGCTGCGATGGAGCGAACCTGCTTCTTCCAGTGGAAAGGAAGATTTGGCATCAGAGGGCGGTACCGAGGAAGATACCACCCAGGTGAGTGGGAGGAAAAAGTCCTGGCAAGATTTAAAAGGAAAGGAATTCTTCCAGAAGTGTGGATAAGTACACCATATATCCATGCTCCTAGAATACATATTACATTGTATGGAATACTTTCTAGAACCCTCCGACCTTTAACACGCTGTAGTGCGTATGTATTCAAAGGAGTAATGCTCAACACCTCTGGCTGTTATCCCCTTTAGTATTGTACGAGAGTAACTGACCTCCACCATTGCCAAGAACTTTCTTGTACTGTTTTACATGGCCATGGGTATATCCCTTTGGAATATGGACTGCTGCATCCAACTGCACTGCACTGTGAACTATGCTTTTTGTACCCCGCTGTACAAAAGTACCTCCATGTAAACAAGATATCGGATCTCATGGGGCCATCCCACCACCTGTTTGAAGCAAATGTCAACAAAGAAAAAAAATACTCAGTATAGTAATGTTTCTTCTCAGGAATCCATTAATTAACCTTACAAATGGCATTATTCTGCAGGAGTGTGCTGCACCAGAGATAGGTGAATTATGGAATATGGAACAGAAGTTCAAATTCTGCACTGCTGTCATGCTCCTCCTGCTGTTCTAACGTCATATCTGTTTCTATAGCCAGGTGGGAAAAGACCACAAAAACAATCTAAACAGCTACCAAATATTTCTAAAATTTTCTTTCAAAATGTTTGAAAAACCCACCTAAATGAAGTAGACAAAAACATGCAGAACTGAAATGATCATAATTAAAAAAATTACTGAGAAATTGCAATAAGTAATGCTCAAGCAACCTTAACACAAGAACTGGCTCTTCTGTGAATCTATTCTTGGGTTCTAGAAGAGGAGGCAGGGTCAAGGTTTGGGAGGCTCATTGATGGATCCCTGAGAAGAAACAATATTACTACAGTGAGTAATTTTGTTCTTCAAAATAACAGGAATCCATCAGAGAAATGCCTTACAAATGGCAGACTCAGCAGCAGTACCTTGGCAAGACTGTTCTAAAACCTATTTAGGAAAAAGGTTCTGCAAAACAGCAGTTCCAAAACTGGCATCCCTCTTGGACTGTACTTGCAGACAGTAGTACTTTGTGAAGGTGTGCATTGTTTTGCAGGTAGCTGCTTTACAAATTTCCTGAAGAGGGATGCCCTTGTGGCTGCCATAGAGGCAGAGGTGCCCTAATGTGCTTGCAGGTCACAGGGAGGTATCTTGCCAGCTTTTTCATAATAAAACTGCATGCTAGAAACTATCTGAGAAATAGTCTTCCTAGCTGTTGGTGTACCTTTGCAACCTCTCCACAGGTGACAAAAAACGGTGTACTCTGGGACCTGATATCCCCTGTCTGGTCCACGTGGTGACTTGGTGCTCTTTTTATATCAAGACAGTGCAGTTTTTGCTCACCTGTACTGGAATGTTCAGGACAGAGAATAGGAATGGTAACTGGCTGGTGAAGTAGAATTCTGACACCACCTTAGGTAGGAACTTCCAATTGGTCTTACAGACTACCTGGTCTCTGTGGAATATTATGTAGTTTGGACCTGTACACTGGACTTGCAGTTCACGTACCCTCCTGGCAGATGTCACGACTAGTGGGAAAACTACCTTACATGTGACATATTGTACTTTAAGTCAGCTGTATCCAGAGGCTCAAAGGAAGCCTCCATCAGCTGGGCAAGATAGATGTTTTCCCATAGAGGGACTGGTTCCCTTACTGGGGGAAGGGGTGCGCAGATGACTGAGGCCTTTGAAAAAACTTTTAAATACAGGTTGCGAGTCAAGGACCAGGTTCTGCCTGCTGATATGTACCCTGACACAGCTGTCAGGTGTACTTGAGTGTTAAAGGTCTGAGACCTAAGCACTGTAAGTGTACCAGGTAGTATAGAACTCCAAACAGCACTGCCTGCATTGGGATTATCTTTCTGGAGGCACACCAGTATGAGAATCTTATCCACATGGAAGAATACGCTTTCCTTGTTGCTGGTTTTTAGGAAATCTTCAGAATCCTTAGCACTTCCTCTGACAAATCCAACCTAGATAATTCTAGCTCTTCAAGAACCATGCCTTCTGGGCCTCAGATGCAGTATTCTGAGGTCTGGGATTGTTATCCTGCCCTGGGATAGAGTCAGCAGGTTGTATCTCTGTGGCAGGCTGACTGGAATCCTGCTGGACAGGGTCAGCAGCACTGAGTACCAAGCTTCTCAAGCCTAGTTTGTGACTATCAGGATCAGGCTGGTTCTCTCCTGAGCTTTATGAGCACTCTCTGTATTAGTGGGAATGGTGGGAAGGCATACAAGAACTTGCCTGTCCAATCCATAGACAGGGCATCCTCTGGAACTCTGCCCTTGGCTGGTGGCCTGCAACAAAAAGTTTGGACGCTGACTGTTCTTTCAAGAGGTAAACAGATCTATTTTTAGAGTACTCCACATTCTGAAGACAGCACTTGCTGGTTCAAGGCCCATTCGTGGTTTCCCTGTCTGACTCTGCTTAGGGAGTCTGCCAGAACATGGTCCTTGCCTGGTAGATATACTGCAAAGTTCTTTGTGTCCAGGGAGTAAGCTAGATCCCAAATCCTCATAACTTCTGTGCACAGTTTGGAGGACCTCGTTCCTCCCTGTTTTTGTATGTATTACATTGTTGTGGTATTGTCTGCCTGAATTTGGTCAGAGGGACCCCGTAGCTGGGAGCAAAAAGGACTGTATTGCCAGCAGTACTGACCTGAGCTTGAGGAGATTTATGTGTTCTTTTAAAATCCGTAATTTTTATTTTAGTTTTATATGTAAAACAACACCCATTTACATTCTCATTCAGTATGCAATACATATTTTCTTTTGTTACATTCAGACAACTTAATATGTCTTTTAATTTCTGGATCCGAATCCTACTCCTAGCCACCAGGAAACACATAACATTAGGATTGTTGGTCTTATAGTTCCAAGCTAATACCCAGACTATAATGTGAAAGTGATTGAGCAGCTTTATATAATCTCCTGATAGGCTCACCATTACTGACTGAATTTGTTCCCAAGACACCCCTGCAAAGTACTCCAGATGCATACTGGTAGTGGATTATAAATCATACACAACCCAAAGACAGGTTGGGTTGTTTTAATTTCCCTCATCATGGAACAAAATCCGGGTAATGATTTAATTGATAAGATACCCACCCTCCCCAACTATTGTTAAAGCTCTTTTTTCTATTATTCAATTTAGATGAAATACATTCCAGATTATAGACTTCATATGTAAGGCTTCTCCAGGACTCCTTTACTGGAGTTATACTGTATTAGTGAGCCAAATTCCAGTTATGACTTTTTTTGCTATTAGAATTAATAATGCCACTATTCTATATTGCATCCAGTTTACTGGCTTAGTCCTAGGAAGAGTAGCTGTCAGGACAAATTCAGGGGTAAACCAGTCAGACACATCAAATATATTACCAAGTTCTTCTAGAATTTCTGTCCAATATTCATGAAGAAATGGGCATGACCAAACTATATGTTCATTTCCCGCTCTAGGGTAACCGCATCCCCTCCAGCAGTAACTCACACCTGTCCCCCCAAACTTGGCTATAATATCTGGGGTTCTAAAAAATCGTACTGTTTTTCCAGGCAAACTCCCTCCAATAAGTAATCGGTTATACCCTAGAGTAGTAAAAAAGTAGATTCAAGCCAAATGTCTGCCTCCAGCTCCATGTTCAATTCTTTTGCCCATCTTACTCGAACCAAATCAAAATCTGGTTTTCCCTTTGTCCGAAGTGCCTGATATAAATGGCTAACAATATGTTATTGGGTTCCCCTTTTATATTTTGGATAATCAGTTTCATTAAATCTGATGGGGATTCTGCTATTTTAGTCAGTGGATCCTCGATAGGGGAAAGTTTATTTTTGAGGGCTAGGTAAGTTTGAAAGAGATTTATGTGTTCTTGATGGTTCCAGAGGACACTTACCATGATATCCTCCCGGTGGGCACCCCATCCAAAGAGTAAAACGTCTGTTGTGAGAACTTTTGATGGGGATTGCTGGAGAAAGGGAATGTCCTCTCTAAGGCTGCTTTCCTCCTTTCATCACTCTAGTGCTTACACAAAGCTCTTTGTGACAGACTCTAACTTGGACAGAGAGTCTAACCATTGGGACTTGTGACCTCTCAGATGGTACTGAGTGACCTCATCTGAAATCTGAAAACAATCTTCTAATTAATCAAAGAGAAAATAAAAAGTACCTCAGATACAAAAGGTAATGGTTGACTGCTTTTAAATAGAGAATAATGGATAGGCAAGAGTGTGTGTTATGGATTTTTTTTTTACACCCAAGGTGTGTGATGACCCATAAACCTCGAGAGCGAAGCTCAAGAGGGTTATACAGTCATCACACACCGAGGGTTTGTAAAATAAATCCATAAAAACACACTTGCCTATCTTTTATTTTTTATAATTGCTGTTTTTTTATGAAGTTAGCAAGACTTAGCGTGGCTTTGTAGGGCTTAGCACGATTTCTATGCTGTGTATTAATAGATGAGAATGCCATAATAACCCGATTTCAGGGTATTATGGCATTTGACAGTACTCATAATCCGGTTGTTAAATAGAGTCACCAGTTATTATAAACTAATATTAGTTTTAGGCAGTACATTAGCTCTTTAAATTCTAAGTTCTTTTCTTAGAATAGGATATGTCTCTGGGGCAGCCATCTCTATGGAGACTGATGCACAGAGTGAAACCATAAGTGAGGGATTCCTGGAGTGAGAACCATTACTCCACGCTCGGGGTAGTGGGACCCTAAGGAGTCATGAGATGATAATCTACATTACCAAGAGACACCTTGCTGACCCCATTCACTCTTTATAAATAAAAGTTTGTTTTTTTTTCTGGTGCATGTGCTGGGTGAAATCTCTTAATGGAGCCCTAAAAAGTAAAAAAAAAAAAATAAATTTTAAAATATATGATTTCCAGTATGCCTAGTTAAGTCTATCTATGCTCTCTGAGCTAGTAGTAGTGTTTTGTTTACTGACAATTTATTTACTGTGTTTTTTAAGAATGCATATCTGCCTTTTCAGTGTGGGGTCTCTTCCTTTTCTATTTGCTTCTTCTGCTGTTCTCTGATCCTGCTTCCCAGGATGCCACAAGTCTCAGGAGATTGTGACATAGGCTTGCTCTAGCTTAAACAGCTGTGTAGTGTAATATTACAATAAGCTGACTAAGTACTAAATTCATTTCTTTTTTCACCTACTTCTGTGCATTACCAGTTAGCCCACTGATAGTATGTGTTTTTTTTATGGCCATTCCCTTAAAGGAAAACTACATGCAAAAATTATAAAAACACATGTTGTGCCTTGTGTTTTTGTTTTTCTGATGGTCCTGGCATTCTGTTCCAAGTGTCTGTGCTAAGTTTTTTTTTTTTACTTTTCCCTTTCAGTTGTATGGCCCCTTGGGGTAGCCATTCAGGCTTCTTTTATTGGCTTTGATCTGTAGTAATTTTCCCAAAATGCCTTGGGGGATGATGTGAATTAGACCCAAGTCTTTCAAAGGTGCACTGGCTTTATTATCAACCAGTGACTGCACTTTACAAAGAAAACTGCTACACGTCCAGAGTAAGTTGGTGCTTAAAATAAATCTGACTTCAGCTGGGGAGGGAGCTCAAACTCTTTTTCAAACCAGTTAAATTTCACAAGCAGTTACAGTTTGATGGTGTGATTAGATTATAATTAGGATCCTGGGCTCTTAGTTCTCATGCAAGGTCTAACTCACATCATTCCCAGAGGCATTCTGGGAAAATTCCAATAGATCAAAGGGCCTGAATGGTTACCCTCAGGGGCCATAAAACAGGCAGGGAAAGTCAAACTCAAAATGTGTTTTTTCCATTTTTCTTGTCCCCAAAAGCCCTCCGACGCTCCATGAGGGAAGGAGCATGACAGACACACAGATGTGCAGATGTCTTCCACAGGGAGCGTCGTCCCACCTGGAACTGCTGTTCCTGCCTGCGCTGCCACCCGTGGTCACCTAGGTGGCAGTGTCATAGCAGAGCTAGCAACCTCCCCTTCCCAAAGGAGGAGAGCATCCACTGGGATGCTCAAGCCTCCTTCCCCCGGTGGCCCCAGCTCGCACCCGAACCCACGTCGCCGGTGTGGCAGTAGGTGAGGCATAGTTAGCTCTGCCCTCCACTCCACTGGGCTGGCTAGTATTCCCTCTCTCTGCAGTGTGACTCCCATGTTGAGTACTGCAAGCTCAGTAGACGGCACGATGGAGTGGATGGAAATTTCGTTTTGCACCATCCCTGGGTGCGATTCAGAATCAGGTCTCATGTTTGGGGTTAGGATGTCAAAAGGAAGTTTAATGAGCTATTGTAGTATAAATAAAAACTAAGCTAATGGTTACTGTTTCACTCTATCTGCTTGCATCATGCAGTCAGCAGATTTTTAATTTAAAAATAAAAGTTTTAAAGGAGCCCCTGATGTCTCAAGTGCCATTGCGAAAAAGCATGATTTTAAGACACAATTTAGCTTACATTCTTTATGTTTTTATGTTCTGCCTCTGCCTTCTTTTTAAAATAATCTGTTTTTGGGAACAATTATTTTGTCATAAGTGAAGGAAGTGATCCCAAAAGCAGAAAAGCAGCTAAAGCAGATGAAGTCGGGGGGAGTGATCATGTTTTCATTATTATGAAAAAGAGGAAGCAATACATAGAAACTATATGTTGAATTGTGAATAAAAATGTTTTTCAAAGCTCCCCAAGTTATCACAGTCTCTTCAAACTTAGTTCTCTACCCACCGATTAACTCTTCACAGTGAAGCATGAAGACTCTACACTAGTGCAGAGATGTTCTCAATCCCCTTTATAATACAGCAAGAGGAACCCTAAGAGCTCTCCACAGGTTGCAATGGAACTGTAAGAATATGGTATATTACATATAAAATAATGATAGCAAATGTTTATACACAGGAAAAAATTGCATCAAGAGAATTAATGAGGTTATACATCACGAATACAAAGGCTTTGTTCATGTAGTGCATCACGCCGACGTCCAGCTGTATTAACAGCGGACCTACTGTCAAATGTTCTTGAAAGGCCTGGAGGCTGTACAGCAGTTCTCATCTTCAGGACATTTATGTGTAGCATCCTCCCCATCTGGGTCCAAATGCCCTCTGTTTGATAAGGGCCTAGATGCCCTCCCACCTGGATCTTGAGGCATCAGAGGTGAGAATTTGTGTTGGAGTTGGAATCAGAAATGGAATGCCATTAAGTAGGTTTGGCTGGCAGTATAGCCTAGAGGCTAGAGTTACGAGCTGTTAATAAGCTTGGTACATCCAGCAGACCTGGGTTTGATTCCTAGAATCTCCACTTGCATACTGTGTGACTCTGAGCAAGTCACTTTTTTATTTTATCATATCATTATTTATACTCTTGCAGCCCGACCTGCCTACATCCAGCCGCCACCTTCATCCCTGATCAGCATACTGGCTGGCACATTGTTTTACCCGCAGGGGGGACCACCCCCGTGCTGGGCCAAGAACCACTACTGAAGTGCGATTCCACGACAGGCCCACTGGTTGCTGAAGTACGGCCATCAAGCTGCCTCGATCATCTGCCATTTTCCTCCTATGTTTTTTCCCCTGAGAAGTGCGGACGTGCAATGACGTCAAGGCACAATGTGCCAATGTCCGCCGCACTTCTCCCTGTGTATATTCCCACTCCTGTAGTGCCCCCAAATTCCATCGGGGCCGCTGTAGTGCGGTGGATGCTCCAGTCCCTTACCAGGGAAAAGAGAGCAGTCCTCGGATGCTCAATCCTTTCCCTCCCTAGCCAACCCGCGATGACCCAGGCCCATGCCCGAACCTGGGTCGCTGGCGTGGAGCGAGGTGTGGCGTCCAGTGCCTCAACCCTCAGCACCACCGGGCCAGCTCTGAGCAAGTCACTTAATCACCCGAGTGCTCCCTGGTCACCCCTGAAAACAGGCACTTGTGCCTAGAGGGCCTTACCCGGTTACCAAAGAGTAAACAAATAAAATCCATCCACCATGTCAGTGCTCTTCTCAAAGGAGACATGACTAATACTTGTTTGTCTAGTTCGCCTGTTGCTTGGTCCCACTGGACTCTGAGGGACCACTGTGGGATCCGCATATGCAGGCGGGCCAATGGCACTGTTGCAGTGGTTGCTGTCATAAGGCCTAGCAGGGTCTTGGCAGGAACACAGGGGCTGTGAAAGACCAGTTCTGCCTGAGTTGTAAGAAGTTCTGCTCTGTCCAGAGGCAGAAAAGTGCAGCCTTGAGCTGCGTCCAATATCGCCTCTATGTACTGTAGCCTTTGGCAGGGGTCAGCACTGACCTTGGCAGACTGACTGTCACACCAGGTCATTGAACAGCTTCCTGGTGTGAGCTAGGGTGTGAAGAAAAAATTACCACAGTAATATTGTTTCTTCCAAGAGATCTCCCAGTAGGATTAGACATATGCAATCAGTTCAGAATCTCTGACTGCCCTGGAGTTGTAGTGATGTAATGTGGAATGAATGCAAATAGTGGAACTAGAATGCTACCGAATGCTACATTCAAACTGCTGCCTCTAGGTGGAGTGTGTTCCATCTAACAGTCAGATTCATTTTCTCCATCAGACAACTACATGCCCTGAAGAGCTTTCCTCGGCAACTTTACTTTTAGCACCCAATTGTCAAGGCAAAGAAAAACATCCTCTGGAAAGCTGCTGCTACTACTACTGCCAAGCATTTGGTGAAGACCTGTGGAGCAAAAGACAAGCCAAAGGACAAAACTCTGAACTGGTAATGTTCCCCTTCTAGCATGAATCTCAGATATTTTATGTGATTCTTCCTGATCTTGATATGAAGGTAAGCAACTTCATATCTAGGGGATCATATCCAATCCCCTCCTTGTAACAGGGGAATGAGAGTCTGTAGAGAGACCATATGGAACACCTTGTATTCTATGTAGAAGTTGAGGTCTTTCAAAACTCTAGAACAGGTCTCAGCTCTCCTGTTCACTTGGGGACTAGGAAGTATCAGGAATAGAAGCCTCTGTTCCTCTGCCTGACAGAAACTGATTCTATGGCACATTTTTTGGAGTAAGACCTGAACCTCCTCTCTCAACAGGGACATGTGTATCGGGGGACAGGTTGAGACCAGTGGTGGGTGACCTGGATGGATGTCCAGGAGCTCCAGAGCATGGCCTTTCACAGTGATGTCAAGTACCCATTCGTCCGTAGTAATCTCTCTCCACTGATTCAAATGTAGGTAGAGACAACCCCTACAACCACCCCTTGGGGCAACAGTGGTTGGGGGATGTACGACTGCAAGTCATGCTGAACCGATGGGGGCAACGCCACCAGCTCCACTTCCTTTAGATGCTTCGGAATGGCCACCAGGGGGCAGGGGAACTGGTAAGGCTCCTGTTCCCTTACCTCTGCCTTGTTGTCTATAGATCTGTCTCCCACCTCTGGTAGGTGGTGGAAAAAATTGACCCCTTACCCCTGCCTGGTGTGGGGTATAGGGGATTTGACCAACCTTAATGTCATCTGAGATGACTGAAGGCCTCTTAATGCCTCTTCAACATCATACCAAAACAGTTTATTGCTTCTAAAAGGGCCATTCAAAACTGCTGTTTCAACATCATTGGTAAACCCAGTTACTCTAAGCCAGGAGTATCTCCTCATGCAAAAGCCAGGGATAGCTACCCTGAGAGAGGCATCCAACACATCATAGGCTGAATGGATCAGATGCCTACACACCTCAGTCCCTGCAGTTAAGAGTTTTCATTAGTTCGGTTTTGGTATTACCTTCAGGTTAAGGCCTGTGCTGCAGCCTCAGCACTTCTCCAGAGCGTATTCTGGTATTTGATCACGTGGACATGGTAACTGGCAATAGGCCCAATGAGGCACAGGCATAAGTATGTTTACCCATGACATCTAACCTCCCTGATGCCTTATCAGGTGGGAGGGAGCTCATGTGCATAGACATTCTAGACCTGTCATGGGCAACTGTGATTCACCACCGAAACCATTTCTAGCTGGTTGGCATAATGAGGCTTGTTAGATGGTGCAGGGCACATTTTGTCAGTCTTTCTGGGTACAACTGATATGGTATTAGACCTATACCAAGCAGCATAAGTGGCATCCTCCAGAGCTGGACATAGTGGAGGAATAACTATTGATGGTTATTCTGGCACCTCTAAAAACTCCAACAAATTTTTCTTTGTGGCATTTTCCTCTTCCAGGGTGAATCCCATGGCAGCCTGCACTTTCTGCATCATGCTTTGAAAAGAGGGGTCCTCTGGGGGTGACCTTGGGATATTCACCACAGAGTCCTCACTGCAGGAGGATAAAGTAGAGCTAGTACTATGTAAATTCTGGTCCTCAGCATAACCCTCCTCTTCCTCATAATCTTCTCCCATTATGAGGTCTGGGTTATATTCCACCTTGTCGGTGTCCCTCTCAGTGATGGGGATAGAACACCGTGGCTGCTGAGGAGGCTCTTTTTGTATAGTATTAGGTGGCTGCATCGACGGGTTCTGGGGGAGGAAAGTTCCACTGATGTTAACACAGGCTGGTTAAGTAAGCCTGGTAGTAGTCGGTGTATCATTTCAGAGAATTATACCAGAACTGTTTGTGTGTCGACGACACCTATGTTAGAGGTCGTGACTGAAAGTGTTGATGGGGGGTGCAGACCTGGCAATGATGGTGTTGTACCACCCATAATAATCTCAGTAGCACCTAAGCAAAGCCCCGACCTTGGTGTCTGCCCAATGGTCAGAGGGCTGTGGTCACTGCCACCATAGCGGATGCCAGCAAGGTTGAAGAGGTACCTGCTGGCAACAGCGGTGACCTAGAGTGCATTGGGGAGGCCTTGTCCTTATCCTTATCCTGGTTTTATGCTTGTGGGTTCTCTATAGCGATTTTTTGTTAGATTTAGACAACTGCAATTCAGTCAACAGGGCAGGTGATGTGGATTTTTCCTGCATCTGTTTTTCCATCGCTGCCAAAGTTTTCTTCTTTTTGTTTTTTTTAAATCTGCCTTCGCATTGCCTCTCAGCTCACCACTCCTTCGGGCTGCACATCGTCCTGTTGCCCGACGGTCTCTCCTTCTGTTGCCAGCTCCCATCACTTAGTGACATCCCCCATGCTTACCTATGTCCTATAGGGTTCTGACTTATTCCTGCCAGGGTCCCCCGGGACAATGGAAGGAAGTTATAGACTACATGCCCTCCAAGACAACAGGAGTTATGGGGACAGAAGTGGTGCACCTGGGGGATTAATGGTGTGGGGGACGTGGCTGCCATCATCCAGTTCACTGAGGTGGTTGGTTTCCCTGTTTTCAGGGCCCCACCCACCGCCAACACTCATGTGGCTGCAGTGGCGTCCTGGGGGTGGGGACATTCAGCAGCATGTGGTCACCCATGCCACCAAGAACAGCTCCACTAAGCCACCACCAGAAGCCACAACAGAAGTGGCATGTCACGATCCTCTCTCCCTGGGAGAGAAGTATCGAAATGATGCTCTGATTCCCTCCCTGTCAGCCTCCACTCCTGGCATCTGGGCTGGGGGCATAAACCCAGATTACCAGCATGCCAGAGCGATGCCCCATTGCTCAGTGCCACAAAGTTTTTTTTTAATAAAAACTTTACCACACCTCTTTCCTGTGTCACCTGGTAGCAGAGCTGAAGCCCCAACAGAGCTCACATGTTTGAACATTGTGAGAGAGGCCCACACAGCAGACACACATATCTCATGGGTGTCATCCTTGTACATCTTCTCTCTGTACTCACAATACCGGAATAATTTGGCAAGTTCCTTCAGCAGCATACAGGAGAGCCAGAAATCACTAAAAATAATGATTCTTTACTATTTAGGAAAATGAAATGACAGAGGCTAACAGTCAACATTTCCGTGTATGTCTGATGAGTATGATCATGAATGGAGGAGAAATGGGGCCGCCCACATTTATGTAGATACTGGCGCATGATGTCACCGTGGGCAGCCCCTGGCTTGCAAACGTTCCCATGTTGCCCTTGCGCTGGCGTGGGTATAGTTCCAAAGGTGTGGCCTGATGAAGGAGATATCCTCAAAGAAGATGAGTGGTTCTCGAACTACAACCTATAGTCTGGGCACTTGCCTGGTAAAAGTAATAGTCACAAAGAATAAAATCTTCCAAGACAGATACTGTTCGTCAAGTCACAGGATGAATCTGTCATGAGAAGGGGCTTTAGTCAGAGAGTCAAGCACAAGGTTCAGGTCCCAAACTGGAACTGGTTTGCAGACAGCAGGGGCCACATGCAAGGGGTCCTTCAGAAACCTGTGGACTACGTCCAGCTGAGCTCCCGGTTTGGTCCCCAATAGGGGCATGAAAAGCTGAGACAGATAACAGATGAACCTGCACAGAGCAGTAATACAACCCTGACTGAGACAGAGTCAGGAGGTAGTCCAGCACCCTTTGTACTGGGCAAGTGAAGGGGTCCCGGATGCCTTCTGGTTCCATACAGTGAAATGCTTCCACTTCAGTGAGTACGTGTGACTCATGGAAGATTTCTAGACTCCAAGCAGGACAGCCAAAACCTCAGATGAGACTCCAAATTAAGAAACCTTTACATCCTCAAGAGTCGTGTATGGAACCACAGGGACGGCACTTCCAGATGCAGCAGTGTGGGACAGAAGGCCCAGCTGAAAGGGCAGTGAAAATGGAGGTTCTACCACCAATTCCCACAGAACTCGGGGCCCGCTCCAGGGGGTGACCAGGATCATCCTGTCTGTTTCCTGATGGAGGTTAGTCATGACCTTCAGGACACGAAGCTGGGAGGAAAGACAGAAGAATCTTCCTTTCCATCAGAGGGACAATAGGCTGTGCCAGAAATGGTCACAGCCTACAATGAGTGAGCAAGAGAGGGGCAGTTTTGCTGCATTTTGTGGCGATTCAAAAAGGTCCAACTTTGGCCTTCCCAACCTGCTCAAACAACTGGTCAGCAACAGCCTGAGTTTCCACTAATGTGGCTCAACTAAAGACTGACCACCAAGACCATTCAGAGAGCCTACAGTGTGAACAGTGACAAGTGAGACACATTGGGCTACTACCCAGTCCCATACCCTCATCACCTCCTTGCACAAAAACTGGGAGTGTGTAACCCTTTGCTTGTTCAGGTAAAACACCAATATTTTTCCTCCCTGTTTCCCTCATGAGTACTAATGCAAAAAATAAAGTGAAAATAATATGTTTTATTTCTCGGGAGATGCCTCAGTCGCTGCTTCTTACAGCATGCATACGGCATGAGTGCAAACACCATGCATGAATAACCTTGCAGAGAAAGAACTGAAGGCTGGCTATTTTGGTGTATAAGGAAATTAATAACCTCTTTTCTTCTCAAAATGCTACATATCCCCCCTTGGCTTCTAATAACTGTTAAGCGGACTGTCTGGAAAGGCACCCATATGGTGTGAAGCAAATGCATTACTTATTTATGATGACAGACATGACTTTAAATGCAAGAGTAGAGAAAATCATACAGAAGAAGCCCCAAGGGCTTCCATATGTCCTGTAATGAGGGTCATTTGCATATTGGCATAGTCTCTGTACCAAAAGCTCCAGCACCAGCTGAAGACCAACCTAGAATTCTCAAATGCAGCAAAACACATGCCTATAAATCAGGGAGAACAATAACCTCTAAAATCAGCCTTACAATTTACAGTATACCTGCTGTCTAAGAAATTCTCTCGGTCCATTTCCAGACTGTTAGCGATTCCTGAGCTTGACCTCTATAGATACTACATGTGCTGATCTTCTAAGGCATCGAATCCAACCTACTTCAGAGTTGTTGTTTTTTTTAAAGGGCAGTCAGGAAACAGCTGGTACAGCACAGCAGCTTGCTACACAAGATTAATTACTGTACTGAAGAAACATGTCCTCTCTTATGGTGCTTTCTATGTGATTCAAAGGGGAATAGTAGGAACTAAGAACCCCAAATCCAAGTGTGAGACTGGTCCAAATTTGCAGTCTGTGTACAAAAAACATTTTTGAATTACTGGTCATAATTTTTTATTCATGGATGACCCTACTTTTCATTTATTTATTTATTCTAGGATTACAAGTACATTTGAGCCAAAGGCTCTTTTACAAAGGTTCCACGTCAGAGACTGGACAAAACAGTAGTACAAACAGTGGAGCATAGGCAATGTACAATAAAGCAAATACAGGTGGTGCAGAAAAATAGATTAACGTACAGTTGCATAGTAATACTTCGTAGAGCTTCACATTACAACTGCCCGGTTGATATTTTGCTTTATAACCAGACGGTTGTACTCATTTGCTGTCAATCTAGCTTGCGCTACACTACTGGTTACACTCAGCACGAGCTCACTGAACTCCGAAGGAATACCGCCACTTCATCATACAGAAATTAGTCATGGGCATAACAAATTCAGCAGGGAAATAAAAAAAAATCACAATAAAAGTGCCATCCTGACAAAAAAAAAAAAAACATGGAAACGCGCTCTAACCTGACAGATCTAGGAAACCAAGACGACTTTCTGACACTCTCACCGTAACTGTTGATCTTCTTGAATATTTTCTCCACAGAGTCCTGTTTATGGATCTAGCCCAGAGACACTAGGACCCCACAGGACCTAATCTTTTTGGCAGGGGGAATGGCAAGGGCTACTGGCTACGGTGCCTGTACAACAGTATGTGGAGTTACATGCCTACCAATAATCGTTGCAGGCTCCCTCACCTACCTCAGTTCTGTTCGCAAGGAGAGGAACAGATAGGGGAGGAAACACTAGCTAGGGCTTGTGATAAGCTCACCCAAAATGGACAGACAAAGGATGTAGGATAAACAAATAAATAAAACCTAACTACAAACAGTCAGAGAAAAAAAGAAAAAGGGGTACACCAAAGATGGCACACAGAAAAGAGGCAGTTTGGGTGTCTGAGCCAAGCCCTCAATAAACACACCCTCTACCCAGAATGCATTAATCTGGCTGGTAAGAGATAAAATGAATGAAGGCAGCAGCTTTGTATGCATATAGACTTTGGCTAGCAGGTAAGGAGAATAGCCAAGGGCGAAAGTCCCTTGCAAACAAGGTGGGCACGAAAAAGTGCCAGACCAAATGAAAATCAAAGTACCCACTAGAATTGCATTAGGCATTATACCACCAGCAAAAACATGATTTAGAAGTACTACATGTGCCACTCTCTTATGTCCTTCCACTGCAACTCTCTACATCTCTTGAGAAAGCACCCAGGCATGAAACATTAAGACTGTTGTGTCCGACTGCCTGTTTTACACCTCTATGCCAAAATAAATTGCATCTGAAACAACTCTAGAAGTTCAGTTTCTTCTGTGGCGTCAGGTGAGTGCATGGCCTTTTGTTCCTACATGTATTGCTGTTTGCCTCTAGGACCAGTCATATTAATGCCTGTGCCGCGTGAACTGCATTGGCTGCCAGTTCAGTGGCAGATCACTTATAAGGTAGGTCTGCTTACCTTTAAAGCCCTACAGGAACAGGGACCTGACTACCTGAAAGATCTCCTGACTCCCTACTTCCCCAGTCGCCCTCTCCGATCCGCCGATGAAGGATTTCTAGAGATTCCCAAGGTTTGTCTTAAAATATCAGGAGCACGTGTTTTTTCATTTGCAGCACCAACCTTGTGGAATTCTCTACCTCGTCGGTTAAGAGAATGCCTGATCATCAGCAGTTTTAAATCTCTGCTGAAAACTTATTTATTTACGCTGGCATTCCCTCACTAATTTTTAAACTGAATGATTGTTTTAAAATGTTTATGGTTTATGCTGTCATTTTATATTATGTACAGCACCTTGGCTATGAAAGGCACCTTATAAATAAATCAAACCAGAAAATTGCGCTGCAATCAGATAAATCCCCATAAGTTGACTGGTGCAATGAAACAGGGGCCGCCAGCCCCAAACACGTTTCAAAGGATCAAATTTAAAAGTGCACTTGGACCTTATAAATCACAAATGCCAAAAGAAATCCAAAATTAGCTGAATTTAGTAACAGTTGGCACAGATGGTCACAGCAAGAAATACACAGTGCAAACTCCCCAGTGCTTCGACTCAAAACGAGTCTTCTTCCTCAGTTGCTTTGCTTTGCTTTGCAGTAGCACTACATGATCCTGAGCGGCCCTGTTTGCTTGTGTGACTCTATTCTTCTGAGTCTGTTGGCATGCTGAAAATCAGCACGCCCCACTTCAGGCTATGGCAACTAGAATTCAAAAATAAAATAAGATAGAAATAAACCAAGGAAATTCCAGTAGCAAAAAAAGTCAGTTGCCAACTGACATTCACTTCCTACTAGCTGAGTACAGGGTGTACGGTGTACCCTGAGATGGAGTTGGCTGCTCCAACTGAACTCAGTCTACTGCTACACGCACAAGTCTGCAGTTAGGGCTACTATCAAGTGGAGTCAGCACTGAGTTAATAACTAGAGGGTGTAGGGTTGCATTTAGAAACTAACAGAGATATACCCAAGGTAGTGGGGATGTACCCCAGGCAAGAAGAGGGAAAAGAGCAAGACTTTATTTTGTGCTTTTGTATTTTTTTTTTCAAAGCCTGAGTCCCAACAGGGAGAGGGAGGAGAGAGAGAAGAAGGAAGAGTGACAGAAACAATGAAAGTATTATCATGCCACCGCATGACGAGGGTGAGGTGCCCAGAGGCACTGGCTCTACCAGAGATGGGGATGGTACCCTATGAAGTGTGGTACTCAATGGAGAAGATATTCAGGAAGATCAAGTTATGGTGAGTATGTTACTTTCACATCTTCCTAGAATCAATCTCCTCAATTGAGTCCCGCGTATGGGTCAGACTACGAAGCTTTCCAATTTCTTAAGGGAGGAGATGGCTCACCCTGAAGGTACAATATTACCCTCAGTAGGGGAGAACACCTGAGGGAAGGCGCTCCTGCAGGTCTGATAAGACCTATGACTGACTGGGTAGAGGGGAGGCTCCTGTGGTACAGGAGAAGGACAGTTCCTCAAAAGCTGCCTCCTGACCAGATGTGACAAGAAATGAGCCCCTTGGAAGTGGGAGTTCAGCACCTTACGACAAGCCAATGGTGCCAGCCTGGAGAGGAAAAGTCTGGCTGCCCATTTGATACAAGATGCAAGTCCCTCAAAACTAGAGGTCACCTTCTTGGCTTCATAAGACTTCCTCGACTGATGCCATGCTACCCCTAGGTCACGAATGGAATGATCAGTGGCTTGCCTGGCTATCTTACTTTATGGCATAGGAGCTAGAAGACCATGGAGCAACAACCACAGGCAGCTAATGCAGGCTGCCATGTGGGAAAATGTGCAGAAGTGAGCACATTAAGGTAAATAGCTTCCTTCCCAAAGCATCAGACTCCTTGAAGCCTGCATTACGTCAGTCACGCTGTAGGTGCTGTGACCCAGACTGGGTCTGCATTACCTGAAGTCCAGTTTTAAGTTGAGGTATGACTCCTGTAGACACAGAGGATGCACAGTACCGCACAATGAGGTCCCTGGGGATGGGAGGGGTAGCAAAGGGACGTCTTCACAAGGTCCTGGATGTTTCCTCCATGGCTTTGGGTCATAGAGGAATAACAGTGGCGTCTATATTGGGAATTCATAGGGTCCCAATAGCAGGGCAATTGGATCATGGCTTGTGAAAGCGGGGAGGTCCAAAGCTTGAAGCATCTCCACAATGAGTCACTGCTACAAAGAGACCAGGTAGAGGAATGATTCATTATCCTCAGATAATGATGTTGATGGAGATGCCATGTAGGCCTGAGGTGTGTTCATTACTGGAAAAGGAGCCCTATCTGTCTCCCTATACCACCGCTCAATGGCACCAACCCAAAACCCAGTGTTGATCCCACGTTAGAGGTCCTAGAGGGGTGAAGAATATGGGCAACTTTTCAAAAAGTGCTGAGGCCCCTCTAAGGGTGGCTGAGGTTCCCAGCCTTCTAGGCCTCGGCCTAGGCTGTAAAACCCTGGCAACATCTTCACCCTAGGGGAGGAGCAGGAAGATATTTCCAATCGCAGTACACCTACAGAACATCCGAGAAGTTGCCAGAAAGGTTGCCCTGGGAAGATCCCCATCAGTGAGCTGGCAACCACAATCAAACAAGCCTCAAAGTGAGACCTCATTCCTCACCTATTAGGATGTTACAGCTCCAGGGAGAACCCTTGCTCCGGGTTGTCACTGTGCTCTGAGTCAGCACCCTCTCTGGCCCCAGCATCAGGACTTGCAACATCTTCTGGAGCGTGGTACCTCCTGGCACCATCGTCCACAATGTTGTCCTTGACACTGTGCTCGACATCGACACAGAAATTTATCTCCCTCCCTGGTGCTACGGTCGGCACCAGGGTCAGGGATGGACACCAGGCAAACATCTCTGTCAGTGCTGTGCAGGGCCCAGACCCGGCAGCACGACCAGCACCAGTATTGTCATCATACTAATGGCTATCCCTATCCCCAGTGTCGCTAGTGACACCCCGGTCAGGAACAGGGCCCTAGCTGGCTTCGACACCAACACCAGCCTTGGTGCTATAGACCCTCCCACAACACTGTGAACAGAGTCAGTGGGGAGGCACAGCACCACCTGCATCACCACCACCGTAAAAAGTGACAACAGCACAGGCAACACCAGAGGATGGCATCAGGGTGCCCACAGGGGCAGAACATGTGTATAGCTGTGATTCCAACTCTGGGGACGTCTGTCACTCAGGATGAACAGCCAGTGATAGGTGTGTCAATTGTCCAGAAAGAGTCGACTGCCCACCAGACCTAGCCACCAGGGTCTTAGACACCTTGGCACAGTGATGTTGAGGATAGCCCTGTACTTCTGAAAACTGTGAAGGTCCTGGAGCCTAAATCCTGTGCATGCACAGAAGAAACGTGTGCAAAGATCCCGAGCATCTACAAGAGTATGCCACCACTGCACATGTGCAGGATTTCGGCCCTGGTTGGAAAATGTAAATTGCGACAGTCACAGTGCTTGGTTTGAGTTCTACAGTACCAGGAGTGGTTTGCAATCGTAGAATTTACAGGGGGAGCATGTTTGTAGAGTGGGCAAGTTATAAAATGCCACTTCGGGAGTGCTCTCGTGCCTGACGCATGTCCTGGACCAGGATCTGCTTCCGGTGGCGCGTGATTTAACCTCGGACCGAGGTAAACCCTAATGTTACTAAAAATACTAACAAAATGGTACATTTGCTTATTTTTCAGTTTGATGGGGGTACTGTACAGTGCAAATGATGTAGGTGTGTGCCAAAAGGCACAATGCTTGGAATTAACAAAAACGGAGGGGAAAAGCTGACAGTGCCCCTTTAAGTGGATAAGTCGCACCATCACTCGCTGCAGGACGGGGGGCCGGAGGGGGGTTCCAGCTTACTTTACAAGTAAAATAAGGCTGCTGATCACTGCTCAGCTCTTGCAGGACAGCAATCTGCATCCACACTAATTAGGCTTCAGCACAACTGTCAGGACTGGTCCTAGACTGAATGAGTATTCGTACATGGAAACAATTACAGCCTCACCATGGAGTGGTGGTCCATCTATAGGACAATATTAGTGCGGTACACAGCAAGAACAATACAGAAGAAATCTAAACTTCATCTGTCCCTCTTTTCAGATAATACTTGATAATTAACTACTGACAATCTTTGGGCAGTGTTTCTAAACATTTTGACTAAGGCAAAGAATAGCAGAAACTCTCTTCTAAATAGGAATCTGCTCCCCTTCCTGAGGGATGAATTCCTTAGTTTTGTTTTTGCCTGCCTTTTCCCCACATACAGGCACAGAGGTCAGTATTTTCCAGGCAACCATGGTAACCATATTTGAGAAAGCTTCGCCAGGCTGGGGTTGCTCCTGAAGCTGTACAATCCCTGTAACAGCTGCTAGTGTTAGACCAGAACAAAACGTCAGAGCCTGAAATATGGGACAACTTGTTAACAGACACAATAACTGATGAAGGACACTCTCAAAACTGGCCTGCTTTCAAGACTTCAGCTTTTATCTTCCAAGACATACAGAAGGATAATGAAATTCACAAACATTTATTCCTTTCCTTCGGCATGTCTCACTACTTGAACACATGCCAAAAAGACATGTGACTTCAGTCAGGGCCCCATGTAATCTCAGTTACGGACATGGAACCTTTGCAAATGAGCACTTGTGTTCAAAGGTATTCTCCGAAATATTCAATAAATAAATAAATGTATGCTGAGGCAAAGTTGACCTACATTCTGTGCCAGGACCTCAAGGTAGCTGTGGTCAAACTATAAGCAATTCTACAGTGATTCTGCAGCTATTTTATGTTGGGCTGTACATAGAAACATAGACTTTGTTGGCAGAAAAGGACAGCTAGGCCCACCCAGTCTGCCCAAGGACTCCCTGCTTACTGCACCTCAACTGATCTCCTGGGACCCTCCCTGCTTCTATACTAATATGCCCCGTATCGATCCCATGCATGCTTGAAGCCGTCCAGCATTCACGCTTCCACAACTTCCGGTGGCAGTCTGTTTCCATGCTTCTACCCCCCCTTTCCGTGCAGAAGTATTTGCTCACATCCTTGCTGAAATATTTCCCCTCCAATTTCATTCCACATCGCCCAGTCCTGGAGCTCATCCCCTTTATGTAAGAGGCTCCCTCCCTGCATTATGTTCACCCCTGTGAGGTACCTGAAGGTCTCTATCATATCACCCTTCATTCTCCTGTCCTGCACAGCATACATATTACAATCCCTCTGCCTCTCCTCATAGGGGTTCCCTTGCAACCCCTGCATCATCTTGGTGCCCTTTTCTGGACTGCCTTCAACCTATCTGTGTCTTTTCTGAGGTGCGGTCTCCAGAACGGGACACAATATTTCACGTGGAGTTGTATCATAGAGCGGTACAGTGGCCACACCACCTCCCTCCTCCTGCTGATGATGCCCCTCTATGTACCATGGCATCCCACTAGACCTGCCCACAGCCTTGTCATACTGTACTGCCTCTTTGAGGTCTTCAAAAATAACAACCCCGAGGTCCCTTTCCTGCCCAGTTACTGCCAACACCTCTCCCTATCCTATACTCAGCAATGGGGTTCCTGTGCTCTAGGTGCCCCCATCCATAGCGTGTGTGCCATTCACCACTACCCTCTACTTCCTATCCGTTAGCCAGTTGTGAACTAACTTAATCATTTTGGCTCCCACCCTCAAACTGGTCAGCATCTAGGGCTGTGAAAATAATGAATATTCAAACAACATGAAGTCTTGCTGTATTCTGACTATATGCAGTTATAACCAGCACTTGAACTGCTCCGGAGAGTAAAGGGTTAACTATATGCAAGGGCATAGAACGTTGAGCTCGAACTCGGTTTTCAAACCTCTGTCTGTGGTACTCAAGTGTAACAGTCAGATTTCTTACTCCGCCTAACTGTGAAGTCGCTCCGGAGATCCCTCCTGCGCTTTGGTTCGGTCCAGTTAGAATAGGTCGTTCTTTTTCAAACCGTTGCTTCTATAGTTCGGTATTCTTGCCTCTGTTCCAGTACCAGTAAGTGGTAGTAGTAGGTAGTGGTTATTTAGTGTATTTTTGGTTAACAAATTGTTTTATTTCTAGGTTCTTTGCCGGTTGGTCCGGTTCAGAACCAACAATGATCTTTTATTATATAGTATATTTGTGTGTGGTTTTTCTGGAGCTTATCGGTTCTTAAAAAAATCCGATATTAGGATTTTTTTTAACCAACCCGTGCCACAGTTGGAACCGTCAAGTGTGTAATCGCCTAGCTTAACTGCTGTGTAAGGTGATTTTTGTTTGAAGGCATGTCTGAGAAACCTAAGAAGAAAACCGGACCAACTGGGTTTCAGCACTGTACCGAGTGTAAGGAGGCTTTTGGATGTGACCGACTAAAGCCGACCCTCACCTTGTCTGTGTGTACTGTCTGGGATTTAACCACTTCAAGGAAGACTGCCAAATATACAAAAACTTTCCCAAGACCACTCTGGATAAACGTTTGAGTAGGCTGAGGGAGAGGGAGGCCGAGAAGTCCGCTGACCCGGATGGCCAGCCAGGTTCGGTTGCAGCCGAACCTGAAGAGGTGCCCACTGACCTGGGCGATACCTCTTCGGGCAAATGGACAGCCAATTCTGCGGAATCGGTTCCGAGTAAGAGGAAGAGAAAGTCAGCTGGTCCGGATCTGGCTTCCCACGGTCTGACAGGATAGCAAAATCGATTTCAATAGTTCAATTGCCCGGTTCCGACCGAACCGGCATCGGTTCAGAGCCGATCATTTCAGTCGGAAGTACTTGCTTTGGATATAGATAGTGAGACATACTATGAGGGCGACTGCGAGCAGGATGAAGATTATGAAGAAGAACAATGTGAAGGCCTAGATGAGCCAGTAGAGCCTGACATCTCCCCAGACAAGCCTTCTCAGGCTTCTCCTCCAAGGCTTTCTGAGTCCCCTTCCTATTTCTTGTTTTACAAGAAAGTAGCTGAGACTCTTCAGCTTCCTATGGAGGAGGCTGAACAGGATCAGGAAGAACCTGACTATCTGGAAATGATGGATGTCCCAGAGTCAAAAAGAGTGTCTATCCCCTTACACAAATCCTTGGGGAAGCAGACACAAAAACTTTTACAGTTTCCAACATCCATTCCTCCTGTGGAAAAAAGAATGGACAGGATGTATGCTTTGTCAGGTCCTGAGATGGAATTCCTTCCTAATCACAGCAGCCATGTTGGGGTAGTACAAGCTGTAGCCTGTGGCAAGGCTAATATTCCCCTGGCATCTCACCCCCCAGATAAGGATTCCAGGAAAGTGGATGCCATGGCAAAAAAGCAGTACTTGGCATCCTATTTGGGACTCAGGCAATCGAATTACATGTCATATACAGCCAGGTACCAGAAATCTATGTGGGATACGGTTCTGGAGCTGGCTAGAAAGGCCCCTCCCCAGCTAGCCAAGGAGCTGGAGCAGGTGGCTGCAAATGGTATTGAGGCATCCAAGGTGCAATTCCACGCTGCTGTAGACTCACATGATGTTCATTCCAGGGTCATGGCTACATCTAGCTCCATGAGGAGATTTGCTTGGCTTAGGTGTACCAACCTCTCACAGGATACCCAGGCTAAGGCCATGGATTTCCCTGTAACTGATAATTCTCTTTTTGCGGATCAAACAGAGAATTACATGATAAAAATGGACAAGTACAGGACCACCAATAGGAGTGTGCAGCCAAAGAGAAACAGACCACTCCTCAGAGGTGGTAACTTAGGGGCAGGGCAGGCCTTTTTACAGGCCTTTTTACCAAGCTCGGGCCCCCTCCTTTTCAGCAGAGGGTTTTTTTTAGGGGAAGAGGTAGACGTGGGGTAACTAGGACCCCATCAGCTATGCAGTCCAAGCCCCTGCCAAGCAGACACCCTGAGGTGTCAGTCAGGGTTGCCTCCCCAATCCCAGTAGGGGGCAGGCTGGCTCACTACTCCCAGGCCTGGGAGTCTATAACTTCAGACAAATGGGTCCTGGAATTAGTGAGCCAGGGACTTGCTCTCAGTTTCAAAAGGTCCCCAAGAATGAGAGCAAGGTCCTTCGGTCCTCCCTCTCCCTTGGAGACAAAGGCCTTAGAGGCAGAAGTCTCCTCTCTTCTGCTTCTGCAAGCAGTGGAGAAGGTACCTCTTTGTCACAGGGGAAAAGGACTATTCAAGATACTTCCTTACCCCCAAAAAGACAGGGGAGTGACAACCCACATTGGATTTAAGGTACCTGAACAAACATCTGACAAAACCAAAGTTCAGAATGGTGACTCTGGGAGTAATTCTTCCCTCTCTGAGACTAGGAGGCTAGCTAGCCTCCCTGGATCTCAAGGATGCCTACTTCCACATGCCTATCAGACATTCCCACAGAAAGTACCTCAGGTTCGAGTTGCCCTCATGCCATTATCAATTCAGGGCCATGCCCTTTGGCCTAACATTTGCTCCAAGGGTGTTCACCAAGTGTCTTGCAGTAGTGGTGGCATTCCTCAGGAGGCAGGGCATCCTTCTGTTCCCTTATCTGGACTGGCTCCTAGTGAGCCAGTCCTCGGACCAAGTCAAGTCAGCTTTAGAGCTCACCCAAAGACTTCTAGAATCCTTGGGCTTCATTCTAAATTTACAGAAGTCTGTTCTAGAGCCAGCCCAGCTTCTCACCTTCGTAGGGGTGGAAATAGATACAGTTCAGGCAAGAGCATTTCTCTATCTCTCTAGGGTTCAGTCATTGGTCACTCTGGCCTCCTCTTTTCGTCCTCTAGTGTCTCATCCAGCCAGACACTTTCTACAACTGCTGGGCAACATGGCAGCTTCCACAGCAGTGGTTCAGGGAGCAAGATTTCAGATGAGAATATACAGTTTCATCTCATATCTTACTGGTCTCAGAAAAGGGATCCTCTCTCCAAACTGGTTCCAGTCTCCAAAACCTTGGTCCAGGCCCTTCAGTGGTGGCTGGAGGAAGACAATCTTCGACAAGGGGGTCCCCTTTATCAGTCAGGTCCCTTCTGTAATTCTCACCACAGATGCCTTCCTGTTGGGGTGGGGGGCCCACCTAGATCATCTTACAGCTCAGGGAACTTGGTCACACCAGGAGTCCCTTCTACACATAAATCTTCTCGAGTTAACAGCTGTCTTCCTAGTACTTCAGACATTCTCAACAGTGGTCCAAGGGAAAGTAGTGCAGATCAGAACAGACAATACCACAACCATGTGGTACATCAACAAATAGGGAGGCACTCGGTCCTCGGCCTTGTGCACAGAGGCCATGAAAATATGGTCTCTAGCTTATTCCCTTCAGGCTTCCCTGATGGTTGTGCATCTCACAGGGAAGGACAACATTCTAGCAGATGCTCTCAGCAGGATTTCTCAGGGTCACCACGAATGGACCCTGAACCCTTTCATTCTTCAAGCCATTTTCAGGAGATGGGGCACCCCAGAGATAGATCTCTTTGCAGCCCCAGACAATCAGCAGCTTCCTCTTTACTGTTGCAGACCACCTGTTCTGGGTTCTGTTCCTCAGGATGCTCTTCCACTAAATTGGACAAGCTGGTTTCTGTATGCATTTCCTCCTTTTCCTCTGATATTCAGGGTCCTGATAAAAATCAGGTCTCAGCCTTGCAAGGTGATTCTAGTGGCTCCAGACTGGGCCAGACAGCCTTGGCATCCTCTGCTGTTGTCACTGTCACTAATACTGCCCTTGTTTCTTCCCAGGCAACACAATCTCCTCACCTCCTCTCAGGGGAGGATTCTGTACCCCAACCTTCAGACTCTCGGGCTCAACGTCTGGCTCTTGAAGAGCTAGAATATGCAAGTCTGCATCTTTTCCAATCAGTCCTAGATATTTTAAAAGTTAGCAGGAAGCTTGCTACTAGGAAGACTTTCAACTCCAAATGGAAAAGATTTGGGTTTTGGTGTTTCAGCAGGCATACTAAGCCAGAGCTAGCTGATATTGCCACTGTTTGGGACTATTTGGTACATCTTAACAGTTTAGGCCTCTGGCCTGCTACTTTTAAAGTACATTTGGCAGCTGTGTCTGCCTTCTTTTCTCCTGGTAAGGGCTCTTCCCTAGCTTCTCATCCAGTTTTCAAGAAATTCTTCAAAGGTTTGGTCCATGTCAGTCCTCCCTTTAGGGAGCCTACTCCTTCTTGGGATCTGAACATCTGTATTGCACAGCTTATGCAGCCCTCTTTTGAACCTTTATCTGCAGCTGAGCTGAAATACTTGACTAGGAAATCTGTATTACTGGTGGCCATTACCTCTGCAAGGAGGATCAGTGAATTACAGGCCTTATCAGTGGAACCTGATTTCATTCCTTTCATAGGGATAAGGTGGTCCTCCGCACCAATAGAAAGTTCCTTCCCAAGGTAGTGTCAGACTTTCACCTGAACCAGTCCATGTCTTTGCCTGTCTTTTTCACTGATCATTCTTCCTCTGGAGAGAGGAGATTACACAGTCTTGATGTGAAAAGGGCTCTTGGTTACTATATTGACCATACTAAGGCCTGTAGAAAGGACTGCTCTCAGATGTTTCTCGCTTATGGTGAAGTGGGAAAAGGCATGCCTACTACCAAGAGGTCTATTGCCAAATGGATTGTCTCTTGTAGTCAATTCTGTTACTCTAAACTTGGGAAGGAACCTCCCTCAGGCCTGAGGGCTCATTCTACCAGAGGTACAGCTGCTTCGGTTACAGCAGCTAGAGATATACCTTTAGTAAATATATATAAAGCAGCTACCTGGAAATCTGTTCACACCTTTACCAAGCATTTCTCTTTGGACATTCAGTCACGAAGTGATGCTAGATTTGGCACAGCTGTGCTGCAGAGCTAGTTCCCAAAATAGGTTCTGTAACTCCCTCCTCCAAGGGGGTACTGCTTGGTAGTCTGTATATAGTCAGAATACAGCAAGACTTCATGTTGTTTGAAGAAAAAAATGACTCACCATAGTAATGTTGTTTCTTCTAATGGAGTTTTGCTGTATTCTGACCTCCCGCCTGCCTCCCCTCCTGGAACCTAGCAGTTTTGGGATGTGCTGCACCCCAGAGGTGTTCTGGATATGCCTTCATCTCTTAGTTTTTTTTTTCTTTTAGTTGGGTGAATCACTACCTGTTGTATTCTTGTTGAGTTTTCTCGACTTGAGTCTTTGACCCTAAAACCTTGTTTTGCCATTTCGCACAAAAATTTTTAAACAATTTTTTACTTTGAGTTAGTTAGTTTAGTGCTCATAAGAATCTGACAGTTACACTTCAGAGTACCACAGACAGAGGTTTGAAAAACGAGCTCGAGCTCAACATTCTATGCCCTTGAACAGAGTTAACCCTTTTATTCTCTGGAGCAATTCAAGTGCTGGGGATAACTGTTTATAGTCAGAATAAAGTAAGACTCCATTAGAAGAAACAACATTACTAAGCTGAGTAATTTTTTTCTTATTTCCCGAATACCACGAATAATGAGCTATTCATTATTTGTAATCCGAATAATGAATAGTTCACTATTCGTCCATATTCAGGGAATAATATAACCCCTTTCCCCCACCTCACATAGCACCCAACCCCCAAGTTCCCCAACCACTATTACAATATTTAAAAAAAGGCAGCATTCACCCAGCACAGCCTCACCCACCTCCATGGCTGGCGCCAGTTTCATTACTAAATTAAAGTTAACAGTCCTCCCCTGGTCCTCCTCCACACACACACACACACACACACATTGTAGCAGCAGTCACTACCTCCCCTGCACCCTAAACAAGACATATAAATGTAAGAAAAAAGGCAGCCCGGTGCAGCCTTCTCCGCCACGGCCGCTTTTCTGTGAATGAACCGCTGCTTGCGCTTAGAGAATGAGCTGATCACATGATCAGCTTGTTCTCTATATAGCGTAAGCAGGCATGGTTTCTACACAAGAAGGCAGCCGGCTGTGGAGGAGGGGAGGGCTGCACCAGCTGCCTTTTTCTTACATTTACATATCTTGTTCAGGTGCAGGCAGGGTGCGTGGGGAGACAGGGGCTGCTGCTGGCTACTGGGGGGGTGGAGGAGGACTACGGGGAGGACTGTTATCTTTTAATTTAGTAATGAAAACTGGCGGCCAGCTGTGGAGGCGGGTGGGGTTGTGCCGGCCGCCCCAAAAGAATTTGCTGCCTTTTTTATTTTTTAAATATTGTAATAGTGGTTGGGGAACTGGGGAGGGATTGGGTGCTATCTGAGGGTGGGGGAAGGGGGTTGTATTTGTTTCGTCGAATATGACTTTAAGCTGAATAATCCGACGTGCTGGCCCCAAATACCGAATATTCAGCAGAATATTCGAAAAAAAGTATTCGCACAGCCCTGTCAGCTTCCTGATCAGCTGTCTGTGTGGCACACTGTCAAAGGCCTTAGTGAAATCAAATGGGCTATATTCACTGCCCTCCCCTGGTATATCTCCCTGGTCACCCAGTTAGTGCTGTGTTACAATGGCAAATTCTGAATTTGCTAAAATGTTCAAAATTTCTAAAAAATATTCTGAAATTCCAACTCTGGCAAAATCTGAATCCTCCAAATGTTTCTGGCAAATTGCCATCTCATTCTATGACATTTTCTGGCTGAACTGCGGAATGACAGTTCTACGAAATGTTATCACTCTGTTTAATACATCAATCTGCAATACATGCAATCATTCCACCATTCGGGATCAGTTCTACTGAATTTCTTTCTGCAGTTTCATATATTACTGAAGACAATGTAAGGTTTATAACTGATCTTGCACGATGTATACGTAAGAAAATGTACTTACTAGTGTCAAAATTATTGTAAGTGCTTTATATGACCGTGCAAAAATGTTATCAGGTACACAAAGAAAAAAATTACTCACCTTAGCAATGTTGTTTCTTCTAATGGAATCTTGCTGTATTCTGACTAATTGCAGTTAGCCCCAGCACTTGAACTGCCCCGGAGATGAAAGGGTTAAAGTCTATGCCAGGCACAGAACGTTCATCTCAAGCTCGGTTTTCAAACCTCTGTCCCAGGTACTCTGAAGCGTAACCGTCAGATTCTTATGAGCACTAAACTAACTAGCTAACAGTCCAGAAATTGTTTTAAAATGCTTGCTAAAAGGCCATATAAATAAAAAAATTAGGGAATGAAGACTCAAGTCGAGACCCCCAAAAAGAATTCAAGTAGGCAGACAACTAAATGATGAGAA
The DNA here is from genome assembly GCA_016271365.2 of Neoceratodus forsteri. Classification (NCBI taxonomy): domain Eukaryota; kingdom Metazoa; phylum Chordata; order Ceratodontiformes; family Ceratodontidae; genus Neoceratodus; species Neoceratodus forsteri. The sequence continues at coordinate 711,014,571 of CM057449.1, read as the reverse complement.
TAATAACAATAATAAAAAACAAGAAAACAACCAGTACACCCCTGGGGTACAGCACTACACCTACCCACCCACATCCCAAAACAACTAGGTTCTAGGAGGGGAGGCAGGAAGGGAGGTCAGAACACAGCAAGACTCCATTAGAAGAAACAACATTACTAAGGTGAGTAATTTTTTCTTCAAACAACATGAAGTCTTGCTGTATTCTGACTAATTGCAGACTACCAAGCAGTACCCCCAGGAGGAGGGAACTACAGAACCTATTTTGGGAACAGGCTCTGCAGTACTGCTGTGCCAAACCTAGCATCACTTCTTGACCGAATGTCAAGGGAATAATGCTTGGTAAATGTGTGAACAGTCTTCCAGCTGGCTGCTTTACAGATTTCCACTAAGGGTATATCCCTGGCAGCTGCCAGCGAGGCAGCTGTACCTCTGGTGGAGTGAACCCTCAGGCCTGATGGAGGCTCCTTCCCCAATTTTGAATAACAGAACTGTATACAAGAGACAATCCATCGAGCAATGGTTCTCTTAGTGGCAGGTTTACCCCTACCCACCTCTCCAAAAGTAAGGAACAACTGGGAACAGCCCTTTCCGTGAGGTTTAGTGGATTCTATATAGTAACTCAGAACCCTTTTAACATCAAGACTGTGCAACCTCCTCTCTCCAGAGGAGGAATGGTCAGTAAAGAATACAGGCAAATTTATGGATTGGTTCAGATGAAAATCTGATACCACTTTGGGAAGGAACTTCCTATTTGTGCGAAGAACCACCTTATCCCTTGAAAGGAAATGAAGTCAGGATCCACTCATAAGGCCTGTAATTCACTGATTCTCCTGGCAGACGTGATAGCCACCAGGAATACAGCTTTCCAAATCAGGTACTTTAGTTCAGCTGAAGAAAGGGGCTCAAAGGGAGGCTGCATCAGCTGTGCAATGCAAATATTCAGATCCCACAGAGGATTGGGGTCCTTTAAAGGAGGGTTGATATGAATCAGCCCTTTGAAAAATATTTTAAAAACTGGATGAGAGGCTAAGGAAGAGACTTTTCCTGCTGAAATGAAAGCAGAAACAGCTGCCAGATGCACCTTGAGAGTGGCAGACCAAAGGCCCAAACTATTAAGATACACCATATAATTCAGAACAGTGGTAATATCAGCTGAATCCAGTTGAATGCGCCTCTTGAGCACACCAAAACCCAAACCTCTTCCACTTGGAGTTGTAAGTCTTTCTGGTGGAAGGCTTTCTACTCGCCTTAAGGATATCCAGGGCTGACTGGGAAAGATTGAGACCTGCATACTCTAGCTCTTCAAGAGCCAAGCTTTGAGCCTGAGAGAGTGAAGGTTGGGGTACAGGACCCTCCCCTGAGAGGAGGTGAGGAGATTGGATCGTCTGGGAAGGCACAGAGGTACTGTCACTGACAGTGACAACAGAAGAGGATACCAAGGCTGCCTGGCCCAATCCGGGGCTACCAGAATCACTGTGCAAGGTTGAGACCTGATCTTGACCAGAACTCTGAATATCAGAGGAAAGGAGGGAAAAGCATAGAGAAACTTGTTGGTCCAATCTAACAGGAGAGCATCCAGAGGAACAGACCCCAGAAGAGGGGGGTCTGCAGCAGAACAAGGGGAGCTGATGGTTGTCCGGGGCTGCAAAGAGATCTATCTCTGGAGTGCCCCATCTCTTGAAAATGACTTGAAGAATGGGAGGATCCAGGGACCACTTGTGGTGACCCTGAAAAATCCTGCTGAGAGCATCTGCAAGTACATTGTCCTTTCCTGGGAGATGCACGGCAATCAGGGAAGCTTGCAAGGAATAAGCCAGAGACCAGATTTGCATGGCCTCGGTGCACAGGGCCGAAGAGAGAGTGCCCCCCTGCTTGTTGATGTACCACATGGTTGTGGTATTGTCCGTCCTGATCTGCACCACTTTCCCCTAGATTATTTTTGAAAAAGTCTGAACTGCTAGAAAGACAGCCCTGAGTTCGAGCAGGTTTATACGCAAAAGGGACTCCTGAGGGGACCAAGACCCCTGAGCTGTGTGCTGATCCAGATGAGATCCCCATCCCAGTAGGGAAGCATCTGTGGTGAGTATTACTGTGGGCACCTGACTGAGAAAGGGAACCCCTTGCCTCAAATTGTTCTCCAATCACCACTGGAGGGCTTGAACCAGAGTCAGGGACACTGCAGCCAACTTGGAGAGAGAGTCTTTTCTTTGAGACCAAAAGGCTCTGAGGTGAAACTGAATATCTCTCATCTGAAATCTTGTACCCTGCACTACTACAGTGCATGCTGCCATATGGCCCAGCAGCTGTAAGAAGTGTCTGGTTGGCCGAGACACAAGTGGACGAAAAGAAGAGGCCAGACTGATGAGAGACTGGACCCTTGGGGAAGGAAGAAAGGCCTTGGCCTGTACAGTGTCCAGCTCCATGCCTATGAATCTGAGGAGCTAATAAAGCTCCAGAACTGACTTTTCCAGATTCAGGATGAATCCTAAAGATTCCAGAAGGTCCTGAGTAACCTTTAGATGTGACCTGACTTGGTCTGAGGACTGGCCTACTATAAGCCAGTCGTCCAGATAAGGGAACAGCAGGATGCCTTGCTTTCTGAGGAAGGCCACGACGACTTCCAGACACTTGGTGAATACCCTTGGAGCAGATGTCAAACCGAAAGGCATTGCTCTGAACTGGTAATGGCCTGAGGGCAGTTCCAATCTGAGGTACTTTCTGTGGGACTGCCTGATAGGGATGTGAAAATAGGCATCTTTGAGGTCCAGAGATGCTAGCCAGTCTCCTGGTCTCAGAGAGGGAAGAATTAGTCCCAGAGTCACCATCTTGAACCTTGGCTTTAAGATGTGTTTGTTCAGGTATCGTAGATCTAGGATGGGTCACCACTCCCCTGTCTTTTTTAGGGAAAGGAAGTACCTGAAGTACAATCCTTTTCCCTTGTGAATGAGGGGGACCTTTTCCACTGCCTGCAGGAGCAGCATAGATGAGACCTCTGTCTCCAAAGCCTGTGCTTCCTCTGAAGAGTAAGGGGGGGAAGAGCTTTGGCCTCAGCCTTGGAAACCTGGTGAAGCTGAGAGCAAGGCCCTGGCTCACCACTTCCAGAACCCATTTGTCTGAAGTGATAGACTTCCAGGCCTGGAAGAAGTGAGCCAGCCTGCCCCCTACAGGGATTGGGGAGGCGACCCTGACTGACCCATCAGGGTGTCTGCTTGGCAGGAGCTTAGACTGAGAGGAGGATGCAGCCCTTGTTATGCCCCTTCTGCCTCTTCCCCTAAAGAACCCCCTCTGCTGAAAAGAAGAGACCTGGGCCTGGTAAAAAGGCCTTTGAAAAGGCCTGCCCCTGCCAGACCCAGATTGCTGCCTTTGAGGAGTGGTCTGCTTCTCTTTGGCTGCAGCACTCCTGTATGTGGTCCTGTACTCATCCATCTTTTTCATGTAAGTCTCTGTTTGTTCTCCAAACAGAGAATTACCAGAGACAGGAAAATCCATGGCCTTGGTCTGGGTATCCTGAGACAAGTTGGTACACCTGAGCAAGGCAAATCTCCTCATGGAAACAGATGTAGCCATAACCCGAGAATGGACATCATTCGAGTCTACAGCAGCATGGACCTGTACCTTGGAAGCTTCGATGCCATCTGCAGCCACCTACTCCAGCTCACTGGCTAGCTGGGGAGGGGCATTCTTAGCCAGAGCCAGAATCGTATCCCACCTAGACTTCTGGTATCTGGCTGTATATGCCATGTAACTGGATTGCCTGAGTCCCAAAGAAGATGCCAGGTACTGCTTTTTTGCCATGGCATCCACTTTCCTGGAATCCTTATCTGGGGGGTGAGATGCCAGAGGAATGTTAGCCTTGTCACAGGCTGCAGCTTGCACTACCCCAACATGGCTGCAATGTGTAGTAAGGAATTCCGTCCCAGAGCCTGACAAAGCATACCTCCTGTCCATCTTTTTATCCACAGGGGGTATGGATGTTGGCATTTGCAAAATTCTATGAGCCTGTTTCCCTAGGGACTTGTGCATAGGGTAGACACCCTTTTGGACTCTGGGACATCCATCATTTCAACATAGTCAGGCTCCTCCTGATCCTGTTCAGCTTCTTCCATAGGGAGCTGAAGAGTATCAGCCACCTTCCTGTAAAACAGGTAGTGGGAGGGGAGACTCAGAAAGCCTGGGAGGAGAGACATTGGAAGGCCTGTCTGGGGAGATGTCCGGTTCGATAGGCACATCCAGATCCTCATAATCTTCATTCTCTTCTTCTTTTTCTCCCTCCCATTCGCCCTCATAAAAAGCTTCAGGGTCATAAACAGAAGCTTGGACGTCCGACCGATCGTCCTCGAGACGGTGCCGGTCAGGTAGGAACCAGGCAAAGCTACCTGCATCTATGGCAATTGCTTTGCAATTTCTTCAGCGGTCAGAACATGAGAACCGGATCTGAACCGCCGACTTACGCTTTCTTCTTTGTAGGAACCGATTCCACAGAATTGGCTTCCTTTGCCCGAGGGGGTATCGCCCAGGTCAGTAGGCACCCCTCAGGTTCGACCGAACCGAACTGGCTGGCCATCCGGTCAGCGATCTCTCAGCCTCCTTTCCTAAGCCTACTTAAACGCTTTTCAGCAATAGACTTAGGAAGTTCTTGCAATTTGGCAGTCTTCCTTGAGGTGGTCAAACCCCAGACAATAAACACAGACGAGGTGGGGAATCGGCCTTAGCAAAGGCCTCCCCACACTTGGTGCAGTGCTGAAACCCAGTGGGTCCGGTTTTCTTTTTGGGTTTCTCAGACATGCCTTCAGACAAACAGTCACCTTTACCAGCATTCAGGCCAGGCAACTACAAAAACCTATCGGTTTCGATCGTGTCACGGGTCGGTTAAAACCCCCCGGAATTAAACATTTTTTTAAGGAACCGATAGGTACCAGAACACACACTCCTCTTTTTTTTTTTTTCACTTCCGTTTCTGACCGGACCGACCGCTGGGGAACCGAAAATATAAAACAATTTCTTTCAGCAATAAACAATACTATCTACCTACAATACACTTACTGTACCGGGACAGAGATGTGAACACCAAAAAATAAAGAAACGGTTGATAAAACCGACCGATATTACTACTACTGAACCGAAGTGTAGGAGAGGATCTCCGGAGCGAGTTCTCAGTTAGGCGGAGTAAAGAATCTGACGGTTACGCTTCAGAGTACCTGGGACAGAGGTTTGAAAACCGAGCTCGAGATGAACGTTCTATACCTGGCATAGACTTTAACCCTTTCATCTCCGGGGCAGTTCAAGTGCTGGGGCTAACTGCAATTAGTCAGAATACAGCAAGACTTCATGTTGTTTGAACTATCATTTTTCTTGCATGAATAATTGCAAGTTTATTGCAAGTACACACAAGGTTTTTGTAAGATCATAATAAAAGTATGAATGCCCTTTCTCCCTAATTATTTCCATGACCTGTCTTTGTTGTTATCATTGTTTTTCTTCTCAGTGTTTATTTTCATATCTCACTCTCTGTCTCTTTTCTCTCTCTTAATGTTAAATACAATCAAACTGGCAGCAACCCATGCACTTCAGAACACTACACCAGCAATTCCCACTAAAGTTGCAACACCTCCCCCCCTCAAATCTGCCTAATTTTCCCAAAGCTGCTTCTTTCCTCCCCCCCAACCCCCACAACATTGTGGTGGGAGTGGCTTCTGATCTCTGATGCCACTTTCTACTGCCACTCCCTCTGTGCTAGCATGTAACCCATTGGGCTGGAAGTTTTAGAAAATAAGTGCCAAGGATGAATATAACTTCTAAGCCCTGCTTGTGGCATATTAAATCAACTGGATAACTGCATTCCCAACCTACATTTTTTAATTTAGGATTTGTGCACCCTAGGATAGCCTCCTTTACGTGATGCACCTAGTTTCCAAGTAGGTCCTGAAGGAACATTGCAGAAGCAGAGTTGTTACAAAATACATTAATGCTGTAGGTAAATATATATTAATTTAAAGTACTGTAACAATCATTTTGTACTTTTTTCTGTTTCTTCTTTTTTAATTAACCATATCTGCTGAAGGGACAGAGACATGCTGGGGAAATGAGATTGAAACTGTTGCCAGAGGCAGAAGCAGCTGCCCCTGAGAAGTAATTACAATCCCTTTGTCCAGTAACGATGGGTTCCCCTGGTCAGTTAACAAGGAAGCTTCAAAGAGGCCAAGGTTTTTCTTGTCAGGAAACTGTCCAGGCCATGCAGCCAAGCCATGCTGGGCAGACATGGTCAGAACAATTAGAGGAATCTTTGATTCCACAAAACCCAAGCTTATAGTTTAGGCCAGCTTTTCAGAGAGGCTGTACCCCAGGAGACAAAGAAAGTGTTAAATCCATGATGTCAGAGTGACATATTTGACGATGCAGTATGGGGGCCTGGCAGCTGAAGGATTTTGAGATCTTCCCAGACCCAAGCAAGTCAGTCGGTGTTGCGACTCTAGACTAACAATTTCTAAGAGTGAGAGTCTTCCACGGCTCACTAAGGATCCTAAGTGGTAAGAGTTTTTCTACTCTGTTATATTTAAGAAGTTATAGAGAGTACCCTACATGTTGGGACTGTGTTGCACTTGGCACACAGCTTGTATGTTAAACTAAATTTTGAAATAATAAAACATTTTAACCATATAAAAAAAAAGAAGCCATAGGGAGATTTTTCTATTTGTTTCTTCTGCTTGTGCAAACCATTTCTTTTTCATTTCTATATTAACCCTGTATTTCCCATACTCTCTGTGTAATTGTGATATCCTGTAAACAGTGAAGTAGTAACTATTATTTTTATATACTTCATGCCTCTGTAACTGAATATTGTGAGGGAGTAGTTAATTGTTGGTACAGACAAATCCACGACCCACCTCTGAAGAGGGAGAAGATAGCTACAGTTATATATTCTAAGTAAAGTGTTTTCACAGGAGTGAGTGACAGGGAAAGGCTGTCTGCCCATAGCCAAAGGAGCACTGCACTCTGTGGGCAGTGGCTCTGATGGGATTTGGACTGAGAAAGTCCCCAGGTAAGAGAATCACTTTTGAGTGGTGGCAGCTACCGAGGTACCCATATAGGTATTGAGAGTTGAGAGAGATGTGTCAGCCTATTACAGAGTACATCATGAGTGTGGACATGTTTTGACAAGTAAGTGCAAATACAATTACACCAAGTGTTTAACGAAATACTGATACACTACCGCGACAAACTAACATTAAGGTATTAAGCATGACCAAAGCTTACATTAGCAGTCTGTCAATCATCCCCTAACGGCATACAGCGTAACACATGCCCCTAGTTGCTGATTCACCTGTTAGTGTAATCCCTGGGCATGCCTTACTGCTGTTATGAAAATTGGGTTAGTAAAAAAGTGATTTACCTTTGAATTCAAACAGATATTTGATGTTTTTGTGTCACTGAGCTCTGCAAGTATATTAACAAAAGATTACTGTAAGGCTGCAAACGCAGGTAGTTGCGCAAACCAACAGCCATAAAGCAGGAAGGGCACTCCTCCAATTCCCCCACAAAAAGCACTCTTTTATGGCAATAAAATTACATTTTCTTTGAAGTTCTTGCAAAAGGAGAAGACTCCAAAAAATGTGTTGAAGGCAGTCAACAAGAGGGTCCCAACGGCTATGGTGATGTGGAGGCCAGGCAGTCATTTAGAAGCAAGGTACTAGCTAAAGTGCTAATTTTCCCAGGGTGGGGGAGGCGATGACTCTGGAAAATATGAACAAGGAGAGGGACATAGGCGTAGTATTAGAAGACAATTAGAAACATTAGCGCAGTGCAACAGGGCAGTGAGAGGCCAAATAGGATGCTGGAATGTATAGAAAGGGGGATCGGTAGCCAGAGGAATGAGGTAATTTTGCCACTGTACAGGTCCTTGGTTCATCATTACCTCGAGTACTGTGTGCAATTCTGGAGCCCGCACTTGACGAAAGACAGGGACAGAGTAAAGGTAGTGCAGAGGAGAGTAACCAAAATGATACAGGGTCAGCAGAAAAAGACTTAAATGGAGGGGTTGAAAGATCTCAACATGTACACAATGGAAGCAAGATAGAAGGGGGTTCATGATCAAGATAGACAAACACATCCACAGCATAAATACAGTAGATAGTAGAGAGTTGTTCACCGTGAGTGGGAACACAAGCACCAGAGGTAACTCAATGAATCTAGCTGGTGGGAGATTTAAGAGGGGCACCAAAAAGCATTTCTTTACAGAGAGGATTATGTGGGGGACAGACTACCAAGGGAGGTGGTCTGGGTGAAATCAGTGTGTGTGAGGGGTCATACATGGGTGGGAGAAACAAACGGGTCTGGTCAAGAAGAAAAAATTACTCACCTTAGTAATGATGTTTCTTCTAATGGAGTCTTGCTATATTACGACAATTGCAGTTTGTCCCACCATTAGAACTGCTCCGGAGGTGAAAGGGTTAACTACCATTCTAAGAATGGAGTTTAGAGCGTGAGCTCGGTTAGAGAAGCTCTGTCTGGATAATTTCAAACTGAAACTGTCAGATCTTTATGAGCAAAAACTCACTAAGGTTCTGTGTGGAAGCTGTAACTCATACTAGCCAACTGGGTACCTAAATATTACACATATTCCTGGTCCCAACACAAAGACTCAAGTCAGGGAACCAGAAAATAATAAAATGAGGTAGAATAAAACACCACACCCAAAACCCCAAAAGGGTGAAAACATATAATGGGCACAACCGTGCCCAACTGGACTGCCCACCCCATACCCAAGTAGAAGTTCTGAGAGGGGCAGGTTGAGGAGGTCATAATATAGCAAGACTCATTAGAAGAATCAACATTACTAAGGTGAGTAATTTTTCTTCAAACAACATGAAGTCTTGCTATATTATGACAATTGCAGAATACACAGCAGTACCTCCATGGAGGAGGGACAGAACCTACTTAGGAATAGGCTCTGAAGCACGGCTGTGCTAAATCTAGCATCCCTCCTGGCCTGGATATCCAAGGAGTAATGCTTGGTGAAAGAGTGTACCGCTTTCTAGGTAGCTGCTTGACATATCTCTAAAATAGGATGTCTCTGGCAGCAGCTATAGACGAGCTGTACCTCTGGTAGAGTGAGCCCTCAGGCCTGAAGGGGAACCTTTCCCAGTTTTTGATAACAAAATTGATACAAGAGACAATCCACCTGGCAATGGATCTCTTAGTGGCAGGTTTACTTTTCCAACCTCACCAAAAGTGAGAAAAGTTGGAGGGATTCGAACCTATGACCCTTAGTACGCTCTATATAGTAACTAAGGGCCCTCTTAATATCTAACTGTGCAACCTCCTCTCACCAGAGGAGGAAATGGTCAGTAAAGAACACTGAAGGGAGACAGATTAGTTAAGATGGAAGTCTGAAACCACCTTAGGCAAAACTTCCGTTAGTCCTAAGGACTACTTTATCCCTGTGAAAGAAATAAAGTCAGTCTCCACTGACAAGGTTGTAACTCACTTATGCACCTGGCAGAAGTGATGGCTACTAGAAAACAGTTTTCCAAGTCAAAACTTGACTCTGCAGAAGACAGAGGTTCAAAGGAGGTTGCATCAACTGAGCAATGCAAACATTAAGATCCCAGGCAGGGGCCAGGTCCCTGAAAGGTGGATTAGTATGAAGTAATCCCTTGAAAAACTTGGAAAAAACAGGGTGAGTGGAAAGAGAAGAGGGCTTTCCTGCTGAAATAAAAGCAGAGACAGCTGCCAAATGAACTTTCAGGGTAGCTGGTCTCAGGCCCAAAGAATTAAGATGGACCATATAGTCCAGAACAATGGGCAAATCAGCAGATTCCGGGGAAATATGCTTCCATGAGCACCAGATGGAAAACCTTTTCCATTTAGAATTACAAGTGGCCCTAGTGGAAGGCTTCCTGGAAGCCTTCAGGATGTCGAGAACACCTTGAGAAAGGTGTAGGTCAGCAAACTCTAACTCCTCAAGAGCCAGGCCTTGAGGTTGAGGGATTTGAGATTCGGATACCAAACTCTCCCCTGGGCACAAGATAATAGATTGTGCCTCCTGGGGAGGCACAGGGAGATGGACTGCTAAGGACAGAAGGAGTGGTACCAGGGCTGCCTGGCTCATCTGGAGCAATCAGAATCATCCTGCAACGATGGGATCTGATTTTGACTAGCACCTTGAATAGGAGAGGGAAGGAGGAAAAGCATAGAAACTCTCCTTCCCAATCTAGGAGAAAGGCATCCAGAGGGACTGAGCCCATCACTGGGGCCTGCAACAAAACAGTGGAAGTTGGTGATTGTCTGGGCGCTAAAAGGTCTATCTGAGGGTGCCCCATCGGGCAAAAAACTATCCCTAGTACTTGGGGATCCAGTGACCATTGTGATGGCCCTGGAAATCCTGCTGAGAGCATCTGCCAGGACATTGTCCTTTCCTGGGAGGTGAACTGCTATGAGGGAAGTGTTCAGGGAATAAGCCAGAGACCACAACTTCATTGCTTCGGTGCACAAGGCCGAAGACCGAGTGCCCCCTTGTTTGTTGATGTACCACATTGTGGTGGTGTTGTCTGTTCTGACTTGTACCACTTTGTTCTGAACAGATGCAGAAAACACTTGAAGTGCTAGAAAGACAGCTCTGAGTTCCAGCAAATTGATGTGGAGCAGAGATTCCTGAGGGGACCACACTCCCTGAGTGGAGAGGTCACCATGTGAGCTCCCCATCCCAGAAGGGATGCATCCGTAGTGAGGGTCAAGGAATGAGATAGAGGGATGAAGGGGAACCCCAGTCTTAAATTGCTCTGATCCTGCCACCACTGAAGGGCCTGGATCAGGGTTCGAGTCACTGGGACCAACTTGGAAAGGGGATCTTTTCTCTGAGACCAAAAGGCTCTCAAGTGAAACTGAATGTCCCTCATCTGAAATCTTGCTCCTTGCACTACAGCTGTGGAAGCAGCCATGTGCCCTAGGAGCTGTAAGAAGTGCCTTGCTGGTCGAGAGACCTGCAGAGTGAAGGAGGAGGCCAGGGCCACCAGGTTCCTTACCCTCTCTAAGGGTAGGAAGGCTCTGGCCTGCTTTGTGTCCATTCTGCACCTATGAAGGTGAGTACCTGAACAGGTTCCAGAACTGACTTTGGAAGATTGGAGCAAGAAGCCCAGAGAGTGAGCAGCTGCTGGGTAACTTGCAGGTGTGATTTGACCTGTTCTGGAGACTGGCCTACAATGAGCCAGTCGTCTAGATAGGGAAAGACAGAAATCCTTGCCTTCTTAAATGAGCAACTGCTACTGCCAGACATTTTGTGACTACCCTTGGAGTAGAGGTGAGGCCGAAGGGCATTGCTCTGAACTGGTAATGACCTGAGGGCAGTCGAATCTGAGGTACTTTCGGTGGGAGCTTCTGATTAGAACATGGAAATAGGCATCCTTGAGGTCCAGGGAAGCTAGCCAGTCCCCTGGCCTTAGAGAAGGTAAAATCATTGCCAGAGTCACCATTTTGAACTTTGGTTTCAAAAGATGCTTGTTCAGATATCTTAGGTCTAAAATGGGCCGCCATTCTCCTGTCTTTTTTGGGGTAAGGAAATATCTGGAGTACAGACCCTTGCCCTGGTGTAGGGGGGAAACCCTCTCTACATCTTTGAGAGCTAGGAGGGTTGAGACTTCTGTTTCTAAGGTAAAGGTCTCTAGAGGGTTTGCAGGTGGAAAAAATCTGGCTCTCATCTTTGGAAATGTTTTGAAACTGAAAACCAGACCCTGGCTTACTACTTCCAGGACCCATTTGTCTGATGTTAGAGACTCTCAGTCCTGGACGAAGTAAGCCAGCCTGCCCCCTACAGGTAGTGGAGAACCGGCCCTGGGCACCCCATCAGGGTGCCTGCTTGGCAGGGGCTTTAGGCTGAGGGGTGGGAGCAGACCTACTTGCACCCCATCTGCCTCTGCCTCTGAAGAACCCCCTCTGAGCATAAGCAGAAGAAGCCTGGGTTTGGTAAAAAGGCCTGTGAAAGGGCCTACCTCTACCCCTGGGGTCTGCTTCTGAGGAGTGGCTTGCCGCTCCTTGGCTTGTGCACTCCTATAAGTTGTTCTGTATTCATCCATTTTTCATGTAATTCTCTGTCTGCTCCCCAAACAGAGAATTCCCACCATAGGAAAATCCATAGCCTTAGTCTGGGTATCCTGTGACAAGTTAGTACACCTGAGCCAAGCTATCTCATTAAAGGCCACAGATGTAGCCATGACTCTAGAGGATACATCATTAGAATCCACAGCAGCATGGAACTGCACCTTGAAGCCTCAATACCATCAGTAGCCACCTGCTCCAGCTCCTTGGCAAGCTGGCCAGGGGCCTGTTTGGCCAAAGCCATGACAGTGTCCCATCTAGATATTTGGTATCTTGCCACATAAGCCATGTAATTTGCTTGTCTGAGTCCCAAGGACGCTGCCATGTATTGTTTTTTAGCCATGGCATCAATCTTCCTGGAGTCCTTGTCAGGAGGATGTAGCCAGGGAATGTTAGTTTATCACAGGCTGCAGCCTGAACTACTCCCAACATGACTGCATTGCTGTGAAAGAAAGTCTGTATCAGGACTTGATAAAGTGTACCTCCTGTCCATCTTTTGTCAACAGGAGGCACAGAATTAGGGGCTTTTAGAATTTTTATTGTTTGCTTCCTAAAAGACTTATGTAAGGGGATAGATAATCTCCTAGACTCTGGGATATCCATCATTTCCACAAAGTCAGGTTCCTCTTGCTCATCCACAGCTTCATCTAATGGGAGCTGGAGGGTTTCAGCAACCTTTTTATAAAAAATGAGAAGGGGACTCAGAAAGCATAGGGGAGATTCTAAAGGTCTGTCTGGGGAGATGTCCGTTCAATGGGCACATCCAGACTCTCAAAGTCACATCTACACTGTTCATAATCCTCCTCCCTCCTCTGGTTCATAAAAATCTCCAATATCATATTCTTGAACTGGTGGAACCGAATGAACCGACCTTCTTACCAGACAGGGCGTCGGATTGAACCGGAGACAGTGACTGTACAATTTGTATAGCTTTTGCTATTTCTGCAGCAGTTGGAGAAGGAATTTTGGACTCCATACCTGCTGATTTTTTAGTTTTCTTTGCTGGAACTGGCTCCTCAGAGCCAGTTCTACGTTTGCCCGAGGAAGTCTCGCTCTGGTCAGAGGGCACTTCCTCCGGTTCGGTTGGCACCGAACCGGGCTGGCCATCCGGGTCAGCGGACTTTTTGGCCTCTCGTCCTGAGCCTGCCCACTCTCTTATCCAGGGTGGCTGCAGGGAAATTTTACAAATCTGGCAGTCTGAATTGAGGTGGTCAAACCCAGACACAAACACATAGTGTGTGGGCAGCCTTTGGCAAAGGCTTCCCCACAGACACTACAGTGCTGAAACCCAGGGCCCGGTTTTTCTTTTGGGTTTCTCAGACATGATGCCAGCCTAACCAACAAACTTGCCCTTTTAACGCAGTGCAAGGCAAGACACCCTTTATCGGTTCCCAACCGTCACGGGTCGTGGAAAAACATAATGAAATCCTTTTTTTAGAACCGATAAGAACTGAACTGCACTCTAAAAGCTTTAAAATGCTTATACTTTAAAGTTTTAATTAACCTGATCGGTTCGAACCGAACCGATAAACATTACAAGTTCCACACAGAAATAAAAACCTGTCTATTACTTACAATACCACAGACAGAGCTTGAACCCGATCAGTTCTTGGTTAAAAATAATAATAACGCGGTTGAATTTAACCCGAGAAAATACTGTTTAAACCGAAATGAACCGAGCAGTAGGAGAAATCTCGGGCGACTGTTCAGTGAGGCGGAGTAAAGAATCTGACAGTTTCAGTTTGAAATTATCCAGACAGAGCTTTCTAACCGAGCTCGCGCTCTAAACTCCATTCTTAGAATGGTAGTTAACCCTTTCACCTCCGGAGCAGTTCTAATGGTGGGACAAACTGCAATTGTCATAATATAGCAAGACTTCATATTGTTTGAAGGGGAGAAGAAGGAGGAATGAAGGGCAACAAGGGCACTTTCAACATTGGACAAATGGAGCTAGTCAGACCTGATGGGTCATGGAACCTTTATTTGGCAACAATGTCTATGCTTCTGTTTCTAAACAAATGGAGTAAACTCTAATAGAAAAAATAATCTTGCGCTAAAAAGAGAATCATTTGTTACAGAGGTAATGATGATAGCTGCTCAGCTCTCTGACAGAAATTATTCTGCTTTTCTAGATCATAGTCCCCATTCCTTGAGTAAAATGTCAAAGTCTCAGGGCACTCAAGCTCCCCTGTATGTCTACTGGCCACTAACGGTTAACTCAAGCCTGCAGAGGAAACTCCATGTTGGCTGGATTGGCTGGGTGTTCCCAGGGGGCACGGCCAGCTTCTGGTGGTTGATGAGTCAGCAGGAGTTGTTTACCTCAGTCTGCAGAGAAGCTTGAAGACAGTTGCATCAAGCAGCCAAAGTAGCTGAGAAACCTAGCTGGAAGTTGAACCCACCAAGCCTTAGGATCATGGCGGAAGCCTCTTCTGGGAGCCCCGTGGGGTAAATCCCCACAGCTATACAGATCCTTGAGGGAAATCACTGCAACTTCACAAAAGATAAGTTGCAGCCTCTGAGGTACAATGTTAATTATATTGGACTCTAAGACACAGTGGTCTAGGTACTATAGTACCTTCCTTCTGCTGGGCAGCAGAAGGAAACCCTGCAATGAGGTAGTGCAATAATTTGGCCAGGAACTGTCAGCTCTGCAGGAGTTGGCAGGGTAGAGGGTAAGGTGACAGGACTCAATGAAGCTGCAGTCCCCCAGTGGAAGGTGCCTCTCTGAACCTGTTCTAAATTGTGTGTTGAGCCACACAGATCATGGATTAGCTGGGACCAGAGCAAGGCTATGGTGGAGTAGTTAGTATGCCCCAGGGACCCTTAGTTGGCTGTCTTAAACCCACAGGGAGCGGACAGATTGGAACCTAGTTTTGACTATCATGGACCATCCCTTGGTAGGCAGCAGCGAACAGGCTACCAAGTGTAGGGGAAAGTTGGCACTTATGGAAGAAGTTCCTGGGCAGCTCTGCGTGAGTGAAAGCCCTGGTGTTCTTTCCATTTGCCTTTGTTTGAGAGAAAATTAAAGGCAGTGGAACTAAAAGAAAAAAAATACTCACCGTAGTAATGTTGTTTCTTCTAATGGAGTCTTGCTGTATTCTGACTATATGCAGTTAGCCCCAGCACTTGAACTGTCCCGGAGAGTAAAGAGCTAACTCTATGCAGAAGCATAGAACGTTGAGCTCAAGCTCGGTTTTCAAACCTCTGTCTCCAGCAGTCTGAAGTGCAACCGTCAGATTATTATGAGCACTAACTAATCAATTTAACAGGTGGAAATTGTTTCAAACTTTTGTAAGCCAATTGGCCACCACAAATTGTTTTTTAGGGTCAAAAGACTCAAGTCGAGAACCCCAAAAAGAAAGCTAAAGATAAAACCAAAAACAAGTAGGCAGTGAAATTAAAACATTAATAAACCCTTAAGATAGGGCTTGCCAAGTACACCTCTGGAATACAACACTGTGCCTGCCCCACCACATCCCAAAACTACTAGGTTCCAGGAAGGGAGGCTGGGAGGGAGGTCAGAATACAGCAAGACTCCATTAGAAGAAACAACATTACTACAGTAATTTTTTCTTCAAACAAAACATGAAGTCTTGCTGTATTCTGACTATATGCAGACTACCAAGCAGTACCACGCAAGAGGAGGGAGTCACAGAACCTATTTTGGGAACAAGCTCTGCAGCACAGCTGTGCCAAACCTAGCATCACTTCTAGACTGAATGTCCAGAGAGTAATGTTTGGTAAATGTATGGACAGTTTTCCAGGTGGCTGCTTTACAGATTTCCACTAAAGGTATCTCTCTAGCTGCTGCGAGCGAAGCAGCTGTACCTCTGGTAGAATGAGCCCTCAGGCCTGAGGGAGGTTCTTTCCCAAGCTTTGAATAGCAGAACTGGATACAGGAGACAATCCACCTGGCAAAAGTTCTCTTGGTAGCTGGTTTGCCTTTTCCCACCTCTCCATAAGTGAGAAATAACTGAGAACAGCCATTCCTATAGGCCTTAGTATGTTCCATATAATAACTAAGAGCCCTTTTTATATCAAGACTGTGTAATCTTCTCTCCCCAGAGAAAGAATGGTCAGTGAAAAATACAGGCAATGACATAGATTGGTTCAGATGAAAGTCCGACACTACTTTGGGAAGAAACTTTCTGTTAATTCGAAGGACCACCTTATCCCTGTGAAATTAAATGAAATCAGGTTCCACTGATAAAGCCTGTAACTCACTTATTCTCCTGGCAGAGGTAATGGCTACCAGGAATACAGTTTTCCATGTCAAGTATTTCAGCTCTGCTGAAGATAGAGGCTCAAAAGGGGGCTGCATAAGCTGTGCTATACAGATGTTCAGATCCCAAGAAGGGGTAGGATCCCGAAAGGCAGGATTAACAAGTAGCAAATCTTTGAAAAACTTCTTGAAGACTGGATGAGAGGCTAAGGAAGAGCCCTTACCAGCAGAAAGGAAGGCAGACACAGCTGTAGTAGGCCGGAGGCCTAAGCCATTAAGATGCACCAAACAGTCCAATACAGTAGCAATGTCAGCCAACTCTGGCTGAACAGGTCTCTGGGAACACCAAAAACCAAATCTTTTCCATTTGGAATTGTAAGTCTTTCTGGTAGCAAGTTTCCTACTAACCTTTAGAATATCCAAGACTGATTGAGAAAGGTTTAAACTTGCATATTCTAACTCTTCAAGAGCCAGGCCTTGAGCCTGAGAGCCTGAAGATTGGGGTAGAGGATCCTCCCTGGGAGGATGTCAGAAGATTGAACTGTCTGGGAAGACATAGAGGCATTGTCACTGACAGTGACAGAAGTAGAGGATACCAAGGCTGTCTGGCCCAGTCTGGTGCCACTAGAATCACCCTGCAAGGCTGAGATCTGATTTTGATCAGGACCCTGAATATCAATGGGAAAGGAGAAAATGCATACAGGAACCTGCTTGTCCAATCCAATAGTAGAGCATCCTGATGAACAGAGCCTAGGAGAGGAGATCTGCAACAAAAGAGAGGCAGTTGATGATTGTCTGGGGCTGCATAGAGATCTATCTCTGGAGTGCCCCACCTCTTGAAGATGACCTGAAGGACCAGGGGATTCAGAGTCCATTCGTGATGACCCTGAGAAATTCTGCTGAGTGCATCTGCTAACATGTTGTCCTACCCTGGGAGGTGCACAGCCACCAAGGAAGTCTGAAGGGAATAAGCCAGAGACCATATCTCCATGGCCTCTGTGCACAAGGCCGAGGACCGCGTGCCTCCCTACTTGTTGCTATACCACATGGTTGTGGTATTGTCTGTCCTGATTTGCACTACTTTCCCCTGAACCACAGTTGAGAATGTCTGCAGTGCTAGAAAGACAGCTCTCAATTCTAGAAGATTAATGTGAAGGAGAGACTCCTGGTGAGGCCAGGTTCCCTGAGTTGTAAGCTGATCCAGGTGAGCCCCCCAGCCTAGCAGAGAGGTGTATGTGGTGAGAATCACTGAAGGAGCCTGACTGATGAAAGGAACGCCTTGCCGAAGATTGTCCACCTCCAGCCACCACTGGAGTGCCTGAACTAGAGTTGGAGACACTGGAACCAATTTGGAGAGAGGGTCCTTTTTCTGAGACCAGTAAGATAGGAGATGAAATTGAATATCTCTCATCTGAAACCTTGCTCCCTGGACCATGGTTGTGGAGGCTGCCATGTGGCCCAGTAACTGTAGAAAATGTCTGGCTGGACGAGAAGCTAGAGGATGAAAAGAGGAAGCCCGAGTGACTAGAGACTGGACTCTTGAAAGAGGAAGGAATGCTCTTGCCTGGGTAGTGTCTATGTCCACCCCTATGAAAGTGAGCAGCTGAGTTGGTTCCAGAACCGATTTTTCTAGGTTCAGAATGAAACCCAAGGACTCCAGGAGCCTTTGGGTGACCTCTAAGGCTGACTTGACTTGGTCTGAGGACTGGCCTACTAGGAGTCAGTCATCCAGATATGGGAACAGAAGGATACCTTGTCTCCTGAGGAATGCCACCATTACTGCCAGGCACTTGGTGAACACCCTTGGAGCAGATGTTAGGCCGGAAGGCATGGCTCTGAACTGATAGTGGCCTGAGGGCAACTCGAATCTGAGGTACTTTCTGTGGGAACGTTTGATGGGTATGTGGAAACAGGCATCCTTGAGATCCAGAGAGGCTAGCCAGTCTCCTGGTCTCAGAGAGGGAAGAATTACTCCCAGAGTCACCACTCTGAACTTTGGATTTGTTAAGTGTTTGTTGAGGTACCTTAAATCTAGGATGGGTTGCCACTCCCCTGTCTTTTTTGGGGTAAGGAAGTACCTGGAATAAAGTCCTTTTCCCCTGTGACAAAGAGGTACCTTCTCTACTGCTCGCTGGAGCAGAAGAGAGGAGACTTCTGCCTCTAAGGCCTTTGTCTCCAAAGGGGAGAGAGGGCTGAAAGATCTTGCTCTCATTTTTGGGAACCTTTTGAAACTGAGAACAAGTCCCTGGCTCACTACTTCCAGGACCCATTTGTCTGAAGTAATAGACTCCCAGGCCTGGGAGTAGTGAGCCAGCCTGCCCCCTACAGGGATTGGGGAGGCGACCCTGACTGACACCTCAGGGTGTCTGTTTGGCAGGGGGCTTGGACCGAGTGGATGCTGGGGTCCTGGTCATCCCTCGTCTGCCTCTTCCCCTGAAGAACCCCCTTTGCTGGAATGAAGGGGAGGCCTGGGCTTGGTGAAAAGGCCTGCACCTGCCAGCCCTAAACTGCTGCTTCTGAGGAGTGGCCTGCTTCTCTTTTGCTGCAGCACTTCTGTAGGTGGTCCTGTACTCTTCCATCTTCTTCTTGTAAGCCTCTGTCTGTTCACCAAACAGAGAGTTACCAGCAACAGGAAAATCCATAGCCTTAGACTGGGTATCCTGTGACAAACTGGTACATCTGAGCCAAGCTAACCTCCTCATGGAGACAGATGTAGCCATTACCCTGGAATGTACATCATTAGAGTCAACAGCAGCGTGAAATTGGACTTTGGATGCCTTGATACCATCTGCAGCCACCTTCTCCAGCTCCTTGGCTAACTGGGGAGGGGCACTCTTAGCCAGTTCCAGAGCCATATCCCACCTTGATTTCTGGTACCTGGCTGTATATGCCATATAGTTAGCCTGTCTGAGTACCAAAGAGGATGCCAAGTACTGCTTCTTGGCCATGGCATCCACTTTCCTAGAATCCTTATCTGGGGGGTGTGATGCCAGGGGAATATTAGCCTTATCACAGGCTGCAGCCTGCACTACCCCAACATGGCTGCAATGAGTAGTAAGGAATTCTGTCCTAGGACCCGACAACGTATATCTCCTGTCCATCTTTTTATCCACAGGAGGTATAGAAGTTGGAAACTGCAAGATTTTTTGTGTCCGTTTCCCCAGGGATTTATGCAGAGGGATAGACACTCTCTTTGACTCTGGGACATCCATCATTTCCATGAAGTCAGGTTCCTCCTGATCCTGTTCAGCTTCCTCAACAGGGAGTTGAAGACTATCAGCCACTTTCTTGCAAAACAAGAAATGGGAGGGGAATCAGAAAGTCTGGGAGGAGACACACTGGAAGGCCTGTCTGGGGAGATGTCAGGTTCTACTGGCTCATCTAGGTCTTCATCTTCATCTTCCTCTTCATCATACTCTTCTTCTCCATCCCAACTGCCCTCATAGAAGGCTTCTGGATCAATGTCAGAAGCAACCATGCCCGACCGAACCGAACCTCTGTGAACCGTTGCCGGTTCGGTCGGAACCGAGCAAAGTGACTGTACAATAGTAATCACTTTTGCAATCTCTTCAGCAGTTGGACCATGGGAAGTCGGATCTGAACTGGCTGATTTACGTTTTGTTTTACTAGGAACCAATTCTGCAGAATCAGCTCTCCTTTTGCCCGCGGAGGTATCGCCAGGTCAGTGGGCACCTCTTCAGGTTCGGTCGCAACTGAACCGGGCTGGCCATCCGGGTCAGCGGACTTCTCAACCTCCCTCTCCTTCAGCCTACTCAAACGTTTTTCCAGAGTGGCTTTGAGAAACTTTTTACAAATCTGGCAGTCTTCTTTGAGGTGGTCAAACCCCACACAGTAAACACAGACGAGGCGAGGGTCGGCCTTAGCAAAGGCCTCCTTACACTTGGTACAGTGCTGAAACCCAGTGGGACCAGTTTTCTTTTTGGGTTTGTCAGACGTGCCGAAAACTAAAACAGTTACCCTTACCAGCTTTTATGCCAGGCAACTAAAAACCGATTGATTCCAACCGTGTCACGGGTCGGTTAAAAAACCCCAGAAAATCTGATTTTTTTAGGAACCGATGAGTACCGGAAACCACAGCAAATTTCTTTGAACAAAACTCAAATATAATGGGTTTCGGTTCTAAACCGGACTGACTGGAGAAGAACCAAAGGCAAAACTATTTCCACAAGAATTGCCAGAATTACAACAAACTACCTATTACTACCACTTACTATTACCGAGAGAGAGGTAAGAAGACCGAAAATAAAGAAACGGTTTAGACAAAACCGACCAATTTAAACTATATTGAACCGAAGTGCAGGAGGGATCTCCGGAGCGACTTCACAGTTAGGCGGAGTAAAAAATTTCACGGTTGCACTTCAGAGTGCTGGAGACAGAGGTTTGAAAACCAAGCTTGAGCTCATCGTTCTATGCTTCTCAACAGAGTTAACTCTTTACTCTCGGGCAGTTCAAGTGCTGGGGCTAACTGCATATAGTCAGAATGAAAAATATACTTTAGTAATTATGTTTCTTCTAGTGGAGTCTTGCTGTATTCTGACTATTGCAGACTACCAAGCAGTACCTCCATGGAGGAAGGACATAACCTACTTTGGAAATAGGCTCTGAAGTACTGCTTTGCCAAACCGAGCATCACTCCTAGCCTGGATATCCAGAGAGTAATGCTTGGTGAAAGTATGGACTGTTTTCCAGGTGGCTGCTTGACAAATTTCTAAGAGAGGAATATCCCTGGCAGCAGCTAGGGAAGCAGCTGTACCTCTTGTGGAATGAGCCCTCAGGCCTGAGGGTGGGGTTCTACCCAGTTTTTCATAGTAGAATTGTATACAAGAAACAATCCACCTGGCAATAGATCTCTTAGTGGCAGGTTTGCCCTTCCCAACTTCTCCGAAAGTGAGGAACAACTGGAGGGATTCAAACCTGTGACCCTTGGTATGCTCTATGTAGTAGCTAAGGGCTCTTTTAACATCCAAACTGTGTAGCCTCCTCTCTCCCGAGGAAGAATGATCAGTGAAGAAAACAGGGAGAGATATAGACTGATTGAGGTGGAAATCTGAAACCACTTTAGGCAAGAACTTTCTGTTAGTTCTAAGGACCACTTTATCTCTGTGAAAAGAGATGAAATCAGATTCCACTGACAGGGCTTGCAATTCACTGATATGTCTGGCAGATGTAATGGCTACCAAAAACACAGTTTTCCAAGTCAAGTACTTAAACTCTGCTGAGGACAAAGACTCAAAAGGGGGTTGCATAAGCTGAGCAATGCAAACATTAAGGTCCCAAGCTGGAGCAGGATCCCTAAACGGGGGATTGGTGTGAAGCAATTCCTTGAAAAACTTACAGAACACAGGATGGGATAACAGAGAGGAAGACTTGCCTACAGAGAGGAAAGCAGAAACAGCTGCCAAGTGTACCTTAAGGGTAGCTGGTCTGAGACCTAGGCCATTAAGATGGACCATATAATCCAGAACCGTAGGCAATTCAGCAGAGTTTGAAGAAATATTCTTCTTAGAACACCAAATGCTGAATCTTTTCCATTTGGAGTTGTAAGTCTTTCTGTTGGAAGGCTTTCGAGAAGCCTTAAGGATATCCAGAACCCCTTGGAAAGATGCAGATCTGCAAACTCTAACTCTTCAAGAGCCAAGCCTTGAGATTGACAGACTGAAGATTCGGGTACCAAATCCTCCCCTGAGAGGATGTTAACAGGTTGTAATTCCTGGGAAGAGACAGGGGAAGATGGACTGTTAGGGACAGCAACAAGGGATACCATGGCTGTCTGGCCCAGTCTGGAGCAATCAGAATCACTTTGCATGGTTGTGACCTTATCTTGACTAACACTCTGAACAGGAGAGGGAAGGGGAAAGAAATTTCCTTCCCAGTTCAGAATCAGAGCATCCAGGGGACTGAGTCCAAGACTGGGGGTCTGCAACAAAAGAGAGGAAGTTGGTGATTGTCTGGGGCTGCAAAAAGATCTATCTCTGGAGTGCCCCATCTTGAGAAAATCACTTTCAACACCAGAGGATCTAGGGCCCATTCTTGATGGCCCTGGGATATTCTGCTCAGTGCATCTGCTAGGACATTGTCCTTCCCTGGGAGGTGAACTGCTATCAGAGAGGTTTGCAGAGAATAGGCCAGGGACCACAACTTCATTGCTTCTGTGCACAAGGCCATAGACCAAGTGCCTCCTTGCTTGCTGATGTACCACATGATGGTGGTGTTGTCTGTTCTGACCTGAACCACCTTGTTCTGTACAGATTTGGAAAAAGCTTGTAGTGCCAGAAACACTGCTCTGAGTTCCAATAGATTGATGTGAAGCAGAGATTCCTGAGGCGACCACAGTCCCTGGGTAGTAAGATCCCCCAAATGGGCTCCCCAGCCCAGCAGGGAAGCATCTGTGGTGAGGATCACTGAATGAGACTGAGTGACAAATGGAACCCCTTGTCTCAAATTGTCCTGATCCTGCCACCATTGCAAGGCTTGGATCACGGTTCGAGTCACTGGCATTAGTTTGATAAGGGAATCCTTTCTTTGGGACCAAAAAGCTCTTAAGTGGAACTGAATGTCCCTCATTTGAAATCTTGCTCCCTGGACCACTGTTGTGGAAGCTGCCATGTGGCCAGTAGCTGAAGGAAATGCCATGCTGGTCGAGACACCTGAAGGCTGAATGAAGAGGCCAGTTTCATGAGGGTTCTTGCCCTTTCCAGGGGAAGGAAGGCTCTTGCTTTTACCGTATCCAGTTCTGCACCTATGAAGGTGAGGAGCTGCACCGGTTCGAGAACTGACTTTGGTAGGTTGAGAAGGAATCCTAAAGAAGTGAGCACTTGCTGGGTCACTTGCAGGTGTGACTTGACTTGGTCTGGAGACTGACCTACTATGAGCCAGTCGTCCAAGTATGGGAATATGGAAATCTTTTGTCTCCTTAGGAAGGCAACAACTACTTCCAGGCACTTTGTGAAGACCCTTGGGGCTGATGTTAGGGCCAAATGGCATTGCTCTGAACTGATAGTGGCCTGAGGGCAACTTGAACCTGAGGTACTTTCTGTGGGAGCACCTGATGGGAATGTGAAAGTAGGCATCTTTGAGGTCCAGGGAGGCTAGCCAGTTCCCTGGCCTTATAGAGGGAAAGAAAATTCCCAGAGTTACCATTTTGAACTTTGGCTTTAAAAGATGTTTGTTCAGATATCTTAGGTCCAGGATGGGTCGCTACTCTCCTGTCTTTTTGGGGGTTAGGAAGTACCTGGAGTACAATCCTTTGCCCCAGTGTAGGGTGGGAACTCTCTCTATAGCTCTGAGAGCTAGGAGAGAAGAAACCTCTGCCTCTAGGGCAAGGGTCTCTGAGATATTTGCAGGTGGAAAAGATCTGGCTCTCATCTTGGGAAATTTTTTGAAGCTGAGAACCAGTCCCTGGCTTACTACTTCCAGGACCCACTTGTCTGATGTGAGAGACATCCAGTCCTGGACAAAGTAAGCCAGCCTGCCCCCCTACTGGTATAGGAGAATCAACCTGGGCAGACCCATCAGGGTGTCTGCTTGCAGGGGCTTTAGGCTGAAGGGTGGATGCAGGCCTGTTATCCCCTTCTGCCTCTCCCTCTAAAGAACCCCTCTCATGCGAAAGAAGAAGAAGAGGCCTGAGCTTGGTAAAAGGCCTTTGGAAAGGCCTGCCCTGCCCCTGGACTGCTGCCTTTGAGGAGTTGCTTGCCTTTCTTTGGCCTGAGCACTCCTGTAAGTGGTCCTGTATTCGTCCATTTTCTTCATGTAATTCTCTGTCTGCTCCCCAAACACAGAATTACCAACTACAGGAAAATCCATGGCCTTAGCCTGGGTATCCTGTGAGAGGCT
The DNA here is from genome assembly GCA_016271365.2 of Neoceratodus forsteri. NCBI lineage: Eukaryota > Metazoa > Chordata > Ceratodontiformes > Ceratodontidae > Neoceratodus > Neoceratodus forsteri. The sequence goes on along the minus strand of CM057449.1, from coordinate 710,990,405 downwards.
AGTACATCTGAGCCAAGCCATTCTCCGAAGAGCCACAGATGTAGCCATGACTCTTGATGATACATCACTGGAGTCTACAGCAGCATGAAACTGTACTTTCGATGCCTCGATCCCATCTGCAGCCACCTCCTCCAGCTCCTTGGCAAGCTGGGGAGGAGCCTGTTTAGCCAGTGCCAGTACAGTGTCCCACCTGGACTTCTGGTACCTGGCTGCATAGGCCATAATAAGCCTGCCTGAGTCCCAAAGATGCTGCCATGTACTGCTTCTTTGCCATGGCATCAATCTTCCTGGAGTCCTTGTCTGGGGGGTGTGATGCCAAGGGAATGTTTGCCTTATCACAGGCAGCAGCCTGCACAACCCCAACATGGCTGCATTGCTGAAAAAGGAACTCTGTGTCTCAGCATGAGAGAGTGTACCTCTTGTCCATTCTTCTGTCCACAGGAGGTAAAGAATTGGGAGACTTAAGAATTTTTTGTGTCTGTTTCCCAAAAGATTTGTGGAGGGGAATAGACAGTCTCCTGGACTCTGGGATGTCCATCATCTCAACATAATCAGGCTCCTTCCTGATCCTCTACTGCCTCCTCCACAGGAAGCTGAAGGGTATCAGCCACCTTCCTGTAGAACATGTAGTGTGAAGGGGACTCAGAAAGCCTAGGAGGAGAAACACCTGAAGGTCTGTCTGGGGAGATGTCCGGGTCAATAGGCACATCCAGACTTTCACCATCACCATAATCATCCTCATACTCTCCCTCCTCCTCAAACTCCGGTTCATAAAATTCTTCCAAGGTATAATCCAGAACTGGGGGAACCGACCGAACTGAGCCCCTGCCAGATGGTGTCGGTTCGGTCGGAACCGATCGAAGTGATTCCATAATCCTAATCGCTTTGGCTATCTCATCGGCGGTCGGACTATGAGATTCTGGATCCGAACCGGTTGATTTGTCTTTTCTTTTTGTCGGAACCGATTCCTTGGAATCGGCTCTCCTTTTCCCGAAGAAGTAACACCCTGGTCAGAGGGCACTCCTTCTAGTTCGGTCGGAACAAAAGAAAAAAATTACTCACCTTAGTAATGTTGTTTCTTCTAATGGAGTCTTGCTATATTATGACAATTGCAGTTTGTCCCACCATTAGAACTGCCCCGGAGGTGAAATAGTTAACTTCCATGCCAGGCATGGAACTTGGAAGCCTTGAACTGTTGAAAGCTCTGTCTGTGTAATTTCAAACTGAAACTGTCAGATCTTTACGAGCAAAACTCACTAAGGTTCTGTGTGGAAGCTGTAACTCACACTAGCCAACTGGCTACCTAAATATTAACATATTCCTGGTCCCAACACAAAGACTCAAGTCAGGGACCAGAAAATAAGATAAGATAAGATAAGAAAGATAAAACAAAACACAACACCCCAAAAACCCCCAAGAAAAAAGGGGGGTGGAAAAAACATAAAATGGGCATAAACAAGTGCCCACACTGGACTGCCTACCCCATACCCAAGTAGAAGTTCTGAGAGGGGCAGGCTGGGGGCGAGGTCATAATATAGCAAGACTCCATTAGAAGAAACAACATTACTAAGGTGAGTAATTTTTTCTTCAAATAACATGAAGTCTTGCTATATTATATTCAATTACCTGTTACAGCAGTACCTCCATGGAGGAGGGACAGAACCTACTTGAGAATAGGCTCTGAGCACGGCTGTGCCAAACCGAGCATCCTCCTGGCCTGGACATCCAGGGAGTAATGCTTGGTGAAAGGTGTACCGTTTTCCAAGTAGCTGCTTGACATATCTCTAAGATAGGGATGTCTCTGGCAGCAGCTAGAGACGCAGCTGTACCTCTGGTAGAGTGAGCCCTCAGACCTGAAGGGGAACTTTCCCAGTTTTGATAACAAAATTGAATACAAGAGACAATCCACCTGGCAATGGATCTCTTAGTGGCAGGTTTCCTTTCCCAACCTCACCATAAGTGAGAAAAATTGGAGGATTCGGAACCTGTGACCCTTGGTAGCTTATATAGTAACTTAGGGCCCTCTTAACATCTAAACTGTGCAACCTCTCTCACCAGAGGAGAAATGGTCAGTGAAGAACACTGGAAGGGAGATAGATTGATTAAGATGGAAATCTGAAACCACCTTAGGCAAAAACTTCCTGTTAGTCCTAAGGACTACCTTATCCTGTGGAAGGAAATAAAGTCAGTCTCTACTGACAAAGCTTGTAACTCACATGCGCCTGGCAGAAGTGATAGCTACTAGGAAAACAGTTTTCCAAGTCAAGTACTTAAGCTCTGCAGAAGACAAGAGGTTCAGAGGGGTTGCATCAACTGAGCAATGCAAACATTAAGATCCGAGGCAGGGCCGGGTCCCTGAAAGGTGGATTAGTATGAAGTAACTTTTAAAAACTTGGAAAATACAGGGTGAGCGGAAAGAGGAGGGCTTTCCTGCTGAAATAAAGGCAGAGACAGCTGCCAAATGTACTTTCAGGGTAGCTGGTCTCAGACCCAAGAATTAAGATGGACCATATAGTCCAAAACAATGGGCAAGTCAGCAGATTCCGGGAAATATTTTCCCAAAACACCAGATGGAAAACCTTTCCATTTAGAGTTATAAGTAGCCCTAGTGGAAGGCTTCCTAGAAGCCTTCAGATTTCAAGAACACCTTGAGAAAGTGTAGGTCAGCAATTCTAACTCCTCAAGAGCCAGGCCTTGAGGTTGAGGGATTTGAGATTCGGATACCAAACTCTCCCCTGGGCACAGGTTAACAGGTTGTGATTCCTGGGGAGACACAGGGGAAGATGGACTGCTAAAGACAGAAGCAGTGGGTACCAGGGCTGCCTGGCCCAATCTGGAGCAATCAGAATCATCCTGCAAGGCTGGGATCTGATTTTGACTAGCACCTTGAATAGGAGAGGGAAGGGGGGAAAGGCATATAGAAACTTCCCTTCCCAATCTAGGAGAAAGGCATCCAGGGGGACTGAGACCATCACTGGGGCCTGCAACAAAACAGTGAAGTTGGTGATTGTCTGGGGCTGCGAAAAGATCTATCTGAGGGTGCCCATCTGGCAAAAACTATCCCAGTACTTGGGGATCCAGAGACCATTCGTGATGGCCCTGGGAAATCCTGCTGAGAGCATCTGCCAGGACATTGTCCTTTCCTGGGAGGTGAACTGCTATGAGGAAGTGTTCAGGAATAAGCCAGAGACCACAACTTCATTGCCTCAGTGCACAAGGCCGAAGACCGAGTGCCCCTTGTTTGTTGATGTACCACATTGTAGTGTGTTTGTCTGTTCTGACTTGTACCACTTGTTCTGAACAGATGCAGAAAACACCTGAAGTGCTAGAAAACAGCTCTGAGTTCCAGCAAATTGATGTGGAGCAGAGATTCCTGAGGGACCACATCCCTGGGTGGAGAGGTTGCCCATGAGCTCCCCAACCCAGAAGGGGCGATCTGTAGTAAGGGTCAACGGAGTGAGATAGGGGATGAAGGGGACCCCAGTCTCAAATTGCTCTGATCCTGCCACCACTGAAGGGCCTGGATCAGGTTCGAGTCACTGGGATCAACTTGGAAAGGATCTTTCCTTTGGGACCAGAAGGCCCCAAATGAAACTGAATGTCCTCATCTGAAACCTTGCTCCTTGCACTACAGCTGTGGAAGCAGCCATGTGTCCTAGTAGCTGTAAGAAGTGCCTTGCTAGTGATCGAGACCTGCAGAGTGAAGGAGGAGGCCAGGGGCCACTGGGTTCCTTACACTTTCTGAGGCAGGAAGGCTCTGGCCTGCTTTGTGTCCATTCTGCACCTATAAAGGTGAGTACCTGGACAGGTTCCAGAACTGACTTTGGAAGGTTGAGAAGAAAACCCAGAGAGGTGAGCAGCTGCTGGGTAACTTGCAGGTGTGATTTGACCTGGTCTGGAGACTGACCTACAAGAAAAAATTACTCACCTTAGTAATTGCTTTTCTTCTCATGGAGTCTTGCTATATTATGACTATATGCAGTCAGCCACTGCAGCTGAACTGCCCCGGACAGGAAAGAGTTAACTCCAGAGAGTCTGGAGTTCCACAGCGCGAGGGCGCTATACCAAATCTCTATCTGGCCAGTTTCAAATGAAACTGTCAGATCTTTACGAAGCTAACACTAAGCAACAAGTCTGTGTGGAAAGCTCTACACTAGCCAAGTGGCTACCTACTAGTAGGAATAACAACAATATAAACAGCAATAATAATAATAACAATGAATAATAGTATTATTAGTTTCTCCCCAACAAGCACTATTAGACCCCCTTCCCAAGACTCAAGTCCAGGAAGGGGCCAACATATTACTTAAAACAGAAATACCTAATTCCTAACCCTAAATAAAGGGGGTGAAGGGAAGAACTAAAATGGCATGACACAGTGCTTGCACTAATTTGCCACCCCTACCCAAGTAGAAGTTCTGAGAGGGGCAGGAGGGAGGGTGGTCATAATATAGCAAGACTCCATGAGAAGAAAAGCAATTACTAAGGTGAGTAATTTTTTCTTCAAACACCATGAAGTCTTGCTATATTATGACTATATACAGATTACACAGCAGTACCTCCATGGAGGAGGGTCAGAACCTACTTAGGAAATAGGCTCTGAAGCACAGCTGTGCCAAAACAAGCATCTCTCCTGGACTGAATATCCAGAGATAATGCTTGATAAAAGTGTGAACTGTTTTCCAAGTAGCAGCTTGACAGATTTCCAGAATGGGAATATCTCTAGCAGCCGCTAGAGATGCAGCTGTACCCCTGGTGGAGTGAGCCCTCAGTCCTGAGGGGGGTTCTCCACCTAGTTTTTGATAACAAAATTGGATACAAGAGACAATCCACCTTGCAATTGTCCTCTTAGTGGCAGGTTTCCCTTTGCCAACCTCGCCATAGGTAAGGAAGAGTTGGAGGGATTCGAACCTGTGACCCTTGGTGCGTTCCAAATAGTAGCTTAAGGCTCTTTTGACGTCCAAGCTATGCAGACTCCTCTCACCTGAGGAAATATGCTCAGTGAAAAATACTGGAAGAGAGATGGATTGGTTCAGGTGGAAATCTGAAACCACTTTAGGCAAAAACTTTCTGTTAGTCCTGAGGACTACCTTATCTCTGTGGAAAGAGATAAAATCTTCTTCCACTGACAGGGCCTGTAGTTCACTTACTGCCTGGCAGAAGTGATAGCCACTAGGAAAACAGTTTTCCAAGTCAGAAACTTGAGCTCTGCTGAGGACAGAGGCTCAAAGGGGGTTCATTAACTGAGCAATGCAAACATTCAGGTCCCAAGCGGGAGCTGGTTTCAAAAGGAGGGTTGGTGTGAAGTAACCCTTTAAAAAACTTGGATAGCACAGGGTGAGAAGAAAAGGAAGCAGGCTTCCTGCTGACAGAAAAGCAGAGACAGCTGCCAGATGAACCTTTAAGGTAGCTGGCCTAAGGCCTAAGGAATTTAAATGGACCAAATAGTCCAGTAAAATGGGCAGATCAGCAGATTCTGGGATAATCTGCTCTCAGAGCACCAGATGAAAACCTTTTCCACTTAGAATTGTAAGTGGTTCTAGTGGAAGGCTTCCTTGAAGCCTTTAAAATATCCAAAACACCTTGAGAAAGGTGTAGTCAGCAAATTCTAACTCCTCAAGAGCCATGCCCTTGAGATGGAGGATTTGAGGTCCGGATACCACACTCCCCTGTGCACAGGCCAGTAAGTCGTGGACTCTGGCAAGCTCAGGGCAGGGTGGACTGTCAAGGACAGAAGCAGGGGTACCAGGGCTGTCTGGCCCAATCTGGAGCAATCAGAATCACCTTGCAGGGCTGAGATCTGATTTTACTAGTACCCTGAAAGAAGGGAAAGGGGGAAAGGCATACAGGAACTTCCCTTTCCAATCCAACTGAAAGGCGTCCAGGGGGACTGATCCCAGCACTGGAGGCCTGCAACAAAACAGAGGAAGTTGGTGGTTGTCTGGGGCTGCCCCATCTGGCAAAGACTGACCCCAGCACCTGAGGATTCAGAGCCCATTCATGATGGCCCTGAGAAATCCTGCTGAGGGCATCCGCCAGGACATTGTCCTTCCCTGGAAGGTGAACTGCTACCAGGGAGGTGTTCAGGGAGTAAGCCAGAGACCACAACTTCATTGCTTCAGTGCACAAGGCTGATGACGAGTGCCCCCTTGCTTGTTGATGTACCACATTGTTGTGGTATGTCTGTCCTGACTTGAACTACTTTGTTCTGGACAGAAGCTGAAAAGCCTGAAGAGCTAAAAGGACAGCTCTGAGTTCCAAAAGATTGATGTGGAGCAGAGATTCCTGGGGAGACCACACTCCTGAATGGACAGGTCGCCAAGTGAGCTCCCACCCTAACAGGGAAGCATCCTGAGTGAGGGTGAGGGAGGGAAACGGAATGAAAGAACCCTTGTTTTAGATTGCTTTGATCCTGCCACCAGTGTAAGGCCAGGATCAGGGTTTGGGTCACTGGAACCAATTTGGAAGGGGTCCCTCCTTTGAGACCAATAGGCCCTCAAATGGAACTGAATGTCCTCATCTGGAATCTTGCTCCTTGCACTACAGCTGTGGAAGCAGCCATGTGCCCTAGGAGTTGCAGAAAATGCCTTGCTGGTCGAGACCCACAGGGTAAAGGAGGATGCCAGGGGCAATGAGTCTGTCTACCCTTTCGAGGGAGAAATGCCTGGCTACTTTGTGTTCAATTCTGCACCTATGAAAGTTAGTACCTGAACTGGTTCGAGAACTGACTTTGGTAAATTCCTAGGAATCCCAGGGAAGTGAGAAGCTGCTGGGTGACTTGCAGAGTGGATTTTACCTGATCTGGGACTGACCACTATGAGCCAGTCGGTCAGGTAGGAAACACAGCAATCCTTGCCTTCTTAAATGAGCCACTACCACAGCTAGACATTTACGTGAATACCCTTGGCGCAGTGGTAAGGCCGAAGGGCATTGCCCTGAACTAGTAGTGGCCTGAGGTAGTTCGAGACCTGAGGTACTTTCGGTGAGAAGACCTGATCAGAACATGAAAATAGGCATCCTTGAGGTCCAGGAAGCTAACCAGTCCCTGGCCTCCAGGGAGGCAAAATCATTGTCAGAGTTAACATTTTGAACTTTGGTTTCAAAGATGCTTGTTCAGGTACCTTAAATCTAAAATGGGCGCCATTCTCTCTGTCTTTTGGGGTATGAAAGTATCTTGAGTATAGCCCCTTGCCCTGATGGCAAGGAGGGACCTTTCTACTGCTTTGCAGTCCTAAAGAGAAGAAACCTCTGCTTCAAAGCAAGGGCTTCTGAAGGATTTGCAGGTGGAAAATGTCTGGCTCTCATCTTGAAACTGTTTGAAGCTGAGAACAGACCCTGACCTAATTACCTCCAGGAACCCACCTGTCCGAGAGTTAGGGACGCAGTTCTGGCTGAAATAAACCAACCTGCCCCTACTGGTACAGGAGAATCGGCTCTGGGCACCCCCCAGAGGTGCCTGCTTGGCAGTAGCCTTAGGCTGAGGGAGGGGACAGTTTACTTGTGCCCGTCTACCTCTGCCTCTAAAGAAACCCCTCTGTGCAAATGCAGAGGAGGCCTGAAGTGGTAAAAGGCCTGTGGAAAGGCCTGTCCCCACCTCTGAGGCGTGCCTCTGTGGAGTGGCATGCCTCTCCTTAGCCTGGGCACTTTTTGTAGGTAGTTCTGTATTCATCCATCTTTTCATATAGTTTTCTGTTTGTTCCCCAAACAGAGAATTACCACAACAGGAAAATCCATAGCCTTTGACTGAGTATCTTGGGACAGATTAGTGCATCTGAGCCATGCCAACTCTCTGAAAGCTACAGAAGTGGCCATGACCCTAGAGGAAACATCATTAACATCAACAGCAGTATGAAATTGAACTTTAGAGGCTTCAATGCCATCAGCAGCCACTGTTCCAACTCACTAGCCAGCTGGCCATGGGCCTGCTTAGCTAACTACAATACTAGTGTCCCACCTAGATTTTGATATATAGCCACATAAGCCATATAATTTGCCTGCCTGAGTCCCAAAGAAGCTGCCATATACTGTTTTTTCGCCATGGCATCAATCTTCCTGGAATCCTTATCAGGAGGATGTGAGGCCAGAGGAATATTAGCCTTGTCACAGGCTGCAGCTTGTAGAACACCTACATGACTACACTGCTCAGTGAGGAAGTCTGTATCAGAGACCTGACAAGGTATATCTTCTGTCCATTTTTTATCTACAGGAGGACAGAATGAGGATTTTTTAAATCTTTGTTGTTTGCTCTTAAATGACTTATGCAGAGAATAGACAACCTCCTAGACTCTGGTATATCCATCATTTCTACATAATCAGGCTCCTCTTGCTCATCCACAGCTTCCTCTAAAGGAAGCTGGAGGGTTTCTGCAACCTTTTGTAAAACATAAAATGAGAAGGGACTCAGACAGAATAGGAGGAGATTCTAAAGGTCTGTCTGGAGAAATGTCCGTTCAATGGGCACGTCCAGACCCTCCCAGCCACACATGTAATGATCAAATTGTCCTCCCTCTCCTGTGGTTCATAAAATTCCTCAACATCATACTCCTGAACCACTGGCACTGAACGAACCAACCTTTTACCAACTGTAGGTGGTTCGGCAGGACCCTGAGACAGTGACTGGACAATCTGTATGGCTTTAGCTATTTCTGCAGCAGTTGGAGAGACAATTTTGGACTCAAACCTACTGATTTCTTTGTCTTTTCACTGAGACTGGTTCCCCTGAACCAGCCTTCCTTTGCCGAGGAAGTCTCACCTGGTCAGAGGGCACTCCCTCTGGTCCAGTGGGTACTGGACCGGCTGGCCATCCAGGTCAGCGGACTTCTGGTCTCTCGTTCCTGAGCCAGCCCAATCTCTTCCAGGGTGGCTGCAGGAATTTTTACACACCTGGCAGTCTGACAGGAGGTGGTCAGCCCCCAGACAATAAACACAAGTGGTGTGTGGGTCAGCCTTGGCAAAGGCTTCCCCACAGACATCACAGTGTTGAAACCCAGTGGGCCCGGTTTTTCTTTTGGGTTTCTCAGACATAATGCCAGCCTAACCAAAAACTTGCCCTTTTGATGGCAGTGCCAGGCAAGACACCCTTATCGGTTCCTAACCGTGTCACAGGTATTTGAAAAAACCTATTTTAAAAGCAAGGTTTTTTTAGAACCGATAAGAACCTGGAACCGCACTCTAAAAGCCCAACCACACTTTAAAACGTTAAATTAAGCAAACCGATCGGTTCAAAACCGAACCGATAATTGAATTTCCACACAGACTTTAAATTTTCTACTTACGGTTTACCAGATAGAGCTTTTAACCGAAATGCGGTAAAATAAATACTTTTGCGGTTCAAATGAACCAAAATACTCGCTTGAACCGAGAAATGAACCGATGTGAAGGAGCTGATCTCCGGAGCGACTGTTCAGTGAAGCGGAGTAAAGAATCTGACAGTTTCATTTGAAACTGGCCAGACAGACTTTTGGCATAGCGCTTCTGCGCTGTGGAACTCAGACTCTCTGGAGTTAACTCTTTCCTCTCCGGGGCAGTTCAGCTGCAGTGGCTGACTGCATATAGTCATAATATAGCAAGACTTCATGGTGTTTGAATGAGCCAGTCGTCTAGGTAGGGAAAGATGGCAATCTTTTGCCTTCTTAAATGAGCAACTGCTACTGCTAGACATTTTGTGAATACCCTTGGGACAGAGGTAAGGCCAAAGGGCATTGCTCTGAACTGGTAATGGCCTGAGGGCAGTTCGAATCTGAGGTACTTTCGGTGGGAGCTTCTGATGAGAACATGGAAATAGGCATCCTTGAGGTCCAGGGAAGCTTGCCAGTCCCCTGGCCTTAGAGAAGGTAAAATTATTGCCAGAGTCACCATTTTGAATTTTGGTTTCAAAAGATGCTTGTTTAGATATCTTAGGTCCAAGATGGGCCGCCATTCTCCTGTCTTTTTTGGGGTAAGGAAGTTCCTGGAGTACAGACCCTTGCCCTGGTGTAGGGGAGAAACCCTTTCTACAGCTCTGAGAGCCAGGAGGGTTGAGACTTCTGTTTCTAAGGCAAAGGTCTCTAGAGGGTTTGCAGGTGGAAAAGATCTGATTCTCATCTTTGGAAATTTTTTGAAGCTGAGAACCAGACCCCGGCTTACTACTTCCAGGACCCACTTGTCTGATGTTAGAGACTCCCAGTTCTGAATGAAGTAAGCCAACCTGCCCCCTACAGGTAATGGAGAGTCGGCCCTGGGCACCCCATCAAGGTGCCTGTTTGGCAGGGGCTTTAGGCTGAGGGGTGGGAGCAGGCCTGCCTGCACCCCGTCTGCCTCTCCCTCTGAAGAACCCCCTCTGAGCAAAAGCAGAGGAGGCCTGGGTTTGGTAAAAAGGCCTGTGAAAAGGCCTACCTCTACCCCTTGGGGTCTGCCTCTGAGGAGTGGCTTGCCGCTCCTTGGCCTGAGCACTCTTATAGGTTGTCCTATATTCATCCATTTTCTTCATATAATTCTCTGTCTGCTCCCCAAACAGAGCATTTCCTACCACAGGAAAATCCATAGCCTTAGTCTGGGTATCCTGTGACAAGCTAGTACACCTGAGCCAAGCCAACCTATGAAAGACCACAGATGTAGCCATGACTCTAGAGGATACATCATTAAAATCCACAGCAGCATGGAACTGCACCTTGGATGCCTCAGTACCATCAGCAGCCACCTGTTCCAGCTCCTTAGCAAGCTGGCCAGTGGCCTGTTTGGCCAAAGCCATGACAGTGTCCCATCTAGATTTTTGGTATCTTGCCATATAAGCCATGTAATTTGCTTGCCTGAGTCCCAAGGACGCTGCCATGTATTGTTTTTTAGCCACGGCATCAATCTTCCTGGAGTCCTTGTCAGGAGGATGTGAAGCCAAGGGAATATTAGCCTTATCACAGGCTGCAGCCTGAACTACTCCAACATGACTGCATTGCTGTGAAAGGAATTCTGTATCAGGACCTGACAAAGTGTACCTCCTGTCCATCTTCTTGTCCACAGGAGGCACAGAATTAGGAGCTTTTAAAATTTTTATTGTTTGTTTCCTAAATGACTTATGTAAGGGGGATAGACAATCTCCTAGACTCTGGGATATCCATCATTTCTACAAAATCAGGTTCCTCTTGCTCATCCACAGCTTCCTCCAATGGGAGCTGGAGGGTTTCAGCAACCTTTTTATAAAACATAAAGTGAGAAGGGGACTCAGAAAGCGTAGGGGGAGATTCTAAAGGTCTGTCTGGGGAGATGTCCGGTTCAATGGGCACACCCAGACTCTCAAAGTCACATTCATACTGTTCATAATCATCCTCCCCCTCCTCTGGTTCATAAAACTCTTCTAAATCATATTCTTGAACCGGTGGAACCGGCCGAACCGACCTTTTACCAGACAGTGGCGGTTCGGACGGAACCGGAGAAAGTGACTGGACAATTTGTATATCTTGTTATCTCTGCAGCAGTTGAGTAGGAATTTTAGACTCCACACCTGCTGATTTTCTAGTTTTCTTTGCTGGAACTGGCTCCTCAGAGTCAGCTTACGTTGCCGAGGAAGTCTCGCCCTGGTCAGAGGGACTGCCCTCCCGTTCGGGTTGGCACCGAACCGGGCTGGCCATCCAGGTCAGCGGACTTTTTGGCCTCTCGTTCCCTGAGCCTGCCAACTCTCTTATCCAGGGTGGCTGCAGGGAAATTCTTACAAATCTGGCAGTCTGAATTGAGGTGGTCAAACCCCAGACAATATACACATGTGGTGTGTGGGTCAGCCTTGGCAAAGGCTTCCCCACAGACACCACAGTGTTGAAACCCAGTGGGCCGGTTTTTCCTTTGGGTTTCTCAGACATAATGCCAGCCTAACCAAAAAACTTGCCCTTTTAATGGCATTGCCAGGCAAGACACCCTTATCGGTTCCCAACCGTGTCACGGGTCGTGGAAAAAAACGTAATGAAATCCGGTGTTTTTAGAACCGATAAGAACCGGGAACCGCACTCTAAAAGCTTTTAAATGCTTGATTTCTAAAGTTTTAAAACAACCTGATTGGTTCAAACTGAACCGATAAACATTTACAAGTTCCACACAGAAATAAACCTGTCTATTACTTACAATACCACAGACAGAGCTTGAACCGATCGGTTTACGGTTAAAATAATAATACTCGCGGTTGAATTTAACCGAGAAAACACTGTTTAAACCGGGAAATGAGCCGAGCAGTAGGAGAAATCTCCGGAGTGACTGTTCAGTGAGGCGGAGTAAAGAATCTGACAGTTTCAGTTTGAAATTACACAGACAGAGCTTCTCTAACCGAGCTCGCGCTCCAAGTTCCATGCCTGGCATAGAAGTTAACTATTTCACCTCCGGGGCAGTTCTAATGGTGGGACAAACTGCAATTGTCATAATATAGCAAGACTTCATGTTGTTTGAACCGAGCCATCCAGGTCAGGGAATTCTCGGCCTCCCTTTCCCTCAGTCTACCTAATCTCTTTTCCAGGGTAGATTTGGGAAAATTCTTGCAAATTTGGCAGTCTGAATCGAGGTGGTCAAACTCCAGACAATAAACACAGGTGGTGTGGGGATCAGCCTTAGCGAAGACCTCCCCACACACACTGCAGTATTGAAACCCAGTGGGCCTGTTTTTTTTCTTGGGTTTCTCAGACATAGCCAACCTAACCAAACTTACCTTTTTCAGCAATCCACCAGGCAAGACTCCTATCGGTTCCTGACCGTTTACGGGTCTTGGAAAAAAACATACTTAAAACCCATTTTTTTTTTAGAACCGATACGGACCGGTAACCACACACTAAAGTAAAGTACAAGTTTTACCTCAAAATGATCAGTTCAGCCGAACCGATCCACAGTTTACAAGTTCCACACAGAAAACAGAACAAAAACCTATCTAGTACTCATGGTACCACAGGCAGAGATTGAACTGGCTATGCGGAAGCAACAATTCGGAAGAAACCGACCGAAAACCGACACTTCAACCGACTTTTGAACCAAGCAGCAGGAGAAATCTCCGGAACGACTGTTCAGTGAGGCGGAGTAAAGAATCTGACAGTTGCAGTTCGAATAACAACAGGCAGAGGCTTCAACCGAGCTCGTGATGAACATTCTATGCAAGGCATAGAAAAGTTAACCCTTTATTCTCCGGGGCAGTTGAAAGGCAGAACCTAACTGCAATAGTCAGAATACAGCAAGACTTCATGTTGTTTGAAGCTGCTAATTCTGCCTCAAGCTGAGGCCTTTGAAACTTATTGGGTATGAACCCTATCTTTACAGTTACAGTAAAACCCCAGTTATCCAAACCTCAGTTACCCAAAACTCTCAGTTATCAAAACTATGGTGCATCTCCCAGTTTAACAGACTTAACTGTAAAGTTCCTTCGTGTATTCAAAATCCCATTTATCCAAACAATTGTATTCTCTTCCAGCATATTCAGATAACTGAGGTTATACTGTACATCAAGTGTGCTCCAGGACTGGATTCAGCCATGCAGTGTCATGAATTTGATTACCAAAGGGCCTGTGACCTAATAAGTGCCTCTCAGTGTGGGATGTACAGGTAGGATTTTATAAAATACATTCCCCTTAGGAAGACCCTTGCCAGAAATAATCCCATCTGGGATTTATAATTTTACTACTGTAATGTTATGCTCATGAGCTTTTATTTTTATTAAATGGATTCCATTTAGACTTTACCTCTGATTTAGACACTGAGTTACTAATTACCTAGGGTTTAGCTGCTAACCCAGTTAATTTACAGCAGGTAGCAGCTCTGAGAACATCCTATTACCCAAGAGGTTACCAGAGGCCTGAGAGGTCAGGTTAGTGTTTTTTGTTTTGTGGACTCCTGTCTTGAAAACAAAGGATACCAGTTACCCACTAGGCCAGGGCGGGGGGAAATCACTTTTTTTTTTAATAAAGATTTCTTTCTCCCTTCGGGGCGCACCGTAGGTGGCTAGCTCCGCCCTCTCCCTGCCACCCACATCTATCTACCGTCCCCCCCGGAACCGCTGAGCCCTATTTCTCCCATGGATTCCCCCTCATAGCGGGGCCAGGAAGGAGGGCTGTCCTCACCCCACCCAAGATACACAATCCAGATTGGGGCTTCAGTGATCCGGTGTCAGAATGGGACACGGACTGACAGGCAGGGCTTCATACAGCCTAAAGTCGCCCTTTTTCCTCCATTTTCTCCCATGCTGCGGCATCATAAGCGCGTGTGCGTGGAGGCATGCATGCGCTACGCAGCCATGCTCCTTGCTTCCCAATCTCCATTGTTGGCAGCCAGTTTCCACCAGGTGTCAGCCAAGCAATAGAACAGCCAATCCCCCCACCCCGAGAGAGGAGAGCTATCCTCTCCCTCCTCTGCCGACCACCGACAACTCGAGCTCGCTCATCATGGTGTGAGGTGTGGCATCCAGCACCTCAACCCTCAGCGCCACTGGGTTGACTTTATCACATTTTTTAATTTAAAAAAATAGGCCTTTGTTTCTTTGAGGTAGGGGTCATTTTCTTTATCGCTTCTAGCGCTCTCTGCCAACTGCTTGCAGCTAACAAACTATGGAGACTTACATTATATGTGTTCCTGCTTTCTGCCTATTATATAGCTTAATAATTTATTATTTGCACCCTACATTATTTTATTCCTCTACATGTACTGGTTGTTGTCACCATACTGTTCAGAAGTTGTTGCACTTGTTTGTAATGCTGATTAACAATTCTAATGTATGTAACCTGTTTTTGTACTTGTTACTTGTGTATTACTAATGCACATTGCCTTGTGCCTTGTATCATGCTTACCACATTAATTATTTTGTTTCCCTGTATTACTACTAGGCGGCTGTTTTCATCCTCCTGTACCTTGTATATTGCTGTGATCACCTCCAATGTTTTGATCTCCCAGTTTGTGCTTGGAAATAGGGAAATGTCTAGTGCACCTACCTGGTAAATAAAATCTAAATAAGTAAATAACTGTGGTATGGGATTTAAAACTAATTTGACAAGAAGCCAGCCTGGTGGCGCAGAGGGTTGAGGTGCTGGACGCCTTACCTCACGATATGCCGGTGACCGGGTTGAGCTACCTCTGTTCGTCAGGGGTGCAGTACGTGGGGGGGAGGGCGGAGCAGGATTGAGCATGCTGATGGGCAACTCTCCTCTCCCTAGGGTGGTGAGGGTGGGTTGGCACCCCCGTAGTTCCGCTACCACCTGGTGGAGGTTCGGTGGGTAGCATAGGCAGAAAGGGGGCAGCAAACAGTTATGGGAGGTGGAAGGGGCTGAGCTGGCACCACAGGGTGTGTGCGTGCCTCCACACACTCGCATGGCAGTGTGCCGGGGCCTCGTGGGGGGGCAAGGGGAGGTGACGGGGACCTAATAGCTATATCTCTGTGCGTGTATATATATGTATATATATATTTATACAACATGTGTTTTGGGATAAATGTGGGGATAAAAAGTGATATCTCAGATAGGCAGTGAAGATATCAATGATATCTCCACGTTCCTATATGTCATGGTGATATCTCTACATTCCTATACATCACTGCAAAGAAAGTGAAAGTATGTTTCACTCTCTTTACAGAGAAGTCTCTCTCTAGTTCCTGCCCCCCCTCCAAAAAAAAAGACACACACACCTCTCAAACCTATCTAGTTAATCCTGCCGTCATTTGTAATTAAAATAATAATATAAAGAGGTACCTGGTTGATTGTCCCCCTGTGCTACCGGCAAAATGCTGTAATACTTTCACTTTCCCCCCGAACTGTAGCGTGACCGAGCGGCATGTAAACGAGCAGATTACTGGTACCACAGCTTTAAAATAAGTATCTGCACTGTAAAGAAAATCCTGGCTTTTATCTCCCGATAACATGTTTTACTTACGTTTGCTATAGCAACATACACTCGCACTTCCTTCTCCTGTTTTAAAGCGGACTACTCGCTCGCTGTGCTTTCGTTGGTAGAGACGGTCCTTTCTATTAAGTAAAACATGTTATCGGGAGATAAAAGCCAGGATTTTCTTTACAGTGCAGATACTTATTTTAAAGCTGTGGTACCAGTAATCTGCTCGTTTACATGCCGCTCGGTCACGCTACAGTTCGGGGGGGAAAGTGAAAGTATTACAGCATTTTGCCGGTAGCACAGGGGGACAATCAACCAGGTACCTCTTTATATTAGTGTTTTTAATTACAAATAATACCAAGCTCAATGAAATAACAGTATTTAAAAAAAAAAAAAACTGTAAATTATCAGGATCAGATAATTTATTTTAATACAGTGTGGAATCTGTAATGTTGCTGAAGATTTGGGGGTTGGGGGTGCTTTAGGGGATCATGCTACAGAAAGCCCAAAACACATGTTATATAAACAGAACATGACATGGCCTGAGTGAAGATATCATATTTATCTTCACTCGAGGCCAATGAAATCAAGATATCTCACGAGTGGATGATATCACTGGCCTCTCATGAAGATAAATATGATATCGTCACTCAGGCCATGTCACATCCCCTATATACATATATATATATATATATATATATATATATATATATTATGATATTCACTAATTTGATAGAATCACAAAACCCGCAAATGACAGGCAAAACAAGAAAATAAAATCAAGAAAGTCCTCAGCAGCTCAAGAAGTTGGAGGATAGTTGCACTGGACGAGGTTGAACTTTCTGATCACATGAGTTGAAATGATCTCACTAAATCTGATCAGTGAACTACAGTACGTGTACAGGAGTCATATGAGGTTGAGCCTTCATGGCTTTTCAGCTGCACTCTCTGCAACCAATATCATTCCAAACACTAGCCAGACAACTGCAGGGCAGATCAGACATTTTCAAGTGCTCTCTGGCCTCCCCACTGTGGCTGGACTTAGCAAAACTTAGGAGACAGTTGTAATGCAAAGGGTACTGAGAACCATGAAAAAAAAGGGGAACATGGGGGAATTGGAAACATTGCCTTTTTTTCCTCTCACACCAAAGGAAAATCTCTAATTTTGAACAGAAGTGTAGCTCCAGTCACACAAACACAGCAGAAAAGGGGTCCAGCAACCAGATCACTGGGGCTAGTGAACCTCTCTACAGCTTCAGCAGCTGACACTTTCCTGCTGGCAAAACTGATCTGTTAGGTGAAGGACACTGAAAATTAAGGTCAGTAAAATCATTCACTGCAGATGCTCTGAAGCCTAGTGTAAATAACATCCTGCTTCCAGTAGTAGTTGTAGTATATTTATTTATTAGGTGCCCAATCCTGCAGGCTCTGTGCACCTTACAAAACAATATAAATACACAGCAGCAATTCAGATTACCCAATAATAGAGAAGACTAAAATACAGCTTTGGTGTCTTAAAACTAAGTGTCTATGCTAACAAATATAGGTTATGTTTCAACCTCTGTTTAGAAAATGGGTTTTTTATTTGGAAGCATCTGACTGGCTGGTGCCCATTCCAGAAGAGTATATTAACTTCAAAATAGATGTTCAACAAATAAAAAGTTCTAGCCCAAACCTGCCACATGCCCAGCCAAGTATCCTTGTGCCTAGCCTGCTTCATCGTTGGCTGAAACACTGGGCACACAATTTCAAACTGCCAACATTTTTTTTTTATTGCATAGCGAAAGACTGAGAGCCCCCCCCACACACACTCCTTCGACAGGACAGCAGCCAGTAACTGACCAAAAGAAATTTATATCTGTTTTCTGAGTTTTAAACCAGTCTCTCTTTTTTCGTCCCGTAAGTAAAACCCCTGCTGCTACCACTCACTCAGTTTCGCTTGTCGGCCAACACATAATCAGCCCCACAACTTAAATCAAATAAACGGGATACATTTGCCTGAAAAATGAAACTATCTTTTTTCCCCTCTCCAGACTCATACATGTGATAAGTCCAACTTGCTTAAGAGGGAGATCTGGGTCAAATTAGGAGGAAGATTGGCCTGCTAGTAGGGAGATGCCGTAATGTCAGGAGTTTGTCCTTAAATAGCGTCAAAAAATAAGAAAAAAAGCATTTAAAAACATTTAATATATCTTATTTTGTCAAGAATAAGCACTAAAAGTATCAACAACTAGTTATACAAAGTTATCAGATACATAAATAGTAAATTAGGGATGAACAATGTATCTTTTTCTGCCAAAAATAACATAAATGTATATTCTTAACAGAATTTTACTTAAGCAGGAGATTTTGTTTCCCAGGAGGGAGGGAGGGAGTTAAGTCAAAAAAACAGGAGTCTCCTGCGAAAAGAGGGAGATATCACATGTATGCAGACTCCAGTCTTCCCATCCAATCTCGCTGCCAATTCCCTGTCATGCCACACTTTAAAACAGACCTAAAAAAATCCCAGAAAAGTACCTCTGCAGAGCAAGCATGGTTTCAATTTCCTTCCAGCTCACCACCACCACCTCTTCTCTGACAGACTCCCCCAACAGACTCGTGAGAAATCCAGAACAGTTCACAAAACAAAATGAACTGAACTAATCAATGCACCTCCCCTCCCCCCCAAATTTTTTTTTTGGGGGGGGGAGGCACGAAAACTAAGACAACCAACTTATAAACTCGGCACTATGGAGGATCCATTAGGACACAAATCCTTGAAAAAAAAAAAAAGGCAGCACCCAATAGCTCCATATGAAGTCCGAACTATCCATTGTTTACCTGACACAAAATGGCCGCCCAGGAGGTAATGAGTTAACAAAAAAATGGAACTTTCTCCTCTAGCTAGGAGAAGATCGTTTTGCACTCTGACGAGTGCTGTCTCTGTTTTATGATGCCCCCCAAATCCTGACTGGAACAGCTTATAGATGGAAAAAGCCTTCAAATATGTTTCCAGCTACATTGCCATCACCTTCTTGATCACCTTCCCCAAAAAAGGGAAGGTTTGAGACAGGCCTGTAATTAGCTAAGATATCTGGGTCATAAGATGGTTTCCCAAAAAGGGGCTTCACCATAGCTCATTTCACAGCCATGAGAAAAACACCCTCCTCAAGGAAACACTGAACTATATCAGCAGTTACTGTCCCCACAGATTCCTGACAGTCTGCTTACTGCTGGGTGGGTCCAGGGTCAAGAGAACAGAAGGTGGGATGCAGCTCCAAGATCAAGAGCAGGGCCTCTGCAGTTAGCATTGGGTGAAACTCCTACCAGACTGATGGAAGGTCTCTGTTAATCACAGCCTGGACAATGCTGGTCCGTTACAGCTCTCTTGTAGATATCAATGAATGGATATCGATTAACTTATCAAGGGAAAACCAGCCAGACAGACTGGGTGCAACGACCTGTCTACCATGCAGAAGAGCTTAGATGGTCTGTTCTTCCCTACATCAAGCACCCGTGACAGGAACTCTGCCTTTCTTAGAGTGATTGCCCCTGATATTCTTTATAATTGGCTCTCAACAGTAACCTATCCTCCATCGATTCCGACCTCTGCCAAGAACACTCCAACTTCCGCCCTTTGGTTTTCAACCATCTTAGCTCCTCACTGAACCAGGGAAGCTCTGACAAGAGACTCTCAGGAATACACAAAGCAGTGAGAGGGAGTCAGTGTCACAGTGATAGTCATATTATGATCCCCAAATGCAGTCTCAACCCCTCAGCACACACCTGCAACAGGCTTGAGCAGTTTAGCACAAAGAAAAAATCCCCAAAGGCTCCAGATTATTCAAAGGTTGGTACCAAACTAACTCTGCTGAGGAGGTTATGAATTGGGGGGGGCCTCTGATCTGAAAACTTCCACGTGATGATCCAACCAACTGTCTGAATCAACCTCGATGTTAAATACCTCAAACCCCAGTTGAAAAATGAGGTTCAGAGCATGGCCCAACTGGTGAGTCGCAGAGGTAAACACCCGTGTGAAGCCAATAAAAATCCATATGTCGGAGGAATTGCTGTCTCGTCACATAGGATTCATTGTCAGCCCACATAGAAACACAGAATCTGTCGGCAGATAAGGACCATATAGCCCACCTAGTCTGCCCATTTCCCTACTTGGTTTGGCAATCCCTACTCTTATCTGGACTGCCTTTCCCCCACTCTGCTGTACTGCAGGGTGCCTTTATGCTTATCCCATGCACTTTTGAATCCCCGTACTGTTTTCGCTTCCATCATCTCCGCTGGTAGGCTGTTCCATGGATCCACTACCCTCTCTGTGAAAAAATACTTCCTAGCATTCCCCCTAAGCCTCTCTCCCTCCAGCCTCATGCTATGTCCCCTTGTCCTTGTGCACTTTCGTCTCTGAAATATGCTCTCCTCCTGTACCCAGTTTATTCTGCTAAGGTATTTATTTGAAAGTATCTTATCATATCCCCTCTCTACCTTCTCTCTTCCAGTGAACAGATGTTTAGTTCCTTGAGTATTTCCTCATAAGGCTTGTGGTGCAGTCCATGTATCATTTTTGTTGTTCTTCTCTGGACTGCTTCCATTCTGTCTATGTCCTTCCTGAGATGCGGTCTCCGGAACTGGACACAGTATTCCAGATGAGGCCTCACCAGTGATCTATACAGTGGCATCACCACTTCACTCCTCCTACTGGTTATGCCCCTTTCTATGCACCCCAGCATTCTGTTTGTCTTCTCCATTGCTTTTTCACATTGTCTGGCTGACTTCAGGTCACTGGATATGATAACCCCCAGGTCTCTTTCCTGACTTGTGGTGGCTAGAACCTGCCCCCCAATCCTGTATTCCTCTCTTGGGTTTCTGTGTCCCAGGTGCATTATCTTGCACTTCTTAGCACTGAAACCCAACTGCCAAACCCTTGACCATTCCTCAAGTAGTCTTAGGTCGTTTCTCATTTTATCTAGCCCCTCCTATGTGTCGACTATGTTACAGATGTTGGTGTCATCTGCAAACAAGCATACTTTCCCCTCCAGTCCCTCTGTAATGTCACTTATGAAGACATTGAATAGAACTGGACCCAGCACCGATCCCTGTGGAACCCTGCTGGTCACCTCTCCCCTTCTGATTTTATGCTGTTTACTACCACCCTCTGGATCCTGTCTTTTAGCCAGTTACCAATCCATTTTACCACTTTAGAGCCCACACCCAGATTCTCCAATTTGTTAAGCAACCTTCTACAAGGAACGGTGTTGAAGGCCTTACTGAAATCCAGGCAGGCCACATCCACTGCCCCTCCCTGATCCACCACCCTGGTCACCCAGACAAAGAAATCGACAAAATTAGTCTGACAGGACCTACACTACATACTGAAGTTCACCAACACCAACCATCTCAGGTACTCCAACGTCAGGCCAGTGACTACTTCTCCAAATTTCTACAAGAATCCTTTCTCGCAACCTGTAAGACAGTATATGACAATTTCATTTTCATTTATTTGATTTACCAGGAAGGTGGACTGGATCATTTACCCATTTTCAGCCACTCCTGGGGGAAGGTAATACAACTGGCATATAAGACAAATATTCAATATACAACCAATCAGTAAATACATGACAATATAAAATACTTTACAGTTTTGTCTCAGACAAATATGTACAATATATACACTGCATAATTGATATATATAGATTTAATCAAGATTTAATGAGAATTGATAACCTTACCAAAACAAAATTAAGTAATCTCATAACAACAACAAATGGATTGTTTTTCCAGATAATTCTTTATGTTGTTCTTAAAAACATTTTTCTTTCCATGAAGTTCAAATCCCATTTGGAGCAAGTTGTTTAACAATTTTGGTCCATAAATGGTCAGTGAGCATTTGGCAATTTTTGTATTGGTTATAGTTTCTGTAAAATGTTTTGCTGATGTTGTACGTAGTACTCTTGATTTATTCGCCCACCTAAATACGTCATACAGTGTTAATGGAATCTGTGTGCCTAGTGTTTTGTGTATAAACATAAGTACTGTGTTAATTCTTTGTTTAGGTGGTAAAATCCCAAAATGTTGATATAATTTAGAGTGATGTTCATTTTTGTTAGTACAACCAGTTGCAAATTTCACAATGTTATTAAATGTTACTGTGTATCTTTGTAACAGTGTATCTGGTGCACTGTTTACAAAAATTGAACTGTATTCCAAGGCTGGCAGTAGCACTTGGCTTGCTGTTGTCTTTTTAGCTTGTGTGATCAGACAGTTTTTATTTTTATATAAATAACCCAATTTGTTATTTACTTTATTTGTTACTTTAGTAATGTGTTCATTAAAGCAGCAGTGCAATGTAATAAAAAACTGCACTTTTTTAACAGTTTATTCCCTGTGCTCTGCTGAGCATTTCCCCTGGTAATCTTTCTCACCGGCATTGTACTAGCACCCTGCAATGTGCTCTATTTTCCTTTGTCTGTTTACATTTTTGCCATAGGCCACACTGAACAGGAACCCCTTCTGCTGCCAACTGCACATGTGTATGACTGGCAGTACTACATAGGGAGCTGCCATATTTATTGTGGCACCACAACAATTGAAATAAATTTTAAATATCTAAAAAACTAAAGACCACTAGAAAAAAAACATTTACATATATGGAAACCTCATCTATGGCTGCATGCTTACAACCAAGAAAAAGAATTTTGATAATAATTTCTTAATTATGTTGCGCTACTGCTTTAAAGGACAGTGTGTTATCTAACAATACATCCAAATAATTAAACACTTCTACACTTTCCAAACTCACACCATTTCTTCCCACAATGTTCATTCTATTTCCTTGTAGTCTACGCCTAGTCCAAACATCATAGTCATTGTCTTTTTTTCACTTAGCAAAAGTTTATTTTCTGCAAACCAATTTTGTAGGTCCCAATACACAGGCTGAATTTCTGCTTCTAGGTCTGCTCCTGTTTCACCTGTGCAGTAAAGCGCCGTATCATCTGCATACATTATTACAGATGAATTTTAACAGATGTTTGATAAATCATTTATAAATATAGAAAACAAGAATGGACCCAGAACTGAACCTTGCGGTACCTCTGTATGAATATTTCTCATCATGGATTTGGCAGATCCAATTTTTACCTGCTGTTTCCTATTTGTTAAAAAGTGTTCAAATCAACCTAATGTGTAGTTACCCACCCCCATCAGTTTAAGTTTATGGATCAGAATGGGGTGGTCCACCAAGTCAAAGGCCTTGGTCAGGTCAACAAAAATCTCTCCAGTAAGTACTCCTTTGGCCATACTATCATATATATCACTTGTTAACCTGACCAAGGCTGTCAATGTGCTGTATCCCCCTCTGAATCCATACTGATCTGTACTTAATAGCTGAGTCTTCTCCATGTATCCTGATAGTTGCCCAAATATGATTTTTTCCAACATTTTTGCCAGTATGGGTAAAACAGACACAGGTCTATAACTGGTGACTAACTACTTGTCACCAGTTTTAAAAATGGGTGTTATAATCATCGTCTTCCACGGTTCCGGAACTGTATTTGTTTATAAGGACAAGTTAAATAAGTAGGTAATTGGCCTAAACAATTTATTCACCACTAATTTCAGTAGCCTTGGAGACAATTCGTCTACACCAGAACAAGGATCCTGTTCCCCCACAGCTGCATCACCCTTGATGGTGCCACATTCAAACAACCTGGTCTGAGCGACTGGGTGCACTCCAAGTCTCAAACCAGATCTAAAACAGATGTGCACTCCCCTCCCTCCTGCCAGTGCACCGCTGAATATCCCCGTGGGATAGCCACCTGCTGCAAAGGGCCAGAGTTGTCCCCCAGTCAGGTCTCCGTGATACAATACCAGGTCCACTGAGGAATCTCCGACAAAATCCACTATTATCACTGTCTTATTCCTAAAGGACCTGGCATTACAAAGAACTGCCAGAAGGGGAGAAGCCAAGCTGTTGGACTCTATGGGCTACTTCCTCTGATCACAATTCAGGAGCCGTCGGGACTGGAATCAGGCACGGCAATCCCCTGTCCTGGTTCCATTTTAACTGGGGTGTCTCACCATCCTACTCCTGACCCTATCCTCTTCTTCTCCATCTCTGTTCACAAACCTGCACCAGTGAACCTGCCTGTGATCCCAACTTCCCAGCAGCAGCAAATCTCCACTGTAGGGACCGGGGCACAGACGAATGGGTGACGTCGATGCAGCTGTTCCACAGAACAGGAGATGCTGCGGATTCCATTTACCCCAAAACACATACTGCCCAATTATTTAAATCCCACTAAAACCCTCTCAAGTTCCTACCCAGACCACAACAACAACCGTAACAATACCCTTATAATCCACACCAACCCCCATTCCCCACACTTAAATAACTCACGACCCAACCACACACCATTCATAAATCCACTCACCTCAGACACACCACTCACCATCAGCAATTACAAAATAAATATGGAATAATATATGGGGTGGTGTGTGTACAAGAATTTTACACCCACCCGAGTTGTTGGATGCCACATAAACCCCAAGAGCAATGCTCAAGGGGTTTATCTAGGCATCCAGCACTGAGGGTGTGTGTGTAAAATTCGACTTTACACACCACCACCACATATTTTATTTTATATAATTGCTAGGCTTCCCTTTTTCACCACGGCAATTATATAAAATAGCAAACGTTCCGGTGCGGCCACGCTCTTGTTTAGTTTTAGCCCAACATTTCTAATGTCCGAGATTTTTTAAATGTTTTTCAATGTTTCTTTAGCCAGTAAATGTGCAACCTGTCTAACATTTTAAAAAAATAACTTACCGCTGAGTCCCACTGGCAGTAGAGTTTCAGGTGAGAAGTCAAGCGGCGAGCAGTCAGGAACGGACGAACTGCGGTGGGCGCATGCACAGAGCGAGGGAAACCTGGTGCGTGTTTGCCATTATAAACACTCCTTTATAATGGCAAATTACACCACAGGAAAAAGAGAAAGCCAGTTGTTATATATAAATTACATACAAATGTCCACAGTTATAAAGTGCAAGAATCCCAACAACGAACAGTTCCAACAATATATTGGGCTTCAGAGGATCTCAAGCAGCAAATTAAGATCACAATTTATTCCTAATTCCCTTCAGCTCCTCAATCCCAAAGTCAGAGCTCAATCCATATCAGTAGGTACACAAAACACAAGTTACTACTACTAGTCTGATTTACTGGTCCCTCCAAGATCCTCTCTCTCTCACTGGCATCTTAGGACCAAGATCTCCTTGCCATCTAGAAAGTCCCGTTACCTTCCAGCGACACTCTCTCACTGCACTGCACATCTGGCCCTAACCGTCTCACCAGGTGAGCTTCACCAGGCTGTGTCAGCCCCTTTTCACGAGAGCTTATGGCAAATCAGTATAGTAAAATAATAAAATCTGTCTTACAAAATAGGAGTCTCCCTCACTCTGTGTCCACAGGCCATGATAACACACTATCCTGAACTGTCCAGGCCAGGCAGTCCATAGCTAAATGCCAGGGTGTACACACAATGACCGCTTAAATCTCTTTGTCTTCAGCGCTGAAACAAAAGTGAAATGGCACCATCTTGCCACAAACCATGGGGAGGAATGCCTCAGAATCTGATGCCATGGCACACTGGCTCATTCAGCATCAGCAAGCCAACTAACGTCATTGCCGGTTGACCAGGCAAAGGAAAGCCCTGGCTCTCTCACCTCTGGGTCAGCGAACCACCATCCATTTTGCATTGTGGCACTTGCCACCAGACAGGAGTCTGGAGCATCAGAGAGCACCATCCAAACACCACGGCACTCAAGGTAATCCCAACAGCACAGGGTTGTTAAATAAATGCTGCTGCCAGGTTGAGAGACAAGTATTGTTTAAAATGTTCACTGGGACTGGGACTGGGACAGGGACTGGGACTAAAACTTCAAGTAAAACACTAACACTAACTTGCTACCTTACTGTTGTCCCTCTCTAAACCTAATACCACTAAGGCACAAATACAAACTAAGAAAAAAACTAAATAATTAAAATTTAACTTTAAAATAGGGAATTGAATCTTGCAAAGCTCAGTGCTGCAGACAGTCAGCCCCATTACAGCATCCATCAAGACACACTGGTATCAGTTTCTCTTACTATCTGACCACCACCCCCTACAGTAAACACAACACTGTAAACATAACCCTGCCACTCTCACTATCAGTCAACTGCCAGCTGGTGTTACTAACATTGTCTTGCTACTCTCACAACAAGGGTGCAGATGCCTGGTGTAAACTCAATAATAAGAATTTATAAAGCACTTTACCAGGAATTTACAAGAGTTGTACAACACAAAAGCACAGTATAAGCACCAGTCAAGCCATTCACCTGCAGCTATTCACTACTCGACAAACCCCTATGCTGTGGCACAACAACTACTCTGGACAAAACCCAGCTTACTTCAGCAGACACCGAAATTGTATTTTTACAGCTTTGTAGGTACTGGCAAAAATATGTGCATTATGAATCTGTATTTTTAACCCATTGCAATTTTGTACATTGCACCTGGCTTTTGACATGATATTGTTGCTATGTTCTCCCCCTGTAATCCCTTCCCCTGGGTCGCATCTGGAAATGAGCTCCGTCTCAGTGTGCCCCCCTAGTCAATAAATTTTAAATAAATGAATTAACTAACTCTATCAGATCTCTGCTACCTGGTGAAAACACAACCCTGCTAATCTCACTATCAGTATAAATAAACCTGAAACTCTTACTAATGGGACACTGCCACCTGCAGTAGAATGAATGCCACACTGCTGTTACATCACACGATTGCTGCCTTTAGTGAAATAAAAACACTACTCTCGCTATGTATCAACATATTAATTTGAAATTTACATCAAGCACATGGTAGGACAGACCCCTATGATAAAATACCTCTTTTCCATGGGAGTACCTTGGTAGTACACGGAATAAAAAGTGCTTAGAGTGCACTACAATAGGATATACAAGTGCTAATTTCAGAAGGGTTCAAATATGCAAGTCACTTGTACAGTACACAATAGTGCACGGAAAAAGCAAGATAACTACTCATAAGGCAGTTAAGAGGATGATAAACAAAGGCATTGTAAGTTACAAAGGTGCTACATAGAATTAAGAGGAAGAAGGATGCTAGTTTTTCATCCAAGTCAGTAAATACTGGCAGAGTGGATAACAAGGGGATTCATGTGAGAAGGCATCTACATTGATCTTTGAGATGCTCAAGCAGTAGCCTTTGGGAACTGGAGAATGATGTAAGGGGTTGCCAAGCGGGCGGGGGTGGGGGGTGGGGGGACTCTTCCATTCCCCTGAGCCTCAGAAGAAGGACAGTCTGATTTGTACAGTTTTTGAATCTGTGTAATACCTAGCCTGCGATCTTGGTTAATCATAGAAAACAGGAGGTGGGGACGGGGAGATGAGGGATTTCAGCTACTGTATGTGGGGGCTGAGAGTGGGCACACTTATGGCAATGTACAACAGTAGACAGTTGAATTTAGTATGCTGAGTTGATTGGATGTCACCATATCAAGTTTTGAGTATTATGATATTTATGTAAAATGATATGTCACAATACACTGAATATCATGGTAATTTGTATAATTTTTAATTATAGGAAAAAGTGAAAATCTGACTGGGTGACAACAACCATTTTCAGAATAAAATTGTTTTTAATTTCTTTCTTTCATTCCTTATCAATCACTTGGTTACCTTCAGTTCTTTCCTATACTTAGATTTTGTTATGTCAGATGGGTTCTTCTTTAGGTTTGCATAGGCACGTTCTTTTTTTTTTAATTTGTCACCTAATTTTGTTTGTAAGCCACATAGGGATTTTCCCCTTATTACTGTATTTTCTTTTTAACGGGATATACATATCTTCCTGCTCCCTTAGTTTATGTTTTATAAGCTCCCAACAATCTTTCTCTGATAACCACCACACTCTTTCTGCCCAGTTAATGGACGCTAGATTTTTTTCTAATAATTTCATATTGGGCCACGGCATAGTTCCGTAAAGAGATGTTGCAAGTGAGAATATTGTGGCAGGCTGTCAAGCTGAAAAATAACATATGGCCGCTGTTACCGACATTACCTTGCACTGATATGTTGCAAAGCTCACTTTGTAGACTGGTAATTATTTATTTATTAATTAGAATTTTGTTAATTAGGTAAATCCCACTGAGACAATGGAGTCCCTTATTCAGGGGTGACCCGGGTTAGTTACATACCACCACGAGCACACAGTGATAATATGCTGCATAAGACATTACAGTACAAAAGTTATATAGTAGGTGAAGGACAAAACAGGAGCGAAAATTACCCATTTAGGTAAGGACAAAGAATAAGAGCCAATTTTGATACCATCCACTGTAGTAAATTAGTTACAGACATTTAAATACATCAAGCTATGGAGATACCCAAGTATTTTCTTTTCTGGTGTGCATTGTCACTATTTAGAATAGGAAAGGAAGCATGTGGCTCAAACCGGCTAAAGACTAGGTAACTTCAAGGTTGAAGATAATACTGACAACATGCCAGAGACCAAAGGAGTGTTTTGAGCCTCCTTTTGAACTGCATGAAGATTGAGCTCGTACGAACATCCAGAGGTAGGGAATTCCATAGTGATGGAGCAGCTGCAAAGTAGGATCGACTGCTGGCAGCGTTGGGAAGTCTAGCAACAGGTTAGTTAGTGATCTCAGTGACTTGGCAGGTTGCCTATATTGAAGTAAGGTGGAGAAGCTGGGAGAAGCAGTAGGTTGCAGTAGTTTATAGGTCAAAGAGTACAGTTGGAACCGTAGTCTTAGCTCCCAGGAAGGCCACCCTAGCAAGGTAAGGATATCACAATGGTGCTCTCTCTCGGATGGGCTCCTGCAGCAAAATGTGCTGTTTTGTCGTAAAGAGTCTTAATTTAGCCAGAACAGTGTCTCGAGCGGATTGTAAAACTGGGGCTGCATAAAAGAGGGTAGGCAGTAGCGTACTTTTAGTTAGTGCAAACCACGCAGGAGCAGAGAGGTAGGCGGAAGAGTCTGTATAGGAGGTCAAGCTTTTGGTTTAGAGTTTTGGAGAGGGTGTCAACATGGCATTCTAAGGACATGTCTTGGTCTAGTACAACTCCTAGGTATTTAAATAACTGCACTACTTCCAAGTTGAAGTCTGAGTTGCTGGAAAGTTTGAGGAGGTGGTTTCTATATGGCCCCAGCTGTTTGCTACCAAAAAGCATGACCTTGTTTTTTTTTTTGCACTGAGTATTAATTTATTTTCTAAGAACCATCTTTCTAGGAGTTGAAGGTCATTACCTAGTTGGTGGTTAATCGAACTGATAACTGCACTGAACCTGTAAAGTATGGCATCGTCGGCATGTAACTGTATGGAGGCGTTTCCACAGTTGAGAGATAAATCGTTTATAAAGAGCAAGAACAGTAGGGGTCCTAGAATGGATCCTTGGGGTACCCCAGCAGTAATTTGTTTGAGGGTAGAGAGTGTTCCTGGCCACTTTACACATTTGTTTTCTTACTGATAAATAGCTTATAAACCACTGGCAGGAGAGATTTTCTAGCCCGAAACTTCACAATTTCACTAGAAGAAGATCATGATTGACGAGGTCTAATGCCTTTGCTAGGTCACCAATCACTGCACTGTCGCTATCCCCACATCCGTGGCCTTAAGGATGTCTGTGGAAATCTATAACAGGAGAGTATCAGTGTTGTGATATTTCCAAAAGCCATGTAGAGCATGTGTTGGAGAGTTATTGCGATTAAGATATTCTTGAAGTTGGTCAAAAACCAGTCTCTCCTGAAGTTTTCCAAATATACTAAGTAGGGAGATTGGCCAGTAATATTCAAGTAGTTCATTACAGCCTCCTTTGTGAACTGGGGTAACAACTGCCACTTTCCATTTCTCTGGGACAGTCCCTAGGATGAATTACTTATTAATGAGGTGTGCAAGGGGGTATCAATAACAGGTGCAGCTAATCTGAGGAAAGTACAGTTACGTGAGAATTTACCGTAACCGTAGATCTTCGAGAGAGGCTCTTGCAGTAGGTAATTACTTGCAGGACTGCGCCCCCTGGTGTCAGGACCACATGGATACTTTTGCTAGCAGTGTCTGATGGGGGACCGCCCACCCGAAGTCACGTGACAGATGTCAGCGTGACACTATATAGTAGATAGTCCCCACGTCCGCCCTCCAGTTCTCCCACCAGAGACCTCCAAGAGCCATGACAGGAGCATGGGAACAGGCTCCTGGATACAAGAAAAGGCTCCTGGAAAAAGAGCTACAGATTAAAGAGGGAGAAGGAGGGTGGGAAAAAGGTTGCCTACTGCAAAAGCCCCTCACGAAGATCTGCTGTTACTGTAAGTTCTTATGTAACTGTACTATCTTACTTCGAGAGGGCTCTTGCAGTAGATAATTACTTGCAGGACTGAGTCCCAAGCAGTAAGAGTCCAAGGACAGGAAAACATGGGAGGCAGGAACTGGAAGCTAGCAGGTAGCCCAAAAACTTAGGACAGGAGTCCCTGGAGGACTACCAGTCCAAAACCAGCCCTGCACCTAGAGGCAATGTCCAAACTGTAGCGTTTTGTGACAGTGTGGATGGAACTCCAAGTAGCAACCACACAGATTTCAGCAGCAGATACATTTCTGAAACAGGCTGTAGAAGCAGCCATTTCCCTGGTAGAATGTCCTTTCACCTGCCCCGGAAGGACTTTACCATACTTCTGGTAACAAAAACTAATGCAGTTTGCCAACCATTTGGAAAGATATTGCTTGGAAACTGCCGCACCTTCTCTCTTCGGTGCAAAAGAAACATAAAGCTGATTTGACTTTTCCCTCTTGGTGTAATAACATAAAATTTTGTGAATGTCTTAACGTATGCAGAATGGCCTCCCCCTGATTAGAATGCTCAGGATAATACATCGGCAGCTGAAGAGACTGATTCAAAGTAGTCTCTGACACTACTTTTGGAAGAAACTTAGGATTAGTGCACAGAGCCACCCGGTCTCTGTGAAAAATCAAATAAAACTCCTTACACATCAGGGTCTGAAGCTCGGAAATCCTTCAAGCAGAAGTGACTGCAACTAAAAAGAGCGCTTTCCAGGACAAAAAGCGCATTTCACATGTACTTGCCGGTTCGAAAGGCAGTAAGGTCAATTTCTCTAAAAGAAAATGAAGGTCCCACGGTGCAGCATGGTTATGCACCAGGGGTTTCAGATGAAAAATACCTTTTAGAAAGGTGTTTGAAATCTCTGAGCCAGAGTTTTGGCCCCTACTAAAACATGGTAGGCAGAACTGGCCACTAGATGCACCGTCAGTGACAAATAGCTCAAGCCCAGGTCAGACAGACAAAGAAGATACTCCAGGACTCGAGGAGCGGGACACGAAAAAGGGTCCCAACTCTTCGTGGTGGCCCAGATGGAAAAATGCTTCCACTTCACAGCATAGGTACTTCTGATAGAAGGCTTTCTGGCCTCTACCAAAATCTGAGCTACCTGAGGAGAAACCCCAAATCTGGAAGCGACTACGTCTTGAGTAGCCATGCATGAAGATAAAAGAACTTCAGACCTGAATGTACCAGCGTGCCCCCCTCTTGGGTCAGGTGAGCACAGGAAAGTGGTAGAGGAATGGGAGGTTCCGTTGCCAGCTGCTGAAGCAGCAGGAACCAAATTTGTTGAGGCCAAAATGAAGCTATCAGAATCATTTGTGCTCCTTCCGTCTGGAGCTTGATCAGCACTCTCTGTAAAACTGGGATGGGAGGGAATGCATACAGATATCTCCCTGTCCAACAAAGTGACAGCGTGTCTTGCCAAAATGCACCATGCACGGGATCAAGCGAGCAAAACCTGGAAAGTTTTGTGTTTGATGGGGCTGCAAACCGATCCACTTCCGGATGACCCCAGAGGTTGAAGATGCGGTCTATTACATCTTGCTTTAGCTCCCACCTGTGCGCTCTTACTTTGGTGTAGCTGAGACTGTCTGTGAGAATGTTCTGCATGCCTGGAACGTGGACCGCCAGGAGGCGAACCTTGTGCAGAACTGCCCAATTCCAGACCCGCATCGCTTCCCTACAAACAGAATATGATCGGGTGCCCCCCTGTTTGTTGATGTACCACACTACGCACATGTTGTCCGATTGGATCAACAGAGTATCTTGTTGAAGCATGTGCTAAAATGCCTAAAGAGCATATAGAACCACTCTCATTTCTAGTGCATTTATGTGCAAGTGTAGTTCTACAGGTGACCACAGGCCCTAGGTCCTGTGATGTCCAAGATGTGCACCTCATCCCATTCCCGATGCATTTGTGGTCAGGATTTGGGAGTAAGGAGGGTCCTGGAAGGGAACTCCTTGAGTCAGGTTGTCTGAGTTCTGCCACCATTGCAGATCTTCATGCATCGGACTGGAAACTAGGACACAGTTGTCCAAGTCATCCGCCCTCTGATCCCATTGAGACCTGAGAGTCCACTGCGAGATACACATGTGGAGTCTGGCCATAGGAACCATTGGGATAGCTGCTGCCATGAGGTTAAGGAGGTGAAGGACCACTTTGGCCAAAATGTGTTGGTTGGAGGATACCAGCTTGGCCTGTCTTTCCAGGGTCTCTACCCTGTCCAGGGGGAGACGGGCCATATCCTGTACCATGTTCAGAAATGCCCCAATAAATTGCAGGTGCTGGGAAGGAGCAAGCTGGGATCTGCGGTAATTGCCAGTAATACCCAGTTGCTCAAAGAGATGCAGGGTAGCTGACAGGGAAGCCTCCAACCCCTCCCTCAACAGAGCTGCAAGAAGCTAATCGTCGAGGTAAGGGAAGACGTAGTGCCCCTGACTCCTCAAGACTCCTGCCACAACTGCTAGGCACTTGGTAAAAACCCGCAGTGCAGAGGACAGGCCAAAGGGGAGAGTTTTGAATTGGTAATGCTCCCCTTGGAAAGAAAACCTTTGGAATCTGCAGTGCAGACAGAAGACTGGAATGTGCAGGTATGCATCCTGCATGTCCAGGGCACAAAGCCGTTGTCATTTGGAAAGGAGATGCAGCAGACTTTGTAGCATCACATTCAAAACCTCTTGTATTCTATGAAGAGGTTTAGGGTGCTGAGGTCTAGTATTGGGCACAGATCCCCATCTTTTTGGGGACCAGAAAGAAGTGGGAATAGAATCCCTTCCTGATCTGGTTTTCTGGCACTTGCTCTAGTGCTTCTTTTTGAAAAAGAGCCATGGTCGCCTCCCTTAACTGGGGAATGTGCGCCCTTGGGTAGCGGGAAAATCCTGGAAGATTGTTTGGGTTTTTTTCTCAATATTTGAGAGTATGACCAAGCCTTATTAACTGAAGTACCCAGGCATCGGTCGTGATGGACTCCCAGATGCCTTGCGAACCTTCCGCCCACCTGTTCCTCCGATGGAGGTGGAGGAGGGAAGGCAGTCAGTGAGTCAGGAATGTGAGGGGGGGTTAGGGAGGACAGCTCCTGAAGCTCTTTGAGACTTAGCTGGAGGGGTGGCAGCCGTATTGGGAGCCTTACGTTTGAATTGGCGCCTAGGTGCCTGTTGTGTTTTCATCTGGCGTCTGCTTTGCCGACGAAAGGGCCGTTTTGGCAGGTTTCGGGTGACACATAGTGTGTACTAACTGAAGTGCAGTGCCTTTATCTTGCAGGCTTGTAATAATGTCCTGGGCATCTCCACCGAACAGGACAGAGCCTCTGAAGGGGCATCCTGGATTGCCAACTGGACATCAGGGCTAGACCTGATACTCTTAGCCAAGAGAATCTATGAAGGCTTACTGCCATGGCCGTGTCTCTAGCGGAGGAGTCCACCGCACTGTAGGTGGCCCATAGAGAATGGTGTCCTGCCACCTTGGCAGATCCAAGTGTATTTGCCAAGGTGGTTTTTGCTTCTGAGTCCAGAAGGGCCTCGACTATGTGCTCGAGTTGGGGGAATAGAGATTTCTGGTACACTAGTATGTGCACCACATAATTAAGAGCACATATAACTAGTGTAGAAGAGGAATAAAACTTCCTCCCGAACTGGTCCAGTTGTCTGGATTCCTTGTTGGGACGGAAGGTACTCAGGTGCTTGGGCTTAGCGAACCTATCATCGGCCACAGTTATAACCACCGAATCAGCCTTTGAGTGTACGCTGAGGTGGTCCTTGTCTTCTGGAGTCCTGTAAACCCAGTCGGCTTTCTTAGCCATAGCTGGGAAAGAGGAGGGTCTCTGCCAGATGGTCGGGGATAAATTCTTGTGTGGTTCCAGCCATGGGGGTGTGAGCACTGGACTCATTTCTGGGAAATCTAGATGCTCAGCCAACCTTTGTCATTTTGGGTCTAGAGCATCTGACTTACATCCTTGTGCCTCTGCCATTTGTCTGAGGAGGTCCACAAAGGAGAGATCTTCAGGTGGGGATTTGGGAGACTCTCTAGGGACTGGCTCCTCAGGAGGAGGTGTCTCAAATCCCAAACCCTTGGAGGAGGAATCGGAATCCGCTTCAGAATCATCAGAATCCGCCGGATCCTTGTCTGGACGAGCAAGTTCCTTCTCCCTGGGAGTCACTTCTGATGTCAGGGCTTGCATGTGGGCTGTCATCTGACCTGACGTCGAGGCTCGAGGGGTGAGGGCGCCCTAGGGGTAGGCTCTGGGTGGTCTGTTTCAAAAGGTCACGGATGCCTGCTGTCCAATTCTGAGACTAATTGAGATTTCTTCTCAGACCACCAAAAATTCAAAATCTCCCTAAAATCCACCTGTAGTTGAGCAGGAGGAGGTGGAGTGGGAGGTGGTGGAGGGTGACAGGGATGGAACCTTGACCCAGCACCATGTGCTGAGAAGCTTGGGGTAGCATAATGGTGAGAGTAACCTGACAACTGATAATGAGATGACTGATAACCAGGATAACCTGGGTAGTAATAACCCATTGAAAAGGGGTCCGGCGTCGGGCCTGACGGAGGATAGCCCAATGGCGGAAAACCTGACGGTGCCCCAGACGAAGGTAAGCCTGACGACGGCCCTGACGGAGGGTAACCTGATGGCAGTCCTGATGGAAGGTAGCCTGACGGTGGCCCTGATGGAGGGTAGCCTGACGGCAGCCCTAACAGTGGGTAGTCGGACGGTGGCCCTGAAGGCGGATAGCCTGAAGGAAGGCCGGCTGGTGGCCATGATGGGGGGGAACCCCAGCATAGGGCCTGAAGGTGGAAGTCCCAAAGGTGGCCCCAAAGGTGGAAAACCTGATGGGGGCCCCAACAGAGGGTGGCACACTGGTGGTCCTGATGACAGGAGTAAAGGACTAGGAGGGCGCTGTGAAGGATCGGGATCTGGCACCCCTGCCAGGGGCGGCTGAGCTCTATCATCAGGTATACCTGATGTAAGGCCAGCCCGTCGGCGCAGCAGTTGGATTTCCGCTTGCGGCACCGACGACCCGGGTTCAGGAACTGACCAGGGTTGCTGGAGGGCTCCAAGGGGAGGGTAGGGTAGTGCCCTTCACACGTGGGACCCCTGGTGGAGGCCGGGAGTCACACAGCTACCGGCGCTCAGTTCAGACAGGAGGCGGGGCGGACGCTGGATGTCATTGCATGGCCCTGCCTCCCCAAAAACGGAAAAGAACAGCCACCAGCAGCCCTACATGAAGCCCTGCCATGGCTTCAATTAGTCCCTCAGGACTGGGACCTCCGACCTATCTGAAGGTATGCGGTGTGTGCAGGAGGCGCGCAGCCCGCCATGGAGAGAAAGCCACAGAGGCGGAGGGACCCAGTGGCGGTATGAGGTGTGGAAACGTGGCTGCGGACCGGCCGAAAATACCGGTGGCTAGCGGCTTGGGGGAGAAAGAATAAAATTAAAGGTATACTTGATGTAAGGTCTCCTTCTGTTGGGACCTGCGGGTCCCGTGACTGTAGAGGAATCTCCAATGGAGGAGGAGATGGGGGTTTTCCATGAATGGAATCCCATGGAGACCCTTACCCTCCAACTGGGATGGAGCTGACGTCTGGCTGCGCATCGTCATAACCTGATGGACGCAGATTATTGGAGGGTCTGACGAACAACTGATCGACCTGGGTCGTGCAGGAATCTGAGATGTCGACCCCTGACTTACCAAACCCAGCCAAGTGCTTGTCAGAGGGTCTGACGAGCAGCTCATCAGCCACGCCTGCCGACTTAGAGCCCGGGGTAGTAATGGGCCTAAGTGCGATGGTGGCCTCAGACGAATCCGAGGTACCCGCTGTCACTGTAACTAGTGGTGGCAGGGAGGCCACAGACTGCTCTTTTGGTGGGAGCGCAGGCGTGGATGCAGTGCTCGTCTTCCTGCACGAACAGGGCCAATCCTCCACCAAAGAGCCCATGGGTAGCTTTGGAGGAGGGACTGCTCCCGGTCCCAATGTTTTTCCTTATCCCTCTTCTTCTTCTTGTGGAGGTCAGTTGGAGAGGAGGAGGTGCTGTTTAGCTTCTTTAGCTCCTTTCCATCCAAGTCATTTTTAGTTTCAGGAGATGTACTTCGGGTGACTGTTGGCACCTTCTCCATGTGGCCTGGTTGAACTGGGCGCAAGCCTCACACTCCTTGACGCTGTGATCCAGTCCCAAGCAGAAGAGGCAGAAGGTATGCTGGTTCTTATGCAGTAGCTGGACACCACAAGAATCGCACTTGTTTTATGCGATTCTGCAGATGAAGTGGATGACATACACAAATATCAGGAAATATTTTAGTAAACAGAAAAAATGAATACTCATCTGAATTAGGCATTTGAACTGCTGAGACAAGCGTCAGTCGGTCGGATGTGCACAGATCAACGGTGAGAAAGAACTGGAGGGCGGATGTGGAACTGCCCATTATATAGTGTCACGCTGACGTCCTGTCATGTGACGTCGGGTGGGCCATCCCCCATCAGACACTGCTAACAAAAGTTTCCGTGTGGTCCTGATCCCAGGTGGTGCAGTCCTACAAGTAATTACCTACTGCAAGAGCCTTCTCGAAGTAAGATCTTAGGTTCCATCCATCAAAGCCTGGGGTGCCATCAGCACTTAGGTTCTTGAGTTTTATAAAGACTTCTCTCCTGGTAACCAGTTTGAGGTGGAAATTAGGTGATTGCTGGGGACAAGCTGAGATGTCAGTGGGAGGGGCTTTGTATTTCTCTAGGTCTGTGAAGAAGTCACTGAAACTTTGTGCAACAGTTGTGGGATCTGAGGTGACCTGTCCATCAACAGACAGCTCACCTGGTGAGACATTTGGACAACCCTTTAAGAGCTGGTTTATTTGGGCCCAGAAGGTCTTAGGGTTGGACAAGTTAGAGGTTAGCAGTGACTTCAGATGTTTCCTTTTGGCACTCCTGAGTCCATTCTTGCAACTATTCCTTAGATTCTGAAACATATGCCAATCTGCTACCTGTCCAGATATTTTGAACTTTTACCAGGCATTATCTCAAAGCCTCATTTGTTTCCTGAGGTCACTAGTGATCCATTTAGCATACAAGTCTTTAGCCCTACGTTTTCTTAGGGGAGCATATATATTAATCACACTATTGAAGTTAAGAATAAGATAGTCAAGGGCTTGGTCTACATCTGGGAGGTCTCTTACTGGTGCCCACTTTACTGCTTTTATTAAATCTCTAAATCTAGAATGTCATATCCCGTGGTTGGTTCCATAATTCTTTGTTCCAGACCTTGCTGCA
This sequence comes from Neoceratodus forsteri, assembly GCA_016271365.2. NCBI lineage: Eukaryota > Metazoa > Chordata > Ceratodontiformes > Ceratodontidae > Neoceratodus > Neoceratodus forsteri. The sequence continues at coordinate 710,952,944 of CM057449.1, read as the reverse complement.
ACAAAGTATTTAGAAAATGTGTTTCTAGTGATGAGACACCAACGAGCTGATCCCAGTTAATTCTTGAAAGATTAAAACCACCTTGAGTTACAACATCTGATGAACTTGAGGCTGTTACTAATTGACTAATCAAGTTGTTATGGTATAGCTGAGAGCTGGAGGGGGACCTGAAACAGTTACCAATTATTATTTTGCCTGTTTCAGTGTGTAACTGGATCCATATGCTTTCAATATCAAGTTGAGATTCTTTTGTAATATTTAACTCGGTGCAGTCTAGTTCATTTTTTATGTAAACACAGACGCCTCCCCCCTTTTATCCTTTCTTTTTTTGTAAAAAGGTTTATAGCCAGGAATCTCAAATGACCAGTCGCTAGTCTAATCCCACAAGTTTTCCATTAATGCCGCTATGTCAATACCATCCCTGAGTAAGAGAATCTCTAGTTCAGATTTTTCAACATTTAAATTTCTAGCATTTTCTAGCAGAAATTTATACTCGTAGGGTAATTTGTTATTTATTTATTTATTTAAAAATTGGTGACTGGGAAAGGCACACTGAGCTGAGGCTCATTTCCAGGTGTGACCGGGGAGGGGGATGGGAATACAATACAGGTAGAAATAAACATTTCAACAAATAATATCATAGTACAAATGATATATACACAATAATAAACACAAAACCTGGATAAAAAGTCAAAGGAACAAGGTCTGAATGCAGCTCAGCAGGGGGATGCAGTGTAGTTAGGGAGCATTTGGGTAGGAGCAGGAAGTAACAGGTGAGAGTTTTAAGCAGGCACATGAAGGCAGGGAGAGGGGTAGCTTGTCGAAGGTGGATGACAGCTGGTTCCAGAGGGAAGGGAGATGGCAGGAGAAGGCGGACTGACCAGAGGTAGAGTAAGGGTGTGGAAGGGAGAAGGCCACCTTTATTTAGGCAATCGTACAATGATCAGTAGAGGCATGGAAAACTGATACAGTGGTTAAATGCACTTTAATACTGTAGGCCAGAGTCAGACAGAGAAAGCATGTATTCCAACACAGAATTCACAGGACACATAAAAAGGTCCATATTCCAATGAGAAGACCAGGAGCCCAGATCATTTTTAGGACTGGGAAGTATTTACCGCTAGCTGCTTTCACCTGGTAGTATTTTCATTTACATGGTAGTAATACCATGCATTGACCTGTCTTGGACCCCCATCTCTAAAAAAGGTCACAGTTCCACTGGGTATCTGCAACCAATGATCCTCCTTCTCTGATACCAGTGAGGAATCTTGAGATACTTTCCCAGTGCTATGTAGTGTGGTGACTCTATTTTTAACATTTTATGTTGCAACTGCCCTTCTTGCCATCCAGGGCACAGCTCCTCAAACAATCTCCTGCATGTACGCAACTGATACCTATGCTGTTTTCTGACCACATCTCTACTGTTGACAGTCCAATAGTATGTGGATCCATGGCTAGTAGCATTGAATGCTGCTGCCAATTTTGTGCATATGTACTCCACCAACATACTTTAAATACACAGGATGGGAAACAAATTCCTAAAATCAGAAAGTGGGAGTAAATCATGCAAAACTGGCAGTACAATAATCCTTTACTCCCCTTATCTGCTCCTTTGGAGAAGACCACAAAGTGAAGTGCTTCAATTTCAGTGAATAGGTATGTCTGGTAGAAGGCTTCCCAAAGGCAAACAGGACATCAGCTACCTTAGGGGATACCAAAAAATGGGCAATGGCTATATTTTCAGGAGTCTTGCATGCAGGTGCAGGGACTTCAGGTCCAGATGAACCAGGGACTTTTTGCCCTGTGACAACAGACCCCGATACAGAGGTAGATTAACAGGAGGCTCCACCACCAGATGTCGAAGGAGTGGAAATCATATCTGGTGAGGCCAGAATGGAGAAATGAGGATTAGAGTAGCACTCTCCACTCTCAGCTTAGAAACATAGAAGTTGACGGCAGATAAGGACTGCAAAGCCCATCCAGTCTGCCCATTTCTTTTTCTACCTTATAAATGTGCCATCGGCCTTTGCTCTGTCAGTGGCCTATCTATTCATACTCATCTGTATTGCTCCCTTATGCCTATCCCATGCCTGTTTGAAGCCCTGCACTGTATTCATAGCCACCACTTCCTGAGGTAGGCCGTTCCATGCATCCACCACCCTTTTTGTGAAAAAGAATTTCTCACATTACCCTTTAATCGGCCTCCCTCTAATCTCATGCTGTGTCCTCTTGTCCTGCTATTTTCTTATATATAAACATGTTAGACTCTTTCACCTTGTTAATGCCCTTAAGGTGTTTGAATGTTTCGATCATATCACCTCTCCCTCCTTTGCTCAAGGGTATACATATTGAGCTCCGTTAATCTGTCCTCATATGTCTTCTGATGCAGTCCCTGCACCATTTTGTTGCCCTTCTCTGGACTGCCTCAATTTGTTAATGTCCTTGTGAAGGTGTGGCTCAGTACTGCCGCAGTACTCAGATGGGAGCCTAACCAGTGTCTTGTAAAGAGGATTATACCTCCCTCTTCGACTTGTGATATCCCTACTAATACACCCTAACATCCCCCTAGCCTTACCTGCTTTAGAGGTCTGCTTGAATGATTTTAGGTCATCAGTGATGATGTTGCCCAAGTCTCTTTCTTCCTTAGTGACTGCCAGCAACTCCCCTCCCAGCCTATAGGTGGCTTCAGGGTTTCTCTTCCCTATGTGCATGATCTTGCACTTCTTTGCATTAAATCCCAGTTGCCACTCTTCTGACCATTTTGCTAGTTTATCCAGATCTCTTCTCATTCTGCCCACCCCATCTGGATCATCTACTCTGTTGCAGATCTTGGTGTCATCTGCAAACAGACAAGCCTTACCCTCTAGTCCATCTGCAATGTTACTAATGAAGATATTGAAGAGAACTGGCCCCAGGACTGATCCCTGAGGTACCCCACTTGTGACTTGCATCTCTTCTGACTGTATACCACTTACCACCACTCTCTGTATTCTGCCCATCAAGCAGTTTGCCACCCAGTTGACCAACTTCTGACCCACCCCGAGCCTACCCAGCTTATTTATCAATCTTCTATGTGGAACAGTGTCGAAAGCTTTGCTGAAGTCAAGGTAGGTGACATCAACTGCTCCCCCTTGGTCCACCACTCTGGTTACCCAGTCAAAGAAATCTATGAGATTAGTTTGACAGGACCTTCCTTTTGTAAACCCATGCTGTCTTGATTCCTGTGCCCCTATGGACCAGAACCCTCTGTATGAGAGGAATGGGGGGAATGCATATAGGAAATCTCTCTTTCCAAGAGAGGGACAATGTGTCCCAGGAAAAATCTCCAGACCTTGGAGTGAGCGAGCAGAAATGCAGCAGTTTTACATTGTGGGGGGAGGAAAAATGGTCCGGCTCAGGATGACCCCATCTTACGAAAAGGTCATTTTCTATGGAGGTCAGCAGTTCCCATTCATGAATTATTGACTGGGACCTGCTTAACCTGTCTGCCAAGACATTTTGGAGACCTGGGAGAAACATGGTCGATAGTTGAAGGTCATGAGACAGAGCCCAGTTACCATACTCTCACTGCTTCCCTGCAAGGGGGATGGAAGTTAGTGCCCCCTGGTTTATGGATGCAATGCATCACACTCTGGATTAGCAGAGTACTGGGGCAGAGATCATTTTTAAAGGTCTGGAAGCTGTACAGGACAGATCGCATTTTCAAGACATTTATATGTAGCTCGGGCTCCCCCTTGGTTCATATCCCCTGTTGTCTGGTAAGGGCTGAAATGAGCACCACAGCCACAGCCCAAGGCATCTGTGGTGAGGATCTCTACAGAAGCTGGTACAAGGAATGGAACGCCCTTCAGGAAGCTGTCATGATCCATCCACCATGACAATACTCTGCAAGAGGAGACTTGACAAGAACCATCTGGTCCAGCTTGTCCATCAACTGATCCTAGACCCAGAGTGTCCACTGAGTTATCCTCATATGAAGATGTGCCAGTGGCACAGTCACTATGACTGCAGCCATGAGGTCCAGGAGATGTAACACTGTTTGTTATGCTTTGGTCTATCCAGCCTGTTCAGACATGTTTCCCGAGCCCCCTCTAAGTTCAGTTTAAAGTCTCAGTTATGTATTTTTCAATGTATTTACCCAGTAACGCACTTCCCCTTTTATTCGGGTGCAGGCATCCCAGCTATATAGACTATGACTCTTTTTAAATGTCTCCCAGTGCATCATGCATTTTATTCCCTTGTTTAGTGACCATTTTGGTAACCATTCATTCACTGTTTTTATCTTTTCTTTGCTTCCTCCAACTTGCCCTAGGGACAGGTAATAGCTCAGAAAAACTGATTTCGCAGCCCTTATGTTCTACAGTGTTACTGAGTGAAATTAGTCATTTTTGATTTCTTCCAGGCCAAAGTGTTAAATATTTCTTGTTTCTATGTGGATAACCACTAAAGGGTTCTTGCCTGCATCCTTTAGTATACTGTCAGACACACGTGTGATATCGGCGAGTCTGGCACCCGGGAAACTACTGCATGCTCAATTTAGTTTGTCCGGATTGCAGATGTATCTTATCAGGGAATTTGAGGATAGAATCGCCCACTACCTGACACTGACAGGGAGTTGAAACCTCCTGCTGTGTGTTGTCATCTGGGGTGGGCTGACTATCACTAGTGTCATCTGCTGGTGTTTCAGTTTCTAGTTGTGACAAAGGTTCAAATTGGTTAGCCATGGTGATTTCAAAATTCACTGCTCTTCTCCCCTTTTTAGCTTCTGTTTTTTTTCCTACAGTTGCCCATTCATATTCTTCCCCCTCCTCTGTTTTTTTTTTTTGTCTTGGAGTGTTGACATTATTCTTGATTTTGGTGTTCTCTGAGTCATGTATTCCTGCAGCTTCATTACACCTGTTTAATAGAATGTTACTAGACATTTTGCCAAGTTTCATTTCCAATTCAAGAACTCTGACTTTGAGTTGTTGTATCGCTCTGCACTGAACACAGGTAAAAACCTCAAAGTCTGAATTAGTGGACAAGCTAAATTTTTTACAGAATGCACATGCAATCCCTATTTTTCCAATAACAAGAGTTGCAAGCACGTTTCTACGTCTGTACTGAATTGTACGAAAAAACAGACTAAAGTTAGGCATAGCCGTCTGCTCTCCACCACGGCTGGCCGCCAACTGGGCTGTCAATGAATGCATACTGTAGCAGCTGATTGTACAGTATGCGCTCATTGACAGCTCAGTTGGCAGCTGGCCATGGTGAAGAGTGGGGGGGCTGTGCTGGTCACCAGCTTGGCGACGGGATGGGGGAGCGGGGTAGTGGGATACTACCTGTTGGGGTGGGGGATCCGCTAGACACCAAGGAATGGGTTTAATTCTGCTTTACAGGTGATCGGGAAAAGGGAAAGGGAGACCACTAGACACCACGGAGTGGGTTTAATTCTACTATATGGGTAATCAAGGAGGGGGGTACTGGATACCAGGGAGTGGGTCTATAATATTTTACAGGGGATCAGGGATGGAGGGGACCACTGGACACCAGGGAATGGTTCTATAATATTTTACAGGGGATCAGGGATGGAGGGGACCACTGGACACCAGGGAGTGGTTCTATAATATTTTGCAGGGGATCAGGGATGGAGAGAACCACTGGACACCAGGGAGTGGTTCTATAATATTTTACAGGGGATCAGGGATGGAGGGGACCACTGGACACCAGGGAGTGGTTCTATAATATTTTACAAGGGATCAGGGATGGGGGACCACCGGACACAGGGAGTGGTTCTATAATATTTTACAGGGGATCAGGGATGGAGGGGACCACTGGACACCAGGGAATGGTTCTATAATATTTTACAGGGGATCAGGGATGGAGGGGACCACTGGACACCAGGGAGTGGTTCTATAATATTTTACAGGGGATCAGGGATGGAGGGGACCACTGGACACCAGAGAATGGGTCTATAATATTTTACAGGGGATCGAGGACAGGGAGGGCAACCACTGGACACCAGGGAAAAATCAGTATACAGGCACTTTGGCATAGGGAGGGGGAGCTGCTAGGCACCAAGGAAAAATTACTATATGGGCACTCGGGGATAGGGAGGCGGAGTCTGTTAGACACCAGGGAGGGACAATTAAAATTCATACATTCATGTTGCAGTTCAGTGACTCACTAAGCTGTGGAATGGATGTATGAATTGCCCACTGTTCTAAGTCAGAATTTCCATGAAAGTTGGCAAAATTATTTCTGAACTTTCGCAGAAGCAAAAGTCCAACTTTCGCACACATTCAACCAGCAGATTTTTTTTTTTCGCACAGCAACCTTAGAAACAACAGTATCAGAGAGGCTTGTGAGTAAAATTTAATGATTAACAAGGTCAAAAGTTTTAGAACCTGATCCACAAAAGCGACTGTGATACCCTCGAAAGGAGTGTATTCCAACTGTGCAGCCACCCACCCCAGGACCCCCTAGGGATGGGTGCAAGCCACAGACCCTGAACCCTGTAGGCACAGAGCCCCAAATGGGGGGTGCAGGTGATGCCAGGCACAATGTGTAAGGGATCGCTGGGCATCCAACTGGTCACAGCGGGGAACCACAAGATATGGCAGTCCATGTCTGTCTGTCTTTCATGGGCTGCCACATCCCCAACTGTTATACTACACATATACAAAGTTCACTGATAAGTATCAGTGACACACACACACGGCCTTGTACAGATGTTCAGGGGGCTAGGAGGGCCAACTGGTTCCAGGACACTGCATGATGGTTGGGCATACAGGGGCACGTAGGTTCTACAGCAGCCCCTCGGGCCGAGAAGTATCTGCCTCCACTGCCAGCCATACGCGCCACCCCCACAGCGCTGTGGATGGGAAGCAGGCATCATTCTTTTCCTGACACCTTCCCCTCTGCCTATACTTCAGTCCACTCCCCATCCTCTAGTGCCAGCCTAATATATATCACTCTATCTATGCACCTGGCACTTGGGGTTCTTCCCCCCCCACCTGCACTTAGCTTCTTTCTAACTCTTTCGCTGCCGACAACTGACGGGTATCACCATTGGGCATTGTAACCTCTATGCATGTTGAAACCTCCTCATTGTTCAAGACTTGTACTGTGTTTATTAAATGTACTTTGTTTTTTATATAATTCCCTTGTTCTCCTTGTAATCATACAATCCTCTGTACAATTTCTCTTACATGTTTGTGTTGAAAATACTGATGTGGAACCTATGTAAAGAGCTTTGAGCTCAAATGGTTTAATCTGAGATCTCAAATAAATAAATAATATAAATAAAATCGCCCCCTTGCCCACCCCCAACCTGGCCAGGTGCAGCATCCAAGGATGGCAACTGGGTGCAGAGGAAGCACACAGGCAGGGATGTGGATGCCACAGGGTGCCCCAAAGCTGTGCATCCTGCCCATAGGGGGCACTCCACGGCTACGAGCCCTATGTGGATTGGATTAGTTGTAAATCCGACCAAGTTTGTTGTTGTATCACATCCTCGTCTAAAGCCGTAATGCTTGGAAGAGAGCAGTTTGTGGTTTTGAATATATTAACACAGAAACATAGCTTTTAATGGCACAAAAAGGCCCAATGGGCTATCAAGTCTGCCTAATGCCTACCAGCATCTGCACTGCAACTAATGCTACTGTAGGCCAGAGCTAGTTTATCGAAGGCCCTGACTGTATTTCAGCACCCTGTTCCTAGTCCATGCAACCCCCTTCCCTTGACTACTCACCCTGCCTCCTCTGGTTTGGAAAATTCCCCTGTGCCTATCCCATCTATGTTTGAAGACTGCGATGGACTCTGTGCTGACAATTTCTTCTAGTAATGCTCTTCACTTATCCACAACCCTTTCTGTAAAGAAGAACATTCTAGCATCCCTCATAAAGCTCCCCCCAACCAGTTTCCATCCATGGTCTGTAGTTTCCTCGCCATTACTTCTTGTGAATAGAGCACCGCTGTCCACTCAGTTAATACCCCTTGGGTACTTACAGATCTCTATCATATTTCCCCTCCTGGCCTCTAGTGTGTGCACATTGAGGCTCTCTAGCCTCCTCTCAAACATCTTAGTCTGCTGCCTCAATATCATCTTTACTGCCCTCCTTTGAACAACTTCCAAGAGGTCCCTGTCCTTTTTCAGTTGTGGCTCCAAAACTTCACACAATACTCCAGAAGAGGTCTTACCAAGGACCTGCACAGTGGCAGAATCACCTCATTCCATTTTGCTAGCAAACTCTCCTCCTACGCATCCCAATAATCAATTTGCTTTCCCTGCATCCTTCTGGCACTGGGCACTGGACTTCAGACTGTCAACAATAATGATCGCCAGGTTCCTTTCATGACATCTGCACCACCCTCACTCTCCAACCATACTCTGGTTTTGGACTGCTTTTGTTAATATTCATGACTTTACACTTTTTGATGCATGTTCAGATAGTTTATTTATTTAGTTTTTGTTTACCAGGTAAGTGTACTAGACAGAAAGCATTGCCTATTTCCAGGCACGACCCGGGAGAGTTACAGACAAAGGAACAGCAATTACAGGCAATACAGCAACACAAATTATAAAATGGACATGTGTAACCCCTAGGTGGTGCTATCCCAAGGGCTACTACCCCTGTCTGCTTGGCTAGTAGCAGGTTAAGGGGCCTGAGTTCCGAAACGGGTGCCTCCACTCAGAGGTCAGGGTTGGTAGTGGTCAAGCTAACCTGGGCACAGCCCTCCAGGACACTGTAACCCCCATCTTTCCCCTCTAGTGGCCTGAACACTGTACAATAATCACTTTCACAATACCCCTGGTATACCACACAATTACCCACACTGTATTCACTTACCACCAGGGCTGGTTCCTCTGGCTCGACCCTGGGGACCCCCTGTAAAACAAGGTTATGCACAGCAAATAGCAACAGTACAGTACTTTGAGCACAAACTGGAACCACAGTCAAATTACATGCTGAAAAAATTAGATCTGGTTTATTCAGGGGACTTGAACAAGGGAGGGGCAAAATCAGGTTAATTAGCTTAAAGGTTATATCAATCAAGCAGTTATGCATGCCCTTTGAGTCCCCCCACACAGTCACACCTCTGGGTAACCAGGTGGAGAAGAGATGGGCTAGCCAGGACTGTTGCCCGGGGTTGCAGCTGGTTGGGGCCCTGTGATGGAAAACACAACATGCACAGGACACAATATTTGTAATCCGGAGCCAGAGGGCTCCATTCGTAAAGGAAACGAAACAACAAGACAATCAGATGACACACTCAGATTGAGCTGTTGTTGCAGGGAGCTACCCTGGTATTTAATCACGATACCCAAGACTGGACACAGGCTGGACGAAAATCGAGACTGCAGGTGGTTGATATGGAATGCCAGGAGAAGCAGAGCCCACACGAGTCGCAGAGACGTCGTTCCTGTTCAAGCGTGGAGCAGGGGGCTGATCCCCAGGCAGGTCTCTCATCGATGGCTTCTCTGTGCAGTGGGTAGTCTGGCTGGGCCAGTCTGGCAAGGCCCAGACCGCATGGAGACAAATTCGGATGCAGTCCGTTTTGGGCTGGATACAGCTTCCAGCAAGCAGAACACAGTTCACACAGTGGAGAACTAACTCACAACCCGCTAGCAGCTCATAGCACATTTACATGTATGGGAATTCTACTGTACCAGGCAAAGCGCTCCCCCGACACAATCACAAAGTCTCTGCACACACCGGGAGCTTAGGGGTAGCTGGAACTCCTGACAGGCCGATCGCATTCAGCAAACTCTTCGGTCTTCTTCAGGTTGAGCCTGGCCCACTTCAGTAGCTTACTTTAGTCACACAAACTTGGATTTAGTCCAAAATAATTCTCTTCTCCCTCTCTCAGGAGCAGCAGCAGACATGCAAGCCAAAAACTCAGCCCTTTCACAGTTTTCCCAGGCGAATCCACTCAGGATTGCTGCCTAAAATACACTTGAACTCTTCTCATATCACTTCCCAGCTCAGAACTAACTGAAAATTGCAAGCATCCCGGGACTTCCCCAAGATCCAAAAGGTTTGATTGGCTGATTTGGCTGTCAGTCAAAGCAAGAGCTCCCCCTTCAGTTGCAAAAAAGGTGCAAAAAGGTCAAAATTACAATTCCTACAGATTGTGACTTCAGACAGCTCCTGTAGTCTGGCTACATTTTAGGTCCCACCAGAACTGATTGGTCCAATTTGCAGTCCAGGACCAAGATAGTGGAGACGAAACAAAACAGTCCTTGCTACAAAGAAAGCAGGTTAGACAAACTACAATATCATTATCACTCTAAATGATTTTCAGCAAATAGTTACGTCTTTCAACAGAGCTCCTTCTCAGATTACTTAGGCTGCAATCAGGCAGCTCTTAAAGAGACAGTACACAGAGGCTATACAGGCTCTGGTAATCACATTTAAACTGCTAAAACACAGGACACCAGCCTGGCAGTGAGCATTTAGGCAAGCTCAAGGAAGACTTTTTGGGAACCCCCATTTGTAAAGGGGTTACACATGAAAAATGCTGGAAACTAATTGGTCAGACTTGGGATGTAGCTGTGCGTAAATCTCACAACAAACACACAGCTAAAGGTCCAGTTGACCTACTCTCACCTGATCACATGTGCCAAAACATGTAGATCAAGTGCCAGTACAGAAAAAACGCCATTTACTGTGTTCAGGAAAAATACAGCAACAGGCAACAGTGCCCCAGAAAACATTCACACAATGGAAAATATATTTTTTGATCTGTTTAAAAAAATAATTATCATAAAAAAATATGTCCCACACCTACTTCAGCATTTGTGATGTTCCTGAAGTGGAAGCACTACCGAACAGTTTCTTGAAGTTCCCACAATCAGACCGTACAATGCTAATTACAATGTTAGGGGAACAAGATCACATGAGCCGGATGTTCAGCCAAATATAACTGTTAATGTTGCCGGTTTAGAACAAACACAGTTGACAGCAACAATGCACTAGTCTTTTCAAATGCTATACGAACCTCCCACTTCCCCGATGTGAGTGGCCGTGATAGTGATGTTGCACATCCGACTCCACCCTCGGGCACTGTCCCCCTCCAGCAATGTTTAAACAGGGTGGGCATTAAAATTTACATGCAGACCCCTTCTGCACTGACACTGGCTCCTCCCCAAGTATCACTGTCCACAGATGTAAATGTCGGCAATTCAGGTGACTTGCTGTCAGCTCCACTATCGGGTGTGGCTTTCTCCTTGATAGAAATGCTGTTTTGGGGACAGATAATTACACCATTCAGAGTGGGCTAGAGGTAACTCCAGTTAAATACAGGTTCATTCTATATCCACAGTAAGACAGGCTGGTACACATGAAATGCATTGGGACTGTTTGATCACTGGTGGAAGAACAAAACCTTATTTCTTAAAATTAATAAAACGATGTATTTGTTCTGCATACAAAATGTTTTTTTTTGTTTCATCCATTTTATTTATTTCATCCCCTGTCCCATTTGGCCCATGTTCATGCTGTCCTCCCAGCCCTGTCCCCCTTAACTCTCTTCTACTCCCACGGCTTGCTCTCCACGGCAGGGTGTAGGGGAGTCCATTCTCGACCCGCTGGGACCGGGTCCAGTGCAGGGAGATGCCTTTGTCAGGGGGCAGCAACTGTGGAGAACAGCAGTCATCCAACTTGCCCAGGACCTTTTTCCATTTTTCTGGCGGAGGGGAGCATGCAATACTAACAATGGCCAAGCTGCACATGCTTCTGCGTGCAGTACGCTGGTTGGCTGCTCCGCCTCCATTCCCCACTGTACAGGACCCGGTATGCCAACATCCAGCCACCGCTAGGTGCCAGACAGGTGCCGATCTTTGTTCCCCACCCTCCCCAGGAAAGGAGAGCTGTTCCCTGGATGCTCGATCCTCTCCCTCCCCGACTGATCCCTGATGACCCTCTTGCACCGCGAACACGGGTCGCCAGTGTGGCAGGAGGTAAGGTATGATGCCTCAGCCCTCCATGCCACTGGGCCGGCCAGGCTTCATTCCTTTTATAATTGCAATAATGCACTCCAACGGGTCCTTCGGCCTCGTGCCATACCACATCCAAGGCATGGGTAAATCTCACAACACACCCCCTGTTGTGCATTATTGCCTAAACATCAAACAATGGTTAGACAAAACCTGAGCATCATAAAACAATGCAGAGTACAAAGTATTTTAGAAGACAATCAAAATAAGTGCATGAGTGACTTGTGGAAGAAAGGTAAAGCCATGATAAGTATGTGTATTTTAGATTAGTTACTGTACATGTGCAGTTATCTGAGCACATGAGGAAGATGCAAAGTTCCTTCTTAAAAGCCTGGTGTCACTGAGAGTGCCTTACAGATATATCAAATAAGTCATGGCACTCACCTCGGAACCAGAAAATAAAAGGCAGAAGACAACAATTATGTGCAGAATAAAGCGCCTTTATTTTAGTAGCAGAATGAAAAAACAGTGCAGACTCAGCAAGATCATACATTTCACCCAAGCGTGGGGTCCGTGACTTATTTGATATTTCAGTTTATGGAGAGTTACAGAGCACCTAGTACCGCTTGTGCAGCTCTGTCTTTTGTTCAGTGCCTTACAGAAGTTGGCAGGGAGTTCCAGAGCTTAGGAGCCGATGCTGCGAAAGCATGCTCACCCATTTTGGTATGTCTAGAAGAGACCTATCAGCAGACCTCAAGGGCTTGCCTTAACATGCTGGCCAGTGTCACTGGTGTACCAGTTCTCATGATAGTATCTACAGTACAACCAGCAGTGTACCGATGATAGGATGATGGAGAGAGCCAGCCGAGACTCGAGCAGATTATGCAATGATAGATAAGTCTGGGTACAGATAAGGCAAAACAGCAGATGCTATTGTAACACGTTCCTTTTTTGTATGACCCCTTTGTTGGCATCCCAGTATGTCATTAGTCCATAGGTTGAACTTGGCAGAAGGACCCCCTGAGCAATAGTCAGTCTAGCAGCAATGGTAAGAGTATTCCTGATTTTATAGGCAAGCCCCAACTTCGTGTTTACCGATTTACATACAGTTGACAGATGCAGATTAAAATCCAGTGTAGAGTTTAGGGGTACTCCGGGATACTTGAATGAGTCTACTACATCCAGAGGGGAGCCATCTGGACCAGGGATACTTAGTGCAGAGCGACTGGCCTTGATGCTGGGTGCTGAGCCAAACTGCATGACAACTGTCTTTTTGTATTCAGTGGAAGTTTGTTTTGTTTCAACCAAGTCTGCAGGAGATCAAAATCCGGCTTCAGGTTAGCACTGATGTTGGATCCTTGGCACTGGTGTATAGAACCATGTCCTCTGCATACAGCAGGGTTGAGTAAGGACCAGCCATAGTGGGCAAATTGCTGAGAAACAGAGATAAAAGTAATGGACCGACTTTGGATCCCTGAGGTACACCAACACTAGTGACAGAGAGATTATATTTGATCTATTTGCACGAACTGCTGTCATCCAGTGAGGTAGCTGGCAAACCAGGAAGTGGTATCAGAAGAGAAACCCAGGTTAGACAGCTTGGATAACAAGGGGTGGTCCACAAGGTTAAAACACCTTGGTTAGGTCAACAAAAAGTGCCCCTGTACGCATGCCCGTGTCCATGGCCATCTTAACATCGTTGGCAAACTGGATGAGTGCAGTGGATATGCTGTGTGCTTGCCTGAAACCATGTTGTGCTGGGGATAGAAAATTATGCTGTTGTAGGTGTTCAGTTACCTTTTGAATCAATACCAGCTTTTCCATGAGCTTGCCTAGGATGGGTAACACTGAAACAAGTCTATAGCTAACTAAGAGTGCTGGATTTCCAGATTTAAATACAGGTACTGTATAACGTTTCCAGATGTCTGGTAGAATATCAGAAGCAAAGAATAAACTGACTTTTGTTAATCAGACAACTATAACACTGTCTGAGATTTTTAACAATTGAGGCTCAAGGCCATCACACCTGGGATTTTTGTTACTTTTTATTTATAGATTTTATGATAATGTATTAGGTATCTGTAGTACATAAAATAAACAAAAAGAGGTATGCAGACCCCTAAACTGGAAGTACAGGGTATAGTTCAAACATTCCTTAAATTTAAGGTCCATATGTCCATACAGTCTAAGCAGCTACCAGACGACCGACCAAGGAGTAAAGTCCGATCTGTTTATATCGTAGGTCCATTATACTCTCACCATCTCATTATACAAAAAGTAGCTCACACACCAACATAACAAATCCTATGCGGAATTAGTGCCTGGGGAGCAGAAACGCTAGCACTAGTAGTTAGGTATTTGTAATGAAGGCCTGGGCTCAGTTAAGTTACAATACCTCCCCACAGCCTAAGGCAAGACACGGCAACCTGCCATGTGGGCTAACAAACAACACCAAAAAGGATCTGGGTCATGTTCACAAACTGAAGAGGTGTAAACATACGCCAACATTTATAACTACTACTTTACTAACCAAACATTATAGCAGTAATATAAAATAGAGCAGCAATCATGGCTTTGAAACATTTTACTAGTGTGAGCTGCGTCCCAGCATCTAGGAAGACTGTGTTGCTCTACAGTATGTTATCTTTAGCTTAAATAAAAGTTGTGATTGTGCATAACATTATATGCGAGTAGCTGGAGCCCTGTAATCATATTGCAGGAGGAGGACTGTAGTCCAGTCCTTGCCTTGTGGACTTCAACTCAGAGCCTAGAGAATATTTTTGTGTTTTGGGTGCAGCCCTCTGTGTTTTTAACACACATTTACCCCTTTAGAGCATACTTTTATATTTTATTTTAGTTTTTTAACTGTTTGCAAGCGAGGAGCATCCCGTGACCCTGGAGAACACTTCAACACTTCCAGGTCACTCTAAGCATATTTATCCCTCTTTGGGGAGAGGGAATTTAGAAGAGATGTGGTGCACAAGGTGTAGTAGGCATTAAATTCATTGTCCACAGAGCCAGGGTCGGAAACTAGGGAGTTATTTATTTTGATAACTGGAGGGGGAGGATGGGAAGGGGAGAGAATAGGGCATGAACTACCCTCCAGAATTTAGATGGAGAGTTAGTGTTAGTCAGGAATGAGGAGTTGAAATAATTAGACTTAGCCAGTCTAGTAGTTTTAGTACATGAATTGCGTAGCATTCTGTACTTGGCGTAGTCATTTGGATATTTAGTAGAGTTGTGTTTTCTCCAGGCCCGATCATGCTCCCTGAAGCAGGCCAGTAGTTCAGGGGTGATCCAGGGGAGGTGAAACCCATGGACTCTGGTCCATTTGAAAGGAGCAAAGGCATTCCAGGTGGCAATGAATTCATCCTTAACCCTTAGGCTGCTGGAAGATTTAGAACGCATAGGTTTTTAGGACAAGACATCTTGTTGGCGGCAGCCTAAGGGTTAAAATAGTCAAGTACTTGGTCAACAGAAATGGCAGTGGAGAGGGAGGCCCAGTCGGTAGAAGCGAGTGCAGAGCTGACTGGGGTAAGGTCTAAGGATTTAAAGGACCGGAGCTGTATGATTTTAGGGGGAGGTTTGGGGCGATGAACCTTACGTACAATGAAAATGGGGTTGTGGTCACTAAGGGCATCAGGAAGGAGATCAGATTTAATGACGCAGTGCAGGTGGGTTGTGAGTGCCCAGTCACACAGGGTGTGGTTTTGTGTTTTGGGATTAGGGGGTGTGGGCTCAAGTATAAGTTGAGTGAGGCTTAGAGCAGTGATGTCATTGCATAGCTTGTTTAACTTGGGAGACAACCAATTTAGATTCAGGTCCCCCATTATGAAAAGTTCACCAGATTGCAAGAGGGAGCTGATATTGGCTAAGAGTTCAGTCATGACTGAGGGTTTAATGCTTGGGCTGCAATAGATGCCAGCCACGAAGATTGGGATTTAGAAAGGAAGGGTAATGCAGGTGACAAGGGCTTCATAGGTAGCTGGGATGGAGGCAGATAGGGTGGTAGTAAACTGCAGTGAGGACAGGATATACATGGCCACTCCCCCTCCACGACTCGATCAATCTTGTCTGGTGATGGAATACCCAGGGATAACAATGGCACTGACAGGGATGCTTTTTTTAGCCATGTTTCGGTAACAATTAGGATGTCAGGGGTGTGTGAAATCTTGAGAGTTTGTAGGAGGTCAATTTTAGGTAGCAGGCTGCATATGTTCAGGTGGAGGAGCTTCAACCCGTTAGGGAGGGTTGTAGTTGGAGTGGGGTTTGGAGACATGTTATTTGGGTAAGGAGGCAGGGCAAGAGAAGAAATAGGGCCAGGGTTGGGATGGATGTTCCCTGATGAAAGACAGAGGAGGGCAAGGATGAAATAGTAAAGTTTAGGACTTTTGTATTTGGAGTAGGAAATACGTGAGGGACGGGAAGAGGGAGGATGGGGTGGAGAGAAGGAAACGAAGAAAGACAAAGGGACTAGGAAGGGAAAACAGAGATGCTGGAGGGTAGTAGGGAAAGTGGGGTCTGCTTACAAGGGGAGCTGTAGGGGTGATTGACAGAATGAAGGAGATATCTGGAAGGGAAGGGAAGGGGAGAGAAAAGTGTCAATAGGTGTAGAGGTGGAGACTGGGATAAGGGTAAGAACCAGGAAGGGTGTGAATAGGAGGGAGATGGAAACCATTCTGGGTAGGGTGGTAGAGGCTTTGTGCAGGCTTACAGGTTCAGATCACACCACTGAATGTTAGGACGTTGATAATTTGGTTTAGGAATGAATGACCCAGGACTAGAAGTGTTAGGGGAGAGCAGTGGGTAGAGGATTGCAATCTACATGTGTTGTTGCTCTCTAGTGGCTTTACAGTATAACCTGCAAATGGAAAAGTAGACACAAACAAATCAGCACTGAACTGCTCACAGAAGTGTGCAACTGAGTGAACTGGCAAGCAAAAAGATCAGGACTTCACTGCACAGCTGCTAAAGGAAGAAACATCAAAGGTCAGTGTTTCTCTGCAGTCTTATGCCCTAGTCCAATGATTTCAGCACTGGCTGCAGCGTTGGGCAGGAACCAATGTCAACACTGTGGGCCATCTGGAACCTTTCAGTTCCTACTGGGAGGAAAGCTCAAATTTCCTCTTTCCCTTGTTCTGGGTCCAGGACCAGGTGTTACCTTATGGGCCAAGGAGGAGCATGGGCAGCAGGCACCTTCTTGGCCTGTCTTAGGCAGGTGGGTTGCTTGTGGAGGGGCCTGTGTCAGCGGTACCAGCCCAGTGGGCTCCGATCAGCCTTATGGGCCAAGGAGGAGTGTGGGTAGCAGGCGCCTTCTCGGCCTGTCCTAGGCAAGTGGGTTGCTTGTGGAGGGGACTGCGTCAATAGTACCAGCCCAATGGGCTCCGATCAGCCTGATCATCCTCATCTGAAGCTACTTCTATAGGGTGCAATTTAGTGAGTAGTTTCTCGGCAAATGCAGCAGCAGAGTCCGGGTCAACAAAAATTAGGGTCTTAGAGTTGTGACACATCTGAAGTTGAGCTGGATAATTGCACTGAATTTCTATCCCATTTTGCAGAACCTCTTTCTTAGTTTTCTGTAGTTCCTTTTTCCGGGCCTGGGTTTGAGCAGAAAGATCCAGGAGGAAGGTCAAACAACTGCCCTCCCACTCAATGTCTGCTTTGTTATGAGCAGCTTGTACTAAAGGGATCCTTGCTGAAGGCAATATTATGGCAGTCAGTGCGGTCACCGTGTGTGGGGTCCACTCGTGGCCTGGCCCGCTGAGGTATAGCAAATGCTTTTATTATTCGTATGTTAGCGTCGGCTGGTAACAATTGTAAGTCTTTGAAGATTAGTCTGTTTACCACCCGGAGGAGTTCTGATT
The DNA here is from genome assembly GCA_016271365.2 of Neoceratodus forsteri. Taxonomy (NCBI): domain Eukaryota; kingdom Metazoa; phylum Chordata; order Ceratodontiformes; family Ceratodontidae; genus Neoceratodus; species Neoceratodus forsteri. The sequence goes on along the minus strand of CM057449.1, from coordinate 710,935,157 downwards.
TTGCTCCAAAGCGTGGTAGAAATCTGACAATTCGGACATTGGCCTCTCGTTGTGTATTTTCCAGGCTCTCAGTTTTGTTTTTGAGAAATGCCAGGTCCTGTACATAGGCAGCATTGCAGTCAGCTTGCCGGATGTTCACTGCCTGGAGATCTTGAATCACAGCTAAGTTTTCTGCGATTTTAGTATCATTCTCTGCAAGTTTTGCTTCCACTATAGCCCGTCTTTTATTGGTTTCATCCCCCTGTAGCCTGGATTTTTGTGAGCATCACTAATATTTGTGCTGTTGGGAGTTCGGACGCAGCCACACTGATCGACGCCGTAGGCCCCAGGCTCCTTGAGGAGCTGGATGAGGATAAGAAGACATCCAGATTTTGTGCAGCACATCTGGCATCCTTTTTTGGACTCATCTTGTTCTGGAGCACTTCTGACACAGGATAACATCTTCTGCAGTCAGGTTTGATAAAAATTAAAATACTTTATCTCCCGATTGCAGGCTATGTTATGCGGAGCTATCTTATATTGCAGCCGCCATGTTGCTGCTCTGCAGTACCCCCCCCCCCCACACCTGGGATTTTTATTAGATGAAATTTATTTTTGCTATTTAATTGTCAATTTATTATTGGACATTTTAATGCAGGTTCATGGAGAAGAAGAGGTTGCACTATATGCTTGATGTTTTTACTGGTTTTGTTTTTTTTCATTTTGTTGTTAGAGTGCTCGTCTGACTTAAGACACGTATAGTACTTTGAGCCCAGGAAAGGCGCTGTACAAATAAAGTTATCTATCTGCTTAGTAAAGATGAAAGTCAGACACCCAATAACTAAATAATGCATTATCCACATTTATCTCAATGCTTTATAAAGTACTTTCAGATGCTGTAAGTAAAAAAGGAACTTACACAAATCTGACTTTTACTGAATTCTAAATTAAACAAAAAACTTGAAACTGTGGGTCCCTCACGGGACCCTAACTGTTGAGGCGACATAGAGATTAGGTCCTGGGTTCCCTCACAGGACCCTAACTGTTAAGTCACATAGTGGATTAGATCCTGGTTTTCAAGCATCCCATTCATTAAGAAAATGTCTCAAATTATAACAGCACAACAATCTCAACAGTTGAAATTCCATGTTTTCCTTCTAAAGCCAGTTAAAGAAAGCTTTTCTAACTAGCCAATATCATACTGTTAAGTCGAGTACTCTGAGTATCCCAGTTTTGTTATGGGTTCTGTGGCACTCCTAGCACTGGGTAGAAACCACAGCATCAGCATTTTGTCCCATTCTGCTGATATGAACTTATCTATAATGAACTGTACTCCCGGCAACCTTTGGATAGGCACAAGGAAACATAATCTCTACATCAAGGGCCTATTTTATATCCTGTCTGCACCTAATGCAAACGTCAGTGGATAGATTAAGATGAAAATCTGCTGCAGTACATTACAGGGAGAAAACCACAGTACGCTCCTGTCCATTTCAAACCATGCTGGCCAGACACCTGTGATTACTTAAATCCATAAAGCTGCACACACATGCGATCAAAGACACATACCAGAACTGGTACATTAAAACTTAGACTGAGAAGTCGGCTAGCTCATTTTTGGGCAGACTTTTGTGTAATATGCTAAAACATAAAATCTCCATTTTTCATGCAAAAATCCTAGTTTTCACACAAATGGGATTTTACATTATTCTGGCACATAAAAAAAAATGTTTTCACCCAGCCCTACATAAAATGAATCCTATTTTAAGACAAACAAAATGCTGCCCTGCACTGATACTTTGAGGCAATTCCATTTCTGTAATAAACCTGGTGGCCTTTTTACTAGCTGAAATACAGCTGTCCACATACTGAATAGCTTAAACAAGTGGGAAACAAGCCCCCGGTGGTTATTTTGTGCCTAAATGACTCAAATGCAGAAAATCTATAGGGTACCACTTGTCCATAGAGACTGGCTGCTTTACGAAGGCAACATATATTCCACCTACAAGTCCCTTTCTGTTGCTTTCTTTCACTCACCACTACTCTTTCTGCACAGCACCCATTCAAGAAATGCTTTAACTGAAAAACATGAATGTCTGGAATTCAAGCTGCACCAAAGAAATCCTCTTGAGAGTAACTTCTATTTTCTCTGGAATGTAAGGCAAGAATGGCTATGGAGATGTAATTAAGGCCCCTTTCTCATTTGCTTTTTCCCAGTTTCGTGCTCAAACTAAGTATCAGAATTATCAACATCTGACAGTCAGATTTTAGTAAATTATCTGTAAGATACTAGATAAAGCAAATGTATTTATATTGTGCCCCATTCCAAAGCCTCTGGGCACTCTATAGCATAGTTCAAATTACATAATTAACATAAACCAACAAAATATGCCACTTGTTTAATAGTACCAGGAAAGTAGGAATAGTAAAATTATATATTATACCACAATATCATAAAAGAAATTGGTTCCTGAAGATCTTACAGCGTTGCGATCAAGAAACGCTTGCTAAGACAAACTGAACTGAAACTCCTTAAGTACCTCCACTGATGGACAGCATCATATGCTACTAGGCACAGCATTCCAAATGACTGGAGCTGCAGCTGAAAAAGTCCTGTCTCACTCTCTGCTTGTGTATTACTAGGAATGGTCTGCCTAGCAGACCAGTTCCTATTAGGATCGTAGTCAGGAAGTAAGGAAGAGCTTTGACACAGAAGTGCATTGAGATGTGGTGCTTTTATGGCTTTTAGTGAGTGATGGTGCTGCTATTGCTTGTTGTTGCTATCCCATAAACTTGACAAGCCTTGACTGGGTGCTGCTATTAAGTGTGCACAGGAGCCAGATAAATCTGTGGCGACTGGCTCATGAACATGCATCAGGGATCATGAACGCACAACAGATGTCACCATTTAGCAACACCCTCCATTCCCTCCCTCTTTGAGCCTACTGTCCCAAGTGTGTCCAAAATACACAATAAACAGTATCCCTGTCCTGACCCCCAAACAGGATGTGACACCAGGGTGCCCACTGCAGGTGCCGCCAAACAACACCCCCTTTCCCGTCTTCCGTCCCGCCCAATCCATATTTTAAAAGATCCCCAAAAGGATGCAACACTAGAATGCCCACCAACAGTGTCATCAAACACCAAACTGATACTGGGGTGCCCAATCCCCAATGTTACTACCTGAAATAAAGAAAACTATCCCTTGTAGTCTTTTTTTTCTCTGACGCTTGTAAAAAAACCAAAACTGCTCCCTTGACAAGCCCTGCCAACCTCCAGCCCCCACAAGGACCCACTGAGGGGTAGGGGTGTCACTGTAATACAATTCTGACAATACGATAACCATGATGAAATTATCATGATAACCTTGTTATCGTGACAAATTTGCCACTTGTGCAACAATGTTAGCAAAACTATTTAAATTCAGTTTTTTACATAATTTACATATGTGACTCTTTTCAAGCAACGCTATGCATTTATGCACATTATTTTGAAGTCTGTTGTAAAATAATGCAGAGTAAAATATTTAAAAAAATATATTTTTTTTTCACAATAAAATCTCTGAAATTTATATGGAGAGGGTGGTGAATGCATGGAATGGCTTTCCTGAGGAGGTCATGGGGTCAAAAACAGTGGCGGAATTCAAGAATGTATGTGACAGACATAAGGCAATTCTGATGGGACGGAAGGAGGAAGTATGCTGTTGATTAACTAGGATCTGCAGCTTATCCAGTAAGTAGGGAAATGGGCAAACTGGGTGGGCCAAGCGGTCCTTATCCGCCGTCGGGAGTCTATGTTTCTATAAAATTGCTTGCATTTTTTACATAAAAATTAAAATACACAATCAATACATGCTATACACACAAGAGTACGATACCTTTTAAAATATGAATGAGCAAATATTTTTACTTGCTTGTTTGAAGAGCACCTTTCCCGGATTTTTCTCCTTGCCTGCAAAATCATCAAGAGACTCCCTTACCTGACTGGGAGTTCCTCCACAGTAGTTGAAAAATGTTCTCCTTAGCCCCCTAAGGAAGGGAAGGGATCGTATTTTCCCCCTAGCGGGTTAGCCGCTTGATCCCTTCCACTTTCTGATCACCAGTGCCATCCCCACACTTCCTTGTTTTGTGAGGTCACTATATGCCTAGTGCGGGGATGTGCATGCTCCATGCAAGTCTCCGGGGTAGCATTTTAAAACTTATTTTTATCATTTTAATCTGACTTCTTGTACAAATTGGAGTCAGTGTTCAAGTAACAAGAGCCTTGTTACTTTTGTTAGATCAGGGTGGAGCCTTGGATGTAGTCTGCCTAGATTTCAGTAAGGCTTCCAACACCATTCCACACAGGAGACTCATAAACAAGCTGGGCAGCCTGGGAGTGGGTCCAAAGGTAGTAAACTGGGTAAGAAATTGGTTGGGGGATAGACAGCAGAGAGTGGTGGTAAACAGAGCTCACTCCGAGGAAGACAGGGTGACCAGCAGGGTGCAACATGGATCAGTATTAGGACTGGTCCTCTTTTTAATGTCTTTTATTAGCAACATTGAAGAGAGGCTAGAAGCGAACGTATACCTTTTTGCAGATGACCCAAAGATCTGCAGTAAGGTAGGCACTCTGGGGGTGTGTGTGTGTATAAAATGAATAGAGATTGAAGAAAGCTTGAGTGGTCAAAAGTGTGGCAACTAGATTCTATGCTAAGAAGTGCAAAAGCATGCACTTGGGGCAAAGAAACCCAGGGCAGCACACAAGATGGGGGGGGGGTAGTGGTACTGATGACCACCAAGCAGGAAAGAGACCTGGGGTAATCATATATGACAACCCAAAGGTGGCCAAACAGTGTGACAAGGCAGTGGGGAGAGCTAGTGAGATGCTAGGGTGCAAAGGAAGGGGTAACACCAGCAGAAAGAGGGAGGCGGTGAAACCACAGTATAAATCATTGGTGAGACCTCACCTAGAGTACTGTGTCCAGTTCTGGAGATCCCATCTCCAGAAGGACAGAGTAGAAGCAGTCAAGAGGAGGGCAACTAAAATGATGCAGGGCCTGCATCAAAAGCCCTATGAGGGGAGGCTAAAGGACCGCAATATGTACAACCTGGAGGAAAGGGGAGATATGATGGAGACTTTCAAATGCCTCATGGATATAAATAGAGTACATGAGGGAAGCATTTTTCAGAAAAAAAAAAAGGTGCTCAAGAAAAAGGGGTTATGCTCTGATACTGGAGGGGGTGATTCAGGGGAAATGTGAGGAAGTACTTCTTTACAGAAAGAGTGGTGAATACCTGGAAAAGCCTCCCAATGGAGGTGGTGGGGGCAAAAACTGTAACAGGATTCAAGAATGCATAAGACAGGCATAAGGGAATCTTATTGGTAGGGAAAGGGAGGGTAAAGCCGGAGATCAAATAGGATATGCGATATCACATTAGGTAGGGAAAATGGGCAGACTAGATGGGCTAAGCAGTCCTTAGCTGCCAGTTTTATGTAAGTAAGTCGACTGGTGCACATACCTTCTCCCCCCCATTTCTTTTTCCCATCCCTTGGGCAGGCACACGTGCGATGGTGCGAGTATGTGACATATGTACTCGGCCCCTGAACCCAGTCAGAAGGCTGTTACTGCTGCATCATTCAGCCTCCCTTAGATTGCGATCAGGCAGTGGTTTGCTCTGTCTCCAAAAAAGGAGAGCCATTGCCAGCCTGGTGGCGCTGAGGGTTGAGGCACTGCATGCCACACCTCGTGCCACACCAGTGACCCGGTTTCAGAAACGAGCTCGGGTCGCTGGGGGTCAGCAGCGGTGAGAGAGGATCGAGCATCCAGAGGACTGCTCTCCTCTCTCAGCGGAGGGGGGACTTGTCGTCCTGCTCATTGACTGCCCTCTGACGATGGCTGGAGGGCAGTACGGGTCGGGAGGCACACGCCGATGTCATGACATCGGTGGGAGGGGAGATGGGAGAAAACAGGAAAAACTGAACCCTGGCAGGCTCAATGATGGCTCCTGGCATCTGCGGGATCGGCCCCGGCAATCTGGATTGGGTTTCTGGGGGAGAAGAAGTGCTGGCCAGCGATACGGGGATGTTGGGAGCTGGAGTGGTGAATCTCCTCATGAGGGAGGCCGGAGCCCCTGCCAGGGGCTCCCTGGAGGGATAAAAAAATCTGAATGAAAAAGAGCCCTCAATGGATGCTCAGTCCTCCTTCATGCAGTCAGCCCTCAAGTGACCCAGGTCTATTCCTGAACCTGGTTTACCAGCATGGTGACAGGTGAGGTGCTCAGGACCTCAAAACTCCATGCCACATGGCCAGCACTGCATTTCTTATTTTAAGGAAAAATACTAAAAATCTGTTAGGAGGATGGTGGTGAATCAGGAATCATGGTTGCACCTGGAAAGGGATGCGCTGCTGGTAAAGCAAGCTGTTCAGTACTGGGGCCGATCCTTTTTAATGTCTTTAAGTGACACTGCAGAGGGACTGGAAGGGAAAGTATGTCTCTTTGTAGATGACACAAAGATCTGCAACAGGGTTGATAAGCAAGGTGGGGTGGAAAGGATGGAAAGGGACCTGGCAAGGTTGGAGGAATGGTCGAATGTATGGCAACTTAGATTCAGCGCAAAGTAGTGCAAAGTAATGCACCTGGGAAACGACAACCCAGGGGAAGAGTACACAATGGGAGGTGAGATACTGACAACAACAAAAATGGAAAGGGACCAGGGGGTAGTCATATCAGATGACCTAAAGGTGGGCCAGCAATGTGTGAATGCAGTAAGGAGGGCTGGGGGGGATACTGGGATGCACAGGGAGTGGCATCATCAGTAGAAAACAGTAAGTTGTTGGCCCTCTGTACAGACAGTTGGTAAGACCACATCTGGAGTACTGTGTACAGTTCTGGAGACCCCATCACCACAAAGACATAGACAGGTGGAGGCTGTCCAGAGGAGGGCAGTCCAAATGGTGCAGGGTCTGCACCAGAAGACATATGAAGAAAGACTAAAGGAGCTTAAGATGTATAGCCTCGAGGAAAGGAGGGAGAGGTGGGACATGATAGAAACTTTCAAATACCTCAAGGGAATCAACAAAGTCCAAGAGGGTAGCATCTTTCAGAAAAAGAAATGTGCAAGAACAAGAGGGCACAATTTGAAGATAGAGGGGGGACGGTTCAGAGGTAATGTGAGGAAGTACTTCTTCACAGAGAGGGTTGTAGATGCATGGAACAGCCTTCCTGAAAAGGTCATAAGAGTCAAAAACAGTGGGGGAATTCAAGAATGCATGGGACAGACATAAGACAATTCTAGTGGGGGGTAGGAGGAAGTAGGCTGTTGGTTAACTAGGATCTGCAGCTTATCCATTAGGTAGGGAAATGGGCAGACTAGGTGGGCCAAGCAGTCCTTATCTGCCATCAAATTCTATGTTTCTATGAGGTGCTTTACTACTGTATATCATGGTATATCGTTCTGCATGATAACAGCGATAATGTTTTTTTACAACGATAAGTTATCGTCAGTGGTAATTATCGTGACATATCATCGTTTCGTGTTATCGTGGCATCCCTACTGAAGGGTCAGCACTCACCACTCCACACTCCTCACTTACCTATCCAGTGGGTCCACAGCTGCCTCTTGAATGTCTTACTTCTTCCAACATGAACCACAAACTGAAAAAAGGTAAATTTCTAATACCTTTTTAATGCATTTTTTTACTTTTTATTCATAATTTTGTAATTTTTTATATTTTGTCCCATGTTTTCAACATGACCTTCTTACCACACCTCATAAACCAAGTAGGAAAATTCTTCAAATCCCTCAGCTCCTGGAAATGTGTTTTCACTGTCATTCTGTGAAATCACATTTTTGGATAGGATTTAAAAAATGTCAACTGTCTTGACTATAAGGTGAGGTCATAAAATGTTTATGTTGAAAAACAATGTGGGGGTTAAATGTAAAAAAGAATGAGGTTATAAAGAAACATTGACTTTTTTTCAACATTTACTCCTAACTTTGGGATCTTTGCAGATTTTGGCCCCAAACTGTCAACATAACCTTTTTGTCAACCCCCATCTCATTAACAAGACAGGTGTCATTTTTTCAAACCCCCTCTGAAAAATGTTTTTGTAGTCACTCAGCAGAATCCTCTTTCAGTTAGGATTTAAAAAAATCCCAGCTGTCCTGATCATAAGGTGGGATCATAAAAAAGACAATGTTGAGAATCTGGAGTCAAAATGTGAAAAGAAACCAAGAAGTGGGATGTGCATACCAGCTTGGTAAGCACCTCAATCTGACTAGCACTCTGTTTAAAAAAAAATCACAACTCACAATTTTTATTTTATTTATTTAGATTTTGGTAACCGGGTAAGCCCACTGAGACCAGAGGTCCCTTTTTCAGGGGCGACCTGGAATTAGTTACAGAAAAAGACACATAATAGCATTATTTACAGTAGTTACAATAGTTACACTTAACTTCTAAGTGTGAAAACAGTCACCAGTTACAGTGCTCTTTTTGTGCTCCATGTAATGCTTAGTACTTTTGTAACAGAAACAAAGTCCCAGCACTCCATGTGTGTTTTATTAACTTCGTAATTTTCTGGCTCAATTGTCTAAATCCTATTGACCTCACGTTTGAGGAGTTCCAAAGGCAGTTTTACTTGCACAGTTCCTTGTTGTTTGTGGGTGCTGTTTTGCTCAAACAATGGAGAGAGTCGTGTCTTGCTTTTCAGCTCCGTTTCCTTAGGAGACCATTTTGCAGACATCCTGGACTTTACCTACATGGTTAGACCACAGTGACTAGCTGACATTTCCGACACTGTGATGCCTTCATCACTGAGTGCTACTCAAATTGAGATGCTTACCAAGCCGGTATGCGCATCCCACTTCATGTTACATACTACCTGGGAACGGCAACTGTGGTTAACTTGTGGAGTGAAAGTAAAAGAAAATAAATATGTATAGACTCCAAAGAGCACAAACAAATTTTCTCTCTGTTATGAAAAAAAAACAAGTTTGTTTAATTTGTTAACCAGGTAAGAGCACTGGGCAAAGCTTTTTCATCCCGACCCAACACAAATACAAATAATATGACAGACAATAGCAACATAAACAAAGGAGACATATACGAACAAACAAAACAAAAAAAGCATATATAAACATACAGTATCAGTTAAAACATTTACACTCATCCTCAGACAATAAATATTCTTTCAACCTTGATTTGAGCAAACTTAAGGGCAGTTCCACTCGTAGCAGCTCAGGAAGGGCATTCCAAAACACTGGGGCTGTCAGTGAAAAAGACTACGAGCCTTGTTTGGATTTAAAAAATGGCATAGTCAGCAGAATACCAGATGAAGAGTGCAAATTAGCCTTTGGAGTTCAAATGTCAACTAAATCCTGAAGAGGGTGTAACGATTTACGGTGCACTGATGTGAAAAATTTGGCATCCTAAAAAAATAAGCAACTTTACTGCCTGGGGACAGCCACCCTAACTTCGAATATAATAAACAATGGTGTGTCCGAGGGGTAGATCCCAATGCAAATCGACACACGTTGTTATATACAACAGTCAAAACATTTTTCTCTCTCTAGCACCAAGATTGAAATAAAGACCAGCATTATAATCAAGGTGTGGTAACAAGGAACCCATTGCAATATAATAACATGTAGCATAGGGGAAAAATTACCTCAACTTCTATAGGATGCCCAATTTACTATTAATACTACGACTAACATTTGTAACTTGAGAAGTAAATGACAGGTTTGAATAAAAAAAAATGCCTAGATATTTAAATTCAGGCACCTGTTCAATTCTAGTCCCACATAAATCATATACCTGCAAACTTAACTTATTTTTCAACATAAGTGGGGTTCTGAAAAGCATCGATTTTTTTTTACATTTATAACCATTAAATTAGCTGAAAACCAAGAACACATTTTCTGAAAATCTGATTCTAAAAGAACAGTAAGCTGATCCAATTGTCTTGCCTGATGAAACACTATTAAGTCATCCACATACAGAAGCATCTCACAATAACTACACATAGAAGGTAGTTGAGTAATGAAGAGAGAAAACAACACAGGTCCTAATATGGACACCTGCAGAACACCACACTCCAGCTTACAAATATTAGACTGAAATGAATTAGCACAAACAACTTGGGAGCGATCTGATAAATAATGACTAAACTAACTCACCACCCCAGCAGAAAAACCTAATTCACCAAGCTTTACATTTAATAATGAATGGTCAATAAGATCAAATGCCCTAGTCAGGTCCACGAAGACCGCTCCCATCATTACCCCCTGCTCAAAACCATTCAGGACAGTGTTCATGAACCTGAACAAGGCTGTACCTGTCCCGTGATTCTTTAAAAATCCATGCTGCTGGGGACAAATGAAATGATTTATCTCAAGAAAATGCATAACCTGATTGGCAACCAGTTTTTCCATGATTTTACTTAAGGGGTTTAAAATAGAAATGGGTCTAAAATCTTCAGCCAAAGTTGCACCAGATTTCTTAGGGATCAGGACAATTTTTGCACACTTCCAAGCTGAGGGAAAAATAAAACACCAGTAGTCAAACACAAGTTAAAAATAATCGATAACGGGCCAGCCACATATGTTGATACAAGTTTAGCAAAACGATAATCTAATCCCCCCCCCCACAATCTCCAAACTTATCAGGAAGCTTATTCAGTAGTTTCAACACTTGAGCTCTAGAAACTATATTAAAATAGAACAGTGGATACACAGAGGGAGAGACCTTAAAATCGTGATCTGCGTTTAAATTCGAAACAAAATTTGACTTATACCCAGTTACATCTGAGAATTTAACATTTAATATATTAGCAATAGAAAAACCGTAAGTTTCTCTTGATCATTCACCTTTACCACCTTGACTGCAGAACGACCACTGAAGATCAGATGTCATCTATAGTCAACAGTGGTTTTTACAACTTGCGGAACATTGCCCGGATTAAGCCCCTCATTCCACCCAAGGACCTGCCGACACTAGAGCATGCCTTTGTGACTTAAAGGCTCAACTACTGCAACGCTCTGTACTTCGGGGTCACAGGTGGGACCCTCCACAGACTGCAGCTAGTGCAGAACGCAGCGGCCAGGTTGCTGACAGGCCTTTTCGATGTCCAATCATGTGACTCCTGTCCTGCATGCTCTGCACTGGTTGCCAGTCAGGTGGAGGGTCCTTTTCAAGGTAGATCTTCTCACCTTTAAGGCCCTACATGGGCTGGGTCCTGGTTACTTGTCTGTTCGCTGCCTCTGCTGTTCCTCAAGGTGCCTCCTGGACGTTCCCAGGGTTCAGCTCAAGACCTCGGGAGATCGTGCGTTTAGTGTCTCTGGGCCGACCCTGTGGAACCCGCTTCCACCTGCAGTCTGGGAGGATCCCTCGATAGAGGTGTTTAAGGGGAGGCTAAAGGCCCACCTTTTCAGTCTGGCCTTTGACTGTTGATGTCATCCTTAGTTCTGGCCAGTCCCTTGAAGTATGACTTTCGTCAACCTTTTATTGTTGCAGAATATTAATTTTTATTATGGTTTTAATGAGGTTTTATTATATGTTTTAATTTACTGCTGTATATTCTGCTCATGTTCGGTGTCCAGATCCTCTGGGATTGGGCTCCTTATAAATAAAATTGCCTTGCTTTGCCTCTGACTTAGGTGATAAAATGAATTAACAGTGCTCCAGAAACATTTTAATCAGACAAACCAGTACTGAACTTTGCCCTATAATACTCTTTTTTTTGCCTCATCACCATTTTGCTAACTTGATTACGAAGGGCCCTATATGCATTCAATAACAACATTGAAGGGGAGTGTTTATTATAATTGGACCAAGCTAGGTCTCTTAACTTAATATGTTTCTTAATTGTTTCCATGACCCAACCATTATCAGTTCCCCTGACTCTCATCTTACGTAGTGGAAATAATTTATTTTGAATCTGTAATAATTGAGAACAAAAAAAGTCAACTGCACAATCTGGGCCAGGAACAGAGTTTAAAAAGGACCAATCAATCACTTGTAACTCAGCTTCTAATAAGTCAACATTTTTGAAACTACGGTACTGAATAAAATGAGATGGTAATTCATGCTTTTTAAAGTTCAGAACACAAAAAGTTGCCAAATGGTCACTTACTGAAACACCTAAAACACCTGCAGAAAAAACAATACTTGGTTTAATTTGTAACAATCCAGTCTATTATTGTTTGTCAGAAAGAGAATTAAGCCTAGTGGCCTCACTAATTAATTGAGACAAGTTATACGAATTTAAACACGCTTCCAAACCAAGACTACTGCTATTAATCCAGTTAACATTCATATCACCCACCAACACAAAATCTTGATTAAGTACAACATCACTAGTTAATGCCAAAAATGTCTTCAGGACAACAATCCTACACTGTGGAGGTTATATACACAACCCACAATTACCTTCTTGCATCCACCTAACACCCATTGCAACAATAACCAATCAAAATCCATTTTCAGTTTAGTACTTGAATACAACATTGATATTTCGAGATGTTCGTGACAATATACAATCACTCCTCCTCCTTTTTTCTTACCAAGATGGTCTGCCCTAAAATGTTTGTACCCTTGTATCTGACATAACTCATCAGGTAGGTTAGGTTTTAACCACAATTCAGCAACAACTAACAGCTCAGCTCTATACGATAATGCCACCACTTCTAAATTAGCCATTTTAGGCAATAAACTCCTTACATTTAAATGCAATTTCTTTAACCCATGTGAGGTAGGCCATGAACCAGAACTAGTGTTACCAACCTTGTTCGCTAATCCACTTGCAGCAGGCCCTGGGTTGGCTTCAACATCCCCATCCATAAGTAATAATCCCAATAATACAATGAACTTCAAATTAAAAAACATTTTTACATATTCCACTGGAACATGCTTTTAAAGCTACAGTCATATTTCATAAGTAAACCACATATTCTTAGAGCAAACTTTTTGAAACTTAATCAATAAGCGTGTGTTTCACAATGCTGTGCAACCAGCGGATTGGACATATCAAATTCGTGATCTAAATCAGAGGCAAAATGCCCTCTAAACTCATCTTGGCTGCTAACTACAACAGCTAAGCAAACACTGAACAATAATATACAAACACAGCTGCAAAGTGTTACTAAAGCGGTCATTATTATCTTACTAAAATGCTACCTTTTAAACTAACTTAACTTAATACTACCAGAAACATAAAATATTACCCTGTTCTTCCCATTCTGCCATGGACTCCACTGTCTCCCATTAACGAGTGCACTTGTCTGCACTTTGCCGCTGTAGACGCTGCCGAGTCTATGCAAGTTATGAACAAATTTCCAACCTTGACTCATAACCTTGTCATCTGTGCAAATTTTGGCCCCAAAATTTACAACATAGCCATACTGTTACCTCATCTCACGAACACGAGAGAGGCAATTTTTCAAATCCTCTCCAAAACATGATTTAGCAGTCGCTCCACAAATCACCTTTCAGATGGGGCTTAAAAAATTACACCTCTCTTGATCATAGCATGAAGTCATAAAAAGACCATGAGGCTGATTCTCAAAGCATCCCTATGCATGTCACAAGTTGTGACATACAAGGGATGCAAAGATAATCCCACAGCCCAGGGACTCATGCCTAATTCTGTATCGGGTAGGTCCCTGCAGCTAAGTCCTGTGACTTACGCCAAGCTGAATGGTATGCCAAATGGAGGGCATACCTGAATAGGTTGCCAAGCCCGCGGCATTGAAAGTGGAAGGGCGAAGCGCCTCAATGCCCCGATCCTTCTAAGAAATATGGAAAAAGCCCTGAGGGTTAGCAGACACCCTTGCCCAATCCCCAATAATATGTATGTAAAAGCTCTCAAGAGGCTAAAGGACCCCCAAAGTCCTGAACTCGACTGACACAAAGAAGCTCCTTGTGGATAGCCTCTAAATATGTACATTGCATATGAATGAAAACATATTGACCAATGTAATCTAGCTCTAGTGCCCCCACCTGGCAGTGCCAGACAACCCCGCTCCGCCCTGACCCATACCCAGCTGGCGACTGGCACAGCCCACCTCTCATCATAGTGGCCAGCTGCCGACTGCCAACTGAGCTCTGTATGAGCACATACTGTAAATAGTACACATTCAGTGAATGACAGCAGCCGTCATTCACTAAGCGCGTACTGTGTATGGTACATGCTGATACAGAGATCAGTCAGCGGCTGGACACAGTGGTGAGAGGTGGGCTTTGCCAGTCACCAGCTGGGTTCGCATCGGGGGGGAGTGGAGTGGTCTGGCACTGCCGAGTGGAGGGCCACTAGCCGCCAGGGCTATGATTTGATTAAAGTAATCAACCTAGAAATACTAACAGAAATATTGTGGGGATTGGGGCAAGGGGGTTGCGCTAGCCCACCAGTGCTGAGTTCAATAATCTTATCAGAGCTGGGGTCTGACAGCTCTGCAGGGCTTTAGCATGCTTTAATTACTGGGGATCGACTGGGGGGACGGCTGTCTTGGAGCTTTAACATGTTTTATTACTGGGAATCGGGACTTGGGGGACTATAGCCCTGTGGGGCTTTAATATGTTCTATTACTGGGATCGGGACTTAGGGGATGAGTCTCATGGACTTTAACATATTTTATAACTGGGGATCAGGGCTGGGAGGGCTGCCTGACCTATAGAGGATCCGCTAGCACATTGACGCAACCTCGTGGACAGCAAAGTACACTTGCAATAACTGGTGTAAATGCACTTTGATGGATGTCCTCTGGGGGTTGTTTTAGAATCCCAAATTAGGGATGTGGTAGCCGCCTTTCAGAATGAGAGCACAACAGCTGCTGTAAACCCCCATAGCATGCATGTTGCAGCCGCGGTTTTGGCGCCAACCAGATGTAGTCCACTCTGGCAGAAGCAGACTGTGTCATGTCACAGGCTGATTTTGAGAATCCCAAATGGCGAAACTAATGGCTCAAAGTGCTAATTGCGTTATTCCTGTTGGCACAAGTCACTTTGCAGCATGCGTATCATTTTGAGACTCGGACCCTATGTTGGAAATTTGAGATCAAAATGTCAAAGTCTACTGAAAATGAGATATTGGCTTTCAGCTGACTTATCCTGGGTAAATACACTATAAAAATGGGTAAAAAAAAACAGGACCCATACTCAGTTACTGAGAGCTAAGAGAAACTGCAGTGACACTGAGGATTTTCAAAAAGGAAAAGACTCTACTGTCAACAGACTCAACAAGAGAGGATACCCCAGTTGGATCCTAACAAATGCAAACAGTAAGCCAGCCCGTCGGGGCAGCGGTAGCGTTACCGCTAGCGATGCCAATGACCCACATTTGAGAACGAGCACAGGACACCAGGGACCGGCTGGGGGCAGGATTGAGCATCCAGAAGGACACTCTCCTCCTCCAGAGACAGAGAGAAGCTGGCTCTGGTGACTCACTGCAGCCTGGGGGCCCACAGGTGGTGGTGCAGCTAGGAGCAGCTAGTGGGAGGGACGGATGCTGGTGGGTGCCACACACCATGCATGGTTCCATGCATGTGCATGCGCACCCCACGCTGCCAGCATTTCGGTGTGGGAGGGAACCAGAAAACTGGAAAAAGTCAGGGCCCCAGCAGTGATGATCACCCACTCCCCGCAGGCCCCACACAGACGATGTGGCACTCTTTCAGCTGGGACCTGGTCTGGCAGGTGCAGGGCAGAGTAGGATGGCAAGCCCACGAGATGTTGGGTGACAAGGCTGGAGAAGTTGGTGGGATGGAGGGCCAGGGGGACTGAAAGGAGGTATAAAAAAAAAAGGAAAAGAAATGCAAACAGTAAAGTGGACACAGTGAAAGGGGAAGATACCACACCCTAGCTGCTGTATCTAAAACACCACAATCTGGAGCAAGCCATCTAGTCTTCAGTACTAGGTCTAACAAACACACACACCGGCCATCAAAACATAATTAATGAACACTTACACACAGAAGTATCACACAGAGGGATTTAGCCATTTTAACCAAAGACCATTAGTAGCCACAAAAAGAAATTCATCACAAAAGACAAATTGATCCTTACATAATAACATCAGTAACCAATCAGAGAAGACCAACAACTCCTTTTGGGATCACAGAATCCAGGGAGCTGTTCATATGGCAACTGCGCACAATGCTCAAACACAACATAGAAACATAGAAGTTGACATCAGATAAGGACCGCAAGGCCGATTCAGTCTGCCCATTTCTTTTTCTACCTTATGAATGTGCCATAGGCCTTTACTCTGTCAATGGCCTATATAGTCATACTCATCTGTATTGCTCCCTTATGCCTATCCCATGCCTGTCTGAAGCCCTGCACTGTATTCCTATTCATATCCACCACTTCCTAGGGTAGGCCGTTCCATGCATCCACCACCCTTTCTGTGAAAAATAACTTCCTCTCATTACCCCTTAATCGGCCTCCCTCTAATCTCATGCTGTGTACTCTTGCCCTGCTTTTTTTCTTATATTGAACCATGTTAGACTCTTTCACCTTGTTAATGCCCTTAAGGTGTTTGAATGTTTCAATCATATCACTTCTCTCCCTCCTTTGCCCTGGGGTATACATACTGAACTCCATTAATCTGTCCTCATATGTTTTCTGATGCAGTCCCTGCACCATTCTGATTGCCCTTCTCTGGACTGCCTCCATTTTGTTAATGTCCTTGTGTGGCCTCCAGTACTGCATGCAGTACTCCAGATGAAGCCTAACCAGTGTCTTGTAAAGAGGGATTATTACCTTCCTCTTACGACTTGTGATACCCCTACTAATACACCCCAACATCATCCTGGTCTTCAGAAATCAGAATTTGAAGAATATTACACCAGCAAATGTCATAAATCCGAGACTTCATAACACATCATATCATATCATAATCAAGATATTTCCCTTCTACAGATCTCTGGTAAGGCCTCACCTAGAGTACTGCACCCAGTTCCTCAGTCCTCATCTCAGAAAGGACAGGGATAGGTTGGAGACAGTGCAGCGCACAGTAACAAAAATAATTCAGGGCCAGCAGGGCAGGTCCTATGAGGAGCACCTCAAGGCCACTAAATATGTACTCACTTAAGACCAGAAGTAGAGAGGGGGGGGGATATAATAGAGACCTTCAAGTTCCTTAAAGGAATTAACAAAGTGAACTAAAGGGAACTATTTAGCCTGAATACCCATTCGTGGTCATGTGGACATGAATGAAAATTAACAGGAGGTAAGTTCAGGAGTGATGTGAGGAAATACTATTTTATGGAGAGGGTGGTGGAACCTTGAAGCAGTCTGTCGGCTGAAGTGGTGGGTGCGAAAGCAGTCAGGAGATTCAAGGAGGGCTGGGACATAATGAAGGGAATAGTGGTTACCGGGGGCAACAGGACCAAGGAGGAGACGAGAGAGAGGACAAGGAGGGGTTAGTATCCTGGAGGAACAGCAGGTTCCAGGGATTATAGGGAACTTGGGCAGACTTGGTGGACCTCAGGTCTTTCACTGACGCCATTGTCTATGTTTCTATATATACTATTACACACATAGTCTACATACTAAGATACCTGTGTGATAAACTATATGTTGGCAAAACAACCAGACAGATGAAACAGAGGGTGTCTGAACATAAGAGCTATAGCACTCTCAATGGTAAAAACTTCAGTGACTATGCACTTCTTGCAGGCTGGCCGCAATGCAGCATTGCTGCACTTTTGGGGATTAAAGGCAATAAAAGAGGACCCCCACAAGGGGCAATATGGACCTCCATCTGAGGAGAGAAATGTGATGATTCGCCAGCTGGACACATTGAATAAAAATAAAGGGATGAATGAAGATGAGGACTGGAGCATTTTCCATTAGTATAGTGCCCTCATGGTTCTTACTGTTACTGGACCATGTGTTGAACTCTTTGGGACAAAGAAAAGGAATAGACTACAGTGGTACTTCTGTGTGTTTTTTCTGTGCCCGTTTGTGCTTGTATTTTACTGATTACCAGTCCTTACATGCGATTAGGAATATACAGTGTGTACAGTTGTATGCTCTGCCATAGAATTACATGGTTTTCTGAAGGAAACTGAGACGACTTAGTAAGGAACAGTTTGGTTCCTCGCCACCCCTCCCGCCTTGTACTATTACCAGGTCACTGAGGGACCACACCCTCTGGGACACCCCCTCCTCCAGATTGATCACTTTCCACTACGTTACATTTTAAAGTCTAATCTCCTTAATAGTGACAAGGCACAATTTCTCATTGTGCAGGGCACAGGTTGCATTCTTCCTCACTAAATGTTTCCCTAGCCTAATACGTACAGCATGCACACAATATCACACATCAAGATAGCATCTTTTTTTTCTGTATATATATTTTTATCCTCCTGCTTTGCTTGGGTGGGGCTTGAAAATGGACTTGTTCCAGTGCCCTTACCTGATTAACAAAATAAAAATGAAATTAAATCCAGGGGGCAGTTGCTCAGCCCAGTCCCCACCTCCCTGAGCTGACTCCCTCCTCCCTCGGTGTTCACGCAGCCTGGTCTGGGTCTCCCACGACCTCGGCTACGGGCGGCACTCGGTACAATCCAAGGTAGACCTGGTTGTGAGCTGAGTGGCACTGCGTGCTAGGAGACAGATGGGCTGGGTTTCATTAAGCCCCTCAATGTTCCATTTTTCTGATTTTATCCATGCCCTACTATGGAGTATTGGGCTCATATGTGGAAGGGCACCTCTCTGACATTTCCCACAGTCTCATCCCTTATGTTGCTGCCAGTACACTGTCCTGCCACTAGACCTCCTCCTTGGGGCAGTCTAGGCCAGGCAAACATGCGTCCCCACCCTGGGAGAGGAGAGCTGTCCCTGGGATACTCAATCCTCTCCCACCTTGGCTGACACCTGACGACCTGAGTCCGTTCCCGAACCTTGATCACCGGCATGGCAGGAGGAAAGGAGTAAGTGTCTTAACTCTCCACACCACTGGGCCGGCTCATATTACAGCATCTTAAGCATGGGGAGTAACATAATTTAATATTAACACCTTCCTGACCTTACACAGAATGTCAGATGTTATTTACTGTATATCCTGTAATGCAATAGTTAATTTATAAGCACTCTCAGAAGAGGAAATCTACAATAACAAGCAACCACCTTTATGATATTGTGGATGCGCAAATGTTTCCATAGGCACATGCACAAATATGAGGAGATGGCAGAATGATTGTCACTTTTTCAGTACCACACATGTGCAGTGCTTTGGCACCAAAGGGTGGTCTGCTAGACAACAATATAGCTTAAAAGGAGCCCTAAAGAGATTGCATGCTGAGCTGCTGCACTGGAGGAAGAGTGGGCAACTGCAGCCACCTCAACCTCTAAAACACACTGCCAGATAAGAACTTAAAGCACAGCACACGACCTTTGAGGGCAAATAATGGCATTTTAATATTAAAAATAAAATCTCCTGTTCTATGCATTCCCTCTATTTTGTCTCTCCTTAGGGCATATCATAAATACAGTATCAGTGTTAGTGGCTCAGTAGGTGGCACTCGCTCCTCTGTGTCTGGAAGATTGGCTGCGGGTTCCTGCCCATGCCAGGTACTTGGAGTAATACCCATAACTGACACTAGCGCAGTATGAGGGGAGTGGGGGGTGCTGCACTGGTGAGATGCCATCCTTTGGATAAGATGTTAAACTGAGGTCTCTTCTGCCCATCTCTGGTCACTGTCCATGTGAAAGTAAATGATCCTATGGCACTTATCAAAGAAGCACTGGGGATTTTCCTGGTGTCACAATCAACCTTCCACCTCCCTATGAAACAGGTCCATTCAACCTCCCTCCAAAAGGACCTGGAAACAAGCTATAATAGCTCAGTGTTTCTTTCCTGGTTAGAAATTACAAATAAATAAAATAAAAATAAGATATCCAGGAGTGTGCTTCAAACTAGTAAGGGGACTGGGGCCCATGGTTGGTACACTCCATCCCCTTATAAGGTAAACAGCAACCATGCCCTGTCACTAGATTAAAAAATGTCAGGTTAAATGTAATGGGAAAATGTCTCTTAATCTGTAACTGTTGCACAATATAGCTGAATATGTGGAGCCATATTTTGATTAAGAACAGTACTGCCAACAGAAGATAGATGAGAATTGTGAATTCAGATGCAGACAGGGCTGCCAGCTTTGCATATTTATCTACTTATTTAAAAATGCCACCAGGAAAACATACTGAGCAACTTGCTTGTTTCCAGATGTGTCCTGGGGGAAAGGGATGAGGGCATGGTACAGCAGACAATTAGGGTAACAATAGGCAATAAAATACTATGACATAGGGCATGGGGTACAAGGAATTCGTATACAATAGCTTAGGGTACAGTAAAGATAAACATGTAGACATATAAGCAGGATTACAATGACTGCAGTAACTTCAGAGTACATTTAATTGTCTGTGGAGGGGTTGTGGGATAACAGATGGACCAGACACCAAACTTCAGGCTCAACACACACTCTCTGTGTGATGTTTATTCAGAATACAAGAAATAAGCTTCAGCAATAGCATATCACTTCTTCAGTACATCAGTTTGCAGCAATATACTATGTATGTCCTTTCTCTGCACTTAGCCAGCACTTACTGATATTGATCTCTGATCTAACCATCCTGCAGTGAAAACTCTTCATCCCTATGTGGGCCTCGTTTGCTTGGGTAGTGGTGGCTCAAAAAGAAAAAGAAAAAAAAATAAGCTAAAAACAAAGAATCTTGGTACTGAAACATGGGTTACCCCAAAGGGCACTGGCAACAAATCAAGTTTCAAAGAAATACAGCATCATACATACTTCCATAATGCAAAGCATTATGGGATATATGCAAATCACCATGACATTTCAGACTTATTCAATTTACAGCAATTTACATGCATTTTAAATAGCACAACTAACTTAATTTCTATAATAGTCACCTAGTACTTTTTACCATTATCAAAAACACCTAGTGCCATGGTATTTTCAACATTTACAGGTTTCATAAACATAAGGTTTATCGATCAAGGTATTTTATGACATAGTGCTATTACATACTAAATCCAACAACAATAAACACAACCAGTTTTACATATGCTTCGAGGTCACCACAATAACCTCCCTGCACGAGGACCTGAGAGGGAAAAGAAAAATTAAAGAGGACACTATAGCATAGTCAAGAAAGGGGAGGGGGGGGTGGCCAACCTTATGGACTAGAAATTGTAAAGGATAGACTAGACTAAGAAATAGAAGAACTGTTGCAACAGATTTAAGAAAAGGTTGGTCCTCTGGAGTGGCAGGAGCTCCCTGTCACATTATTGACTAACAGCTGTACAGAATAAGAGCTTGAAGCAGGTCCTATCTTAGCTCACAATGCAAGGCAAAGTAAGGGGGGAACCCCATGGGGTCAGCAAGGTAAATGTAGTAGGAGCCTGGTGACTTAGGTACAGTTGAATGTGGGGGAGGCGAAGGAGTGCATGAGACAGGACAGGGAACGAATTGAGGCAGCATTTCGAATGGCGGTGGGGAGTGAGTTCTAAAGCTTGGGAAAACAGTAGGAGAAGTGTAACCCCCGGATCCCTGCCTTTTTGCAAAATGACAGGTGGCATGCTGTTGAAGCTGACTGCAGTACCTCGTGGGGACTGGGTTCGGGGAGGATTAGGTTACTCGGCACAGGGGGCCTAGGTTTGGCTACTCTGCACAGGGGCACCCAAGTAAATCCAAACACAGGAAGCAATAACTGTAATGTCCAAAACCAGGAATGGGATTCTACAGTGTGGCTTTTATTCACATCCAAACTGAACAAACAAAGCATAGATGGACCCCCACGGGGCTACATTCCTGGTAATGCAGATTAGAGACAACATAGCACTTCTTCACATTTCCAGCCCTCAGGCTCTGAACCCACCAGGCACACAGCCCGGACTTGCACGTAGCTTTGGGTACACAGCCCAACTTGTACACTACTTGGGTTTTTCCCACTGGCCCGGCTGCCCGCCGGCCACTTGATCCGCGGTCCATTATGGGAATGAACCAGTTTTCCTGTTGGTGGCTCCCCAAACCACCTTAGAGCCTTCGACTCCTAGAGGGAATTTTCCTTCCATCCCACGTCTGGGTACTTCCCTCATCACTGGCCAAGTGCATGAGGAAATGTAGAAATCCACAGAGCAAATTCATAGAGGTGGACCTGGTCACTAAAGATGGGGGTCTCCCACCACCAGCTCCCACAATCCATACCCGGCCATTTCTCTGGAAACTAAACAACTCTTTTCTGAAAGCTTGGCAATGTAGATTACTGGCTAGACATATGTCACATCTCCTCTACATATCTTGACTTCCCCTATGTGCTGGACTTGAACATACTTTTACTTTTGGCTAAGCCTGTTACTCTAGGCCTCCCACTACTTCAATAGTCCAATCTCCACTTTAACACAGTTCAGGATGAAACATGGGCCCTTTAGAAAGGGCAGAACTCACCCTCCGGTTGCAGGTGCCCCACAGGCGAATCACGAAATCTTCTTGTACCCCACACACGTGGACAAAATAAGGCAGCTTCTTCACTAGCAGTAGCCAGGGGGTTGCCCCTGAAAATGCAGGCTAACCTTCCTGCCCCATCCCCCTGGGGCACAGAGACCCGAATCAGCGGTCTCCACCACTTTAAAAATAGCTCACTGTGTCTCTCTTTAGGTGGAAACACACACCTTTCCCTAATTGTAGCCCTATTTCAAGGCTGAGGCTCCAAGAGCCTAAGCACAGAGCTGCTGTGCTCCTCTCACAACAAGCTCCAAACTCCAACTGCACACAGACTGACTGTTCAAACCTCCCAACATTCTACTCCAACTCCCTGCTGCAGATTTCATTGTGGCACATGCAGCTGCGATAGTTCTATGGTGATGTCATCCCTCAGTCTCAGCTGAGACTGAGAACAGAGTGAGACAGTGTGAAACCCATTTAACTGGAGTTTCACAAGCTGCCTTCCCTGCCTACCACTAGGTCTTACTGGGATTCTAGTAACCCCGGGTAACAAGGGGGTTACAGAAGGATGCCTGGTCAACAGAAGAGGACCTGTAGGGGATGGCAAGGGTACAAGCATCGCTACTACTGAGGGAGCAAGAGGAGGAAGGGGGTAGCGAGAGGGAAGACGAGAGGTAAGAAGGGAGCATTTCGAACCAGACCTTGCCAAGGAAGCAGGCACAATGAGCCAGGCGACAATCATTAAGGGAGGGGAGTACCAGGGATTGATATAAGGAACAGTGGTGAGTGTGGGGAGGGCAGTCAAGAGCAAAGTGACAGAAGGAGTGGAAGAGTGTGTCCAGTCTGGCAAGGGTGGTTTTGGGGGCCACACTGTAGACTACATCACCGTCGAAAAATGTTGGAAGGATCATTCTCTGTAGAATTTCTCTGTGGGCCGGCAAGGGGATACATTCACGATTCCGGTCTAAGGCACCCATATAGACATATGGGAGAAAGGTCACAAAGCATTTTTATCTATAACTGCTGTTGACTACTGATTCACTACAAAGCTGCTGTGTGAATGCTAAGTTATAGTAATAGAACAGTGGACTTGATATATAAGCAAAGTGTATTTATTAATGCTCGATAATAAATATGGCTTTTTGTTTGAATGCATTTCCTAGGATATGTGCCTGCTTGAAGCTAGTTTTGAAGCAACCTAATAAAGGTATCATGATTTATGTTTATCTACAGTCGATGTAAAAGAAAAAAAAAACTGTCTGCATACAGAAAGCTCGAATAAAATTCATGGGTTTTATTCTCTTTTTTTTAACCTAACCACAAGCTGAGGCGCTGGGTTCACTAGGTATAAGGGGATATTATGCTCTACACATAGAATGTGAATAGATGTAAATAATAGTATGATAAGATGTAAGTAAATGTAAGGTAACGATTGTGATGAAACTATATTCTTGTCACTTTATAGACATATTGTGTCACTCCAACCTATGTAAAGAGGTGGGTAAGAATGCGGACCTTTTGTTAAATATGAGCGATCTCATTATTATCTTTTAATATATGGATCTTTGATTTAATAGGTCTGTAAAGCATACAAAAAAAATTTGGTAATACCCACAAAGGTTCAGTGATAATAGTATTGTCAATCAGTGGTAATACTACAGTTTTGGGCTGATAACAGGATTGTTGCAAGCTTCAGAGAAGATAGCTCCTGTCCCCATGTCCTAAATATGCCTCCTCCTTGGCCATTTTTCCTGTGTGGGTGGGCAGAACAGTTTAAAAAACATGGCGGCATTTCTGTCGCTCACCGAGAGCGAAGTAGGTCATAGTACTTCTCGGATTTAATGTGGTTTTGTCTTGAAGAAATGAAAAGATCTGGTTGATCCTGCCATTGCGGTCCTCAAGAGCAGGTACGATGTGAATTTAAAAAAAAAAAAAACGGACAGGAGGTGGCAACCGTCATTAGCGAGCGCACAGCGTAGGACAGTGCGGTGGTCAACCAGTACAAACTCAGTTCACTAAAACGGTCAACCGCCCAATAGAAAAAAAAACATTGCATCCATATATTAAATAAAATAACCGATCGGTTTCTGTGTCCATTACCAGTGAGTACTAGCATCTCGAGGTTCTGGACACACTGGAACCTCTCAAGCTTTGCTCTCGAGGTTCATGTGTCCAGAACCTCTCGATGCTATTACTCACTGGTAATAGACAGAAACCTATTGGTTATTCTCTATTTAATCAGACAGATTACCACCGTACCTGGATAATGTGGAAATCATTCCACGAAAGGTCAGTTGCTGATGCAGCTATATGGTGACAAAATTGATACAAAAATAAAATTAGAATACACTTAGAGTTGATACTGGCACCTAAAAAAGCTATGACTAAAAAGTGGCTGTTGAAGGAAGTTCCCTCTCTTGCTCAATGGCAGGATATATTAATTGAGGTATACAGGATGGACAGACTGACAGCAGTTCTAAATAAGAAACAGGAGATATTAGAACTGCTATGGAGAATATGGATACTTTACCTGGCTCCTCTCTGACCAGACTTCATTCCCTAGATTAAACGGGTGACCTTATCTGAGGGTATACCGGACCAAGGGCTCACAATCTAAGAACCCTCCCCTTTACCACACATAACTTATTTAACCATGTACCCGGACTTGAATGCATTAATATGATATACTGGATGACTTCTCTATTCCAAATTAATTATTAACAGTTACCTAGCTGATGGCCTGTCTATATCTCTTGTTTTTTTTTTTTTTTTAATGTATATGTTTGTAGTCCTTGTTCTTATTGTACAAGTGAAAAATTGAATATAAATAAAAAAAGTCAAAAAAAATACATTTAGAGTGGTCTCTGTTTTCCTTCTCAGTGTAAAAGTAGGATGCCCACTGAGAATGAAATACTGCATCTCTGCTGTTTTATCCTGGGTAAATACAGCCTAAAAATGTTTAAAAGCAGGACACCACTGAAAATGAGATGCTGCATCTCAGTTGGGCTATCCTGGGAAAATATGTTGCAAAAACCAACAACACAAATTAACAAAACCTACAGATACTAATGCACATAACAACTAGACCCGAATAGTAAGTTTAAAAAAAAACATAGGGTGGGATATTCAGACTGCGCCAAGCAGGGACGCAAACCTGGACGCAGCGCAACTGGGCTGTGCCAGGGCATGGACCATGCAATATTCAACGGTGCTGCACCATGGCCCAGCACCATTAAATATGGCACTGAGGGCGCAGTGGCACTGCGCCAGCGCAAGTGGCAGGAGGGGAGCCGGGGGATGCGCCAGTGCACGTGCAGTTGCGCTAGGCACATCAACCACAATATTCAGCACTGGGCATGCAAATGAGGCCATTATACATGCAAGGTGCAAATGGGGCCATTTGCATGTCATTATGGCCCCATTTGCATGTGGTGGGCCGATCCCCGGCGACTTGGGCCTGGCGCCCTGCCAGACTACAGCCGCCAGGGACCGATGCCCTGCAGCCCCTTGGTGGACCCCGCACCCGTATGCCCGATCATGGACATATGTGTAAAATATCCCTGGTGGTCCAGTGGACCATTCTCCATTGCCCAATCATGGGCATCTATTCAGAATATCCCCGGTGGTCCAGTGGACCGCTCTCCAATGCCTGGTCACGGGCATATGTTCAGAATATCCCTGGTGGTCCAGTGGAACTCCCCAGCATCCGATCCGGTAGGAAATAGCAATGTCGCAATCCTGGTGGTCAGTGGTACCCCCTCCCCACCCACCCACTGAGGTCCCCCGCCACCCAGCACCCCCAGTCAGTGGCGGGCAGCGGCACCCCGCCCATTTGCAGCCCACTTTCGCCAACTGACAGCGTACAGTACTGTTCTGTACATTCTATTGGTCCACTGCGTGGGATACTGGCGTGAAGAGACATCATACTACACAGGCCCGATATGTGAATGAATTCATATCGGGCCTGTTAGTACAGTATGGTCTGCATGCCCACTGTCAGTCGGCGAGCGGCCGGGTGGCATGTGGGCGGGGTGCCGCCGCCAACCACTGACTGGGGAGGAGGGGTGCTGGGGGACCGCAGTGGGCAGGTTGGTACCACTGGACCACCAGGATTGTGATTGCTATTTCCACCCCCGATCGGGAGCTTGGGGGGGGGTCCACTGGATCACCAGGGATATTCTGAACATATGCCCATGATCGCACCAGGGATGTACTGAACATATGCTCGCAATTGGGCGATGGTGAGTAGTCCACTGGACCACCAGGGTTGTCCTTTACTTATGCCCGCGATTGGGCGATGGGGGGGCACTATGCTCCCAGGGCAGGGAGCTTGGGGGCAGTGTTCTGGGTGGGCGGCGGGCCACCCACGGCTGGCAGCTGCCATGTTGAGCCCTGCAATATGGCAGCTCGCCTGTCAGGTGGCCGGACTTGCTCCTAGTTTTCCCAGGCACAACTCTCGCTCCTGAGCGGCACAAGGCAGAAAGAAGTTAGCATATGCGCCTACACATCCCAGGCTGAATATTGGGATGTGCCGATATGCATGGGTACGCCCGCACTTGTGTCGCAGATATTATCGATACCGGCGATCGGGTGTTGCATAGCGCAACTTGCCCCTTTGAATATCGTGCCGGGGCGCATTGGTGGGTTGCACATGGCGCAACCCTGTTGCGCTATGCGCAACCCTTTTGAATAGCCCACCCACTGTGTGTATGAGTTCAGGAAAGAGCAAAGAGCTGCCTTTATGTATGTTTCTGTAGTGTGTTTGTCTCTGTGTGCATGTGAGGCAGCATGCACAACTGCACTCGACTGTTACTAATGAAAAAGCGAGAGGAGTGAGTTAGGGAAGGTTTATGAAAAGCAGTGCCGCTCCATCAAAATCCTCCTTTGTAGGCACTGTATAAAAACTGTAAAGATGAGGATGGATGTGGTCTTTAAATAAATACAAAATCACACATACCCCCATAATGCAAAGCATCATGGGATGTATATGTAAATCACCATGAATTGAAATTTACATATACATCCCATTATGCTTTGCATTATGGGGTATGTGTGATTTTGTTTTTCTTTGAAACTTGGCTTTATCATCAATGCCCTTTGGGGCAACCCTTGCCTCAGTGCTTTTGAACTGAGGTTGTCTTTTAAAATAAATAAAACTGAAAAGTGATATAACTGCTATACTAATACTATATATATATATATATATATATATATATATATATATATATATATCCAATACTAAATGAAATCACAAAAATCCACAAAGATTAACAAACGTAAACATTAAAAAAAAAAAAAAGGACCGGCCTTGTTTGAACCAGCCAAATCTTGTTTTTCTGTTTTTGGTAACGCCTGGGGCCAGATTCTAGTAGGGGTTGTGACTGTCGCAAGGGACTTGCGGCAGGGTGTTTCTGCAGGTGGCAACTTGCACAAAACGGGGACATTTACTACTCTAGAAAGCCCCTGCTGCAAGTCCCGGATACAGCAAAGTTAGACCAGCTTCCCCCCTAGTCTAACTTTGATTCCATGGGGTACCTTTTATGGGGCTTAAAGAAACCTTGCTAAGCTGCCATAAAGTGGGAAAAATGTTGTAACTGTGCCAGCCCTTCTAGAATCAGACTGAATTGCATCCG
The DNA here is from genome assembly GCA_016271365.2 of Neoceratodus forsteri. NCBI lineage: Eukaryota > Metazoa > Chordata > Ceratodontiformes > Ceratodontidae > Neoceratodus > Neoceratodus forsteri. The sequence goes on along the minus strand of CM057449.1, from coordinate 710,907,093 downwards.
AGAGCTTTGGTGCAGCTCCATCAAACCTTGTGGTGGACACAGGGCTTGGCGCAAGCCCTGCATCCACCTTCTATAATTGGCCCCCTGGTCTCCAGGTCAGGTTCTCACTTACATCTACCACTGCCTCGGTTGCTCTAAGGTGGCATACCTAGACATGGTCTTGATGGCTAAGGGACTACGGTACCTTGGCCAGAAGGGGATAGTTTTCCCCCAGTCCCATCATCTAACACACAATTCCCGCCCCCCCCCCTTATTTTCTTACGTAATTGTGCCACGTCTTACTTCAGGCCAAGAAGGGTGAAATATGTTTGCCTCAACATTCTAATTTCTATGCTCCTCACTGATTGGCTTTCCACAGATGCTCCAGTAGTGGGTACCCTTTGAGCTTGAGTACTGTCAGGCAGGTGACATTTTCACACTTCAGAAGCCCAAGGTGGAAGTCATGTGATCAAGGTAAGTCTAGCTCTCCGAAACTTGTGTTACTGCAGTGCCACTACACAATGAAGCCAGTGTATTGCTTAATAAAAAGTAAGAATGTCCTAAGGATTACGCAAATAGCTCAGAGGAAATTAAAGTGAGAGACAAAAAGAGTATGAGAAGAATGAAAGTGCAACGAGAATCAGGGAAGCAACACACAGCAAGGTACTATACAGACATGGTACTTAGCATCAATTTAACCCACAACTGAAGGTAATGAAGACTAATTGCATTTAAACAGTTTAGCACAGATCAGCAGTGCAAAGCTGTACTCCTAAATGGGCTTTAATCCCTTCCCCAGCTGGTACAGCAGAGTTTAACAGTTAAAGAGCCACCAAGGCCTTGCGAAGAATTTTGAAAAACAATAGTTGGACAAAAAGCAGCTTGTATTTCATATTCCCATTATTTACTACTGAGGTAATATACATGAAAAAAGCATAGCTGTTCCTTGAGGTTTCATCAGTAAGTATAACAGACCAATCTGGTTCTCTGAAAGGGTCAGGTAGGCAGTGAGGGCTAAAAATAGGGTTTTTATACGGTGAAAAGAAAAGCAAGGGGATGAAGAATGGGATGAGAACCAGGCAAAAACCAGGGAGGCCAAGAGGGCAGTCAGGATCACTGAGGCAGAGATGCATATTGCCAGGGAGTAGGGGTCAGGGAGGAGAACAACAGTTCTTTAGATAGCTAAGACAAAAAAGAAAGATAGGGGAATTGTCACACTAATGGGGAAGGGGGGGCAGGGTAACAGAGAAGGATGGGCAGAAAGCAGCTGTGCTGAAGGACTACCTCTGCTCTGTATTCACTAGGGAGACAGCGGGCCCTGGCTGGAGAGTGGCATAAAGACAGCTGATACGGGGTCCTGAGAATGAAACTGCAAAAATCTACCAGCAAAAAACTGACTCGGGGCTAGCAGCCCGGAAAGGTAAACAAGGCACTGGGGCTGGATGGAATGCATACAAGGGTACAAAGGGAACTGAAATCAGTGTAAGCTTAACCCTTGGTGGGGCTATTCAACAGCAATATGCAGTAAGGGGTAGTTTACAAGGACTGAAGGACGGCAGACATGGTTCCCCTACACAAGGGAGGGGACATGAAACATCTGGGAAAAGTACAGTTATGTAAGAATTTACCGTAACAGTAGATCTTCAAGAGGAGCTCTTACAACAGGTAACACTGTTAGGACTAACCCACTAGGAACCAGGACCCCACGGAAAACTTCTAGCTAGCAGTATCCAGCAGGGGACTGTGACAGGGTTGAATAGGACCCTATCTCAGTTGTTAGACCAAGTTTAAATGCAAGGACCTGTTCTATTCTCTCCTTTTCTGTCTCTTCTCTGTCTGGTTGCGCAACCAAATTTTCTCATGAGACCTATGACTTGAGCACCCCAATAGTCTTGCAATTCTTTGCCTCTCACAGTCTCTCAGTCTTCCCTTGCTGTTCTGTCTTTTCCTCCCTTGCATATCTGCTGGTATAAAAATATATGTGAATCATTCTGGTGAAATGTAATTGAGATTGGGATCACTTTGTTTAGAAATTATATAGTGTTACTGTTGAAATGTATATAAGAAACAATTACTCACCGAAGTAATATTACTTCTTCCAGGGTATTCTTTAGCATTACTGACAGAAGCAGTATGCCAGCTGGGTTCAGCTGCCCCCGGAGAGGAGGAGTCAATGCAAATGAGGAAGGCATTGGCCAATCAGGATACAGTTAGAGTAGAGTGCTGCCTGCAGTCAGCCTGAAGGACCTCGGAACGCATTTCAAAGCTGAAAAAGAGCAAAAACTGTGCCCACTAGGGACAAAAAAAATGTTAGCAATAACCCACTATATATTCTAACCCACTATTATGAAAAAAAAATTATTATTTTTTTTGGAAATCGTACGAATGAATGACAGTCGTCAAATTTGGCTAAATCCTAGCAGAGCCTTTAGACAAGGTTTCCAGGAGGAAGGGTGGGAGTGTCAATAATGCTAAAGAATACCCTGGAAGAAGTAATATTACTTCGGTGAGTAATTGTTTCTTCTCACCCCAGGAATTCGTTAGCATCTATTGACAGAAGCAGACTTCAAAGCAGTATAGTTGGGAGGAGGGCACAGAAACCTATTTTAAGAAGAGGCTCTGAAGTACCATCCTGCCGGAACTGGCATCCTATCATACAACACATCCAAGAAGATCTTATTGAATGTGAAAAGAACATTTCAAATAAGCGGTCTGCACACTTCAGGTGAGGATATAGCCTTGAACGCTGCCCAGGAGGCAGCTGATCTCCAGTAAATAGGCCCTAAGCACGAGAAGGGCTGAATGTCAGCTTTACTGAAGCAGACCCAAAATACGGGAAAACAGTCCTGTGGGAAAATACTCTTGGTCACTGGTTTCTCCTTTTCTGCAAAAACGCAGGAAAGGAAAATATGATAATGACAGAACCTGAACTGCTAGGACTGCTGACGCAGACCGGTAGGACTAATTCATGCCCCTTCCAAGCAGGTTGAGATAGTCTAGACAGGACTTGCCTGAGAGCAGTAAAGGCAAAGAAAAGGGATTGATGAAGGAAATGGTAGAACACTTGGGAAAAAGATTGTCTATCTGTCTAGAAGACTAATTTGTTCATAAAAGCACTGAGAGGATAAGGCCTAAGAGAACAACCTAAAACTCTGAAAAACGACTGACAGAGGAAAACAAGCAGACAAATTGTCTTCGATGTTACTCGCTTCAGGACAGAATTGCCACAGATTCAAAGGGACACCCCATGAAACTGAACTTAGAGAGGTATGTGTTCCATGGTTAAAAGCTACGGTCCCTAGAAGAGTCTGGAAGTGAAGATGGCCCTTTGCGGAATTCTTTGAAATAGTCTGAGAAAAGACAGATTTCTCTTGCCTGACGGAAAAAGAAACCGAGTAACCATTAGGTGTACTCCCAAAGAAAAAAGGCCTACTGTCCCACTGTTGGAAGGAAAATAAAAACCTTTATACTTTTACAGGAAACAAGTCACAAAGACCAAACTAGTTCAAAGTCCAAGATTATAATGCCTGGAAATGAACTAAATAATTCAGTCATGAGAGGAAAGAGGATTGAAAAACTCTAGGCTCTTGTCCTTGTACCCAGGGGAAAAGCTACTTCCCCTAGAAAAACTGAGGTTTTCGTGATACTAAAACCTTTATTTTTTTTTTTTCATAGACGTTTCAGGCCTTGTTAGGGTACAGGGACTCTAAGAGATCTAGCCTCTCAGGAACCAGGCCCTTAGAAGAAAAGACTGGGAGCTGAGAAACACACTACTCCTGATTTTTCAGAAATTACCAAGGTTGTCCTGAGCCTCCAGGATCGTGGTGGCTGATACCTTGACTAGAGAGGTACTTAGGAAACAAGGGATATAAGGAGAGAGAAGACTTCTCAGGCCAGTCTTGAGATAAGAAAATCCGTTGGATGGAACCCTGAGCTGGGGCCTGCAACAGGAAAAAAGGGAAAAACTGGAGGTTCGGGCTGGAGGTGAAAATTCAGATCTGGACCTGACCTTTCCCCTGAATGATGTGGCTAGGACTTGTGTGCTGAGGACTCACTTGTGGTGGTCAGGAGTATTGTGGCTCAGAGAATCTGCCAAAGGGCCCACTTGTGGTGGCCCTGCCAAAGTTTTGTCCTTGCCCGACAGATGGATGAGTGACTAAGACACCTCCAAAGAAGCCAGCTAGATATAACAACTCGTAGCTATTGAGGAGAGATTTGAAGCCCGTGTCCCAAATGCTCGTGGTATGGATACATGGCAGGATATCTAACTAAATGGCCTCTGGACTGAAAAAATGCAGGCCTGATAGAGATGCTCTGAGATTCCAGGAACTGAAGAGAGAAGGACTCTGCAGAAACCAAGACCCAATGATGGAACCCCCCGAAGGGAAGCGCCAACCAGAAGGAAGCCTCTGTATCGAAGATTTGAAGGGGAGAGGTGTGAAGTTCACTGTTTTCTTACACCAGTCCAGCTTGTAACAGGGTTCAAGCTTCATGAAAAATTCTCTTATTTGGAATCTAACCTACAGGCCTAGCCCCTGGGACTTCAATGACAAAATTATGCACCCCATGCAGGGAAAGAGCTTCCCCTGACAAGAGATGAGCATTGTCCCCTAAGAGTTGCCGAGATTTAAATAGTTAGGGGACTTTTTTTTCTAGTAGGTATAAAGAACCCTCGAGACTGTAGGAAACAAAATGTCAGACTTAGGGCTTGAAAACCAAAGTCAAGGGAAACTGGCTAAGGTCGTCCAAGCCTTTGATAAGGGAAACCAGAGATTTCCCGTCTTCAGGGCAGAACCACCAACCTACCCAGCTACCTGGAGAACAGCCTGATTTTAACTCCATATCTGAGAACACTCTGGAGGTAGTCTAAATGGCATGGAATAAAACTGTCTGAGAAAAAAACCCATACTAAGGAACTGAGAACATAGAATGTAGCGAAGGAGACAAGAAAAATCCCCTACGTTTGCAAAAGCAAGACCTGAGTCAAGGGAGCATCCTGACCCCAGGTTGTGAAAACTGATAATGATTTGCTGTTCACTAGCTTCTTTTAAGATTCAGGTAATAGCCGGGGGAAAAAAAGTCCAACTCCCAAGCAGGAGGGGAAACTTTTACGACTTTGACCCTCACAAGGTTCTGGTGCTCTAGTTACCAATGCTGACATGCTACTGAAGAACAACAGAGAATGCAGCATTTGGAGGTAAACTTTAGATATTTATTTACCTATCATGCACATAGATATACTGTATATATATTTAAATGTTAATATCTGCATATATCTATCTCCCTTTATTTAATTTTTTTTTTTTTACCAATCAAAGAAGGGGTAAAACCTTGAACTGAGAAGAAAAATAACTGAAGAAAAAAGGGATTATCAGGAATGAAAGAGCATTCCTGCCTAAACCCCTGGAAAACATCACATTTGGAAATTTCCTAATGTGTTGGCATAGGGAAAAAGGGTTAAAGGGAGAATAATTCCTACCCGAAGTCTCCCAATGAGACTTCTGGGAAGGAACGCTTTATTTAACTGAGTACTAGGAGAGTTAAACTTGTCCATAAGTGCCTGTCAGCTTCAGTTTGACATAAAGACCAACCAAAATTTGTACCAAAGCATAACCCAAAAGGCTGGACTTTTCAGACAGGCAAGCCTGAGGGAAATGACCTACGCCAAGACTCTAGACGCTGTAGCATTATGACTTACTATGAGAGCATAGTGCTACTAAATGCCACTTGGGTATTCCAGCAACCCTCCTTGTGAATAGTGCTCAAGAGATGCTGCACTATGGCAAGGATAGTATACATCAAAACACACAATATATAATAGCGTATGCTACAAAGGTTAAAGGCATTATGTAGAATTACTTACACATGGTATATGATTATCTAGAGCCTATCTCTGGAGGGAAAGCAGACAGTGGCACAAGGCTGAGAAGCAGGCCGCTGTTTGCACTAACTCTCTTTAATCTGAAAGTGTACAGATAAAAACAGCAGAACACTTACCGAGCTGGTACTTCATCTGAATGCTTCTGTCAACCCCCGAAAGAGAAGGAGGGGTTTCCAGAACCTACCTGTAGGAGTCTTCAGAGAGTTGTCAATTTCTTTGGAGGAGAGCAACCACCAGATCTACGAAGTCATCGTCATCCACCTCTTTATCGGTGTCATCCTGAGGAAAGTCCAGGAGTCCACCGATGATATATATATATATATATATATATATATATATATATATATGTCTCATTATACCATAACCTGAATCAACCTCAGGGTGACCGACTGGAATTAGTGGGCCCCGAGAGGAGTTCAAGAAGGAAAATCCTCTCCTAAATTACTAATAATAATCATAACAATAATATTCTTGGGCGTAAGGATTAACAAGGAGAGGAATACTCTGACCCGAAGGAGCCGAGAAACGCCCAGAAAAATAAAGTCTGGAATAACTGCCAAGCTCTCAGAAATTCAGTTGCAGAGGGCATAATTTTATCAACCCCTGATGTCTCCCTAAGTCCTTCAGGAGGGAGGGTCAGAGGAGATTAATCTCTATTTTTGTGCATGGAAGAGGACACCCTGCCTATTTTCAAAGTAAAGGCTTGGACAGAGAAACAACTACTACAGAACCAGACTTGTAATAATAGAAGTCCCAAGGGGACTTGTCATTTCTTTTGAGTTAACATGAGGTACCCTCCTCAGCGCTTTTAGAGGAGAGGGAGGTAGACTAAAAGCCCAGATAATAATAGTTAGGCCCAGGCTCAAGCTAATCAGAATCAACTTTGAGACTTTTTTTTTCTCACAAACAGAAAAAAACAGAACCACTTCCACACCTCTTGTTAACAAAGTCCACTGCACATCAAACAAGAGAGTCTCACCCCAAAAGAGAGGGGATCCCTTCAGATAGTAATCATTTTGAATTTAAACAGAGAAAAAAGGGTTCCAAGAATCGCCGTTGAAAGAACGAAAAATGCGACGTCACGAAAAACAAATCAATGATTTTACTGCAAAAGCATTAAAACCACCAATTAATACTAAAACTAACAAATTAAATAAAAATGACGCAATTTATCGTGCACGCGGGCGAAATTTACTTCAGAAAAAAACGCAGAAGCGGGAAAAAACAAACAAATCCAGCAACTGCGCGGAAAGATAGCACGTCTCGCCAGAAAACACCATGCGCTGAAGTGAGCGAGCAAGACCTGGGTATTTTTGTGTTGTATGGAGAGGTGAACAGATCCAGATCTGGACGACCCCAAAGGTCGAAGTTATGTTTGACCACCTCTCGCTTGAGCTCCAATTCATGGGCTCTTAATCTGGTGTGGCTGAGACTATCTGCTAGGACAATTTCGATGCCTAAAACATGAACAGCTCTGAAGTGAATGCGATGCAGTACTGCCCAGTTCCACACCGGCATTGCCTCCCTGCAGAGGGGATATGAGTGAGTGCCCCCTTGCTTGCTGAGGTACCAGACCACACACCTATTGTCCAACTGGACTAACACTGGACCCTGGTGAAGCAGATGCTGGAAAGCTTGGAGAGCATACAGCACTGCCCTCATCTCTAGCACATTTATGTGCAGGGAGAGTTCCGACTGGGACCACAGCCCTTGAGTCCTGTGGTTCTTCAAGTGAGTGCCCCAATCCAACCATGACGCATCTGTAGTTAGGGTCTGAGTGGGAGGAGGGAACTGGAAGGAGACCCCTTGGTGAGGTTGCTAAGATCCTGCCACCAGAGGAGATCCCGCTGCATCGAACTGGAGACCATGACCATGCGGTACAGGGTGGCCGACCTTGGATCTGACTGCATTCTGAGCATCCACTGTGAAATTCACATGTGGAGCCTGGCCAGAGGGACAGTGGGGATGGCTGCTGCCATAAGGCCAAGTAGTCAGAGAACCGACCTAGCTGTGACCCACCTGCTGGAGGCTACTAATCGAGCCTGATTCACCAAAATTTCCGATCTGTCGAAAGGGAGGAAAGCCATACCCTGGGCCGTATCCAGCACCACTCCAACAAACTGGAGGTGCTGGGAAGGAGCAAGCTAGGATTTGGGAAAGTTGACAGTAATCCCCACTTGTGCGAAAGGTCCAGGGTAGCTGAGAGAGAGCTTCCAACTCCTCCATCGACAGTGCTGAACAGAAGCCAGTTGCCGAGGTAGGGGAACACATAATGGCCCGGTCATCTCAGGGCCACCGCCACTACCGCAAGGCACTCAGTAAAAACCTGAGGTGCTGAGGACAGGACAAAAGTGAATGCTTTGAACTGGTAATGCTCCTATGGAAAGGCAAACTGAGGTAGCGACAATGGGCCTGAAAAACTGGGATACGTAGGTAGGCATCCTGTATATCCAGGGCACAGAGCCACTGGTCCCTGGTACGGAGTGGCAGCAGACCTGGGAGGGTCAGCATTTGAAACCATTTGTACTCAATGAACAGGTTCAGAGTGTTGAAGTTCAAGATGAGACACAACTCTCTCGGCTTTTTTGAGACTAGGAAGAAGTGGGAGTAATATCCCTTTCCGACCTGATTTGACGGAATGGGCTCTACTGCCTCCTTTTGCAAAACAGCCTCAATTTCTTTTCATAAGAGGGGAATGTGCACCTTTGGATAATCGGATAACCCTGGGGGCCTGTCTGGAGGTTTCTTGAGAAATTCCAGAGTATGGCCCTGTCTGACCGGCTGAAGGACCCACAAATCAGTGATGACAACCTCCCACCCTGGCAGGTGACTGCCGAACCTTCCACGTACCAGCTCCTCAGAGGGACATTGGGGGGGGGGCGGACTGCAAGTCAAGAGAGGGAGGGAGGTTGGGAGAGTCTCACCTGAAGCCCTTTGAGATTTAGCTGGAGGGGCAGCTGTGGCGGCAGGAGCCAGATGTTTGGGCTGACGTCTGGCCATCTGCCGCTGTTTCATCTGCCCTTTGGCCTGACGATGAAAAGGTTTCTTGGCCTGAAACTTAGGGCAGTACATGGTGTGAACCAACCTAAGGGCCTTACCCTTGTCCTGCAGGCTGGTAATAATATCCTGGGCATTGCCTCCAAAGAGGACAGAGCCCATAAAAGAAGCATCCTGGATGGCTGCCTGAATGTCTGGTGCCAGGTCAGAGACCCATAGCCAGAAATACCTCTGAAGACTAACAGCCGTGGCATTGCCCCTGGCTGAGGAATCCACTGTGTCGTATGTGGCCCTCAGTGAGTGTAGACAGGCAACCTTGGCAGACCTTACAGTGTCGGCCAGAATGATCTTGGGCTCAGAGTCTGGCATGGCATCGATGGCAGGCTCCAGCTGGCTGAAGAGGGATTTTTGGTAAACCAGGATATGAGTCACGTAGTTCAAGGTGCACATGGCCAAAGTGGAGGAAGAATAAAACTTCCTACCAAACTGATTCAGCTGTCTTGACTCCTTATCAGGAGGTAAAGTGATCATATATCTGGGCTTGGTGGACCTGTCATAACCAGCCACAATGACTACAGAGTCTGCCTTGGGGTGAACACTGGGGTGATCTTTTCCCTCTGGTGTTCTGTAAGTCTGGTCCGCCTTCTTGGCTACTGCCAGGACTGAAGAGGGCATCATCCAGATGGTGGATACCAGGTCTTCATGTGGCTCCAACCAAGGAGGGGTGAGAACAGCAGCTGCCTCCTGGATGTTCAAATGCTCTGCCAAATATAAGTAATAGCTTGGCAGAAGACACCAGGAGAAAGGACTGCAGTGTGACTGAACTTCTCTGCTGGGACTAAAGAAGAAGAACTTTTTTGCTTGGACCTTGGACCTTTAATTTAGGGTAAAAAAAAAAATAACATACAAAACAAACAAAAAGTGCGTGTTTGTCTGGGTTAACTGAACTGAATGGGTATATGAACAGTTATCTAGGTGTAAATCTCAGGTGATTGAAAGAACTTAACTGCTGTGAGGTTTAAATTACTTGTAGAAAGATCTAGTAAGTAGGGGGAGTGGCTTAGCTAGAAGGAAGCTACATTTAAAGACTGCCTTAGAAAGATTCTGCTAATAGCTTGGCAGAAGACACCAGGAGAAAGGACTGCAGTGTGACTGGACTTCTCTGCTGGGAGTATATTGCCCTCCTTCCCTCCTCTCCACCCCCCACCCAAAGCTAGTTCTATTTTTATAGGCACAGGATTTGACTGACAACAGGAACTTCCTGTTTGGGAGCAGGAAGTGAGTGATCACAGAACCACCAAAGACCCACCATCCTAGAAGGGCAAGAGTAGCCTCCGGCCCCTCTAGCTGCTGGAGGTCTGCCTCTGCAAGTAAGTGGTCTACTGAGAAATACAGGATATTCTTGTCTTAGAACAGGACAATCAGGAGCTTAAAGGGCACACAGGCAGAAAGTAAGGAGAGAGAGAAAAAAAACAGAGGAAAGAGTAAGGATTGCAAACAGTTAAGGGGCCAGAAATAAGACATGATTGGAGTGGTGCAGTGCAGTGGATGTGGAGCAGCAGTCTTCCGGGAGACGTTCTGGAGGATGCGGTGTTGTCCCATCTGCAGGCACCTCTCTGGGCTGAGGGAGGAGGTTGCTCATCTCCAGGCTGAGTTGGCCAGGATTTGTGGGACCTCCTCTTCCATCCAGGGACCACCAGTGCCACTGCCGTTGCCTCAGAGGTTGCCAAGAAGGAGGCGGTTGGACCACAGTGGGCTCAGGGAGGGTGAGGTGGTGGAACAGAGGTGCATCCTCCAGTTGTACCTCCACAATTCCTATGCCATTCTGGCAAAGTGTGGTTCCTCTATGGAGGCACCCGCAGTGGAGACCAAGGAGGATGCTGGGAACCTCCACAAAGGTGACCCACAGGAGGGTGGCAGGGGACCCTGCAGTTGAAGAAAACAACTCCTGGTGGGGGACTCCATTGTTAGGAAGGTAGAACTGGGGGAGGAAGGGGAGAGGGGAGGTAAGGTGCCTGCCTGGCGCCATGGCTTAGAGGGACAGGGAGCGAATCCTCAGGATTGCTGGAGCAGCTGCACAGGGGAGGGAGCTGGATGTCATTGTCCACCTAGGACAAAATGACCTGGCTAAGAAAGGATTCGAGAAGTGCAGGAAGAGTTTGTGGAATTGGGGAGGGCCTTAGTCAAGTAGCACGTACGGTAACCTTCTCGGAGGTGCTGCCCATCTATGGCATAGGAGAGGCTGAGTGTTCCGCACTACGGGATTCAATCAGTGGTTGAAAACTGGGTGGAGCTCAGGATTTGGCTTCATTGGGGACTGGGGTCCACCTGGAGTGATGCAAGCCTATACTGGCATGATGGGCTGCATCTGTCCGGGAGGGAACCAGGATCCTAGGTGATAGGTTTAAATGCTTCACTGGCAAGCTTTCAAACTAGCCAAGGAGAGGCACTGAAAGGAGCAGGAAAACTTAGCCCCAAATAACTTTAGTAAGTGCGGCAAACACCAAACAAAGAGGTGTCAATAGGGAGAAGGGCAGGGTAAATGGAGAAAGTGACAAAGGCATGAAGGACAGGGATGGGGCAAAGGAGTAAGGCCATCGGAAATGGAGGGTAATGAGTACCAATGCCCGTAGTCTGGGCAACAAGCCCCTGAGCTGGTGGCCTTAATGGAAGAGGGATGCCTGGATATCGTAGCAGTCACAGAAACATGGTACACAGAGAACCATGACTGGGATGCTAACATACCAGGGTACATAACCTAGGGAGAGACAGGCAGGGGAGAAGAGGGGAGGAGTAGCTCTCTATGCAAAGGAAGGGATAAAAGCAACTGAACAAAAGAGTAAACAGGGAGGAGAGGAGGCACTGTGGGTCACCTTGGAGACTGGAAAGGGCACAACAATCCGCACAGGGGTTTTGTACAGACCCCCATGTCAGGGGGAGGGAATGGACAAGAATATGATAGAAGGCATTCTTAGAATGGCAGAGAAAGGGGAGATACTGTTGATGGGAGACCTGAATATGCCAGATGTTAACTGGAGCACATTTGTTGCAGCCACATCCAAGAGCAGGGCCATTCTTGATGCCCTATAGGTGGCACGCATTAGAAAGCTAGTTTCGGAACCCACTTGTGAGGGAGCAATCTTAGACCTCGTACTCTCAAACGGGGGCAGTGATAGGATCTCAGATCTAGAAGTGGGTTGCCATCTGGGGACAAGTGACCATCAAACAGTGTGGTTCACGTTAAACTCAGCTAGAGTCAAGCCATACAAAAGTGAGTGTACTGGACTTTAGGAGGGCTGACTTTGGCAAGATGGGAGAGTGCCTCAGAAAAGCACTAGCAAACAGGCTAGAAGGAGGTGTGGGGCAACAATGGGGAATCATCAAACTGCCTATCACAGAGGCAACAAGCCTTTGTGTGAAGCAAATAAACAAATAAGACAAAGAAAAAGCCACTATGGTTCTCAAAGAGGTGGCTTTGAAAGTCAGGAAGAAAAGATAGCATTCCAGAAGTATAAGGAAACACAGAAGGAGCAGGACAGAGAGCTGTACCAGTTAAGGCAGAAGGAAGCAGGAGGGAAGTCAGAATAGCAAAGGCCCAAACTGAGGAAAAGATAGCCAACTCAGTTAAGAAGGGAATAAAACCTTTATAGGTACATCAGCGAGCGAGAAAGACAAAGGGAGGGATAGTGAGGCTGAATAGAATGAACTGGGTGGGCAGAGGGGACAGTGAAAAAGCAGGGATACTGAATGAATATTTCTGCTCAGTATTCACAAAAGAGGAGGGGGAAGTGCCTAATCCAATTAACAGAAGCACTCTTGATAGGGGGGTTGATCCCAGTCCTTTCACAGAAGAAAGGGTTCTGCAAGAACTCCTAAAACTGAAGGTGGACAAAGCAATGGGTCCTGATGGAATTCACCCCAGAATTCTAAAAGAATTAAGGGAGGAACTGGTGAAACCACTGGCTACTCTTTTTAATAAATCATGGGAGGATGGTGTGGTACTCGAGGACTGGAGGAAGGTGGATGTGATTCCCCTTCACAAAAGTGGGACCAAGACAGAGGCAGGAAACTACAGACCTGTCAGTCTGACCTCTGTGGTAGGGAAAGTGATGGAGTCACTTCTGAAGGAAAGAATAGTTGAGTACCTAGAGGCCAGTGGGGCACAGGACCCAAGGCAGCATGGGTTCACAGCAGGAAGGTCATGTCAGACGAATCTAATAGATTTCTTTGACTGGGTGACCAAAGTAGTAGACCAGGAGGTGCTGTGGACATGGCCTACCTAGACTTTAGCAAGGCATTTGACACAGTCCCACAAAAGATTAATAGTCAAATTAACCAGCCTGAGTGGATCCCAGGCTGGTAGCCTGGCAAAACATTGGCTGCACAACAGGACACAGAAGGTAATTGTAAATGGGGTCCACTTGAAGAAAGAGGGTTACTAGTGGGTACCGAGGGTTCAGTATTGGGTCCAGTCCTTTTAATGTCTTCATCAGTGACATTGCAGAGGGACTGAAGGAAAGTATGCCTTTTGCAGATGACACAAAGATCTGCAACAGGGTTGATACACAAGGAGGCGGAAAGGATGAAAGGGACTTGGCAAGGTTGGAGGAATGGTCAGAAGTATGGCAGCTAGGATTCAATGCAAAGAAGTGCAAAATAATGCACCTGGGAAACAAGAACCCAGGGGAAGAATACACAATGGGTGGGGAGGTAGTAACAACAACAAAAAAGGAAAGGGACCTGGGGGTAATCATATCAGATGACCTTAAGGTTAGCAAGCAATGTGAGAAGGCAGTAGGGAGGCTGGGGGTATACTGGGATGTATAGGGAAAGGCATCAGCAGCAGAAAACAGGAAGTTGTTATCCTCTGTACAGACAGTTGGTGAGACCCCATCTGGAGTACTGTGTCCAGTTCTGGAGACCCCATCTCCGCAAGGACATGGATAGGATAGAGGTAGTCCAGAGGAGAGCAACTAAAATGGTGCAGAGTCTGCAAGAGAAGCTATATGAGGAGAGACTAAAGGAGCTTAATATGTATACCCTAGAGGAAAGAAGGGAGAGGGGGGACATGATAGAAACTTTTAAGTACCTCAGTGGAATCAACAAAGTCCAAGAGGGTAGCATCTTTCAGAAAAAGAGACTTGCAAGAACAAGGGGACACAATTTAAAGATAGAAGGAGGGTGGTTCAGGGGCAATGTGAGGAAGTATTATTTCACAGAGAGCGTAGTGGATGCATGGAACAGCCTTCCTGAGGAGGTTGTGGGGTCTAAAACTGTGGGAGAATTCAAGAATGCATGGGACAGACATAAGGCAATTCTTGTGGGGGGTAGGAAGAAATAGGCTGTTGGTTAACTAGGATCTGCGGCCTATCCTGTAGGTAGGGAAATGGGCAGACTAGATGGGCCTAGCGGTCCTTATCTGCCGTCAAAGTCTATGTTTCTATGTTTCAAATGTTGGTGTTTCAGGTCCTGAGCATCTGATTTCCAATCGTAGACCTCCGTTATCTTCTTGAGGAGGTCTGCGAAAAAAGGATCCTCAGGTGGGGATTTGGAGGATTCTTAGGCCTGGCCCTCTGTGGGAGCAGTTTCAAACCTGGATCCTACAGAGGAGGAGGAATCGGAGTCCAAGTCCAGATCTGGTGACTCCAAAAGATCGGACATCGAGGTGTGAAGCTCCCCGAGAGTTGAGAGGGTCTTTATCTGATGATCGCCCAACATCAGGCTCCTTCGACATGCCTGACGTCAGCTGATGTAAGTCCGGCGTAGGGGTAGGCACAGGGGTCTGATCATCTGGGATCTGGGAGGGGCCTTCCTTGGGGGTGATGGCTATCCAGCTCCGACACCAGCTGGGCCTTGGTCTCCGACCACCAGGACCGAAGGATAGCCTGAAAGTCCACCTGGGGTGGAAGCTGAGGTAGCGGGGGCTAGCAGTCTGAAGGATACCCCTGAGAGAAACCCGGTGGCGGGTAACCCGGCGTCTGGTAGATGTGTGTCAGGTAACCCAGCAAGGGGTAGGAGGGTGAATACCCCGGTGTCTGGCCTCCTGACAGCGAGTAGCCTGGAGGGATATAGGCCAGAGGATAATGCAGTGTCGGGTGACCAGACGGAGGGGAACCTGATGGCAGTGCTGGAGGACCAGAAGAAGGATTCTGAGGGAACCCAAACCCGGCCCTGAAGGCCCCAGAAAACCGTGGTTGAATGCTGGACCCACGGGGGCGGGCAGCCCAGCCGGCACTGGCATCCTTGGCAGAGGATCTGGCTGAAGAGGGTCCATAGGGGTTCTCTGGGAGACCCAACATCAGGTCCTGAGGTGACCCAGGGAAGATGCCACCTGATGAATGGCCCCCTTCCTCTGCACCCCGAAGATCTCGGGAGGGCGGAGGAAGCTCTTCCAGAGGGGGACAGAGGCTGGCCCGGTGGGGGGACCCAACTGGTGAAAGCTGTGGTAACTCCATCAGTAAAGCATCGTCGGGGCCCTCACCAGACCCCAAACCAGGCTGGTCGGTCGGGCGGACGTCAGATGAACAGACGGCCGATGTTATCGACCGGAGTGGTCGAGCGGACGTTGGATGAACTGACGACCAGCTCATCAACCATGGCCAGGCAGGCACCGGAGACAGACATCACAGCCTGGACCGGGTGCTCCTCAGAGGATCCGACGTGTAACTTACCGGCTCTGCCAAACAACTTAGATCCTACAGCTGAAAGGGGTCTAAGAGCGGCGGAAGCCCTGGATGAGGCTGAGGAGCCTGAGGCCACCGTAACTAGTGGTGGCGGTGTATCCAAGCACTGCTTCTGGATAAGTGGGGCACGCTTGGAGGCGGCATCTGACTTCCCAGAGGAAGAAGGCTGCTGCTCACCCATGGGGCTCAAGGGCAGCCGCGGGTGAGAGGGAGACCAGTCCTGTCCCTGCACTTTTCATTGTCCCTCTTTTTCTGCTTGTGTGATTCAGGAGAAGAGGAGGAAGTGCTACAGAGTTTCTGGAGCTCCTTTTTCATCGTAGCCATTTTAAGTTTTAACAAAGGGCCTGATGGTGACACTTCTATGTGGATGAAGAGGCAGAAGGAGTGAGAGTCTTTATGTAGTAATTACGCGCTGCACAAACTGCACTTATTTTTATATGACTTGGCAGAAGATGGCAAAAACATGAAAAAAATGAAATAAATCACTGACTAAACAGAAAGAACGGATACCTATCCGAAAAAAGTGGTCGAACTGCAGCGATGATCTCCTCGAGGTCCGACGTGTTCAGGTTGATGGCGGGAAAGAACTGGAAGGTGGGCGTGGGGACCACCACTATATAGTGTCATGCTGATGTCGGTCATGTGACGTCAGGTGGGCGGTCCCCATCAGACACTGCTAGCTAAAGTTTCCGTGTGGTCCTGATGTCGGGGAGTGCAGTCCTCAAGGTAATTATCTACTGCAAGAGTCCTCTCGAAGCAAGATCTTAAGATTATTCTGCAAGGACACCCTGTCCTTGTGAAAAACCAAATAAGGCTCCTTACACATCAGGGCCTGAAGCTTAGAAATCCTTTGAGGAGAAGTAATGGCAACTAAAAGTAATGCCTTACGCCGGCCCACCGGTGCAGCGGTAGAGCCACCGCTTGCAACGCCAGAGAACTGGGTTCAGGAACAAGCTCGGGCTGCTGGAGGGCTGGCCGGGGAAGGAGGCTTGAGTGTCTGCAGGACCGCTTTCCTCCGGGGAGAGGAGGGTATCTCAGCTGGGCATATGACCAACCTCTAGTGACAGCTGGAGGTTCGGCATGTCTGGGTGCTTGCTTGAGGGCTGAGCATGACAGGCATCAGTGTTAGCTGTGGCGTCATGTGCACATCATGCTTATGTGGGGGGGGAGGACTTACATCCAGGAAAAACACTGGCCGGTGCAACACTGACAAGGGGGTCAATAGGCCCTCGCCTCCAGCAGGACAAGGCTCATGCAGGGACCTGACAGGATTTGAAGGTATGGTAGATGGGGGAGGGATGGTTGGATGAGGGATACAGCCACTCGTTCCTGCTCCGTCCCTGCCTGGGGGGCAAACCATGGTGCAATGGGGGAGGGGACCCTCTGAGCCTGCCTTGCCTGGGGGTTAGTCACGTGACAGTGGAGGGCTAGAGGGGGATAAACAGAAATAAAAAAAAAAATAAATAAAAAAACTCCTTCCATAACAGAAGACGCAGCTCGCAACTTGCGGCAGGTTCAAAAGGAGGTAATGTGAGCTTTTCAAGAACAAATAAAAGATCCCATTGCGGGACAGGATCCCTGATGGAAGGCTTCAACAGTGAAATGCTCCAAAGGAATGTATGGGGAAGGTTCAGCTGGGCGATAGTCTTGCCTTCAACAGGCACGTGGTAGGTTGAAATGGCAGACAAGTGCACTTTGAGTGAAAAGTAACTGAGTCCTGCATCAGACAAAGAGATGAGGTACTCTAAAACCGAGTTCACTGGACAGGATAAAGGAGCTGGAAGTCGAGTGGAGGCCCAAACGCAGAACCGTTTCCATTTCATAGCATAGGCTGCCCTAGTAGAGGGTTTTCTGGCTCCTACTAGGACATCCGCTACTCTGGGTGACACCCCAGAATCTGGAAACAGCTAGGTCTGCAGGAGCCACACATGGAGATGCAGAGATCTGGGATCTGGATGGACCAAGGTTCGCTGTTCCTGGGAGAGCAAGTCTTAGCAAAGGGGCAGGGAAACCAGAGGTTCCACAGCCAGCTGCTGAAGCAGTGGAAACCAAATCTGTCATGGCCTGAAGGGTGCCACTAGGATCATATCTGCCCTCTCCAACTGTAGCTTGAGGAGGACCCGCTACAGTAGGAGGAAGGGAAGGAACGTGCAAAGAAACCTCTCCGTCCAGGAGAGGGACAATGCATCTCACCAGAAAACACCAGGCCCTGGTTCTAGCGAGCAGAAACTGGGCAGTTTTACACTGGATGGGGAAGCAAACAGATTCAGATCTGAATGACCCCATCTGTTGAAAAGATCTTCTGCCACTGAGGGTTGAAGCTCCCACTCATGGGCCCTGAACCAAGATTGGCTTAAGCTGTCAGCCAGGGTGTTTTCTATGCCTGGAACATGGACTGCTGATAAGTCAAGGTGATGATTCACTGCCCATGTCCACACTTGCATGGTTTCCCCATAGAGTGGATAGGAATGCGTCCCCACCATTGCTCGTTGATATAAAATACCACTGACATGTTGTCGGTTTGTATCAACATGGGACCCAACAGCAGGACTGTCTGAAAGGCCTGAAGAGCATACAGAACTGCCCTCATCTCCAAAATACTGATACGGAGATGAAGCTCATGCCACTCCCAGGACCCTTGCATCTAGCAATCTCCCAGGTGAGCTCTGCAGCATTGACCTGATGCATCTGTGGTGAAGATCTGTCTGGAGGCCTTTTTCCGGAGACACACTCCTCTGGAAAGGCTGGGGGCTCCAGCCACCAGTTCAGGGTTTGCTAGACTGGGTTGGATACCAAGATGGGTTGGTCCAGGTCGTCTACCCGCTGATCCCTTTGAACTCATAGGTTCCACTGGATCACTCTCATATATAGCCTGGCCAGAGGGAACATTGCAATGGTAGCTACCATGTGTCCTAAGAGTCTGAGGACATTCCTGGCTGAGACATGACGAGCCAAGGAGAGATGCCGTGTGTGACTCTGGAGGCATTTTGCTCTGTCTTGAGGGAGAAAGGCTTTGCCTTGGCCGGGTCCAGAATAGTCCCTATGTATTGTATCCGCTGACTTAGCCAAAGGGAGGACATTGGGAGATTCAGAGTGATCCCTAAGTCCTGAAACAGGTAAAAAGTGGCCTGCATGATGCACAGCAGCCTGTCCCTGGTGAGAGTGGCTAAGATCTAGTCATCAAGGTAGGCGAAGACATAATGTCACTGCCTCCTGAAAGCTGCAGCTACCACTGCGAGGCATTTGGTAAACACACCGGGTGCTGAAGACAGGCAGAGCCCAGAACTGATAGTGATGCCTCTGAAACCGGAAGGGAAGGAACCTCCTGTGTGGTTGGAAAATCAGAATATGGAGGAATGTGTCCTGCATGTCAAGGAAGCATAGCCAATTACCTTGATGGAGCAGAGGTAGTAGACCTATCATGGTGACCATCCTAAACATTTTGTATTTGATGCACTGGTTCAGGCGGCTGAGGTCTAAGATTGGACGTAGATCCCCTGTTTTCTTTGGCACTAGGAAGAAGTGGGAGTAAAACCCCTTACCCTGTTGTGCTGGTGGAACCGGCTCTATGGCTCACTTTTGCAGAAGAGCCTGAATTCCTTCCGCAATAAGGAGGCTGTGGGCCTGGGAGTACTAGGACTGAATTGGAGGGCTGTCTGGAGGAACTTCGGTGAACTCAAGAGTATGTCCTCTCTTGACTAGCTGCAGGACCCACCGATCGATGGTTACTTGATGCCACCCTTCGGTGTGCAATGAAAACCGACCCCCCCACCGCCTCCCCTTGCAGCATCGGTCAGGGGTTCAGGCAACGAGTCAGGCTGAGGCACCAGGGAGGGAAGCACTGGCTGGGAGGTTCTGGAGGCCTGAGGCTGAACCTCCAGAGGCAGGAGTGGAGGCCCTTTTCTTGAAGGCTGTTCTTTGCTGCTGCTGCTGTTGCCCTCTAGACTACTGCCTGGCATTCCTTTGAAAGGACTGCTTGGAATGCTGTTTTGGCTGAGATTTGTACACTGCATATAAAGATGGCTTTACCCAATTCTTGCAAACCAGGTGATAATGTTCTGTGAATCCTCACCAAACAAAACTGGTCCTCTGAAGGGAGCATCCATGATATTGGACTGTACGTCCGTGGCAAACCCAGACACTCTGAGCCAGGAGTATCAACAGATACAAACAGCTGAGGCAGTGGCCCTTCCGGCCATGTCCAATGTGTCATATGATGTTTGGAGGATGTGATTACCGACATCAGAGCCAGACTTCAGAATCGCCATCAGCTCAGCCCGGCCTGGGCAATCTGGCATGACTTGGGCTATTTCTACTGCCTTGTCCCACAGGGCATTCTGGTATTGGACCATGCAGGCAAGGAAGTTTTGGGATCGTATGGCACACATAGAAGAGGAATATACCTTCTTGGCCAGATAGTCAAACTGCTTCAAATCCTTATCTGGTGGTTGAATATTAGGGTGCCTAGGCCTTTTGGACCTGTCATGGGCTGCATTAATCACGACAGAATCTGCCTCTGGTTGTTTCCCATAATAAGGGTCTTCCCTGGGTACGGTGCATAGCCGGTCGTATGTCTTGGATACTGCCAGTGTTGAAAAGGGGCATTTCCAGACAAGCTCGTTAGCATCTTTACAGGATTCAACCACAGGAGGGACCACCATGAGCAAGGTGTCCTGCCTCCTGAGGAAGACAGCTAGACGTTTACGTTCTATGTCCAATTCCTCAGTGTCCCAGCTGTTTAGCTGCTGGATGTGATGCTTCACATCCATAAACAATGAGTCATCAGGTGGGGACCTAGGCATGTCTTTGCCACCCTCCGGTTCCAACAGCAGGTCCGAATCCCCTCGACTAGAGTCAGAGAAGAAATGCGCATACGAATCCTCCACGTCTGGGGAGGACAGGCATGCATGCTTGCATGGCTGGCCCTGAGGAAGGGGGTCTATCACCCCCATCTGGCATTGGAGTGGTCCCCCTGGGAGAAGGAGTGGGTGGTCCAGCTGGAGGCTTGTTCGGTGGTGGCCCCTAAGGAGTTGGCTGAGGGAGCACTTCAGGTGTCTGATTGTCTTTGAGAAAGACCCACCATGCCGGAAAAAAGTTCGTTTAGGCCCTGTGGTGGATCCTGTGGAACTGGCACATCTGGCATTGGGTGGTTAGGCTTCAAGGGCCCCGATGTCTGGTCATCAGGTTAAGGCAACTTGAGCATTGGTGTAGGGAGATTCATGCTACCTGGCATCGGACCCAGAGGAATACTGCCATCTGGTGTTGGACAAACTGGATCCGGCATCTGATCACTGGGTGTTGAAACCTCTGGCGTTGGCTGGGGGGGGTGTCAGGCCCAGCTGGTGATGCCAGAGAATCCGGCAACGGGGTCGCCCAAGGAGGTGCCAGCAAAGCTGGTGTCAAGGTGACCGGCTAAGGTTGAGGACAGACCGGAGACTGATCCGGCAGCTGCCTAGGGAGGGTCACCTGAGACGGGGAGCTGGCTCCCGAATGGGATGAACGCTGTTCATTCCTGGAGGAGGAAGACAACGGTCCTGGGTGTCACCGGAGGGCGTCAGCCCCTGAAGTCGGGGGAGATGAGGAGGACACCCTGGCTGGGAGAGTGACAGACAAAGGCCTGCTATCCAAAGATTCACCAGCCGGACCACTTTGCTTAGAACCCGCACTGCCAATGGGCCTAAGCTTAAGGGGCTGGGGGTGGCTGAAGCATTCCCTCACTATGAAGAACCTTCTCCAGTGATGGAAATGAAGGAGGGAGGGAGGGAGGTTTAGATACTGGTAGCCCGGTGGGGGTCGCCGATTTCTTCAGGGACCTGGAGTGTTGTTCTGCCTGGGATCTCTCCTGGTGTTTTTCCCGGTGCTGATGTTTGCCATTCGATTTCTTCTCTTTATGAGAGGAAGAAGAAGAGGCCAGAAAGGATGAACAACTCTTGTGATGCAGCTCCTTCTCCATTTCAGAAAATCTTTTAGAAAGCAGGAAGGCTTTGAAGGTCTTCTACAGCGGAGCCTGGTGCGTTAATTAAATTCTTGGCAGTGCTGGCAGGCCTTGATGTTGTGATCTGGGCCTAAACAAAAAAGGCAGGCCGACTGGCCATCCTTACGGGGAATCTGCTTCCAGCATGCACACTTTGACTGCCATTGCTCTATGGAAAAGGTAGGAGAAGACAACGACATGCAAGTATGCGAAATATCACGCTTTTAAAAACGAAAATAATAAATGCGGATAGCGTAGAAAATGGCGGTTGACAAGCTGAAGGAGTCTACTGAGGTCCGACTTGCGCGGTCGATGGCAGGAAAAGAATTGGGGATGGGCTGGAGACCATCCCTTTTATACTATACGTAACGCTGGGGGCGGGCTGATGTCAGGGACGGTCCCCTGCTGGATACTACTAGCTAGAAGTTTTCCATGAAGTCCTGGCGCCTGGCGGCTTAGTCCTAATGGTGTTACCTACTGCAAGAGCGAATCTCGAAGTAAGATCTATAAATCCATCAGCTTTACCTCCATGATAGGGAAACTGATGGAGACACTAGTCAAAGAAGATCTAGTGGAATACTGAGAGAAAAATGGACATCAGGATAGTAAGCAGCATGGGTATGTGACAGGGAGGTCTTGACACACCAACCTGATAGCATTCCTGGACTGGGTAACCAAAGTAGTTGATAAAGGACATGTTGTAGACCTACTGTACTTCAGCTTCAGCAAGGCATTTGACTTGATGCCACATCAAAAGCTGCTGAAGAGGGGGGTATCTGGGAAAAGCTAAGGAAACAGTAAGGTGGGTAGGGAGTTGATTGGAATGGAGGCAGTGGTGAGTTGTGGTTAATGGTGTCACATCAGAGGACAGGGTGATCACTAGTGGAGTACTATAGGGATCTGTTCTGGGCCCAGTCCTCTTCAATATGTTCATCAGTGACACGTGAGAGGGAATCCAGGGCAGGTTGCGCCTATGGGTGGTGAAATTCTGGTTTCTAACAAAGGACACACCAGAGTGGAAGTGGCTAAAGAATAAAAATATAGGGTGAAATCTAGAAAACAAAGAGATGAATAGTATTAATCTCATCACACTGAATTTCAAAAGTGCACAGATCAGTGTTCTAAATAAAGGCATTTCTTTGTCCAAATATGTGATATCAAGTCATTTGATTTGTATAGTGACTAACACAAGTCTTCAAGAAATTTAATACAGTATTTTCAAAAAAAAATTGATATGGGATGGTAAAGAAATTGCATCTATGGACATCAACAAGTAACAGACCCCAAGGACCTAACTGATCAAAGTACTCTAAAGTATTTCCCCAAAATTCTGAAGACGCAAAATCAGGTCCACATTTAATCTTTCACCCACCACTACGCTTACAACCAGGTGGCACCAGTTTTGAAAATATCTGTGAGAATGATACTGAACTATACCAGACATCAAAACTACCAACCTTTTATGTTAAAGAGCATCTGCACTTGGACCCCACAAACATATCCTGGCTTACCTGGCTCTGATTCACTGCAAATACAAATTTTCATTTATCTGTGCCACTATACAGAGAGGGAAGGGATCGTATTTCCCTCAATTGAGACCATCGGCAAAACACCTTCTCTTCCATACTCTGCGACACGCTCCTGTGCTAGCATGTTTTGTGATGTCAGTAAAGAAGAGCACGGGGATGTGCTCCATAGAGTACAATGGGGACACTTTTAAGAGCTTTTTATTATACTGTAGAGTTCCGACAATGACAAATGAAGGCCACCGCTCAACTAACAAGGACCTTTTAGTTGTGCAGTGGCCTTCATTCATCATGGTCGGAACTCTACAGTATAATAAAAAGCCATTACAAAATGTCCCCATTGTACTCTGTAGTGCACCACTGTGCTCTTATTTTCTGACATCACAAAATGTACTAGTGGGGGGGGGTGGTCTCAGAGTACAGAAGAGAAAACGTTTTGCCAATGGGCTCCATGGAGGGAAATATGATCCCTTCCATCCGTGTATAATGGCATAGATAAATTGAAATTTATACTGCAATCAAATCAAGAATCCATTCAGGGCTACCATTTATGTTTTGCCAACAGTCAATAAAGGACTGAACACTTACCCAAGATGTCCAAATGTTTTGGGAACTGGCTACCTCATGGAGCCATTTTCCCAATTTGAGGATTCCCACATTAAGGACCTTGTGAGGGAGCTTCCCCCATACTGCATATTTGCTGCACAATGGACATATTACAGGCCCTGATGGACATTCAGTCTGAACCAGGGTGGCTCCTGGTCACAATGGATGAGTCTCTTTACAGTAATATTCCCCATGAAGGTGGATTTTCAGCATAACGGTTATGGCTGGAAACATGTATCTCCTATACTGAGGAACTGAAAGAGTTTCTCATTCAGCTCCCTGAACTTTCAACTTCAACTTTCAAGGTGACTTCAACCTGCCTGAGGTAGACTAGAACACTCAGGCTGCGAGTACAAGAGGCAGGGACTTCATGACTGCCCTGAATGGGGTAAACTTAAGACAGCTTGTAGCAGAACCAACCCGCGAGAAGGCTATACTGGCTTTGGTCCTGACTAACGTTGACAGGATCACAGATGTGGAGGTGGGCAGTCCCCTTGGTACCAGCGACACAGTGGAGGAGGCAAGCCATACAAGGGTAAAGGTCCTAGATTTCAGGAAGGCTAACTTTAAGGAGAGGGGTAGAAATCTCAAAAGAGCGCTAGCAGTGGAAGGTACGGGGGAGATGTGGAAAAACAGTGGTCTAGACTCAAGCGAGTCATAAGAAAAAATTACTCACCATAGTAATCTTGTTTCTTCAAAGGGATCACTCATTATGATTAAACTTAATCATCAGCCTCCTGTGTTGAACTGCCCGGAGAAATGGAATTTTATGCAAATTATGGAATCCTCAATTGGCTCATGCCACTTTCAAACTGCTGCCCTAGCAACTGCTGCACTCTAAGTGCTTCAGATTCTTACGGCGCCTAACTGGGTAAAAGATCCACTAGCTAAAGTTTAACAACATTAAAATGACATTCTTGCCCTTTCAGGTCAAATCATCCTTAACCAACAAACCTAAGAAACTTTAAGACCACCTGGACACCAACTGGTTAAACAAAGTGAGTCTCTGCCTTAACCAGTATATGAGAAAATAAAAAAAAACCCTAATGCAGGGATGCAGAGCAACTTCTATAGGTTCTAGTAGGGGAGGCAGGGAGGGTCTTTAATCATAATGAGTGATCCCTTTGAAGAAACAAGATTACTATGGTGAGTAATTTTTTCTTCTAACCCCAGGAATCACTCATTTTGATTAAACTTAATGCAGACTACCAAGCAGTACCTTTGGATGTTGGGCAGAGAACCTATTTTGGAAACATGCTTTGCAGTACTGCTGTACCAAACCTAGCATCACCTCTGGATTGCAAGTCCAGGCTGTAATGCTTTGTGAAGTTGTGTACTTTTTTCCATGTAGCTGCTTTACAGAATTCCAGTAGTGGAATTTATTTTGAAGCTGCTAGTGAGGCAGCTGTGCCCCTGGTGGAGTGTGCTCTCAGACCCAGAGGTACCTGTTTACCCACTTTACTATAACAAAAGTGTATACATGCCACTATCCAGCAAGCAATTGTACGTTTTGTTGCAGCTCTGCCCTTACCAATTTCACCATATGTGAGAAAGAGCTGTGATAGACTTGTCCTGTGAGACTTGGTTCTGTCAATGTAGTGGCTAAGTGCCCTTTTGACATCAAGGGAATGTAGTCTCCTTTCTGGAAAACGGGAGTTGTCTGTAAAGAAAACAGGTAGAGTGATAGACTGATTCAAGTGAAAATCAGATACCACCTTGGGAAGGAATTTTCTATTAGTCCTAAGGACCACCTTGTCCCTGTGGAATGAGATGTAGTCCACATCTGTGCACAAGGCTTGTAATTCACTGATCCTTCTGGCTGAAGTAATGGCAACCTGGAAAACAGTTTTCCAAGTGACATACTTCAAATCTGCAGTTGCCATAGGTTCGAATGGTGCATCCATGAGTTTAGCAATGCAAACATTTAGATTCTAGGCCGGAACCGGTTCCCTTAGGGGAGGGTGCAGAAGATTAAGGCCTTTAAAATATTTTCTAAATACTGGATGAGAGGCCATAGACCTCTCCTTACCAGCTGACAGGTAAGCAGAGACTGAAGCTAAGTGGACCTTGAGGGTGGAAGGCTTCAGACCTAAGGAATGTAAATGTGTAAGGTAATCTAGAAGAATAGCCAAATCAGCCCTGAAAGGGCTCACACCCTTACCTGTACACCATATAGTAAATATTTTCCACTTAGAGGAATGTCTTCTTAGTAGAAGGCTTCCTGGAACCCCTAAGCACTGTCAGCACCTGTTCTGATAGGTTAAGGTTAGCAAATTCTAAGTCCTCAAGAGCCACGCCTTGAGCCTCAGTGATTTGAGATTGGGGTACAGGATCCTGCCCTGAGAGGAGGTTAACAGGTTGTGCCTCCTGGGCAGCTGGATTGGGGTACCCACTGACAGAGACAGTAGAAGTGAGTACCAGTGCTGTCTCGCCCAATCCGGAGCCACCAGTATCATTTTTGCTGGTTGGGACCTCAATTTCAGTAGGGTCCTGAATATCAGAGGAAAGGGAGGAATCGCGACAGAAACTTCCCTGTCCAATCCAGGGCCATGGCATCCAGGGGAACTAATGCCCTTAGAGGAGGCCTGCAACAGTACATTGGAAGCTGGTGGTTTTCTGTGGAGGCAAAGAGATCCACCTCTGGAATGCCCCATTTCCTGAAAATTGTACTGAGTACCTGAATATTCAGGCACCACTCGTTGTGGTCTTTACTTATCCTGCTTAGAGAGTCTGCCAGCACATTGTCTTTCCCTGGGAGGTGTATGGCTGACAGGGATACTCCTATGGAGTATGCCAGGGACCAGAGTCTCATTGCTTCTGTGCACAGCAGATCTGACCTGGTACCTCCTTGCTTGTTGATGTAGTACATGGTTGTGGTGTTGTCTGTTCTGACTTGCACCACCTTGTTTTGTAGGTAAGGAGCAAATGTTTTTAAAGCCAGGTAAACAGCCCTGAGCTCCAAGAGATTTATGTGCAACATAGACTCTTGGGGGGACCATGTGTCACTTGCTGTGTGTTCTAACATGTGTGCCCCCCAACCTAGAAGAGGCATCTGTTTTGAGGATTACTGAGGGTTGTTCCCTTATAAAAGGTACACCCACCCTGAGGTTGTGCTCGTCCAGCCACCATTGTAAAGCCTGGACTCAGCTTTCTGTGACTGGAACCAGTTTAGACACAGGATTCGTCCTTTGAGACCAATACTGTCTGAGATGGAACTGAATATCTCTAATTTGAAATCTGGAGCCCATTACCACTGCAGTGGCAGATGCCATGTGGCCCAGTAGCCTGAGAAATTCTCTGGCTGATTTGGGTCTCCCGGACACAAAGGATTTTGCAATCTGCAGAATGCTTGCCACCCTGTCTTGTGGCAGGAGGGCTCTGCCATGTCTGGTGTTTAGTTCTGCTACAATAAACTCCAGCACCTGAAGTGGTACCTGCTGAGATTTATCTTCGTTTATCAAAAATCCCAGAGACTCTAGTGTAGATTTTGTTAGTGCTAGTGACTGTACTGCATGCTGCAGAGACTGTCCTACTACTAACCAGTCGTCCAGGTAGAGGAAGACTGTTACACCTTGTTTTCTCAAAAACTCTACCACCACTGATAGGCACTTTGTAAAAACCCTTGGTGCTGAAATCAGTCCAAAAGGGAGAGCTGCAAACTGATAATGGCCTGAAGCCAGCCTGAATCTCAAGAATTTTCTGTGAGATGGTCTGATGGGAATGTGGAAATAAGCATCCCTTAGATCTAGGGAGGCTAGCCAGTCTCTCTTTTGCAATGAGGGAATGATTATTGCAAGAGTGACCATTTTGAACCTTGGTTTCAACATGCAAGTGTTCAGGAGTCTTAGATCCAAAATAGGTCGCCTAATCCCCATTGTTCTTCCTTATCAGGAAGTACCTGGAATAAAAACCTTTGCCCCTGCTTATTAGAGGCACTACCTCTACTGCTTTGATTGCCAGCAGATGCTTTACCTCTGCTTCCAACAGAATCCTGTCTGCAGCTGTTGGAGCAAAGGTTCTTGTTCTCAGCTTTGGAAATTATTTGAAACTGAGTGCCAGACCCTGGCTCACTACCTCCAACACCCACTTGTCTGTGGTGATGGAATGCCAAGCGTGAAGGTAATGAGCCAGTCTGCCACCTACTGGTGGTCCTGTAACAGGGGATGCGACCTGCACTAGCCCGTCAGGGATTCTGTGTGGGCTGTGACTGAACCTGTGGTGCAGGAGCCGCTCTTCTCATGGCTCTCCTGCCCCTTCCCCTAAAATAACCTCTGGCCTGCTGCTGAGGCTGAGAGGCCTGAGCCTGAAAGAAAGGTTTGGAGTAAAAACCCCTACCCCTACCTCGCCTACTCTGGGGTCTATAAGAGGTGGAGGGCCTATCCTTGGAATTGCTCCGATAGGTGGATTCATATTCCTCCTTCTTCATGTATGCCTCTGTTTTATCCCCAAACAAGGAGTTGTTCTCCAGGGGGAAATCCATTGCTTTGGCCTGGGTGTCTAAAGTCAAGTTGGTGGCTCTAAGCCATGCAAACCTCCTGAGTGAAACAGACAAAGCCATTAATCTGGATGCAGTATCATTTGCATCCACTGCCATATGAAATTGGTACTTAGTAGCATCAAGTGCAGCCCTTGCTGTATCCTGCAAGTCTACAGCCACTTCACCTGGGACCTTATCAGCTAAAGCTAGAACAGTGTTCCATAGAGCTTTTTGGTACTGCACTGAATATGCCATGTAACTGGCTTGCCTAACTAATAAAGAGGCAGCCATGTACCCTTTCTTCCCCAAAGCATCCATTTTTCTTGAATCTTTGTCTGGTGGATGGGTAGCCAAGGGGATCCTGGCTTTGTCACAGGCAGCAGCTTGTACTACTCCCTCAGGATCAGGATCAGGAAACAGAAAATCAGCTGTAGTTCTGTCCAGCTGGTATTTCTTGTCAGCTTTCTTATCCACACCAGGGATAGAGGTTGGAGTTTTAAAAATCTACACTGCAGACTTTTTTAAGGACTTATGCATGGGCAGAAGCAGACGTTTTGTGGGGGTTAACCCCATCATCTCCAGAAAGTCTGCTTCCTCCATATCCTCTTCTGTTTCCTGAAAAGGAAGGTTCAGGGTTTCCACCATGCTCTTAACAAAATCATAGTGGGAGGAATATTCCTCAGGACCCCTAAGAGGGGACCCAAATTCTTGCTCAGGGGACACCTCTGGATCTATAGGTTCCCTTTCAAAAACATCCTCCTCCTCCTCCTCCTCCCCATACACTTCCAGCACTTCTTGCCTTGCTGGGGTTGTAGGAGTAACCGGGGCAGCCGGCATAGGAACCAGGATTGCCACCCGTAAGGCTTGTAACACTTGTAGTGCCTTAGCAACGCCCTCAGCCGAGGGCATAATATGCTTGTCTGCTGGAGAGCCCTTAGTCTTCTCGGCCGGAGGCACAGCAACATTTTTTCTTTACACTTTTCTTTGATGGAACAAGTTCAGAGCCTGTTTCCAGAATCTTTTTGTTTTACCTTGTTCAGATTTATCTGAACTCCTGTCAGGATCCTTGGCTTTACCTCCATCCTTTTCGTGGGAAGAGGAAGAAGCAGAATTATCCACACTAGAAGCAGAAGCAGAAGCCATCTCTTCTGAAATTTCAGACCTTTTCTTTAATGTTTTAGGACAAAAGGTCTTACAAATATCACAATTGGCAAATATATGACTTGTACCTAAACAAGAAATACACAGAAAGTGTCTATCTGCTTTTGCTATAAGTTGCCCACAAGACTCACAACATTTAAAACCTGTGGGTCCTGTGCATTTTTTAGGTTTATCTAAATGGACCTCTGACACTGATAGACAAAAAGATTACTTTACAAAAAAAACGTTATTTAAAGTACCCAGAACCGGAGGTTCTTTAAAATAACTACCGTTAACGGTTCCTGGAACCGATCGCTAGTCGGTTCCTGAAGAAAAAGGGAACCGACAAAATACAGTAATTTAAACAAAAATAAAGCACTTCAAGGAACCAATCACTAAATATATAAAAATAAAGAAAACTGAGGTAAAACCTCCCAAATAGACGCAGAACCCTTGGTTCCAAGGAACCGCGAATAGAGACAAAAAACTACTATAATACTAATAAACTATACTAAACAATGTTTCTAAGTCAGCAATTTTAAATTTAAACTAAAATGAGTACTTATCTACAGATAAATTTTATTCTGAAGACAGTTCAAGGAGAGCTCTCCGGGACGTCCTTACTAGGCAGGAGGAGTAAAGAATCTGAAGCACTTAGAGTGCAGCAGTTGCTAGGGCAGCAGTTTGAAAGTGGCATGAGCCAATTGAGAATTCCATAATTTGCATAAAATTCCATTTCTACATAGAAACATAGAAACATAGAAGTTGACGGCAGATAAGGACCAATAAGGCCCATCCAGTCTGCCATTTCTTTTCTACCTTATAAATGTGCCATCGGCCTTTGCTATGTCAGTGACCTATCTATTCATAGTCATTTGTATTGCTCCCTTATGCCTATCCCATGCCTGTTTGAAGCCCCTGCACTGTATTCATAGCCACTACTTGTGGTAAGCCATTCCATGCATCTACCACCCTTTCTGTGAAAAGAATTTCCTACATTCCCCTTAATCGGCCTCCTCTAATCTCATGCTGTGTCCTCTTGTCCTGCTATTTTTCTTATATTTAAACATGTTAGACTCTTTCACCTTGTTTATGCCCTTAAGGTGTTTAAATGTCATCATATCACCTCTCTCCCTCCTTTGCTCAAGGGTATACATATTGAGCTCCGTTAATCTGTCCTCATATGTCTTCTGATGCAGTCCCTGCACCATTTTAGCTGCCTTCTCTGGACTGCCTCAATTTGGTTAATGTCCTTGTGAAGGTGTGGCCTCCAATACTGCCGCAGTACTCAGATGGGGCCTAACCAATGTCTTGTACAGAGGATTATTACCTCCCTCTTATGACTTGTGATACCCCTACTAATACACCCTAACACCCCCTAGCCTTACCTACTGCTTTAGAGGTCTGCTTGGATGATTTCAGGTCATCAGTGATGATGATGCCCAAGTCTCTTTCTTCCTTTGTGACTGCTAGCAACTCCTCCCAGCCTATAAGTGGCTTCAGGGTTTCTCTTCCCTATGTGCATGATTTTGCACTTCTTTGCATTAAATCCAGTTGCCACTCTTCGACCATTCTGCTAGTTTATCCAGATCTCTTCTCATTCTGCCCACCCCATCTGGATCATCTACTCTGTTGCAGATCTTGGTGTCATCTGCAAACAGACAAGCCTTACCCTCTAGTCCATCTGCTGGGTCACTAATGAAGATGTTGAATAGGACTGGCCCCAGGACTGATCCCTGAAGTACCCACTTGTGACTTGCATCTCTTCTGACTGTATACCATTTACCACCACTCTCTGTTTTCTGCCAGTCAACCAGTTTGCCACCCAGTTGACCAACTTCTGCCCACCCTTGAGCCTACCTAGCTTATTTATCAATCTTCTATGTGGAACAGTGTCAAAGCTTTGCTGAAGTCAAGGTAGGCGACATCAACTGCTCCCCGTCCACCACTCTGGTTACCCAGTCAAAGAAATCTATGAGATTAGTTTGACAGGACCTTCCTTTGTAAACCCATGCTGTCTTGGATCCTGTGCTATGGGTTTAGGTGTTGCACTATCCTTTCCTTAAGGAGTGCTTCCATAATCTTACCCACTACTGAGGTAAGACTGACCGGTCTGTAGTTCCCTCGCCTCCTCCCTCTACCACTCTTGTGGAGGGGATCACATGAGCCTTCTCCAGTCTTCTGGGACCTCTCCTGTGCTCATAGACTCACTAAACAATTCTGCTAATGGCTCTGCTAGTTCCTCCTTTAGCTCCTTGAGTACCCTGGGATGTATGCCATCAGGTCCCATTGCCTTATCCACCTGAGCTTAGCAAGCTCTTGTAGGACCCTTTCTTTTGTGGAAGGGAGTAGTGTACCTCCCTCCCCTGTGTCCATGATGCTGAGCTGTGGGCCCTGCCCTACCTTCTCTTCAGTGAATACTGAGCAAAAGTATCTATTTAGGATAGATGCCTTTACAGGGTCCTCCTCCTCACATGCTCCCTTTTCTCCATTAAGCTTAGCAATACCCCCTCTGGACTTTCTCCTTTCACTAATGTATCTATAGAAAGTCTTGTCACCTTCTTTTACTGTTTGTGCTAGTGTTTCCTCAGTTTGGGACTTTGCCTGCCTTACTGCCTTACCTGCTTCCCTTAGGGCAGTTTGGTATGCCCCCCTATCTTCATCCCGCTGTGTTCCTTTATATTTTCTGAAGGCCAGCCTTTTGGCTCTAGACCTTTTCTGCTACTGTATTTGAGAACCAAAGTGGTTTCCTTCTTTTTGCACTTCCTTTTCTGTCTAACACAATGGGATGTTGCTTCAAGTATTGTATCCTAATGCTTGCCCACTTTGCCTGTACCTCCTCACCTGTGTTTCTTTTTGCCAGGGCTAGCTTAACTCTGTTGGCCATCTTATCAAAGTCAGCTCCTCTGAAGTCCCATATTTTTGCCTTGAATGGGATGATTTAGATGTAGTAGCCAAATTGAACCATACCTATTGATGGTCACTGGCCCCAGGTGACCTTCTACCTGGAGATCTGTGATCCCTTCTTTGTTAGTCAGTACTAGATCTAGGATAGCCCTGTCTCTTGTGGGTTGCTGTACCAGTTGTTTGAGGCCCTCCCCTGCAGGGAATCCACTATGAGTCTAGTTCTGGCAGATGTTCCTGCTGATTGACCAATCTGTATCTGGCATGTTGAAGTCTCCCATTATCAGAACCTCCCTTTAGCTGTCATGTTTTGTATATCTTCTAACAGTAATGTGTCTATGTCCTCCCTCTGGTCTGGGGGCCTGTAGACAACCCCAGTTCTTATGGCTGTCCCATTTCCTGTTTCCAGGGTGACCCACAGTTCTTCTGGCTCCTTATGTGTATTCTGAATTTCTGTAGCTTTGATATTTTCATTAACATACAGGGCCTCCTCCCCCCTTTGCACCCTCGGTCTCTTCTGAACAATACATAGCCAGGTACTGAAGTCTCCCAAGTGTGGTTACTGGTAAACCACGTCTCACTAATTGCTACTATGTCCAGTTTAGCCTCTGACATTATTGCCTGCAGGTCTGGGATCTTATTTCCCAGGCTGTGAGCATTTGTGTACATGATTTTCCATTGGCCAGATTTTGGTGTGTTAGTTGTTGGGTGAGGTTTGGCATTACCCCTGTGCATCGTATGGGAGACAAACCTTCTCCGAAGCAGTTCAACACAGGAGGCTGACTGCATTAAGTTTAATCATAATGAGTGATTCCTGGGGTTAGAACAGAAGTAACAGGTCACTCATCAAAATGCATACCAAGAGTAAAAGAAAGAAAAGACCATTATGGTTCTCAAAGGTGGTGGCCAAGAAAGTAAGGGAAAAGAAAGAGCCTTCAGAAGATACAAGGAAAATCAAAAGGATGAGGACAGAGAACAATATCTGGAGGAGCAGAGGGAATCTGGGAAAATAATTAGAAGGGTTAAAGCAGACAGAGGATGTACTTTATTACTTTACTTAGGGCAGCTGAGCAATCAAAAGAGCCAGAGGGAGTTTTAAACTGTATCTGTTTTTTGTTGCAAGGCTTGCAAGATAGGAATATACTCTTGCAGGTGTTTCATCAGTGCTGGGGTGTAGTCATTATTAAAATACAGCCTGTGTGTCCCATAGTATACATTTTCTTGCACCATGCTGCTTGCAAAATATGTTCCTTTACTGCCCTGCTAGAACTGGACATGCCTTTGAGATTAAGCTCGTCCCTAAGGCCCGTGTGTTTTTTCAAGGAAATATTTATAGTCCCTGCCCAGCTCCAGGGCCGTTCATAAGAAAACTTCCAGAAACTCTGCCAGATTCTGTCCTTCTATATTTTCCAGCAGACAATAATCCTGATATTTTTTTCTGCAGCAGGATTTTCAGCATTTTCCTGATGCTCTGCTATCTGGGTTTGTGCAGTCACGAGGTGGTTCACCACCT
The DNA here is from genome assembly GCA_016271365.2 of Neoceratodus forsteri. Classification (NCBI taxonomy): domain Eukaryota; kingdom Metazoa; phylum Chordata; order Ceratodontiformes; family Ceratodontidae; genus Neoceratodus; species Neoceratodus forsteri. Next base: position 710,873,413 of record CM057449.1, on the reverse strand, counting down.
CCCTTCAGCATCTCGAGGCGGCCATCCACCTCCTGGAAAGGAGTGTCCCTGGCATTAACATGGAAATATACTTCTTATTCCCTGCATGGATTGCTTCATGTCCATCTGAAAAGCCATTAGTTCATGCAAGACTGTGTCCAAGTTTGTTTTGCTCTGTCTCTATGGCAGCGCCAATAACTGGCGGCTTTGGTATTCTTGACTCCATAGGAGTCTCAGAGGTGGAGGATCCAGTGGCATGCATCCTGGAACTGGCTTTAATTTGCTTTCCAATTTTCACCATAAGGTTAGTACCCTCTACTTCATCTTTAAATGGGTCTTGCAGCTGAAATGGTGGATTTGCACAGTGTTTGTAAGAGGAAATGCCCCCTCAGATTCAGGCTGTTGATCGCATCTTGACATCACCAGAAGTCCTGTATTACCATTATTTATCTTTTATTTTCATTTCCTTGCAGACCCAAATTGAAGGATTGATCAAATTATTATTTATATTTGGATACCTCTGTCTACTGTATATACTGTACAGTGCTATATTACTGAAAATCAATGACTGTATTTACATGTTTGTAATAAATAGTATCATACAAATAGTATGGTAAACATTCATGGAGAATTATAATGTCAGACATGGATCCTCTGTTATAACTTGATCATGTTTAAGTGATGTACTTTGTTCCATATCGCCATATTTCTGCACTGTCACTTTTAAAATTAACTATATTTAAGGAGTGGTTTTGGTGGGGGCTGGGCCTCCCTGAGAAAGCTCTGATGCAAGAAACTAGTTGTGGGTTGTGACATCCATTTAGTTTCCCCCGAGCCTGTGAGTCTTTTTATAATCCATGCTGTTTTTTTTTTTGGCACTACTGCACTTTACGCATATAAATAAAGGTATTGACAGATGTGGCTGGTGCCAGATTCTTTTTTCCTTCTGTATGTTTTACCATGGTGGGGTGCTTCCTGTGTGGCTTTTGTAACCCCCCCCTACAAATGGGGGTTCCCGAAAAGTCTTCCTGGAGCTTGCCTAAATGCTCACTGCCAGGCTGGTGTCCTGCGTTTTAGCAGTTTAAATGTGATTGCCAGAGAGTGCCTGTATGGCCTCTGTGTACTGTCTCTTTAAGAGCTGTCTGGATTGCAGTCATAAGTAATCTGAGAGGGAGCTCTGTTGAAAAATGTAACTATTTGCTGAAAATCATTTAGAGTGATAATGTAGTTTGTCTAACCTGCCTTCTTTGCAGCAAGGACTGTTTTGTTTATCTCCACCATCTTGGTCCTGGACTGCTGATTTGGACCAATCAGTACTGGTGGGACCTAAAATGAAGCCAGACTACAGGAGCTGTCTGGAGTCAAAATCTGTAGGAATTGTAGTTGTGGGCTTTTGGTGCCTTTTTTTTTACATCTGAAGGTGGAGCCTTTGTTGTGACTGACAGACAGATCAGCCAACCGAACCTTTTGGATTCGGGGGGAAAGTCCCAAGCTTGCTGGCAGCTGAGTCAGATTTAAGTTGGGAGCTGAAGAAGCAACAGCTTGAGAAAGTCAAGCAGCTGTCTGAGTTGTTTCGCGTGGGAGAACTGTGGAAAGGCCTGAGTTGTGGCCTACACGTCTGCCTGCTGCCCTGAGAGGGAAAAAAGAGAATTATTTCGGACTAAATCCGAGTTTGTGAGAACAAAGGAAGCCACTGATTTTCTACCAGGCTCATACCTGAAGATGACCGAAGTTTTTTCTGAATGCGATTTGCCTTTGCGATTGGCCTGTCAGGATTTCCAGCTGCTTTTGAATCCCCGGTTTGTGCAGAGACTCTGCGATCGTGACCGGAGAGCGGTTTGCCTGGTACAGTAGAATTTCCTTACATGTAAATGTGCTGTGAGTTGTTAGTGGGTTGTGATGTGGTTCCCCAGTCTGTTCTGCTTGTTGGAAGCTGTATCCAGCCCAAAATGGACTGTATCCGAATTTGTCTCCATTTGGCCGGGGCCTTGCCACACTGACGCAGCCAAACTACCCGCTGCACAGAGAAAGCCATCAACGAGAGACCTGCCTGGGGATCAGCCCCCTGCTCCACGGCTGAACAGGAGCAAACCAGCGGTCGTGTAGGGCCCTGCTTCTCCTGGCACTCCAGATTAACCACCTGCTGTCTTGATATTCGTCCAGCCTGTGTCCACTCTTGGGTATCGTAGTAATCATCAGGGTAGATCCTGCAACAACAGCCTAATCTAAAAGTGTGTCATCTGATTGTCTTGTTGTTTTCTTTTCACGAACTGAGGCCCTCCGCTCTGGATTACAAATAGCATGTGTTGTGCATTTTGTTTCTTCCATCACAGGGCCCCAACCAGCTGCAATGTTCCTGACTAGCCCACCGTTCTCCATCTGGGTACCCAGAGTGTGTGACTGTTTATGGACCCTGAAGTGCATGCATAACTGTTTGATTGATACAGCCTTTAAGGAAATCAACCTGATTATGCCCCTCCCTTGTTCAAGTCCCTTAAATAAATCAGATCTAACTCTTTTTTGCATTTACCCTGACTGTGGTTCCAGTTTGTGCAAGAGTACTGTACTGCTGTTATTTGCTGTGTATAACCTTGTTTTACAGGGGGTTCCCAGGGCCGAGCCAGAGGAAAGCCCTGGTGGTTAGTGCAAACAGTGTGGGTACTTGTGTGGTGTATCAGGGGTATTGTGAAAGTGATTATTGTGTATTGTTCCGACCACTAGTACAGAAAGAGGGGGGTTACAGTGTCCCGGAGGGTTGTGCCCAGGTTAGTTTGACCACTACCAACCCTGACCTCAGTGTGGAGGCACCCATTTCAGAACTCAGACCACTTAACCTGCAACTAGCCAAGCAGGCAGGGGTTGTAGCCCTTGGGATAGCGCCACCTAGGGGTTACATTTTGGAGGCTCACCTCTGGGATTTTGTGCCATCTAGTGGCCAAAGATTATGAATTATTGTTAAAGATTAATGGCTACCCCAGTAGAAATGGGTGTACACCAGTTAGTGGGGTGGTGTATTGGGCAGGAGATCGACCCCCAAAATGCTCTACTTATACTGGATATTCCCCTGGGTATCAGTAAAGACACTGTAGAGGCAGCACTCTCCAAAGTTGAATGTTTAAAAAACCCTGTGGTGGTGGGTCAACAGGCTGATTTGATCGCCCAAACTTCCATAACCTTGGTAGAGTTTTGTGACCTCGTGGACAGCTCTAAAGTGCCACAGACTAGTGCCCCAGAAGGGGTTCCAGCTGCCTGGAGAGTGATAACAAAAGACAGTAAAGACCCCTGGGAGGATGAGCTCCCACCATTGAGACTTTTGAGAAGAAATTTGCTAAGTTGTTGTTGGAGGAAGGGAAGAACGTAGAGGACTTTAAGAAACTATTCCTGCCAACTGGGGGTGTTCCTTCCCCAACACCCCCTCCCACTCCAGCACCTGTTACTTCCCGGCTTCTGTGCCCATGCCAATGTTGGCCCCTATATCTGTACCTGCCATTAGTTGCGACTCCTACCGAAGGCTGAGAATCTTCTCGGGCACCCTTCCCACTCCCTAGAGGGAGGATAACTGGGAGACCTGGATAGACTATGTTGCCCCTCTAGTACTTGAATGGCAATGCTCAGAAGCAGAAAAATGAAAGAGGTTGAGTGAGAGCCTCCAAGGTCCTGCCCTGGCTACCATCCATGCCAACGGGCCAATAACCCCGGAGCAACTGCACAGGACTATCTTGATGCATTGGAGAATGTGTATGGGAGCCCGGATTCAAATGAGGATCTGTGGTGGAGAGTAAGAAACGCTCAGCAGTACCCAGGGGAGCCATTGTCCGTATATGTACCTCGGCTTGAAAAGCTGCTATAAGAGTGCCTCAGAAGAAAAAATTACTCACCTTAGTAATGTTGTTTCTTCTAATGGAGTCTTGCTGTATTCTGACTATTTGCAGTGATCTCCAACCTTTGAACTGCCCTGGAGAGGAAAGAGTTAACTTTCCATGCAAGGCATGGGACACTGAGCTCGCGCTCGGTTGAAGCCTCTGTCTGCTGTTGTTTGAACCCCAACCGCCAGATCTTTACGAGCTATACTCACTGGGCGTTCTGTGTGGAAACTGTAAACTAACATTAGCCAACTGGCAACTAAATTTAATAAAGAGGGTTTTTTGGTTTCAAAGCAAAGACTCAAGTCAGAAACCCAAAACAAAACACACACACCAAAATAAAGGAGGGTGAGAAAAGGGGCACCTCTAGGTGCTACCACTGCTCCTGCCCACCCACATCCCAAAAACCAGGTTCTGAGAGGGGAAGCGGGGGGGGGGAGGTCAGAATACAGCAAGACTCCATTAAAAGAAACAACATTACTAAGGTGAGTAATTTTTTTCTTCAAACAACATGAAGTCTTGCTGTATTCTGACTATTCAGACTACCAAACAGTACCTCCATGAAGGAGGGACAGAACCTACTTTGGGAATAGGCTCTGAAGCACTGCTGTGCCAAACCGAGCATCACTCCTAGCCTGGATATCAGAGAGTAATGCTTGGTAAAAGTATGGACTGTTTTCCAGGTGGCTGTTGACATATCTCTAAGATAGGAATATCCTGGCAGCAGCCAGGAAGCAGCTGTACCTCTAGTAGAGTGAGCCCTCAGGTCTGAGGGTGGAGTCCTACCCAATTTTTCATAGCAGAATTGTATACAAGAGACAATCCACCTGGCAATAGATCTTTTAGTGGCAGGTTTTCCCTTGCCGACCTCACCATAAGTGAGGAACAATTGGAGGGAGTCAAACCTGTGACCCTTGGTGTGCTCTATGTAGTAGCTAAGTGCCCTTTTCACGTCCAGGCTGTGCAGCCTCCTCTCTCCAGAGGAGGAATGGTCAGTGAAGAAAACAGGAAGAGACACAGACTGGTTAAGGTGGAAATCTGAGACCACCTTAGGCAAAAACTTCCTATTAGTTCTTAGGACCACCTTATCTCTATGAAAAGAGATAAAATCAGGCTCCACTGACAGGGCCTGTAACTCACTGATGCGTCTGGCAGAGGTAATGGCTACCAAAAACACAGTTTTCCAAGTCAAGTACTTAAGTTCTGCAGAGGACAAAGGCTCAAAAGGGGGTTGCATAAGCTGAGCAATGCAAACATTTAGGTCCCAAGCAGGAGCAGGATCCCTGAAGGAGGATTGTGTGCAACAATCCTTGAAGAATTTACAAAATACAGGATGAGCTGAAAGAGAAGGGGCTTACCTACTGACAAAAAGCAGAAACAGCTGCTAAATGTACTTTGAGTGTAGCTGGTCTGAGTCCCAAGCTATTGAGATGAACCATATAGTCCAGGACTGTAGGCAACCCAGCAGACTCTGGAGAAATATGCTTACCAGAGCACTAAATAGTGAACCTTTTCCATTTGGAGTTGTAAGTCTTTCTGGTGGAAGGCTTTCACGAAGCATGTACTCCCTGGAGGAGAGGAGGGAGAGAGGGGATATGATAGAGACATACAAGTATCTTACAGGGAGGAACAGGGTGCAGGAAAACACTATTTTGCGAAAAAAGATGTTTCAGGACTAGAGGGCATGGGATGAAGTTGGAGGAGGGACGATTCAGAGGAAACATGAGAAAAGAATTTCTTCACAGAGCGGGTGGTGGACAAGTGGAACACCCTGCCAGAGGAAGTGGTGGGGGCTGAAACAATCACGGGATTTAAGAATGCATGGGATAGACATAAAGGAATTCTAGAGGTCAGGGGTAAGGGGAAATAGGCTTCTAGGAAAACAAACTGAACTTACAAGCTCAAATGGGCAGACTAGGTGGGCCATAGGCCCTTATCTGCCGACACTGTCTATGTATCTATGTATCTATGTAGCCTTTAGAATATCCAAAACACCTTGAGAGAGGTGCAGATCAGCAAACTCTAACTCTTCAAGAGCCAGGCCTTGAGATTGAGAGATTTGAGATTCGGATACCAAACTCTCCCCTGAGAGGATGTCAACAGGTTGTAATTCCTGGGAAGAGACAGAGAGAGGTGGACTGCTAAGGACAGCAACAGTGGGTACCACGGCTGTCTGGCCCAGTCTGGAGCAATCAGAATCACTTTGCAGGGTTGAGACCTGATTTTGACTAGTACTTTGAACGGGGAGCATACAAAACGTCCTTCCCAATTGAGAACTAGAGCATCCAGGGGGACTGAGCCCAATACTGGGGGTCTGCAGCAAAAAAGGGGAAGTTGGTGATTGTCTGGGGCTGCAAAAAGATCTATCTGTGGAGTGCCCCATCTGGAGAAAATCACCTTCAAAACTAGGGGATCTAGGGACCATTCGTGATGGCCCTGAGATATCCTGCTGAGAGCATCTGCCAGGACATTGTCCTTTCCTGGGAGGTGCACTGCTGTAAGAGAAGTTTGTAGGGAATAGGCAGAGACCACAACTTCATTGCTTCTGTGCACAAGGCCATAGACCGAGTGCCCCTTGTTGTCGATGTACCACATTGTGGTGGTAGTGTCTGTTCTGATCTGACTACTTTGTTCTGAACAGACTTGAAAAGCTTGCAGTGCCAGAAACACTGCTCTGAGTTCCAAGAGATTGATGTGAAGCAGAGATTCTTGAGGTGACCACAGCCCTTGGTAGTCAGATCCCCCAAGTGGGCTCCCCAGCCCAAGAGGGAGGCATCTGTTGTAAGGATTAGAGAATGAGGTTGAATGACAAAAGGAACTCCTTGCCTTAGATTGTCCTGATCCTGCCACCGCTGGAGAGCCTGGATCAGGGTTCGAGTTACTGGGACTAGTTTGGTCAGGGGATCCTTTCTCTGGGACCAGAAGGTTCTCAAGTGGAACTGGATGTCCCTCATCTGAAACTTTGCCACCTGGACCACTGCTGTAGAGGCTGCCATGTGGCCCAGGAGCTGCAAGAAGTGCCTTGCTGGTCGAGACACCTGAAGGGTGAAAGAAGAGGACAGTTTTACTAGTGTCCTTGCCCTGTCCAAGGGAAGGAAGGCCCTTGCTCTTATTGTATCGAGCTCCGCCCCTATAAAGGTGAGGAGCTGCACTGGTTCCAGAACTGACTTTGGAAGATTTAGGAGGAATCCTAAGGAAGTGAGCAGTTGCTGAGTTATCTGCAAATGTGACTTGACTTGGTCTGGGGACTGACCCACTATGAGCCAGTCGTCCAGGTATGGGAAGATGGAGATCTTTTTCTCCTTAGGGAAGCAACAACTACTGCCAGGCACTTTGTGAACACCTTTGGGGCTGATGTTACGCCAAGGGCATTGCTCTGAATTGATGATACTGGCCTGGGGCAACACGAACCTGAGGTACTCTGTGGGAGCACCTGATGGGAATGTGAAAATGGCATCCTTGAGGTCCAGGAGGCTAGCCAGTCCCTGGCCTTAGAGAGGGCAGAATTATTCCCAGAGTCACCATTTTGAATTTTGGCTTTAAAAGGTGCTTGTTTAAATATCTCAGATACAGGATGGGCCGCCATTCTCCTGTCTTTTTGGGGTTAGCAAGTACCTGGGTACAAACCTTTTCCCTGTGTGAGGGCTGGACCCTTTCTATGGCTCTGAGAGCCAAGAGGAAGAGACCTCTGCCTCTAGGGCAAGGGCCTCTGAAGGTTTTGCAGGTAGAAAGGATCTGGTTGTCATCTAGGGAAATTTTTTGAAGCTGAAAACCAGTCCCTGGCTTGCTACTTCCAAGACCCACTTGTCTGATGTTAAAGACTTCCAGTCCTGGACAAAGTAAGCCAGCCTGCCCCCTACAGGTAGTGGAGAATCGGCCCGGGCAGACCCATCAGGGTGTCTGCATGGCAGGGGCTTTAGGCTGAGGGGTGGAAGCAGGCCTGCTCATACCCGCCTGCCTCTCCTCTAAGGACCCCTCTGAGCAAGGCAGAAGGAGGCCTGGGCTTGGTAAAAGGCCTATGGAAGGGCCTGCCCTGCCCTGGAATCCTGCCTCTGAGGTGGCTTGCCTTTCTTTGGCCTGAGCACTCCTGTAGGTGGTCCTGTACTGGTCCATTTTTTTCATGTAATTCTCTGTCTGCTCCCCAAACAGAGAGTTACCAATGACAGGAAAATCCATGGCCTTAGCCTGGGTATCCTGTGACAGGCTAGTACATCTGAGCCAAGCCATCCTCCGAAGGGCCACAGATGTAGCCATGACTCTAGATGAAACATCACTGGAGTCCACAGCAGCATGAAATTGCACCTTGGATGCCTCAATCCCATCTGCAGCCACCCGCTCCAGCTCCTTGGCAAGCTGGTCAGGGGCCTGTTTAGCTAGAGCCATAACATTGTCCCACCTGGACTTCTGGTATCTAGCTGTGTAGGCCATATAATTAGCCTGCCTGAGTCCCAGGATGCTGCCATGTACTGTTTCTTTGCCATGGCATCAATCCTCCTGGAGTCCTTATCTGGGGGTGTGAAGCCAAGGGTATATTTGCCTTATCACAGGCAGCAGCCTGCACTACCCCAACATGGCTGCATTGCTGGGAAAGGAACTCCGTGTCGAGCTCGAAAGAGTATACTCTTGTCCATTCTTCTGTCCACAGGAGGTATGGAATTAGAATTTTAAAATTTTAAATGTCTGTTTCCCAAAAGACTTATGGAGGAATAGACAATCTCCTGAACTCTGGGATGTCCATCATTTCAACGAAATCAGGCTCCTCCTGATCCTCTACTGCTTCTTCCATAGGAAGCTGGAGGGTTTCAGTCACTTTTTGTAAAACATAAAATGGGAAGGGACTCAGAGAGCCTAGGAGGAGAAACTGACCGGTCTGTCTAGGGAGATGTCCGGGTCAATGGGCACATCCAGACTTTCATAATCACCATCACTGTCTTCATACTCTCCCTCCTCCTCCTCCGGTTCATAAAATTCTTCTAAAGTATAATCCGGAACCGGGGGAACCAACCAAACTGAGCCCCTGACCGATGGTGCCGGTTCGGTCGGAACCGAAGTTAGCGACTGAACTATCCTTATCGCTTTGGCTATTTCATCAGCGGTCGGAGAGAGAACCGGTGGATCCGAACCGGCTGACTTATCCCTTCTTTTTCCTTTAACCGGAACCAACTCCTCAGAATCGTTTCTCCTTTTGCCCGAAGAAGTTTCTCCCTGGTCAGAAGGCACTCCTTCTGGTTCGGTCGGAACTGAACCGGGCTGGCCATCCGGGTCAGCGGACTTCTCGGCCTCCCTTTCCCTCAGTCTACCTACTGTCTTATCCAGGGTAGCTTTGGGAAAACTTTTACAAATTTGGCAGTCTGAATCGAGGTGGTCAAACCCCAGACAATAAACACAGGTGGTGTGGGGATCAGCCTTAGCAAAGGCTTCCCCACACACACTACAGTGTTGAAAACCAGTGGGCCCGTTTTTTTTCTTAGGTTTCTCAGACATGGCCAATCCTAACCAAAACTTACCCTTTTTTCGGCAATCCGCCAGGCAAGACACCCCTATCGGTTCCTGACCGTGTTACGGGTCTTGGAGAAAACCGTAATAAAATCTGTTTTTTTTAGAACCGATACGGACCGGTTACCAAACCTGATCGGTTCAAACTGAACCGATCCAATGTTTACAAGTTCCACACAGAAAACTAATATGAAAACCTATCTAGTACTCACGGCACCACAGATAGAGACTTAACCAACAGGTTAGATTGCAGAACTTCGGTTGGACCGAGAGAAAAAAACGACACTTTAACCGACTTTTTTTGAATCGAGCGAAGGAGAAATCTCCGGAGCGACTGTTCAGTGAGGCGGACTAAAGAATCTGGCGGTTGGGGTTCAAACAACAGCAGACAGAGGCTTCAACCAAGCTCAAGCTCAGCGTTCCATGCCTTGCATGGAAAGTTAACTCTTTCCTCTCCGGGGCAGTTCAAAGGTTGGAGATCACTGCAAATAGTCAGAATACAGCAAGACTTCATGTTGTTTGAAAGGGTAGTTTGCCGTCAAATGAATTAAATTGAACTAGGCTGGGCCGGATCCTTAACTCTGCTCCGTTTTCAGAATTGTTACTGCTTCAGTTGCAGCCTTGCCACCCGACTGGAATCGCTGCCCTCCTGTGATGAGCTCATGAAAGAAATTCGGGGGGTTGAGCAAAGGCAACCCCATGGGGGAATTGCACCCATATCTGCTGCTGCTGAGCAAGTGACCAAGAGTGATCAGCCAAGTGAGGCTCAGGGGCAAAAGTCGGCACTTAACAAGCACTCTGAGAATGCAAAGGACTTCCCGCCCTGGGCCCAGCATTGGAAAGACGAGCTACTAAAGGAAGTCTGAAAGTTTAAAACGGGTGCCTCTGCAAGGGATTTCCCCCATGGAACAAGATTCTGGTCCCTTTCAGGACGTGACTGCCACGGGGGTGGGGGTTCACCCTCAGACATCCGCTACTGAGGGTGGCTCCAAGGCTGAGATTACCCAGTTGACTGCCACTCTAAAGGAACTGTTAAGAACACTACACCACTCACCGCTGCAAGCAGATAGCAGACCCCAATCTCTTACTACTGCTTCAGTTCCTCATACGATGTTCTCTCCCAGGATGACCCAGGAGTCTATCATTTGTCACAACAGTGGAAAGGATGGCCATATGAAAAGAGAATGTCGGTCTCAGAAGGACTTAAAAAGTAGTAAACAGACTCCAAAGGGAGCTCCGAGAAGCAAATCAATGGCCAAGGGGTGCCCAAAATGACTGCAGTGAGAGTTCGAGAAATCCTAACTCAAATTTCTCTGGGGCCAAATTGTCTGTCCAGGCCTCTGCTACTGCCCTCCAGATTGGTCCAAAATAGTGGGCCTTCAATGGAGACTACAGTGACTGTGAATGGTATTCATACTCAGGCTGTGTTGACAGTGGTCACAAGTGACCACTGTATTCCAGGACTGAGTATGACAAACACTTATCTGATGTGCCTTTGCAATCCCTGGAAGGCCTACATGTAGGGGCCTAAGCGACAAATCTTATCCCTACCTAGGGTATGTCCGCCTCTGGTTGTCTTTTTCCTGCAACTGTAACTGGTGTAGAGGAGTGAGTAGAGACATTGGCCTTAGTGTGTCCCCATCGGACTGTATGAGTGGGGTCCCCTGTTAATTGGGACAAAAGCATCGTTTGAGAGAACTGGTGCAACTCTGTCACGAAAACAAGGGTGACGGACTGGGAGGGCCCTGAGAATTCCAGCCTGATCAAGAGGGCTATGATTTAAACAGAAACCCAAGGAAGTAGACCAGGATGAACTGGTGGGGATCATGTGGAAGAAGGATCCTGATTCAATGGTACTGGCCCCCTAACGCCCAGTGTACCATTCAAGGGGAGGTCTGCCTCCGGAAAGATGTCAAGAACAAAATACTGATGTTGGATGTGCCAGGCGATGGAAAATTGCCAGAAGGACTACTGGTCAAGCCAGCATCTTGCCTGCCCATGCCCATGCACGACGAGTGATGGTCCAGATTCACAATGTGTCAGATTGGGAGATCCGGGTGAACAGAGGGTGCACCCTAGCTACAGTACACTGCGCAGACACTGCAGTATTACCCAGCAACAAGCACCCTGGTGAGAAGGAGAGAGTGACCCCAGACTTGTTTGACTTGGGTGATTCCCCGTTGCCAGCTGAATGGAAGGCTAGAATTAGCAAGAGACTTGCCAAGAGAGACCAAGTGTTTTCACTGAAGGAATGGGATGTGGGATGTGTCCAGGGTGCAGAGCGTCAGATACGCCTGCACGATGAATGGCCATTTCGAGAGAGGTCCTGACGCCTAACCCCAGCAGACACAGATAATGTGAGAAGACACCTGCAGGAAATGCTTGCTGCTGGCGTGATACAAGAATCCAGGAGCCCATACACCTCTCCCATTGTGGTTGTGCGTAAGAAGAATGGGTCTGTGAGTATGTGTGTTGATTATCGAACCCTGAACCGGCGGACCAACCCAGACTAATACACTATACCTCGTATACAATATGCCCTGGACTGCTTGAATGGGAGCAAATGGTTGGGTCTTCGCAGCGGATACTACCAGATCCCGATGGCCCCGGAAGACCATGAGAAAACAGCCTTCATCTGTCCATTGGGGTTCTATGAGTTTCTGAGGATGCCACAGGGGATATCGGGCGCCTTGGCCACCTTTCAATGACTGATGGAACGTGCAGTGGGAGATATGAATTTGCTGGAATACCTGGTGTACTTGGACGATGCCACTGTGTTTGGGAGCACCTTAAAGGAGCATGAGAACCGACTGTTTAACGTCCTAGACCGACTGGAAGACTTCAGCCTCAAGCTGTCCATTGACAAGTGCCAGTTTTTCCAAACCTCCATGAAGTATGTGGGGCACATATTATCTACAAAAGGGATAGAGACTGATCCCAGTATGGTTGAAGCACTGACTACTTGGCCTCAGCCCCATAATCTGAAAGAAATGAAAATTACATACCTACCGTAATTATGATCTTTCTGTGTATCTTCACCATTCATCACATGTGGGTACTGGCCGGAGATCAGGACCTCGCAGGAGCTTTTTTTTTTTTAAAAAGGATAGGCGGAGCTGACACAGCATCGGCACCACCCTCGAGGCCGACGTACTGCGTGGTGCTTGAGGGTTGGCCGTTAGGCAGTGTCGACTCCGCCTGCCTACCAGTTCTGAGTTGCCGGACAGGTAAGAGGAAGGGATGGAGGGTGGGACAAGAGAGTCCAAGGGACAGAAAAAGGAAAGGAAAAACTGAACTAAAAGGAGAAATAACGACTGAGAGGACAGCAAAGAAGAGAAGAGACTAAGGGGATTGGGTAGGGGCCCCAATCTTGGAAGCGGAAGAAGGAGGGGAGAAATTTGGAGACAGTGAGAGGTAACAAGTATCCGAGACCCTTGTCTGTCACCAGATTACATAGGAACTGCAAGGAGTAGTAAAGCTCTGCCAGAATTCAAGGCACAGAATAACTGGCAAATACCCCAGAAGCAGAGTCGGCTATTCTGGAGAAGGACAGGGTACAGGGACTTAATACTCTCTCAGGAAAATGTTTGGTGAAAAAGGGATTTCCATTTTTTTTTTTTTGACAGTTGGATGGAAACCAGAAAGAAAAGAGGAGGAGGCAACTACTCAACTCCACCCCATCGGGTGGAGACATAGTAGAGAAGGAGTGCCGCTAGAGCTGTACTTAAAGAAGAATACCCCACTGTGTGTCCTACTTCTTACCCCGCTCCAAAAAGAGAGGGGGCCACAGAGGGGGGGGGGCCCAGAGACTGAGGCCCCAGGGATGGCGGGAGGGTTAGGATGAATGGTGAAGATACACAGAAAGATCATAATCACGGTAGGTACGTAATTTTCATATCTTATCTGTGTCAATCTTCACCATTCATCACATAGTGAGTACCATGCCCCAAGGGGTTGATTCATTACACCCTAAGGGACAGAGTCCCTTAGCCTCAGTGGGTGACACACTGGGAACCTTCCGGGCCCGAGGAGGCCCGGAGTGGGGAGAGCGAGACGGGTCTCCCGGAGGGGAAGAAGTTGCCTCTGACAAATGTCATCTCAGCCTACGGGAGAAGAAGTAGGTTCCCTGGTGGCGGAGCAAATCACCCTACCGGGCCAAGGGTGACAACCAGGAAAGACGCCACGCCAATCTCCTAGTGCAGATCACTGTCCCTATGACCCTGGTAGCTACCTCGTTGGTGTCATAAGATGCCCTCACTTGGTGCCTTGCTAGCTCCAGGCCACGTGCAGAGCGCAATGGCTTGTCTGGTTTGCTCCGAGTCAGGCAAAGCAGCTAGGATCTGACCTAGCGTGGACCACAAGAACCTGTTGTAGGCTGCATAGTGGGCCTGGTGAGCAGAAATGGAGAGGAGCAACCGTGCCGAGTAGAAGGTCCTCCTCCCCCAGAAATCAAAATCCGAGGAGTCTTGATCTGGGGCTGGTCACGGTGGAGGGCGCAAAGCCCATCAGGGGTGTCCAGGTGCATCAAGCCAGACTGCGGGTGAGGCATAGAACCTGGAGACTCCGGGGGAGCGCAATACCTCTGGCTGAGGTCCCTGGGGGCAGGAACTCCGAAGAAGGGCCTCTGCCAGAAACACAAGGACGCCTCCCGAAAGGGAGCAGGCCAGGGCGGCACCACAAGGGTGGCCCCACCAAAATCGCCTTAGAAAGGCGTGGCGCCGATGCTCAGGATTGCACAGACAGGGTGAAAGGTGAAGGTCCTCCATCATCCTCATGAGGAAGCGCTGGTACTCTGAGAGATCAGCGGCCGGAGAGATATGGACAGAGGGTTCCTCTCCTCCAGAAGAGGGGGATGAGGAGCTGGAGGTCACCATACGTTCTGAGGGTGGCTGCATGGGGGGAGGTTGAAAAACCTGGCTGTCCTTAGCCCTAATGTAGGCAGGGAACCGAGCAGCCACCGCTCTGAACTGCTCCCAGGTGAGAGGGCCGCTAGGACCAAGAATGCCCGGGAGCGCTGGAGAATGCGGCAGAGGGATGGGGCAGAGCCGAGAAAAGAAGTCGGTTGACCTCCGCCAGGGCTAGGGAGCGGACCATGAGCACCTGAGGAGGGTGCCCCGGAAGACTCCACAGCCGACAGCTGTACAACCACGTTGGTACTGCCTAGGCTGCACCCAGAAGAATCCCCCCAGTGAGGCGACCGGGGCCGTAAAAGTCCAGAAGGACGGTCCCCTACCTCAAAAGAATGGGACCCCCTCAAGGAACCGGAAGGGTGGAAATCCGCACTTCGGCTTCGCCCAGGGCCTGGGTGGACCCCAGAGAAGGGCCGACGCACCAACCCCACACCCCTCGACCCCTCAGAGTCCGAGAGAATCCTCCTCCTCGAGAGGGCCAGCCTAGGTAGCTGGCAGCTCTGGGCTGCCCCCGAAGGGGAGACCCAGGGAACAGCACCCTCCCCTCCTGTAGGCTTCTCGATGGGCCCCAAAGTTGGGCGATCAAGACACACTACTGGAGGGGGTACCACCGCCGAGGGGTCGAAGAAACCCCCAAGGCCAGGTTGCAGAGCAATGGTGGCATGCACCACTGCCTGCTGGTCAGCACCACTGACTATAACCTCGGGGACTACCTGACGCTCCTCAGAAGGGGTCTGGCTACGACTCGTCGATGAGACCACTGGATCGCTCTCCTCCACAGACAACCCCGAAGGGTGTGACTGCCCGTCTGACTCCGAGCCCGACTCCGACTCCAAAGAGGTAGAGTCTGAGGCTCTGGAGCCAAACAGTAGGAGGGCGAGAGAAACTACTTTGCCAGAGTGCCCGCAGCCAGAGCAGTGCCCAGGCGGCACCTGCGCCTCCGCAACCCTGCAGGCGAGGCTCACAGAAGGCGCTAGGGCAGCTCGGGCTGAAGGTCCAGAGCCAGGGCCAGCCGCGGTGCAGTCAAGTCCACTAGCACCGGGGGCGGTACCAGGGACAGAGACGGCGCCGACGGCAGCCCCAGCAACAACCTTGGCGCCAACGACACCACCAGGCGCCTCGGTGCCGCGAGCGGCACTGAGGACGAAAGTGGAGCCAACGGCCCCGAGGGCAGACTCGGCACCGAACGCGACACCGCCAGGCCCCTCCGAGCAGCACCGAGAGCACTGACGGTGCCGAGGATGGCACCGGCTGCCGACGCCGAAGGCCCTACGATGCCGAACCGCACAGGCACGGCGCCGTGCTCAACCTCGGCGCCGAGGACGGTGCCGAGGCGAGACATGGTGAAAGGCGACGCCGGATCCAGGCCCACGACGCTGTGAGCAGCGCCGCGCCGACAGGGCCCATCGGCGCCGAGCAGCGAGTCGGCAGCGACAGGGGCCCATAGCGCCACGAACGGCGCCAAACGCACCAACCGGACGGCATCGACCCAGGCCTTCCGAAGCAGCGGAGTGACACTGGGGAGACTTCACCGGAGGGGCGATTGCCGTGGCGGTGCCTCCCGCCCGCCTCCCGGGAGGAAGTGGGACGGGCCTCCTGCACCGCGGGAGGAGCCTCGGCAATGGCCAGGCTACAAGTAGTCGAGGCTTCCTCGGTCCATAGAGAACCGGGGGACCTGGAGGAAAGGCCGGTGAGAGCGGCTTGGCCCAACGAATGCAACCCCACCCCTAAAGTTGGACGGAGTCGCTCCACTTTCAACGCCAAGACTGTTCAAGGACGCGGTCCATGGAGAAGCAGGCGCCACACCTAATCCATGTCGAAGCGGGCCAAGACACGCAGACACCGCTCATGCTGGTCGGTAACGGAATACCAACGGCCGCATGGGCACTGACGATAGGGGCCGACTTCACTTAGAAAACTTCTTGCCCCCCGACCGAGACATGACCTACGGAAAAAAACACCAAAACAGACTCGACGTCGCAATACTTCAAATAAAAAGGAAAGATCTTACCGGCGACGTCGAGTGGAGGCAGAACCCAGAACTAGTAAGTTACCGATGGACTGAAACATCGAACGAAAGGCTGAAAGGCCTAAAATTCTTCTCTGACAGCTTCCCACGAGGTGACCTCGATGGCGGGAGACGAAGAACTGGTAGGCAGGTGGAGTCGACACAGCCTAACGGCCAACCCTCGAGCGCCACGCAGTACGTCGGCCTCGAGGACGGCGCCAATGCTGTGTCGGCTCCGCCTATCCTTTTAAAAAAAAGCAAGCTCCCGCGGGGTCCTGCTCTCCAGCCAGTACCCATATGTGATGAATGGTGAAGACTGACACAGATAAGATCTACAACATTTCCTGGGGGTTCTGTCTTCCTATAAAACCAATAGGCAATTACGCCCTAAGAAGTTGCAAATCTCTCCTACTGATGGTTCCCAAAGTTAACTCTGGCTTTGGCAGGTCTGCTATAAGCTTTACACTGTCCTCTTTGTGGAATAAATTGCAAAAAAAACTGAAACTGAGGTCACCCATCCGCATCTCATCTTTCAAGCTCTTATATTCACGTCTGACCCATGACCATGAATTGTTATCATGCTAACCTGTACCATTTAACCATGAACGAATTACTTCTAGTGCTTGTCCCCTCCTTGGCCCAGGTCTGTCACCATGCTTTCATGTAACACCTTGATGCCTCTGTCCTCCCTTTGATACTGGTCTATCTTCCCACTTTCTCCAGCGTTCTTTTCACAACTCTATATTGTACTCATCCACAATCTACACGCAATCATACTATAAAAGTCCTAACTCCCCTTTCCCTCTCCCCGTAGGCCCCCACCGCAGCATCAGTTCTACCGACCTATCCTTGGGACTTCACTTCTCACAATGTTTATCCTTCGCTTACATATTACATACCCCTCCTGGTATTCCATCTGCCATTAGTTGGTGGTTCTCCAAGCTATTTTCATGACTAGTACTAGTGACTGCCCCTGGTAAATGAACTAACTGGTACTTCTATACAGAGAACATGGTTTATATACAGTTGCATGGTTCAATGGTGGACCTGCCCTCTTGTATTTGAATCCTCCTCTGTTATGGCTTGCCTTGTCTTCCTTTTATCATTTGACTCCCCTATTACTGCACCATTGTGTTTGTGTTTATATACTTATTTACATGTATTTATATGTTTTTATGATGAATGTTACCCGACCCTGTTCTAACCAGGTCCATCTTGTAAAAGAGATCTGCTCAATGATGTTCGCCTGGATAAATAAAGATTTTGATTGATTGATTGACTGTGGCTACTACCGCAGGTTCATAAAAGACTATTCCAAGGTGAACTGCCCACCCTTGAACCTTACCCAGGGTTACCCTCCTACCAATCGTAAATACAAAAAAGGGTCCGTTAAAGAACCAGAAAAAGAATACTTCTGCCCAGTTGAACTCTTTGGGCCCCACTGGACGTCCAACTGTGAAGCAGCCTTCCATGAGATCATATACCAGCTCACCCACACCCCCATCCTTGCCTATGCTGACCCCACCAAACCCTATGTGCTGCATACGGACCTTAGTCTGCAGGATCTAGGAGCGGTGCTGTATCAAGACCATGAGGATGGCCTGAGACCAGTAGCTTTCACCAGCAGGAGCTTGACCCCATCCGAACGAAAATACCCTGTGCATAAGTTGGAGTTCCTTGCGCTAAAATGGGCCATCGTTGACCAGTTTCATGAATACCTCTATGGGGCAAAGATATTGGTGAAGACTGACAATAAGCCATTGACATATGTACAGACTTCGGCTAAGTTAGACACCAGTGGGCACTGGTGGCTTTCTGCATTATCAACCTATGATTATGCTGTCGAATACAGACCGGGCCTTAACCATATTGATGCTGACGCTCTGTCACGAAGGCCCACTTCCAAGAGTGATTGGGTCAGGCTGTCTGAACCTGGCATTCGAGCATTGTGCCAAACATTTGATAGAGATGAACAGATGTCTGCGGACACAGTGGACTGTTTAGTAGACTGCGTGGGCCCTTCTGACACCTGCATACCAGCTGGTTATTGCCACTTCTCTGCTCTAGATATTAGTGCACTACCTCAATTTGACAATGACAGCATTCAGTGGGCTCAATCACAAGATCCTTATGTTCCACTGACTTGCAAACTGCTTTATTGTTTAAAGAAGGCCCCAGATTGAAGTTGCTCAATCAGTTGTTGTATAGAGAGACAGTAGATCGTAGTGGCAAAGTAGACAAGCAACAATTGGCCTGCCCACGGCCTTTAAAGATTTGGTACTGAGGTCCCTCCACAATCACATGGGGCACCTCGGTACTGACAGATCCCTTGACCTGGTACGATCTCGCTTCTACTGGCCCAAAATGGGGGTTGATGTTGAGCACCATGTAAAGACTTGTAGTTGCTGCCTGCAAAGAAAAGCCCTGCTTCAGAGGGCTGCCCCCCTTGTTAATATTACTACCAGCACCCCCATGGAACTAATCTGCATAGACTTCTTGTGTTTAAAACCTGATCAGCGGAACACTGGCAATGTGTTAGTGGTTACAGATCATTTCACACAGTATGCACACGCTTTTCCCACCAAAGATCAAAAGACATCTACCGTGGCCAAGGTGCTAGTGGAAAATTTCTTCATCCGCTATGGTGCCCCCACTGGACCCACTCTGACCAGGGCAGAGACTTTGAGAGTCAACTAATCAAAGAAATGCTCTCTCTATGTGGGGTGCGAAAGTCAAGAACCACCCCCTATCACATGCAGGGAGACCCTCAACCAGAACGTTTTAACTGCACCCTTCTAGACATGCTGGGCACCCTCCACCCAAAAGACAAGCATAAATGGAGCCAGCAGATTAGCACCTTGGTACACACATACAATTGCAGGAAAAATGTTGCTACGAGGTTCTCCCCCTACTGCCTCATGTTCAGGAGAGAGGCCCGGCTGCCAGTTGATGTCTGTTTTGGGGTCTCTCCAGATGGGGTCCGAGCTGAAAACTACTTGCAATATGTACAAAAACTGAAAGCTCAATTGAACCATGCCTATCAACTGGCCCAGACAATGGCCACCAAGAGAAATCTAGTCAACAAAGAGACGCATGATAAAAAAGTAAAGGCTCGGAATAGCCCCACTGTAGCACATGATCTCATATCTATATGAGGCCCTTTTACAACTTTATAAACATAACTTAGACATGGTTAAGCTATCCTGGGAAAAAGACCTAGGGCTGCAGCTGAATACCATTGAGTGGGCCGCACATCTTAAATATCTGAGGGTGGGCACTGAGGGACTGGAAGGAAAAGTATGCCTTTTTGCAGATGACACAAAGATCTGCAACAGGGTTGATACACAAGGAGGCATGGAAAGGATGAAAAGGGACTTGGCAAGGTTGGAGGAATGGTCAGAAGTATGGCAGCTAGGATTCAATGCAAAGAAGTGCAAAATAATGCACCTGGGAAACAAGAACCAGGGAAGAATACACAATGGGTGGGGAGGTAGTAACAACAACAAAAAGGAAAGGACCTGGGGTAATCATATCAGATGACCTTAAGGTTAGCAAACAATGTGAGAAGGCAGTAGGGAGGGCTGGGGTATACTGGGATGTATAGGGGAGAGGCATCATCAGCAGAAAACAGGAAGTTGTTATCCCTCTGTACAGACAGTTGGTGAGACCCCATCTGGAGTACTGTGTCCAGTTCTGGAGACCCCATCTCCATAAGGACATAGACTGGATAGAGGCAGTCCAGAGGAGGCAACTAAAATGGTGCAGGGTCTGCAAGAGAAGCCGTTATGAGGAGAGACTAAAGAAGCTTAATATGTATACCTTTGAGGAAAGAAGGGAGAGGGGACATGATAGAAACTTTTAAGTACCTCAGTGGAATCAACAAAGTCCAAGAGGGTAGCATCTTTCAGAAAAAGAGACTTGCAAGAACAAGGGACACAATTTAAAGGATAGAAGGAGGGCGGTTCAGGGCAATGTGAGAAGTATTATTTCACAGAGAGGGTAGTGGATGCATGGAACAGCCTTCCTGAGGAGGCTGTGGGGTCTAAAACTGTGGGAGAATTCAAGAATGCATGGGACAGACATAAGGCAATTCTTGTGGGGGGTAGGAAGAAATAGGCTGTTGGTTAACTAGGATCTGTGGCCTATCCTGTAGGTAGGGAAATGGGCAGACTAGATGGGTCCTAGCGGTCCTTATCTGCCGTCAAAGTCTATGTTTCTATGGGCACGGCCTCATATCAATGGAAAAAGTTTGCTTGGAAAAATACGTTGAGATTTTTTAAAACCCCAGCAATTCAAGCAAAATACAACCCAATTCTGACATCCACATGCTGGAGAGGCTGTGGGCAGGACCCAGCCACCCATGGTCACATTTTGTGGTCCTGTACGATAATCAAACCTTTCATAACAGATTTAAAGACTGCTTTGAGGGACTTGATGGGGACTCCGATACAGCTAACAGAGAATTTGTACTTTTTCTATGACCTAGAAAGGGGGCAGAGAAATATGCTCAACAGAAAACTAATATAGATATGTCTGCTCACTGCTAAGAAAGCAATAACCAAAAGGTGGTTAGATCAGAGGCCCCCTAAGATCAGGGATTGGCAAGATCTTATGTCCCAAGTATATACGATGGAAAAACTCACTGCCATAGTAAATCACTGCATTGGAAAATGTGAAATACAATGGCGAAGGTGGGTGACCTACATCATGACGTACAGAGATGACTTTGTTCCATAAAGTGATAGAGACCTCAATGGCTTGGTGGGAGGGATGGGGGGCCCTTTTCACTCCCAAATTACCTAGCTCATGGAACCAACGTTGGAAGCAAGGGCTTGGAGCGAAGGAGAGTCCTTATGGAGATAATCAGAATTCGCATGAGCACTCTCTTTAATGCCTAAAGAACAGAGTTTTCTTCATTAAATGGAATGAGTTCTTTTCCTCCATCTCCAGATGAAATGTAATATCTGAATCTAATATCTGAAGTACTTGACCCAATGTATTATATTGTGTTATACTCTGTACATGTATGTTTGTCTTTGTTAGTCTGGTTAAATATTGGAAAATAAAGAGTTTAAAAAAAAAAGTAAAGTAAAGGCTCAAGAGCTTCAACCTGGAGACCACGCGTTGTTACACAATTTGGGACTGCATGGTAAACACAAAATTGCTGATCGGTGGCACCATCTTCCCCATGCAGTGGTTGGAAAGTTGGATGATTTACCTGTGTACAAGGTGCGTCCAGAGAACAACTCCAAAGCTGTAAAAACCATGCACCGTAACCACTTGCTACCTATTGGCCAAGTCATAATTGAGGTTGAACAATCAGAGATTGATTCCCCTGGGTCAGTGACTCGTGCTGCTGCAAGGAAGAGACAGAGTCAACCTACCCCAGTGGATACAGATTTAAGGGGTCACCCCCAACAGGTCCAGACTGATAGTGATTGTCAGTCAGAATCTGAATATAGTGAGTGTGACAATGCCTATTACCCCTCCTATAAATTGAGTCAGTCGTTTCGAGGAAATCCTATGACTATTTGCGGGGATGAAGCTGGGCCTTCTGGACTGTCTAACCCCTCCCCCCCAGCTTCGTCCTTGGAGACAATGCTCCCTGACAGTGAAGTGCAAAGTATCACGTCTGAAGATGCTAATTCCCTGTGTATTGTGGAACTGTATGATTTGCCTGAAGGAGGGGCTGATGGTTTGAGTCTTTCTGGTAACTTACCAGAACTTGAAGAACACTAAGAGAGTGCTGACAACCCCCCTTCAGTGCCTCAAAGGTTGATTGTGCCTGAGCCTTTGCAAAATGAGTCAAGTGTTATAGAAACAGAGCCTCCAGAGCAAGGAGCCGACAGTGCCCCAAGTTTGGATATTCCCCTCCAGGCAGAGGCACCCCTCAAAAGTGATGAAAGAACAAAGACTGTTGCTGAAAGTACAGAGACTGTGGTTGTTCCTCCCAGAAAGACTGGCCGAGCTGTCAAGCCAGTATTGCGTTTCAGCTATGATTCTCCGGGGAGGCCTGTGAACTTGCCTCTCCATGTAGTTCACAAAAGGTGTTTATGTTCCACCAAGCTCACTGCTCAAATTGAGCTTGACGGCCCATTCCAGGTTAGTTGTTCTGTCTTCTCATCATGGTGCCCCTGCCCCATCCAGCCCCAAGTTAGCTGACAGGGAAGGGCCCCCTCTTACATTGTTCAAGGTACAAGAAGTTATTACCTGATTTAGTATACAGTCGTGGCCAAAAATATTGGCGCCCTTGCACTTTTTCAAATAACTCACAATTTCCTCTAAACATAAGTTGAAATTAACAACCGTATTTGGTCTCCACAATTCTTTATTTCTCTGTTAATATTACAGAACCTTTGTTTTTGATTCAGAATTTAATACTGTATATCCTTTTAAATCAGAAAATGAAAGAAATGGCATTGACAAAATTATTGACACCTAGACTTAATATTTGGTAGCACAGCCTTTGATCAAAATAACTGCAATCAACTTCGCTTCTATAGCCATGGATGAGCTTCCTGCACTCTCTACTGGCAGTTTGGCCCCTCTTCTTGTGCAAACTGCTCCAGTTCTCCCAGATTTGAAGGGTGCCTTCTCCCAACTGCTGTTTCAGATCTCTCCACAGATTTTCAATAGGATTTAGATCTGGATTCATTGCTGGCCACTTCAGAACAGTCCAGCGTCTTGTCTTGAACCATTCCTGGGTACTTTTGAAGTGTGTTTGGGTCATTGTCCTGCTGGAAGACCCATGACCTTGCACGGAGACCCAGCTTTCTGACACTGGGTTCAACATTGCACTCCAAAATGGCCTGTTAGTCTCCAGATTTCATGATGCCATGCACGTTCAAGGCACCCAGTGCCAGAGCAGCACAGCAACCCCAAAACATCACTGAACCTCCTCCATGTTTGACTGTGGGAAGGTGTTCTTTTCTTTGAAGGCTTCATTTTGTTTTCTGTAAACATAGAGATGATGTGCTTTACCAAAAAGCTCTAATTTGGTCTTATCGGTCCACAGGACATTCTCCCAGAAGGATTTTGGCTTGTTCAGGTGTGTCTTGGCAAACCCCAGTCGGGCTTTCTTATGTCTCTCTCAGCAGTGGGGTCCTCCTGGGCCTCCTATCATATAAAACCTTTTCACTGTGTTGGCGACGGATGGTGTAGTTGAAACTGTCATACCTGTCTGAAGGTCAGCTTGAATCTGTTTGGCAGTTGATCGAGGTGCTTTCTCCACCATTCAACACTCCTGCGCCTGCAATCTTCGATCAAGTTTCTCTTGCAGCCACGCCCAGGAGGTTGGCTATAGTGCCATGGGCCTTAAACATCCTGATAACATTACGCACGGTGGAAACAGGAACATCAAGGTCTCTGGAGATTGATTTGTAGCCTTGAGATTGTCCATGCTTGGCTACAATCTTCTGTCTGACCTCCTCAGACAATTCTCTGGCTGTCTTTCTTTTCTCCATGCTCATTCGGTACACACAGTGACACAAAAACAGGAGAATGAGTCCTTTTCTATTCAAACTGGTTGAATGATGATTTTTATATTGCAGGCACCTGCAACTCACCACAGGTGAGTTCAATTCCAAAGTGAACGAGAATCACCTGCTTGAAATCTAATTATTTCTAACTACTTCTAAAAGGTGCCAATAATTTTGTCTGGGCCATTTAAGGATTTCTGTGTGGAATAAGCTAAGACTTAGTAAATTTTTCTGCTTTTTGTGTTTTATTCCACTGCAAACCAAAGAAATACATATGTGGATACCAAAATATTTTTTAATTTCAACAATTTCCTGGAAGGAATGGTGCATTATTAGAAAAAACTGCAAGGGCGCCAATATTTTTGGCCATGACTGTAATGATGTTCAACTGACTTGTGTGAAATATGCCTAATGTATGGTCAGAATGGACAAAGTATTGGGAAATGTAGTGAATATGTATAGTAAAGTAATAAGTTTATGTTAACTGATGCATGATAGTACAGACTTGACGCAGATGCCAAGTTTTCTCCAGGTAGGGAAGGGTGTAACCCCCCTACAAATGGGGGTTCCCGAAAAGTCTTCCTTGAGCTTGCCTAAATGCTCACTGCCAGGCTGGTGTCCTGCGTTTTAGCATTTTAAATGTGATTGCCAAAGAGTGCCTGTACAGCCTCTGTGTACTGTCTCATTAAGAGCTGCCTGGATTGCAGTCATAAGGAATCTGAGAGGGAGCTCTGTTGAAAAATTTAACTATTTGCTGAAAATCATTTAGAGTGATAATGATAATGTAGTTTGTCTAACTTGCCTTCTTTGCAGCAAGGACTGTTTTGTTTATCTCCACTATCCTGGTCCTTGACTGCTGAATTGGACCAATCAGTACTGGTGGGACCTAAAATGGAGCCGGACTACAGGAGCTGTCTGGAGTCAAAATCTGTAGGAATTGTAGTTTTAAGCTTTTGGTGCCTTTTTTGCACCTGAAGGGGGAGCCTTTGTTGTGACTGACAGACAGATTAGCCAACCAAACCTTCTGGATTCAGGAGAAAGTCCCAGCCTGTGTCCAGTCTTGGGTATCATGAGTAATCATCAGGGTAGCTCCCTGCAACAACAGCCTACTCTAAAATCATCTGATTGTCTTGTTGTTTTCTTTTCACGAACTGAGCCCTCCGGCTCCAGATTACAAATAGTGTATGTTGTGCATGTTTTTTTTCCATCACAGGGCCCCAACCAGCTGCAACGTTCCTGGCTAGCCCACCATTCGCCATCTGGGTACCCAGAGTGTGTGACTGTTTATGGACCCTGAAGTGCATGCATAACTGTTTGATTGATAGAGCCTTTAAGCAAATTAACTTAATTACACCCCTCCCTTGTTCAAGTCCCTTGAATAAATTAGATCTCTTTTTTACATTTACCCGGACTGTGGTTCCAGTTTGTGCAAGAGTACTGTACTGCTGTTATTTGCTGTGAATAACCTTGTTTTACAGGGGGTCCCCAGGGCCGAGCCAGAGGAAAGCCCTGGTGGTAAGCGTAAACAGTGTGGGTACTTGTGTGGTGTATCAGGGGTATTGTGAAAGTGATTATTGTGAATTGTTCCGGCCACTAGTAAGGAAAGAGGGGGGTTACAGTGTCCCAGAGGGCTATGCCCAGGTTAGCTTGACCACAACCACCCCTGACCTCCGGGTGGAGGCACCCGTTTCAGAACTCAGGCCCGTTAACCTGCTACTAGCCAAGCAGGCAGAGGTAGTAGCCCTTGGGATAGTGCCACCTAGGGGTTACACTTTTCTTTGTTTTCCTGTGCTCTACTAACCCACTCAGTGGGCAGCTGAAACCACTTGGTTTTGCCTAGTCATTTCCAT
The DNA here is from genome assembly GCA_016271365.2 of Neoceratodus forsteri. Lineage (NCBI taxonomy): Eukaryota > Metazoa > Chordata > Ceratodontiformes > Ceratodontidae > Neoceratodus > Neoceratodus forsteri. The sequence continues at coordinate 710,847,829 of CM057449.1, read as the reverse complement.
GCACCTATTTTGTGGGCTATTAGAGCACTATCCATACCCTCTCATGTGTTATTGCTTTCATATCACATTACTTACTTGTGCTTCCTCACTCTCACTCCTTTCTCTGTACTTAACCCTCCCCCCCAAAAAAAGTTTTATAGTACCCACCTTGACCTTGGTAGATTCCCCAAAGAAGTTAAAATAATCTAAATCACTTGGACATTCTGTCTCTTTCCACTCTGGCCCATTGCTACTGCCACCAATACCACCATATTCTGTACCCAGTGTTAGTACCGAAGGTCAAAAGATTCATTTTACTAACGCTGGATAACAGAGGGAAGAGACACGCCAAGGAGAGGCCAGTGCAATTGGCGTTGCTTAACACATTTGAGGGTGCCTACTGCTCAGGACCAAATTTAAAACTGGGGTGGTTTGACACAGAATGGGGTGATCCTGGAGTGATTAGGACTGCTGGTAGCTAAACTTTACAAAGAATACAAATGACACTTCTGTGCAGAACATCTAAGCAAATATTACGTAAAATAATAAAGTACATCATGCTGTGCAAAAGCAGAGTATTGGTGAAATAAAAATAATAAATTCCCCAAACACTTCTGTAAGGGCTGTAATGGTTTCTGGTTTATAGAACTCTTTGGGATACAGCGTGCATGAAAGACTCAAAATGAAACCAAATTCCTTTCCCATTACTCCTGTGTGTTAAAGTGTATCACAGAGAACAGAAGGCATAATAAACGTGGCTGATAGCTGTTTGGAATTTCTACTGGTGTGGTGTAATCTGTATCCTGAAAACATTTGACATTTAAAAGAGCAGAAGAGAAATAGCAACAAGGGAGACTTGTGCTTTGCTGCTGCATTCTGCTCTGTCAGCAAACAAAACTGACACTGTGCCAGCATTTGACTGTACAGGGGAATACTCAAGCACTGCCTCCAGTTTAAAAAGATGAAAGTATACATTTCAGCTATCTGTATGAACCAAAGGAGTGACAGGTGATGGACAGATGCATGTGCTATTTCTTCACTCTATAGCCATAGCTGTTCAAGAAATATTCAATACTCTTGGGAGCAATATATGAGGCCCTTGAGAATCTCTAAGTGTATTAAGCACCACAACCAAATGTGCCTTATGAAATATAGGCAAGAAAAAAAACAAGGCAACAGCGTAGTGTGTCACTATTCAAATAGAAGGCAAAATAATTTGGACCACAATGAACACCTGGATCAAATAACTTACGTGTAGGGGAGTGTGAACACCCTCTAAACAATCTGCAGCAAATATTTATCCTCAAAGCCAAAATGCTACTGTACTTTATTTGTTGCTTGATGCTCATTAGTCAAGCCCAACTAGAAATAAGAAAGAGTTCCTCCCTGACTCAGCTGCCTGGATTTACCCTATTAGTTCCACCAAGGGTTGGGAAGGGGGTCCAAGAATCAATAAATACAGGTTACTCACCTGTAACAGGAGTTCTAGGAATGGTATATGTTGTTCATCCACACTCATTGGCAGGTATCCTTGCCGCTTTAAATCTTGCCGGAAGGTCTTCAAGCTTGCTCCTCCCACCCACCCGGGTGGTATAACTCTCGGCTCCGCCCCATGACGCCAGATCTGGCCCGCTGGAAGCTCAGGTTGGCTGGCCGAGGCCGGAGAAACAGGGTCGTAGGATGAACAACATATACCATTCCTAGAACTCCTGTTACAGGTGAGTAACCTGTATTTCTAGGACATGGATATGTTGTTCATCCACACTCATTGGCAGACTCCTAGCAGTTCTCCGGGAGGAGGGAGGCAAGACGCGACACCCCCATACTTACTTGGGAAAGAGAGATTGAGAACCGAGGCCCCAAAACCAGCATCCCAGTGGACTCAAGGTCGATGTGGTAATGGGTAATGAAGGTGTTTGCTGACTTCCAGGTAGCAGCCCTGCAGATTTCCTGGATAGGGACGTCCCTGGAAGCAGCCACCTGCTAGCAGTATGTGGCGGGTAGAATGAGCTCTTATCCTCTGGGAGGCTCCATGCCCGCCAACTTATAGCAGAGATCTATGCAGGAAGTGACCCACCTGCTTATCGTCCGCTTGGCTGCAGGTCTGCCAGATGCGGCTTCAGCGTAGGTGACAAACAGCTGGCGAACCTCTCCCCGAATTTCAGCCGTGCGCTCTTTGTAATAGGCGAGCGCCCTTCTAGGGTCCAAGGTATGGAGCCTATATTCGGCCTCCGAGGTGTGATTGGGGTAGAACACCGGCAGAGTCAACACCTGGTTAAGGTGAAACTCCGACACCACCTTCGGAAGGAATTTCGGTGGGGCGAGAGGACAACCTTGTCCCTGTGGAAGACCAGGAAAGGAGACTACGGAAAGCGCCTGGAGCTCTCCCATCCTTCTGGCTGACGGATAGCCACCAAGAAGGCGGTCTTCCACGACAGGTGAGAGAGAGCACACCTGTGCATAGGTTCGAATGGCTTGCCCATGAGCTTTGCCAGTACCAGCAGTAGATCCCACGGAGGTGGGTTCCCGACTGGAGGGAAATGTGATCAAGGCCTTTGAAAAAGCGCAGACCACCTTCTCCTGCGCCACCGACTGCTTCCGGCCCGCGCCGGTAAGCAGAGATGGCTGCCAGGTGCACCCTTAGGGTCGCGACCTAAGCCCTTGATTAGAAAGGGACCATAAATAGTCCAAGATGCTTGCCAAGGAACAGGAGGAAGGGTCCAAGCCTTGCTCTGACACCAAATGGAAAACCTTTCCATTTGAAGGCATAGCATTTTCTGGTCGATCTTACGGGACGCCTCAACTACATTGAGGACCTCGTCGAAAGACCCAAGGCCTGGAACTCTAGCCACTCAGGAACCAGGCCGTCAGGTGCAGGGATTGAAGGTCCGGATGGAACACCTTCCCTGATTGACTGAGAGAGCAGGTCCGGCGAGCTGGAAGCTGCCACGGAGTCCTGGAGCTGAGACTGAGGAGATCTGGGTACCAGAACTGGCGAGGCCAGTCTGGGGCTATCAGAATCACCTGCGCCTTGTCCCTCCTCGCCTTGAGAAGCACCTTGTGGATCAAGGGAAATGGGGGAAAGGCGTAAAAGAGGCCCGGGGTCCACTGCCTCGAGAAGGCATCCCCCTGCAGCGAGCCCTGCTGAGGGGGGCGGGCATGGAACAGTCTCAGCTTCGCGTTCTCCCTGGAGGCGAACAGGTCCACCTGAGGTGTGCCCCAATGGGAGAACAGATGCTGTACTACCTCCGGCAGGAGAGACCACTCGTGGGATGCAGCCCCTATCCGGCTCAGGGCATCGCCCAGGGTGTTGGAGGCTCCTGCCACATGAAAGGCTAGGAGATCCGCCTCCAGGCTGCGCACGAGTGACCAAATGCGGAGAGCTTCCTTGCATAGAAGCATGGAGCGCGTCCCGCCCTGGCGGTTTAGATAGAACATGGTCGTGGTATTGTCCGTCTGGACTCGGACCACTTGACCCCGGAGGAACGGAGCAAAGGCGGTGAGAGCTAGGCGGACCGCTCGGAGCTCCAGCAGGCTGATGTGGCATCGGACCCCACGGGGACCAGAGGCCATGAGCCCGTGTTCCCCAGATGGGCACCCCAACCCATCAGAGAGGCGTCGGTCGATAGAGAGACCGTCGCCGGGCGAGGACTAACGGGATGCCCTCCTGCAAATGATCTGGAACGGTCCACCACTGGAGAGCGTTCCACATCCCCTATGTCACCGACACAAGCTGGTCCAAAGGATCCGGCGTTGTGACCACTGGCTGGCCAGTCCCCATTGAAGGGGCATGTTCCAGCGGGCCCAATGGACCACGCAGGTCAGGCACGCCATGAGACCTAGGAGGCGAGGGAAGTCCGGGCAGGGCAATTGCCCAACCAGAAATGATCGGGCAAAGGAGGAAAGAACCCCGGCCCTGTCCGGCCGGGAGCCGCGCCTGGCTCGAAGAGATCGAGCTCGCCTGATGAACAGGAATCACCTGCTTGGCTCGAAGTTCCGACTTGGCCTCATTGATAAGGAGGCCCAGTTGAGAGCAGACCTGGAGGGCCAGATCTCTGGACCACTCCGCCTCCTTCCTGGAGGGAGCTGCTATCAGCCAGTCGTCCAGGTAAGGTACACCTGACCCCTCGCGCCACAGGAATGCTGTCACCACTGCCATGCATTTGGTGAAGACCCTGGGAGCTGGAGACAAGCCGAAGGGCATGGCTTGGAACTCGAAAAGGGATCCTTCCGCTCGGAAGCGAAGGAATCTCTGGTGAGACGGACGGATAGGGACGTGAAAAAACGCGTCCTGCAAGTCCAGAGAGCAGAACCACACGCCGTGTTCCAAGGATGGTATTATCTGAGCCAGAGTGACCATCCTGAAGGTTCAAGACCTTAGGAACTTGTTTAGGTCGCAGGTCGAGAATGGGGCGCCAGCCCCCGTCTGCTTGGAACCAGGAAGTACCTGGACACAAACTCCTGGGTCTGAAGGAGGGTCCACCACCTCTCTTATCACCTCCTTCTGGAGGAGGGAGAGCGATGTCGGCTCGTTGACGAAAGCCACAGTGAGGTGGCTGGGGATTCGGGGTTTCCCGAGAGGGGCGCATGGCCCAAGGGTGGTGCCTGCTCGAATTCCAGAGGTAGGCCTCTTCCCACCACCTCCAAGACCCACCTGTCCATGGTAACAGCGGACCAGGCGGAACGGAAGTGCGGAGCCGCTCCACGGGGACCCAGGGGTAAGGTGACGGAATGGGGCGACACCCTCAGCCCGGCCACTGGGCAGGCTTGGAGGAGGGACCGCCGAGGGACCTCCTGGGCCTTTTCCTCCCTGCCTCCTGTTAGAGGAAGCCGCGGCTTGGGTTTGGGATGCCAAGGCCGAGCCTGCTGGCCTGACGTGCTGGGCAGTAACGACGGGGGCACAGAAGGACGAAGGGCTTAGGCTGTGGTTTGCGGCCTTTGTCCTTCTGAGCGAAGAGACCCGAGTCCAAGGTAGCATTGGACTTCTCGATCCTCTGCAGGTGACCTTCCACCCAGGGTCGAAGAGGTCAGTCCCCAAAAGGAACATCCGCCAACTTGTGCTGGGTATCCGGCAAAGGTGGATATCCTCAGCCAAGCCCACGGACCCACAGGCCACTGCGGCCGCCACCGATCTGGCACATGAGTCCCCTATATCCAAAGCAGTCTGGAGCTGCTGTTTGGCCACTGCCTGCCCTGGTCCCGCACCTGCTTAACCGTAGTCTGCAGATCGGCGGGAAGATGAGGGATGACCTCATCCAGGGAGCCCAACAGGGCATGAGAAAAATGTGCCATGAGGACGGCCGAACTGGCCTGACGAAGGCTGAGAGAGGATGCAGCGTAGACTTTTCGCCCGACATAGTCCAATTTCTTGGACTCCTTGTCAGGAGGTTTGTCCACATCCCTGGCGTTGCCGGCGCGCCGGAAAACGCTGTCGGTAACCAACCCCTCAGCAGAGGGGTGTTCCGAAAAACCGGACAAGGAACCGGTAGGGACCGCATACTTCCTGGCCATCCTGGCCGAAGGCGCAGGGCAGGAAGCAGGGCGCTGCCAAAGCTCCAGTGCCGGACCCACTATGGCCTCGCCACGGAAAGGCCTCCGGCCGAGAATCCCCTCGGTCCAGAATCTCAGAAGGGAGGCCTGGCCCATTTGGAAACGGGTTCGAGGCTCCATCCCGGTGGACTCCGAGATGAGCCAAGCAGTCCTAGGAAGGACGACGGGCTATCGCCCATTGACTGACCTCCTGAAGACTCAAGTCCAGTTGCTTGGAGAAAAGGAGGAATCATCTTCGACTCGGAAGAGTCCTCGAAGAGCTGCCTCTGGCCTGAGCCACCCTTCACCTGCCAAGGTCGGTCGGGAGTGAGGGTAACTGACAGCCGATGGGTAGACCTTAGCCGACCGAGAATCCTTGGTGCGGAGCCCCAATTGGTGGCTGTGGAGGCGGAGGTTCCACGAGGCTCGTGGAGCAGCTGGTTTTGGCCGAACAACCGCCTGGGTAAAACCGCCGGATAAGTCGAGGGGTTGTGTAGGCCGCCGGTGACAGCCACTTAATGGCGGGAAGGCGACGGGTCGGCTTACTCCCAGCCAGGAGAGAGCTGTTGCAACATACAGGTCCTCGTACTGTCGACGTAATTTACGCCGAAGCCTCCCCTCGTCCGAGGAGGAGGACGAGGACGAGCGGCGACGCCGCATACCGCGGTGCCGAGACCGAGACCGCCTATGACGGTGGGATCGGCTGGACCGCGAAGAGGTCCGAGACCGAGACCGAGAGTCCCGGAATTTCCGAGGTCGGTGCGGGGAGGTGTCGGCCGGAACCGGCACTCCCTTCGGCTCGGATGGTCCATCCGAGGGCTCCGGAACCGGAGGCACAGGCGAGCCCACGGGATCCTCAACTCCTCCCGGGGGAACCGGGGAGAGGGGAATCTCGGCTGCTAAAGGCGACAGCCCGTCCAACGGGTCGAGAAAATCTCGACTGAAGTCCGGTGGGAGTCTCGGTCAACTGACCTGGCGGGGGACACCGTGAGGCCAGTGGCGGCGAGCCGGTCGACCGAAGCCGGCGATCCGACGACTCGAGAGGGACCTTTCCCGCTCCCAAGAGCATCGACGGAGGGACTTACCCTGTCCTTCTTTTGGACCGAGAATAAGGTCCAGCAGACGAGGCCTCTCCCTTAGTGGAGAGGGACAGACAAAGCTCCTTAAAAAGAAGCCATGTAGGAAGAACCCAGAGGCGGGATAAATGCCGCTGGTAGAGAAGACAGCCCGCCGCCGCCTCCTCTTCGAGGGCGATCATACCGAAGAGATCCACCAAGCCGCCGACATGGCACCGCCAACCGGGCCTCCTTAGACTTCACGGAGAAGCTTCTCGGGGCGGCCCGATGGCACATCGGGCAGCACGGTCTTTTGAGGTAGGCCGAGAAAAGATGAGCACCGAGTCGCAAGCCTGCGGGTCGTGCTCAAGGCCTAAGCAGTAGACACACGTGGAGTGTGGATCCGTCGAGACATCTTCTGCCGCATGGGCATCTCGAAAACCGGGGTCGATTTGTCCATCGCGGCTGAGGGATGAAGACTGAAGTCTTTTCTCAAAATTTATTTTTAAATCCGCAAACGGAGAAATAGGAACCAGTCTCAAACGCAGAGCGTTGAGGAGGGAACCTGAGCTTCCAAGCGGTAAGGAAGATCTGGCGTCATGGGGCGGAGCCGAGAGTTATACCACCCGGGTGGGTGGGAGGAGCAAGCTTGAAGACCTTCCGGCAAGATTTAAAGCGGCAAGGATACCTGCCAATGAGTGTGGATGAACAACATATCCATGTCCCTAGAACTTTATTTTGCCAACAGAAGACATGGGAGGGGTCAAGTCAGGGAGGGGATGAAGATGCTATCTGGTGGGTGGAAGTGTTGGCAGGATGCTATATGCAGGATTTTATACACAAGAGAACTGGCAGGGGGTGTTGGCAGGCAGGAGATTAATGAGGGGGTTGGAGGCGTCAAAGAGGCTAGACCACATCACCTAGGGGAGGAAGGAAGGTTTTAATCAACTTTTTATTTAACAATGAGTATAAATATACACAAACAGGGCCTGATATTCATTATTTAGATATACATTTGTAACCTCCCCCTACCGGCCCTCCTTGTTCAACTAAAGGTCACAGCACCACCACAGCCCTTCTTGAGTTCACTGGAGCTTTGCACAAATCCCTTGACAACGGCCTTCTCACAGGGGCCGTTTTCGTCGACCTCTCCAAGGCCTTTGATACAGTACACCATGGACTACTAATACACCAACTACTGAATGCCGGGCTATCACCTGACTCTTCTCTCTGGTTTAAAAGCTACTTAGAAAACCGGTCACAGAGAGTAAAAATTGCGGACACTCTTTCTAACACCCTGCCTGTTCGCTCAGGTGTCCGAAGGGATCCATACTGGGACCCCTCCTTTTTAGCCTTTTCTTAAACTCCCTCCCTTACCACTGCTCTGAGAAGATCATACTATATGCCGATGATGCTGTTGTATTCTCCACTCACAAAGATCCTGCAACTCTTCAACACAACCTTCAACTTGGTTTCAGTTCTGTAGAGTCATGGTTTCTTAATCATAAACTGGTCCTCAATGACAAGAAAACCAAATCTATGCTCTTCTGCAGCTCTCATAACCCACATAAGCTACACCACTTGGCTATCTCCACCACCCAGGGCAACACTCTAAATCAGGTGGTGTCCTTCAAATACTTAGGGATTCAGCTTGACCCTAATCTCTCCTATGGACTTCATGTAGATAATGTAGCTAGAGCTGCTAATACACGGCTTGGTCTCCTCTACAAACACAGACCACACCTCACGCCAGAAGCTTTGACGGTTGCAGTCCTGAGCTCTGTGATCTCTGTAATAGACTATGGTCTCATCATTTATGGCTCGGCCACAACCACAACCCTTAGATGCCTCTCAACTACCTTAAATAAAGCATGTCGGCTCATCACTGGTGCTCACCGTCTCACCCACACATGTGACCTGTACACTCAGACCGGCTGGCTCCAACTATCAAACCGCATAAAGTTTCTCACTTGCTCCATGGTCAAAAAATCTACCTTGGCCTTGCACCTTCTGGGGTCTCAACTCTGTTACAACACCGAATTAACAAACGGTGCCTTAGGAGATCCACGCTACAGCTACTGAAAGTCCCCACTGTCACACTTCACAGGGACAACGCTCTTTTGCTTATCGAGCACCACTCTGGTTCAATGGCCTCAGCCCAACCATCTCCTCTGCCCCAACTATTGGTATGTTTAAAACTAGGCTCCAGGACCATCTCACTACCAACAGCTCCTGTGACTGCCCAACTTAACCTTGTTCTCCACTTCCCTTTCTGCTCTAGTTGTCCCCCCTTTCCTCCCCTCCTCACTGGATTCTACCCTCACATCTTGGTATACCCAATGCTGCACTTTTCACCCTCTTGACACCGTTCCTACATTCCTTCTCCCCCCTACCCTCTTCCCTCTCCCTATGACTCTGGCACTTCTTATCTGTTGTCTGTTTTCTCTGACAAATGCCACTGGCTGCCTTGTTACAGTGCTAACCTTGAACTGTATTTAACTGTACTAATCTGTACTCTGTTTGCAATGTCCACTTTGTTGTAATGCCTGTCTTGATGTTCCCCATAATTTGTATTTCTCTGACGTGGAACCTTTGTAAAAGAGCCATGGCTCAAAGGTATTTGTAATCCTAGACTTGATAAATAAAACTAGCAGGGCTGCTCCTCTCAAAGCAAGGTGCCACCCAGAGGGGTGGGGGTAGTCACTACGATACACAGTTCTGTAGACCCATACTTCTACTTCGGAGCCTGCCATCCTTAGACAGGCAAACCAAGTGTGGCAACTACCTGGCTCACACCTGGGGGGACCACTTAGCATGGCCATCAACCTGGGTCCCTGAGAGAAAATGTTTGCTCAGCATTATGCTAGGTTTGTACTTCTGGTCAGGGGCACCCAAGTAAATCCAGACACTGGAAGCAATAAATGTACTGTCCAAACCAGGCTGGGATTCTAGAGTGTGGCTTTTATTCACATTCTCAGAGAATAAACAAAGCAAAGATGGCCCCCACAGGGCTACTCTCACTGGTAATGCAGATTACAGAGGTACAGAGCACACACACTCACAGCGAACCCTCAGGTTCTTAACGGATCTGGCACACACGGCCCAAACTGGTGCACTTCTCTTCTTTCCCTTGACTTGGCACCCGGCCAGTACTAGGACACTTTTCTATATTGCATGGAGGTTAATGGTGGCTCCCTAACCCACCCACGAGCACATTCTGGCTCTCAGGGAAATCCAAAATCCCACGACTGGGTGCTTTCCTCAGGCACTGGCCAAATCGCAGAGAGAGAAAACAAAGGTGCCCAAACTGAACCCGGAGAGGTAACCTGGTTACTTCAGAGGGGGTCTCCCACCTTTTGCTCCCAAATCTATATTTCACATTCATCTGGTTACAACATCGCTTCTCTGAAACACTCCTGTAGATGCTCTCTAAAATGTTTTTCACATTTAACATTCTACTTTTCACACTCACGGAGGTGTCCTGACTTTAAACGTTCTGTATGTGGCTATGTCTTTACTCTAGACCCCAACTGTTGCAGATGCTTTTAAAATCATACACAGTCTAAAAGTTCTGTACTTGGCAAGTCTCCCATTGACCCCACAGTAGGCAGACACTTTTACTTAAAACACAGTCTTGGTGAACAGAGTCCCTGTGTCAGAGAAAAACTCACCATGGGAATGCAGGTGCCCCAGGGCTTTTTCCCACACCAGTCTACAACTACAGGCCAATATCCATCCTCCCCACTCTCTAAAGTACTAGAAAGAATGGTCTCCGGAGCAGCTAACAGAGTATGTTGATAACTATAATCTACTCTGCCCGCAGCAACATGGCTTCCATAAAACATTCCACACTTACTGCCCTGTTGACTACTCCTCCCAGTTATACAATACCCTAGATAGTGGGCAGGCTGTGGTTCAGGTTTTCATTGATCTTATGGAAGGCCTTTGACTCAGTGAATCACAATCTTCTCTTTGAGCTGCCTTCAGTCAACAGGTCTGTCTACTGACTCAGTATTATGGTTTGGCAGTTACCTCTCAAACAGATCACAACGTGTCAAAATTGGAGATACTCTGTCAACATCTAAATGTGTGTCCCTTGAGGTCCCAAGGATCCATTCTTGGACCTCTCCTCTTCAGTCTCTTCATCAACCCAGCCCCATCTGTTTGCTCAGCACGGACTATACTGTATGCAGATAATGCAGTTATATTGGTTGCTGGTAAAGACTACTACTCCATTACATCTGAACTTCAGCGCAGCTTCCTCCAACTTGAATCCTGGTTCACACAAACAAACTACTCCTAAACCACAAAAATACAAAGAGCATGCTTTTCTCTATAACCCAAAGCAAAAAGAAATATCAACCACTGCTCATACACAATCACAAGGGTGAGGTTCTAGACCAAGTAACAAAGTTCAAGTACCTTGGCATCACCTTTGACGACACACTCACATTCTCAAGCCACACAGACTCTGTAGTCAAGTCAGCAAACATAAAGCTTCCGACACAGGCACTCAATGACTCCCGAGGTGCTCAAACTTGCTACTGGTAGTTCAGTACTGTCGTCCATCGACTATGGGCTGCCTATCTATGGGGCCAGCACAAAGACTGCACTCAACAGGGATAGTACACTCCTCAACAAGGCATGCCATCTAACACTGGGGTCCTCTCTTGACACCCATACCTGCTCCCTCTACACTGAAACCGGGTGGCTCCCTCTCCAGCTTAGAGTACAATACCAAACCTGTCTTCTCCTAAAAAAAAGTGCTTCTTGGGCTTACGTCCCCCACTCTGGGCAGCCTCTTTAAACTGGCAGTACCAACTAAATACACTATAAGTGCATCCTCCCACAGGCTGATGATCCCTTTCAAATATACGAAACTTGCACAGAATTCCATCTTGTACAATGGACCGAAATGGTACAATGAACTACCAGCTGACCTCACTGGTACAACCAAGATTGGAACTTTCAAATCTGGGCTCAGATCCTATCTGGACACATCCAAGACCTGTACCTGCCTGTGTAGTTGAGTTTGCACCCTAGCTGCCCTATTTTTCCCTTTATCCCCCTCCCCCGTTGCTACCACCCCTACTTTTTCCCCCTGTAAACTTCACCCACATGATGCCTCCCTTGACTGATCACCCCCCCACCACCTTGATGAAACGTTATGAAGGCTGACCACCCTACCCTCTCTGTCTTTTTGGTTTACTGACCATCCAGTTAACAACTAGGACAGTGTACCTCCCTCCTCTCCTATCCTAAGCCCTTCTCTTGCACCACTGTAATTAAGATGTATATCACTGCTATGTACTTGCCTGTGTAAAACTGATTCACTGTTTCTCTGTATTTTTTGTCCTATCTGTAATGTTTTTGTCCACCACTGACTTGGAACCTTTGAAAATGAGTCCTTGACTCAAAGGTATTAATCCTAAACTGAAATAAATAACTAAATAAATAAAAAGTCTCAGGTACTTGTGGAACAAAACAACTCCTCAGCAGCTTTCACCACTCTCCAGGCTGGACAAGGGGATTGCCCCTGAATCCTGGAACCCCCCCCCCCAACCCCATCCCTCCGGGGATGGGGCACTGGAACAACTTCTAGGAACAGTCTCTACCACTTTACAACTGGTCTTCTGTGTTATTCTCTAGAGTGAGAACACACAACCCCTTCTCCTGAGGTAGCTCTCTCTCAGAGCTAGGTCTGAGGGGCTGTACTCTGCAGCACTCCTCACTCTCCTGAGAGTCTCTCTCCCACTGACTACTACTCAGACTGATCTGAATCTCCCAATGTCCTACTGCTAACCCCTGCAGCTAGCAGTCCATTGTGGTTTATGCTGCTGCGAGAATTCTAAGGTGACATCATCACTCCAGCTCAGCAGAAACTGAAAACAGAGTGCAACAGTGTGAAACCCATTTAACTGGCATCTCACAAGCTGACTCTCCCTGCATGTGAGTAATAAGGATTAATTCCCAAATACCACAAATAATGGGCTATTTATAATTTGTAACCCCTTTGTTCCCAGGGGTTACTAGAATCCCACTTAGAATCAGTAGGATTCTAGTAACCCCTTGGAACAAGGGGGTTGCACATTATAAATATCCCATTATTTGTGGTGTTTGGGAATTAATCCTTATTACTCACATGGCCCCACTTAAATGTATGTCAGCAAACCTATGGAAGAAATTTATAGAAAATAGAGGAAGGGATCCTCACATCTGCATAGCTGCAGCAAACAAACACATGTTATAGACTGGAGAAAAAAGTCAGTCTAATTGAAAGTGTTTCTAGATTTGCATTTAATAGTGAGAAGAAAATGGCATAATCTCAGAAAAGAGCAAACAGAATAGAATAAAAGACAGCCTAGTCAGCAAGACGAAGACCCCAACTACAGCTGAAATATCAAAGATACATAGAAAATGATGGCAGAAAAAGACCGATGGACCATCCAGTCTGACTAAGTTCCCTATATAGCCCTGGGACCTACTGTCTCTCCAGGGTTTTAGACCTCCCACTCCTTCCCCCATTCCCCTCCTAGCTTCTGCCACCCTGAGCAACAACTAGACCCTTCATTCTGTCCCAACCATGCCTGAACCCAACAACAGTTTTAGCACCGCCACTTCAGTCAGCAGACTGTTCCATGGCTCCACCACCCTTTCCGTAAAGATAATACTTCCTCATGCCCCTTCTGAGACTCCCTCCTGTCAGTTTCTCACTCATGTCCACATGACTATGAACTAGTATTTAAAAAAAAAGTATTTCCCCTCAGTTCCTTGCAGTAAAAATGTTAAAATTCAACCCAAAAGGTGATTTCGCAGTCACTCCACAAAAATCACCTTTCTGGCAGGATCTTAAAATTTTCACTTACTGGGTGCATGAGGTGGGGTCGTAAGATGACTATGTTGAAAATTTGGGGTCAAAATATTACAAAATAAAGTTATGAAGGTATGTTGTAATACGTCAACACTTGCTTATAAGTTTGGCAATTTTCAGTATTTTGACAGCAAAATTCCAACATAGCCATTTTTTTCACACCACCTCATGAACATGACAGGTGTCATTTTTCAATCCCTAGCCAAAACGTACTTTCGTACTTGTGGCGCAAAATGATGTTTCGGCCATCATTTTATAAAATGACACCTGTCATGTTCTAGAAGTTTAGGGGATGGGGATTATAAAAAGACTATTTTGAAAATATCAGGTCAAAATGTCACAAAAAAAATGTATGAAGTGATGTTGTTGTCAGGGACAGCCACTGGCCCAGTGAGGACCAGGCTGCCTTCCAATGTCAGTGACCTATCTGAGTTTGAGTGCAAGCTTAGTGAGCAGCCTAAATGGGCTGAGGCTGGGGGGAAGGCACTGCAACGTGAAGCACCTGCCCCAGCCTGGGGAGGGACAGAGCAGTGCTGTAGCGCACAGATGACACCTTGTGGCAGGCCGAGGAACCTTTCTCTCACAAGGAGTTGACGTGCATGTCAAGGCATTTTGAGCCCATACACTGTATCCAGACTATCTCCACTGTTCTACTTACACGATTCCACTGTCAGAAAAAGAAAGGAAATTAATTGAAAAAAAAAAACTGCATTAATGAGGACATTGAGGTTAAAGAATGCAAAGCGCATAAAGTAGGGAAATGAAAAAATAATAGGACTTGGGTCTCCAGAGTCTTTGTAAATCAGCTGTGGGTCTTCACTGAGGTTGTCAACTCTAATGCCCACCCCCTCCCCTGAGCAGTCGAGGTCAGACGTGATCTATTTTCTTCATGCACGGACCTACTACTGATTCTCTTGGCAACATATAGCGACCCATACTTCTCTACCTCCGAAGAGTATACCACTATGAGGTACTGGCTTGGAGCTGCATCTTGTGTTTTGGACACGAGGCTATGAGGTGTGTGGGGGGGTGGGCATTATGGCTGACAACAACATGGAAGACTCCACCAGCGATTCATCAAGACTCTGGAGACCCAAAACCCTAACACTTTTTCACTTCCCTACTTTGTGCACTTTGCATTCTTCAACCCTAATGAGACATAGAACTTGTCAGCAGAAAAGAACCACTTGGCCCACACAGTCTGACCCAATGGTCCCTGCCTAGTCTGTCTCCACATACCCTAACAGGTCTCTGGCAATCCTCCCTCCTCCCTACCTACTTATTAATATTCCCTTATGTCTGTTCCATGTGTGCTTGAAGCCCCTTACTACATGTCCCTCACTTGTGCTGGCAGTCTGTTCCAGGCATCCACCACTGTTTCAATGAAGTAGTACTTCCTCATATCCCTCTTAAACTTCATCCCTTCCAGCTTCATCACATGCCCTCTGGTCCTGGTGCTTTTTCTCATTTGAAAGAAACTTCCTTCCTGTACCTTATTCACCACCCCACCCCCGAGGTACTTGTAAGTCTCTATTATGTCCTCTCTCACTCTTCTCTTCTAGGGTATATATGTTGAGATCTCTCAGTCTCTCCAAGTCCTCGCAGAGCTTCTGATGCAATCCCTGCACCACTTTACTTGCCCTTCTCTGCACTGCCTCCACCCTGTCTATGTCCTCTCTGATGTGTGGCCTCCAGAACTAGACAAAATATTCCAGGTATGGTTTCATCAGCGAGCAACATAGTCATAATACCACTACTCCAAAGTCGTATGCACTCCTTTTTAAGTAGAAAATACAGGCCAAGAGAAATTTCTCAACAAAATAGTTGATTTATTACGCACCACTGTGGAAGCCCCTAGCGCCTTGGCAATATGCCTTCAAGGGGGCTTGTTGTAATCTGACTTACATGTTTCCAGTATTTAAATGGTAATCAAAAAGTGACATCATACAACAATTCACCAATCCAAAAGGTCTTCTCATTAAGATAATGAGACCTTAATCAATTAATTTTTCTAACACTAATAAATAAGTCACTTAGTAGAAAATACTTAAAAAAACATAGTTCATACTGCAAAATCAAAAAAGAACAAAGAGCTGTGCACATTATTTATGAAATATGACTAGTTATTAGTAGAGTAGGGGTTCAACTATGATGTTTCTATTGGTAATCTTCACTGCACGGTTCACCTAATTTTTAGGATACACCATCATTTCTTTAATATCCAATTAACATCAAATTTATATAATTAACCATTACTCCTTAACCTTTTACTTTATCACTTTTTTGTTCTTACATGATCTTTTTAAATGATGAAATATGCAGAGAAGCACATACAGCTGCTGCTTCAAGGCCCATCTGTACTGGAAACTAGATCTCCTTAGGTGGTCCTGTAGGATCCAATAAAGGAACGAATACAGAAAGAAAAGAAAAGAGAAATACATTATTTTTACAAACTTATATACAGTAAAGTTTACTTATGCTATATATTATATACTATTTTGGAAGGAAGGACAGAAACGGCAAAAGGAAATCTTAGAAGAAAATTTTTTGTATGATGGTGTCAACAGTATACGCTTTTGTTTATTTTCACAACAATGCACTGTACATACATGATGATGGCGGCCATGCTGGGCTAGCCGTCAGTAGCAGCAGTCGGTTGCAGCAGTAATTCTCTTTTTAGGAAATATAATCTGTGTTTTTAAACGCTTGGGAATCGACCTGGAAATTCCATTAGTGTGGTGTTGGTAACGGTGTTTCGATTTGCTTTTCGGTCGCTGACCTGTTGAGCTGGAGCCGATGGTCATAAGTACTTTGGCATTTTACACTCCATATTGTGTGGTTGTAATCTGGGATTTGGAGTATAAAGGAATCCCAGTGTGACTGGATTTAAACTGTGGAGTACAGAGGATTCCCCAGTGTATTACGATCTGAGACAGCTGGCAAGAGTTCCAGGACTGGCGTGGAGGGGAAGGTGATGAGTCCAGGTTATTGCTGGTGGACTGTTCGGATTCCAGAAAGAGTTTTCTGTCGCCAAGGACTCTGTGAACTGGTGGGCTTTATCCGGTGAACTGGTGGGGTTAGACTTGGTCTTGGTTGCTTTTCTGGAGACTACTATTTTATTTTGACTGTATTCCAATTCAAACTGACCTGTAGGTGGATTTGGGAATCCGGTCTGGCTGGTTGCAAAGTGGCCCTGTGTTTGTGGGTGGGTGGTTTGGCTGCTGGAGTCTGTTTCCGGCAGGAGGACCGGTCCTGGACAGGCTGGGGTGTCGGCCCGTAGGGGCTGTGTTTCTCCAAAGCTCCTCGCTGGGTTGATTGGTGGATCGGTCCAAGCGGGGTGTTGAGGTTACGGGGCAGATATTTCCAGCGGTCTCCCCCCCACCATTCTAAGGGGCCTTGGAGTTACTGTGCAAATACCAGAGGATCATTGGGAGACTTTTTTTAAGGAACAGTACTAATAAGGAATTCGAGGATTTCTACAGACACTTATCTGGTCAGATTTGGGCAGTGAGAGTGCCTCTGTTTTATTTTGGATTTCCCAGGTGGTGAGAGGGCCTGGGGATCTGAACTTTACTTATTATTTTATTGATTTTGTTTATATTATTTGGTACACCTCAGTGAGAGAGGGGTGTACTAAAAGTTTTACTTTAGTTATTTTGCACAAAAATACAGATTGTGAGACTATCAAAATTCCATTTTATTTAAAGCTCTGTTCTGACAATATGTGAGAGATATTGCTTGAGGAGTTTTATGTTAGAGATAAACTGATGGTTCAAATTGTTCTGCTTTTGTTTTTAGGGGTGGGGGTTTATTTGTTATTAATTGTGTTAGTTATATGGTTATATATTTGTTTGGTTTTGGTTTTAGAAAATGTGTTGGCCAGGGTTGACGGTTAGGCATTACTCCCCCTCCAGGTTGAGGGATCTTTGCCCTTTTTTTTGTCCTCCTTTGCTCCCAGAGGTGTATAGGCGGCTGTAGGGGTCTGGGAATAGCAAGGAGGGCTCGTTATGGACTCGGCCTGCAGGGAGTGGAAGGATTAGGATAGTGGGGACAGAAGGCGCCCTGGGGCAGAAATGGGTCCAGGAAAGGGCTCTCCCTGTCTGGTTCCCATACCCAAGGGCTCTGCATATTGCAGACAGGTAACTCGATCTCCCCCGGCTGCTCATCGAACCCGGGCAGTGTTATGCAATGCCAGGTCGATTAGGAACAAGACCGTCATAACTGGGGATCTTGTTAATTCGGTCGACCTGGCTTGCATCACAGAGACCTGGTTGGATGGAAATGCTGGCCCTGTTTTGGCTTCAGCAATTCCTCCCAGGTACTCGGTGATACACCGCCAGAGGATCGATCGTAGGGGCGGGAGTGTGGCCCTTTGTTTTAAATCAGAACTGAACCTGAGGGAAATCTCAGTGGGAACCACCAACTCCTTTGAATGTATCGTGGGAGAGGGTGTGGGGTGCAGGATTCTTCTCGTCTACTGTCCACCAGGTGACGGGAATGTTTTCTTGCTGGAATTTGCGGCTTCATTGCTGACCTAACATTGGGACCCCATAGATGGCTGATCCTTGGAGATTTCAATGCTTGGGTCGACGATGAACTCTCGCAGTTTGGACAAGACTTCCTCCAGTTAATCAATTTACTGGGCCTCACACAGGTTGTTTCCTCCTCAACCCATATTGGTGGTCATTCATTGGACTTGGTGTTCCTTCTGGGGATGGAGATATCCGACTTGGTGGTGGAACCAATCGGGTGGTCGGACCATCATTCCATCAGCTTCAGTTCTGAGGCTCCCCTAAGAGGTCTGCCCCTATGGAGATGGTCAAGTACCACATTTTGAGGGGTGTATCCCGGATGGCCTGATGGCGAGCTTGACCTATTGAGCATGCCAAGAGAATGCGTGAATCCAGAGGACTTGTGCTTGCCTATAATAAGGCAGTGACAGAGGCCCTGGATTCCATTGCTCCGGTTCGTGTTCGTCCACTCTCCCTTCGCCCTAGGTCTCGATGGTTTGATGAGGACCTGAGGGAGTTGAGGAGAGTTGGACGAAGGCTAGAGAGGTGATGGCGGAGATCTGGCCTGGAGTGTGACCAGCTTAGTTTGATGGACCATTATTTGGTCTATCAATCAACAATTTCCCATAAGAAGGCAGAATTCCTGTCCAGGAAAATTGCTGCGCAGCAGAATCGATCAGCTCAGCTTTTCCAGACCGTGGACAGATTGTGCAATCCACTCTGTCTTCAGCCCAGACATGCTTTTTCACAAGAGCAGTGTGAGGAGATTGCTCGATTCTTTGCGGATAAGGTTACCATGATCAGGTCTGAGGTTCGCACGACCCTTTCTCTAGGGAGTAGCAGTGGTCGGCAGGAGATGTCGGTCCCTTGGTTTGAGTGGTGTGACTTTGATCAGCTTACAATCAGTGATATTGTGATGGTTATCCAGACTTTACGTCCTACCAACTGTGGTTTGGATTTGGGCACTACGCGTTTGCTTGTTGGCTGCGTCGATGTTATCAGCCCAGTCCTTGCGGAGATTGTCAGGTTATCCTTGGAGAGTGGAATTTTTCCAGCTTCTCTTAAGGAGGCTGTGGTTCGGCCTCTTCTTAAGAAGCCCTCTTTGGATCCTGATTATCTTAGAAACTACAGGCCTGTCTCTAACCTTCCATTTTTGGGTAAGGTTATTGAGAAGGTGGTGGCTTTACAATTGGATGACCATTTGACCAGCCACAATATCTATGATTCTCTCCAATCCGGTTTCAGAAAGAGACATAGTAGTGAGACGGCTCTTGTTCGGGTACTAAATGACCTCCTGACAGCGAGAGATCGAAAGACTCATTCCATCTTGGTCCTTCTTGATCTCTCTGCAGTATTTGATACTGTGGACCATGGTGTGCTGCTGGATCGTCTGCGGTTTATCTGTGGACTATCAGGGCCTGTCCTCAGATGGTTTCAATCCTACCTCACAGGTAGGACTCAGAGAGTGGTGTCTGGGGTTTGTACCTCAGCCCCATTCTCCCTGCCCTGTGGGGTTCCGCAGGGATCCATTTTAGCACCCATGTTGTTTGCAGTGTATATGCTGCCATTTGGAGCGATTATTAGATGGTATGGCTTGAGTTTTCACTGCTAGGCAGATGATACTCAGCCATACATGTCTTTTGTCCCTGAACAGGATGATGCCATTTCGGTGCTCAACAGCTGTCTGGCTGAAATCCACGCCTGGATGAATATGAGCTGGCTAAGGTTGAACCCTAAAAAAACTGAGGTGTTGGTTGTGAACCCGAGTTGAGGCGGGTGTGTTGGCAGGTTCACCTTCGGGCTTGTGGCTCGGAGGTATCCAGCTAGCTACCTCAGACCGGGTACGGAACCTGGGTGTTATGTTTGATAACTGTCTGACTTTGAAATCACAGGTGTCAGCAGTTGTTAAAACCTCTTTCTACCATCTGAGAAATATCGCCCGGGTGAAATATCTGGTTCCTCCCGATGATCTTCCAACGTTGGTTCACACCTTCGTTACCTCCCGCCTTTACTACTGTAATGCCCTTTACCTAGGGCTGTCTGGGGTTGATATCCACCGCTTGCAGCTGGTGCAGAACGCAGCTGCCAGGCTGTTGACTGGTGCTTCAACAGCCAGTCATATTACGCCTGTGCTCCGCGGTCTGCACTGGCTCCCGATTAAGTGGCGGATCACCTTTAAGGTTGCTTTGTTAACCTATAAGGCCCTACATGACCAGGGACCAAGCCACTTGAAAGATCTCCTTTGCCCATACTGTCCCTCCCGTCCTCTCCAATCCACTGATGAGGGATTGCTAGAGGTTCCCAGGGTACGTTTCCAGACATCAGGTGCAAGGGCATTCAGCTTTGCTGCTCCGTCCCTGTGGAACTCTCTACCTCATCGGGTA